>CAWUFW010004202.1:0-1200000 GCA_963921515.1 Calotriton arnoldi
GACCAAGATGGCTGCCTGAGCTCTCGGCTCCGCCGCTACCGTCCCCCTACACCCAACATCCTGACGTTATCCTGCCCCTTATGGTCCGCGACTGGAAGCAGAGAGTAAGCGGTGCCGTTTGCCGAAACCCCAACTTTCCGACGCTGCCTGGAACTGGAGACACAGGCTCCGATCGTTTGGCCCTGTCCACTAGTTCCGAACCGGGGACTGAAGTGGGAGGACGACGGCTGGGGCACGAAGAGGAGTCGGCTGCCCGGACCGGAAGTCGCCGGTCGGAGCGCGTCTCCCCAACTTTGCAAAATCTCGCCTTCTGGGGCGGCACGCGGATTGCAGCTGGGGCGGCGGAGAGAACCCTCCCCCCCCCTTGGCGCCCCGTCTCCTCCTGGACTGAGTGTGGGGGCGGCGGCGCAAGCGGCGCATTGAGTTCGGCGCGGCGGCTTGGTGAGGCCGGAGCCTTGAAGACCTACCAGCGGGGTGGGAGCGAGCTGCATCCCGTCTCCCCCCCCCTCGCCTCAGCGGCATTTGTTGAGGGGTGCGGCTGGGGCCAACACTGAACTGCCTCTTTGTCCGCATCCTCGCATCGGCCTGCCTATAGCCAATCGCATCGCCCTGGCCGGGGGTGCGGGTGCACGGCGGGAGTGGCGTTTGATCGGGGCCAGTCAGAGCCGGTCTACCTGTGTACCGGGAGGCTGGGGCACCGCGAGAACTGCATGCCTCCTGTGCTCCCCGCTCCCGACCGGGCTGACCGCCCACGCTGGTCTAATCCGCGCGCGGCGGACTTTCCATAGTTGCTGACCCTTCAACTGCTCGCAGCAAAGGACCTTGTCCAGACATCACCTGAGTGCCTTGAGATTCGGAGGGCTAATGGCGAGTAAAACAGACACGGACAAGAGCCAGGCCAAGGTGTCCAAAGGGTCGAGGCAGGTCCAATCGAACAAACTGGACCGCTATACCCTGCCCAAAGGTTCGCCGACGGATCCGCGTCACGCCCTTAAAGTGGGGGAGGTCTCCGCGAGCCCCACTCCGGAACTGACCCTGCAAGATGTTGTGGCCGCCATAGAAGGGGTCAAATCATTCCTGGAACACAAAATGGACACCATCTCCATCGAAGTGAACCTCATCCGGGCTGACCTAACTAAAATGAATGAAAAAGTCAAATCCCTGGATATCAAGACAGCCAGTCTGACGGACGACGTGTCGCAGCTCCAGCAAGAAGTATGTGACCTTAAATCTTTCTGTGAGACGGCCGAACGTAAACTTGACGACTACGAGGGAAGGTCTAGACGCAATAACGTCCGCATTTTAGGGGTGCCCGAAAAATCAGAAGGGCCAGCTCCTGACCTGTTCGTTGAGGACCTTATCCTGAATCACCTTAAACCCAAGGGACTGGGGAACTTTTTCACCATAGAGCGTGCACACAGGGTCCCCAGTGGGCGACCCAGGCCTGGGGCGCCCCCGCGCCCTCTAATTGCACGGGTCCTCAACTTCAGGGACAGGGACGCTATCCTGCAATGCGCCCGAGCGGCACCCCCTCTGCGCTACGAGAATGCCGCCCTCTCTTTCTTTCCCGACTTCACACAAATGGTACAAAGGCAGCGTAGAACCTTTCTAGCCGTCAAGAAGAAACTCAGAGACAAAGGACTTAAATACGCCATGATGTTTCCAGCTCGTCTCCGTGTCGAGGACGGGGGAAGGGTATGGTTTTTCGACGATCCTGAGGTGGCTTCGGATTGGCTGGACAATCGACCCGCCGGTGACCCCCGGGGATGTAGCCGGGACGGAGATCAAGCGTCACAGGCACTAGAGTGAGAACTGGCTAACACACAGGCGGTCTGCACGAACACAACCAGGTATAGGGGTCCTAGGGCCCCACAGTCGGACAAAAGCTCTTGTTGAACTATGCTATTCAGCAATGCACTCCATGACCTTATGGGAACAATTTATCTGTGAAGTTTGGGTTGGGGGATGGAGGGAAGGAGCGTCGGCCTTCCTCCTCTTTACTACCTTTAGTTACTTTTCAGTTTTAGTGTATTGGGTGATAGGCACTCTGCCAGTTTGTGATGGGCAGTTCTAAGTCCAGAGAGCAGGGAAGCAGGGAGGGGGTTGTTGGAAACGGGATTTGGGGGGGGGGTTGTTTTACCGTTATTTGCATTCATCAACACATGACTTGTGTTAGAGCTGTTACTTCGGCAAACTTTATAATTTGCATGACCAAGGCTATGGACGACGCTTACAATTATGATGCATACGCAGTGGGATAAAAGTGCCAGGATCCTGAGCTGGAATGTCAACGGGCTTGGAGACAAGGTTAAACGCAGTATAGTTCTCCAATATATTAGGAAGCAAGCCCCCGACATTGTCCTGCTCCAGGAGACGCACTTGATAGGTAGCTCATGTAAAGCACTGTGTAGATCTGGGTATAAGTTGGTGGCACACGCAGGGTTCACCACAAGCTCCAGAGGCGTGGGTATCATGTTGAAAAACACCTTCCCGCTCACTATAGACCGTACTTGGACGGATGACAGGGGCCGCTACGTGGGTATCACGGGGTTCTGGGAGGGACGCACTATCACACTGGTCTCCATCTATGTTCCGCCTGGCCTCCAAACTACCACATTTCAGGACCTGCGTACCACTCTCCTCTCACTGCCTGAGGGGGTGTTATTGCTGGGAGGAGACTTTAATTCCGTGGGGGTCGGGTGCACTGGATCGCCACCCACCGCGTGAACTAGGGCCCTCGCATAGATGGCTGCCAGATTTTCTTGACACCATGGGACTAGTAGATGGCTGGCGCACTTATAACCCTGACAGAATGCAACACACGTTTCACTCGGGGGCTCATGGCAGCTTATCCAGATTAGATTATATTTTGATCCCCGCCCCCAAATCTCACTCATCCATGAAATTAGACACCTGGCTAGGGGCATTTCTGATCATTCACCACTTTGGGTCCATGTACTCCTTGATCAAGCCAGGGTGGGTAGGGTAGTCCCTATTAACCCCTGGCATCTTCGCAACCCCAAAGTCCGTCAAGAACTCACCAAGACAATAGATACATACTTTGCTGAAAACCTGGGTACGGTGGACTCCTCCCAGACACTATGGGAAGCATTTAAGACAGTGATTAGGGGAGAGGCCTTGTCCCTGATATCCGGACAAAAGAAAGAAAGACATAGGGAAATTGCAAGTGTAGAGGACGAGATCTATCGCTTAGAGAGAGAGAGATGGAGATGACGGTCACACCTGACTTAGCTCACTTATTGCGACTTAAACAAGATGAATATAAGGCACTATTGACAGAAAGCGAAAATGCTGGGGAGAGAGAAACTTGGTAGGATCTATGATCTCGGGGATAAAGCCGGGAAACCAATAGCCTGGCTTGATAAACGCGAATGGGCGAATAGGTTGGTCCCAGTCCTCCAAGATGTTAATAACATTAGCTTAACGGATCCCCAAGACATAGCAGACTGCTTCGCCAGGCACTTTAACTTAATATACACCGCAGTGGCGTCCTACACTGAGGACGAATCTTTCGAACTATTGCGTGACATCAAACTTCCCACTCTTTCTTTAGAAGATCAGCGTCTTTTAGATAGCCCCCTGACTGCAGATGAGATAGCGCAAGCAAATAAGTCACTGCAATCAGGAAAAGCTCTTGGCCCGAACGGCATCCCAATAGAATTGTACAAACTCAGCCCTGACAAATTGTCCATTCATCTCAAGAGCATGTTTGAGGAAAGTAGAGAATCAGGAGTGCTCCCAACTGACCAACGTATAGCCACCATAGTAACCATACACAAGGAAGGTAAGCCCAAAACAGACTGCGCCTCCTACAGGCCGATTTCCCTCCTCAATGCCGAACCCAAGATCCTTGCTAAAGTCCTAGCCACCCGTCTCATTAACGTAATTTCGGAATTGGTACACCCGGACCAGTCCGGCTTCATTCCGCATAGGAACACAGCATTGAACCTACGCCGTGCCCACGGTGTTCTAGGCAGAGTGGACACGATTCTTGAGCCGGCTGTCCTCGTGTCTCTAGATGCCACTATGGCATTCGACACTATAGAATGGCCTTACCTCATTGGGGTTCTCCGAAAGTTAGGGTTCGGCCAGGAATTCATGCGATGGGTCCGTCTTTTATATTCGGAACCAATGGCGCAAGTCGTGGTGAATAACAAAAAATCGGACTCCTTTGTCCTGAGCCGGGGCACCCGTCAAGGGTGTCCACTCTCTCCCCTTCTTTTTGCGTTGGCGCTGGAACCACTAGCTGCATGGATCCGCCAAGCCCCAGTTGTTCGTGGCATGCGGTGGTCACCTGACTGGGAGGACCGCATTTCGCTCTATGCGGACGATATACTACTTTATTTAACGGAGCCCAAAAAGTCTCTAATAGCAGTTCTTGACATCTTAGCCGTGTTCGGTAAATATTCCGGTTTCAGGATTAACTGGTCTAAATCCCACCTCTATGTCCTTTGGGGAGGCCCTCCTGCTCTACCCCAAAACTGTTGCATCCAAATTAGCACCACCGGGTTCAAATACCTGGGTATATTTCTCTCCCGAGATCCTATACTCCGCTATGAAAATAATCTTCTCCCTCCATTGCTTCGCTTAAGGCGAGACATTGCCAGCTGGAAATCCCTTCCCCTCTCCCTATTGGGCAAAGCGGCTCTTTTTAAAATGATGTCCCTACCCCGCTTTCTCTACGTCTTGCAGAACACACTTGATCCAGTCCCTTCGAAATATTTCAAAGAAATTGAATGCCTCCAGAGGGACCTGCTATGGAACGGGTCTCCCCGTATAGCCCTGAATAAGCTCACGTTACAGTGGTACGATGGTGGCATCAGCCTACCTGACATTAAAAAATATTACTGGGCTGCACATCTGACAGCCATTTACCATAGCACATACGGAGATCTTGCCAACCCGGGCTATCAGATGGATAAGTGGCTCCTCCCCGGAGGGAGCTATAACCGACCCCTCTACGCGAAACCAAACAGATCCAAGCTTACAGGGCCCACTGGACACTCTGTTAAGGTATGGCACGCAGCAAATAAATCCCTGGGGTGGGAGGGTAAATTAACATTGGCTACCCCCTTATGGGACTCCGCAAAACTTGGCAATCTGTGGTCCTCGAAAGGATTTGATAAATGGGACCTGATCGGCATATCACAAGTCAAGGATCTGTGGATACAGGGTGGAGTAAAACCCTTTGCTGCCCTTCAGACTCAGTACGAAATTGCTGATGCCGAACTCTTTCGATATAATCAGGTTAGCCACGCACTACACTCTCTCATCCCTAGAGGCACATCCCTTCCCGACTCATCCCCGTTAGAGGACAGAATATTAGATGGCCATGTTCCAGACAAGACCATTTCGCTAATTTACAATAAATTAATAAACCACATGGACGACCCTCTTTTAGCTTTGAAGGGGAAATGGGTAGCGGATGGGATGGAATTGGACGATGAGGACTGGCAGGAAGCGGTCTCCTCGCCCGGGTGGTGGCCATTTCGGCCCGATTACGGCTTGTCCAACTTAAAATCCTGCACAGAGTATATATGACTGGCCCTCGGCTGGTGATGATGGGGAGAGCCGAAACAGGGGAATGTCGTAGGAAATGTGGCCTCACAGGCACGTTCATGCACATTATGTGGGAATGCACCCTAATCCAAAGGTACTGGAAAGAGGTACACGAAACGATGAGCGCGGTACTGACTGTCCTTATCCATCCAGAGGCACGTAGATGCCTACTAAACGTATGGGAGCCGACTGATCTTAACACTAACCAAACACAATGGGCAACTTTGGGCTTCATGCTGGCAAAAAGAAATATAGCTCAGGCCTGGGGGGCGGCAGCCCCTCCTACTCTGGCTACGTGGGAGAATAATATGGACTGGTGCATGTTCAGAGAAAAGACAGTGTTTACAGCCCGAGGCTGCCCCCGAAAATGGGCCCGCATTTGGTCACAGTGGAACTCTTATCGTGGTGATATTTGCATTCCCCCACAAACTATTGAGCTTGACGATTTACTTCCCCCTTGAATATCTCCACTGCATGTAATTCGCTATTGTACTGCCTTGATTGTCATGCATATTCCTGTACTGTACTGATTTCAATGATGATATGCCGATGATTGTTTAATAAAAAGTTGAATTAAAAAAAAAAAAAAAAAAATTTTTTAATGCATGTGTGGATTGTATTGAGACTCCTATTCTATTTCCTGACTCGCTTTCTATTTAAATATATATTGCATCAACAAAGTTTCCACCTCTTCGCTTACTTTTAGCGCATGGCTTACCTCCAAAAGCAGAGAGTGGTGGCGACCGTCCGTATCGCTGTCCCACCGTCAGTGTTTGAGGACTGGGCTAGCACGGGCGTCTTTTTAAATACGCATACTGGCGTCGCTATGTATTGACGTCATTTCTTAATATTGTGCACCTGTGTTAGCCTCCCACAGGTACTGCGGGACTGTTCTGTGAATAGGTTGGGAACAGGGCGGCCATCTTATAATGGGTTGCTTGTTATAGTTTGTTAAGGTTGTATATCTTGGGGGCCGTCTATTACCCTGAGTTTTATAAACTCTATTTATTTATTTCCTTAATCGATTGTCTCCCAATTATTAACTAATATAAAAACACACGTGTCTTGAAAGTTTTAAGTTGTTACTCGCACATGTTTATCACAAAACATAGCGGCCATTTTGCCTAAATGGAGACAAGTTGTATTTCTCCTTCACTATATATACTTAATAAATTGCAAATCTGCGGGATTGCGGGAGACCAATTGTATTTCTCCTTCACTATATATTCTTAATAAATTTCAAATCTGCGGGATTTATCTTCATCTAATTTATTTTCGAAAATAACGAGGATTTACGGAAAATCGCTAATATTTAATAATTTAATTAAACCGCTAATGTTTAATTAAACAAAAAAACGTGGTGACCATATTATGGAGGAGAACTGGTGCTTGCAACCACATGATCGACTTTGTAATTTATAAATGTATCCCCTCCACCCTATTTTGTTCAACAATCCTCAAATATTTGAGTTTTATGGCATACCCGATACTGTGTGTGTTCAGGGTCTGCTGGTAATGTTCGCATTCAAAGTAAAATCATCATCCCTTAATGTAGTATTTTTTCAAAGGTTCCATCATGCGTAAATCTGAGCTGAACTATAATCGCTATATTGCTTAGGTGAACAGCTATTCAGCAATACGGTGCCGTGTAATTAATACACACAGACCGCTTAGGTGGGTTTATGAATATTTAGAAATTTGTATATCCATTCCGTACAGAACAACACGGAATCGATCTGGGGGGTTAATTTAATTGTCACTTTGCTCCCTTTTTAGAATCAACCGCATTGTCCTCGAAATTAAAAAAAGAAGACTTGTGGGATTGATCCCTTTTGTGAGCCCAATACCAGTAACCAGGGGCGCCAGCATTTTGGTCCAAGGTATGCCGTAATGATTGTTCTCTTTCAAGTATAAACAACGGACTAGCTCACTGCATGCGACCAGGTTGTATGGTGCAGTGGGTGGTGCAGGGTGGTAAATGTCCCCCACCAAAAATTAAGAAAGATTACCAGACATTATGTATAACCGTGAATTAGCATATCATAGTTAGGTTTCCACGCCGCTAAAAGAATATCTTGTAAAAAGGGAATGTTTTTATCAAATTTTATTAAATTTGGCTTCTAATAAAGGTCTTTTATATTATCTGTTTAGATTATTTTAAAACTGAACTATTGTCCTGAAGAAGGTGACTTAACACCTCAACACCGAAACGCCGCGTCGACAGTTTGTTCTTTTGTTTTTTTAACAATGTATTTTATAAAAATGTTCATGAATTGAAAAAATGTTTTTAATATCTTCACAAATAATGTGCACTGACTATTTGCACGAAGTTAATGATATATATTTTTGTGTATAAAATATAGTCTTTGTTAATGTTATGTTATCTGAGTTTATATAGCGCACAGCTTCCCCAGCAAAGAGGCATCCCGGCGCTGCCAGCGTCAGAAGGAACATGGCTAAGAACAGAACAGAACAGGTAGGCGTAAGGAATATGCAGAAGGACAAAAAGGACTAAGCAGAGGGAAAGAGGAAAGTTTTGATTGCTTTCCTAAAGTCCAGCATGCGATCCAGGCTGCGGGTCTGAGGAGGCAAAGAATTCCATAGCTTGGCAGCCAAGTAACGGAAGGATCGACCCCCGGCCCGAAGACGCTTCACACAGCGGACAATTACCAAATGCTGCCCCAGGGAGCGCAGCTGGCGAGTGGGGGCGTACGGGGCTAGTAAGTTAGCCAGGAGGCTGGGCGAAGCAAGTTTCAAGATCTTAAAAGATAAGCAGAGAGCCTTAAATTGGATCCGTTTGGCCACTGGAAGCCAGTGTAACCTCCGGATGGCACCAGTAGAGGGACAGTTACGTGGGAGCCCTAACAGGACTCTGGCGGCAGCGTTTTGAACACGTTGCAGTCGCATTACCTCAGCCTGATTAGCCCCCAAAAGGAGCGAACTAGCATAGTCTAATCTGGATAGAATGGCTGATTGAACAATCAGCTGGCGCGTAGACGGATCAAAGAACCTCAACAGAGGCCTAAGTCCCCGCAGGAGGCCAAAGCAAGTACCCGCAACTTTTTTGGTATGCTCTTGAAAGCTAAGGGTAGAATCCATCCATACCCCCAGGTTCTTGACCACCAACTATGGGGTGGGGGTACTACCAAGTACGTTAGGCCACCAACAGTAACTCTGTTTTAGTAGCGTTCAACTGGAGACAGTTTAAGGTCATCCACTCTGCAACGGCGGCCAGGCCGCTCCTAAACCTAGAAGCATCCTGAGTGGAACCATCGGAAAGGGCCACCACCAGCTGTGTATCATCTGCATACGAGACCATGGTGAGGCCCATATTCCTAGCCACCGTTGCAAGAGGCTGAACATATAGATTGAACAGTACAGGGCTCAGTGCAGAGCCCTGGGGTACCCCTGACCGATGGAATGAGCCTGGGAAAGAAACGGGGGGCCGACACTCGAAAAGATCTCTCTCTCAGGAATGATCTGAACCATTCTACTGCTAGGCCCACAACCCCGGCATCCTCCAAACGCTGTAGCAGAATCTCATGCGAAATCAGTGTCAAATGCGGCACTCAGATCAAGTAGAATCAGTGCCGCTGTATGACCGGAATCGAGAATGGTCCGCAGATGTTCTGTCACCGCCAGAAGAGCCGTCTCTGTACTGTGACCAGAGCGGAAACCATTTTGAGAAGGATCCAAGATGTTATTGGTGTTAAGGTATTTCATTAAAGTGTTGTTGACATGGGCCTCTGCAATCTTAGCTACCCAAGGAAGGAGGGATATTGGCCGAAAGTTTTCCAGCTTTGCCGAGTCAAGTGAGGGTTTTTTAAGAATAGGAGATACCCTCGCCTGTTTCCACGGCACAGGGACCACAGCAGTAGTAAAAGAAGTGTTGACAACCTGGCACAAAGGTGCCAGGAAGAAAGACAGTGAGTCCCTGAACTGGGCAGGTTTTAAAGGATCGGCCGGAGAGCCAGATTTAATTTTCCTGCTCAGTAAAGAAAACTCTTCCTGCGTAACAATAAAAAACCTTTCTATACAGCATTCCCTTTTAGATTTTATGATTTATTTTGATATTATTGTTTTATTGTTTTGTTTACATAAGTTTGCAATTTAGCGACCTGGAAACCTTCTCTATCACATATTATTCAGATCAAGGACAGATTGATTGTATCTGATAAGTCAGTTGAGTCACAGTACCAGTTGTATTTAAATTTTAGTTTCAGGAAAAGGGAACTTTTGTGTTGTTCATGTACTGTAATCATACATTCTCCAAGGGAATCTTCCATTTGAAAATCTGGCAATAACCTCTCTAGAATGTGTGGAGAGAGGAACACCGCTGGCCTATTTAGTGTTTTAGACAGGCTAGGAGACCTCTCTGTAATTCCATTTTGGGTTGGGTGCAAAGAAACAGGGCAAAAGAAGGTTCACTCAGGTCTCTCTGCCCAGAAAAGTTTCCTTAGTAGGGCCATTCGTGGCCAGAAGCACATTCATTATGAATTAAATGTTGCTCTGCCATTATGAATGTTAACCAGGAGCTGTTCCCTTCATGTGTGAAAGCTGTTCTTGGGAAATGATTCCCACTCCTTTTATTAAATATTAAACGAAGTAGGTAGGTGTTTGTGGATAGGATGCTCTTTGTAGGTTGGGAATGCACTCTGGGAATGTTTTATGTAAACATCCATACTCAAGAGAATAGCCAGAAAATTAAAATACCCCCCCACTATGAAACAAAGCTCTTATCGCCCTAAGCAAGCAAAGCAAGTCATTGAAACCCTCTCCAGAAGAGCTCTCTTGTCTATTCCATCCAAGCATCTATCCATTCATCCTTTCATCCTTCCATCCACCCAATGATAGTCACTATTTAATATTTACATTCTTTCATCCATATATCAGTCTTTCACCATTCTGTCCCTCTGTCCATCCGTCTGCTCATCCATATCCAAACCTATCCATCCATCCCTAAATCTATCAATCAAACCCATCAATTCATGCCCCCTTCACCCATCCATCCATCTCCATTACTCATCCATCCATCCTTTCGCACACCTATCCATCCACCTTTTCACTCTTCCCATCCAACCTTTAACTCCATCTATACTCCTTTTCACTCATTCATCCATCCTTCCACTCATCCAAATACATCCTTTCACTCATCATTCCATCCATCCTGTCACTCATCCATCTATCCATTCACCCTTCACTCATCCACCCTTTCATCCAACTATCCATCTGGTCACTCTCCCTTTCACTCATCCATTTATTCTTTCCCTCATCCACCCTTACATTCACATTTCCAATTATTCATCCTCCCTTTCACTCATTCATCCACCCTTTTACTCAGTCATCCATCCTTTCATTCATCCATCCATACATCTTTTCACTCATCCAGCCATCTTTTCGCTCACTCACAAAATTCATCCTTTCACTCATCTATTCATCCGTCCATCCATCCATTATCCATCTATCCACCCACCTTACACTCATCCAACCATTCACCCTAACACTCACACATCCATCCTTACAGACATCCATTCACTCACATTCTTACCCAAACTTTCACGTTAATTATGAGCCTTTATACGCTGAGCTGCAGACAGAAGAGGCCCATCAAGAACCCCACCCCGTTGTAGCTGCTAAAGTGGCGGTTCACGACGCCCCGTCCCTACTTGTTAAAAGAGTTTTGACTTTTTCTTCTTTTAACCTAAATCCACCCAACATGCCTTCCCCAATGTTGGCGAGATAGCCCAATTCATGGAACATTGGCAGAATATATTTTGGTTCAGTCATTAAAACAACAGAACACAACTAAAAAGATAACGGGGGACAAGAATTTCCAGACACACCCTTAAAAATAGACGCTACCGCCCGTCCGCCTCGAGAGAGTCCTAGCCAGACTTTCAGCCCAGAGTTGGAATCACAAACTTCCCCTAAAACCCCAACTGTTCCTTCTGCGTCCCATTGCTCCAACCCCACAAAGCCTCAATGCAGCCTGCTGATGTCTTTCTGCGACCATGGAAGCTATGGCAGCCGTCCACCCATTGCTGAATGCTGTAATTGGCCTGCCAGAGAGGATTTGGGGGTTTTAACACATTCCCTGTTTGGCTGATCTGTCCAATTATTATGCATTTCCTATGAGAGCTGCAGACGCTTTTGTACTTGGGGGTCATTAAGCATGTCAAAACTAATTTGTCAGTACAACCGCTGACCTTCATTGCCTCTGACAGCAGCACAAGCGTCAAGCAAAACATGCTCTCACCTCACAAGGGAGTGAGTGAGTGATCAGAGCTCGGGGTGTGATCAGTGCGGGGCAGGCCTGGACCCCCTCAGCCTCTCGAGAGGAGGAAGCGGCTCTCGTTAACAAGCGCAGGGCGGAGGCCACAGGCAAGAATCTCATTTCCATGTTTGTATGCACTTCAGTGTAAAATACTAGTAAACACATTAGCAAATAAAGACAGTGCTAACTTGTAAAAACATTTGTACAGCCAGGCAGATAGGAGGAGAATCCAGCGGCTTGTCTGTGGCAGGGCACGTGTATGACCTTAATGGTGAGTGTGTCTGTGTAGTTGTTGGTAGGGGCTGGAATTAGGAAGGTAGGGACTTCACTAGCAGGAATGCACTTGATTGTGTTAGGGGGATTATATAAAAAAGGTGAAAACAAACGTTTCAGTCCTTAGCATGAGTCGCACAAGAAATGGGCTGGTGTTTCCCGACCCCTGAGCTACGGAAACATGGGTGACATGTGAGACGGGGACAATCCCACACATTACTAGTTAGACCGCGAGCGTCAAATGAGGAATGAGGAATTACAGGGAAAAATGGTAATTCTGGGTCTAAAACCAGTGCTTTAAATGGGCCGGTACTGTCCAGTACGGAGTACCGGCACTTTTTTATTTTGAGAGGGAGAGTACCGGCACTTCTCAAGAGAAATGCAATACTTTTAATTGGAGAGTAACGGCACTTCTCAGAAACAAGCAGGTACTCTGGTACAGAGTACCTGCACTTCTATTTTTCCATTTCAAGCACTGTCTAAAACCCTAAGCAGTGGCGGGCGGCATGGCTCGCCAGTAGGGGGCGGGCATGGGGGTCATGCAGGGGAGGAGGGGGGTTGCAATTGCGGGAGGGAGTGTGCATAAAAAATAAAAAATAAAAATTTAAAACTTACCTTGCCGCCGGGTCCCACGTCTCTGCTCCTGCTCTCCTCGAGGAACAGGAAGCACAGGCCACTGACCAATCACATCGCTGCAATGATTGGTAGACACCCAGGCTCCCCTGACCAATCACAACGCTGCTTGTGAGTAGTTTTGAGAGTCCTGGTTCGACGCTCAACCAGGGAATGGGGGCCTGGGCATGTTCTACACGCAGGCTGTAATGTAGTCTGCGTGGAGAACGGGGAAAGTGCGCATGACTGGTTTGGGCGGCCCGAGAGGCCCAACCAAACAGTCATTGAGCACTTAGGAGTGGGCAAACCACTCCTCCCCTGCCCTGCTCCGAGAGCAGAGCAGCCCCAGCAAAGCAAAAGAAACATAAAGTGACAATAACTGAAAGTTGTTATCATTTTATGTTTCTGCTTCTCGCACTGCTTGAAAGAAGTGGGGCGACCTTCCTTCGCCATAGCGGAGGAGCCGCCACTGACCCTAAGTAATTTCTCATTTTGCCATGGCCTCCCACCCGGAGATTTCGTCTGCTTCAA
Organism: Calotriton arnoldi; assembly: GCA_963921515.1. NCBI lineage: Eukaryota > Metazoa > Chordata > Amphibia > Caudata > Salamandridae > Calotriton > Calotriton arnoldi. Next base: position 13,271 of record CAWUFW010004202.1, read on the forward strand.
GCATCACTATGCAGTTGCATAGTGTGGGGGAGTTCACATGGGCTGCCTAGTCTGAAGTCTGTGATAACTTTTAGCAAACTTGCCACAGGATGATCCACACATAATCGCAACTGGGAAAAAGACTTAGAAGGACAAAAAGGCGTTCCCTCTATGCCACCTTTTGGAGCCATTAAGCTGTGACCCATGCCTCCTGGAACGCCCACAAGACCCAGAAACATGCCAGGAATTTGTCTTTATATTTGATCACTCGTTTCAGATGCAATATAGGCCAGCCAATGTCAGCAATACTGCAACATGCACTTGGAATGAAGCAAAACAGACTCATCCACACTCCAAATGTTGTCCTTTAGAATAGACCTGTAGCCCTCAGTCTACCAATCAGGATTACCTGCATCTGCTCCTGCCAGGAGTGCCTGGGTCTCTCAGCTGTGACGTACAAGTCTAGAGCTCTAGAGCAACTCAGCCAAGGATTGGCCACCCACGTCATCACACACTCTGGAGGAGACAGCCTAGGGTGGAGGATGACTATGGGTGGGACTTCCCACAGTGACTTAAGGAGCAGCCACACAGCACCAAATGCTAAAGTCGCAGAAAACGGTGCTCTGCGCAAGGCCCCACTGTGCTGGAGCAAGTTGTTAGTTGTTTGGTGAATCATATAATATATTGGTAGCTCTATCTATTTTATTTCTTTAGATCATATAACAGCTATACTTCTGGTGTCTTTAAATTGTAGTGTATATTGCCTGCTTTTATGTGCTTTGGCTGGTATTCTTTTCAGTACTATTTTCTGTATTTTCTGATAATATTATAAACTGCAATAAAAAGTTTTGAACCGGAAACAAATTAATTCCACTCATACTTTCCAGCAGCAGAACTAGAAAACAGAACGTTATAAACGTAGGCGGTGTGGTTGTAAAAGGACCCTTCTTACAGGTCTGCTCCTTTGGGGCACAGTATGAGTTTTTCACCTATTTGCTAAAACACACTCTGTGGAAGGAGTTAACCCGCATTTGTTGTGTAAGAGAAGGTCCCATGGTGAGCCTCAGGTCATCACTGCTGGAAATAATACAAATATTTTATCTCATGGACGAATGTGGAGAACAGGACAATGATAGGGACTGCATTTGGTTAAATGTGGATTTTTGAAGTAAAGAAAAGGAGCTCAAAAGTTTCAGTATTAAAATGTGCTTGTCTTTTAGACCATAGGCTTTATTTCCAAGATGTTCAAAGACAATATGCTAGTGGGATCCCAGACTAATCTTTTCGCCTCTCCCTGGTGCCCAGGCGCCAACCAGAGTTTAACAACTGGTGAGACTTGGCAGCACGTTCAGCTCAGCGGTGTTCATCCCTGGCTCGGCTCCTCACAGATCCCACACTGGCGCTAAAACGCGCACGCCAAGGGGGAGATTTCCTTCTCTCCTTTCAGAAAGAAAGCCCGCTAAAATCCTGGCAAAGCCCGCGTTTGCAGAGGCAGCAAGAGCAGCCAAGACCTGGCTGTGAATTTTAAGTTGTTTTCCCTTCACCAGTGTACGTACATCGGCAGCCTGGACACGCTGTAGGCAGTCAGGCGGCCTCTTAGAACTGTCGCCATTTTAGGAATCTTTACGGACTTAACAGGCCAAAGTGTGTGTAATTTGCTTACTACATTGATACAAACGTTCATTGGAAAAGTGCAATATTAGTTGACTTTGCTTCTTGCATTTTCTTTTCTATATAAAATGTATGAGCACCGTTACTGTTTATAAAATATGTGCAAGTTCCTTTTACTTCCAGTCAAGCCCTGCTGTCCAAGTCCAGTGCACCGCCCGGGCTCCGCAATGCTGGATGCCCAGCACTGCATGGACAGGTAAGAAAGTGGCAGCTGTCTCACTCTAAACAGGGTGGGGCATGTGCCACTCTGGCTGTTGCCCTTTGGTGGACAGGCCACCAATTCAAGGGTTCCAGAGAGTGGAGCCAGCGGAGGCTCCGCGTCCGACAATCCATCTGCTTCCTCGCCTTTAAATGGGAAAGGGGAATAACAAGTTTGGTTGAGGGGAAGCTTGCCAATTTAAGATGAGGGCCCCAGGGTGCCTGCTGCTCTGCTAGTCAAGCTGCCCCTATGTGCTTTGAAGGCGAGAGGGCTGTTTTTTGTGAAAATGCAGTTTTGCTAGCTAGCAATGTAATAACATTACAAAGCAAGTGGAGGTAATAGAAATTTGAGCTACCATTTAATTGGAACTAAAATTAATTTGGTGTGTGAGCCAAAAGGGGCAATGTTGAAGTTCCAGAGTTTCAATTTAAAGATAACATTTGATGAACAATGTAAAAGACTGTTATTATTTGCTAAATTATGGATTTTACAAGAATCTACTTGTATTGTCCTGACGGCTAGAGAGAAAACTACAATCAATATCAAATAACCAGCTTACGAAAAAATTAGTTCTATACAATTTGATTTAACCGACTGGAGACTGGAGGTATCAACTGCGGGTTAAAATGTACATATCTAGCCAAAGGAGAGAAAAATTGTGCTAACCCTAAGGGCACTGATGCATGATACTGCCATGTCACAAACATGAGTCGTAGGAACGATGCGTATGCGCTGTACACTCTATACATAATACTGAGGTCATTAGCAGGGGACAGACACCATGAAAATGAGCCATGAACATGTACCATGAACATCTAATGCATAGGTGTAAACATGTAGCTCTATGTCATTTCCGACGCTAACCATGCCCAAGTATTGTATTATTGACTTCGGATTTGGTATTTTAGAAGGCAGGCTTTGCAAGTTATTTAATTTATAAGTATGTACAGAATGCCAAGCATTGCTCTATTGAAAGAAACACGTTTTTACCATTTCTTTTTGAGCAGCAGTTCTGAAGGGCACACATTTTAGGAGCAATACTCCCTTCTCTGCACAAGAGACGGAGTGATCAGCGTGATGCTCACCTCTTAGAGAGCGTGCTGCGCATCTGGCCTTTCCTGACGGTTGTCGCAGCTTGCAAGCTCTCAGTTCCTTCTGTAGCTGTGACAGGTGCTAAGAGGCCAGGACAGGGGGAATGCAACCGTTCTTGAAATGCGCTCTTTGATGATTGCTTTTGCGTGTGTGGCTTCTTTTATACTGTCACCACTGATGGCTTGGCTCCACTCTGCAAGTCACTCAAGCATTCAGTGAAATGGCTCATCTCCAGGTTGCTTTCAGTCAAATCACAGGGTTGTAGGGACATGCAGGTGTGCTGTAGTGACTATTTTAAAAGTTAAACCTTTGGCCTATGGTATTGTTCGTCTCATCGACGCGGAAGCAAACTCAGGACATCTAAACATTTGAAACTTTTCAATGCAGGCCCATGTGCCATTTACGAGGGTCAGCTGCGGACTATTCATGCACAGCTAAATGAGGTGCGGTGTGACGTCATGAGCTGCAGGGAGTCTTACAGCCTCAGTGAGTTCAATGAACAGGATCCCCTTATCCATTATGGGAAGCAGGTGTGGACTGACCATCAGCTCGGCCTGGCTTATACCAGACGGGCAGTGCTTATTTTGAGCAGGTGGGACCCACCGGCACTTTTATGTGGGCACCGGCACTTATAGTTAATCATCAGGCTTTGCCCAGAACAACAGAGAGAAAGGTGGTAAAAAGGGAACAAAGGAAGTAGAGAAATAAAGGAAAACAGTGGGAAGGGGAGAAAGGAGTGGGAAAAAAGACCTGCATGAATGACATAAAAGGGCACGGAGTGGGTGAAAGAGAACTAAAATGGAATCAAGACTAGGCAGCCTTGGTATTGTGTAATCCCAATATCCTGCAGTGTCGGTGGTGGGCTTCTGAGAAGAATCTGGGCTCAAGCACTTTTCATCTTACGCATTCAGCAGATGGGCTGAGCTGCACTATAGGAAATAGAGTCTGTCCGCTGCTGGGTTAGGGCTGCTCTGAGAGGTTATACTTGGTGCAGATAAAACCACACCTTATTTGAGGAGGGGGAATGAAGGAAGAGTACGGTAAGTGGAGAACAAGGTTCAGTCACCGTGCCTCCATGATTAACATGTGGTAAGAGAAGTGAGCAGACAGTGAGGCCCCATGCACGGCACCTGACTCACCGGAATGGTCGGGCTGGTGAAGAATGGGTCTTGTAGGGCTCAGTGTCCGACACAACACCCCATCAGATATCGTCTGTTAAAAGGAGCACGTAAGAGAACTCAGTGTCTGGTCCACAGTGCAACATAGGTGGGGCTGGTAAAAAGTGTAGCCGGTGGTGCTTTAAGTCTGGACTTTTCTCAACCAGGATGTAAGACGGTCAATATTGATGGTATCTTGGGAAGTCATAATCCACTGCACTGTCTCAGAAACTCATCAGACTTATGCCATCTTCTCCTCTACCCTCCACTTGTCCTTAAAGACCATTATTCATAGGCCCTCCTGATGGGAGACAGCAACAGCAGGAAGGAGGGCAGAGGAGCAAAGGGAGGAGTGTAAAGAAATGAAACCAATAACTGACCAGTACTGGCCACGGTATTGATTACTGTCTGATGGAGTGAATATTTGGGGAACATTATACAGTGGAAATTGATTGGGGTGACTAGCACCACATGGAGTAATTATTGCACATTAGTGAATGGTGAGGGAGACTGGTTTTGGATGCAGTGTATATTACACAATTGTGTCTGTTGAGATAATTATTGGGTAACAAAGCCTGATAAGAATGCACAATATGACAGATGGGGTTGATTAAACTTCAGTAGCACCGATGAGAAGTGCAATGCATCCTGGTGCGTGACAGGGTTGACCATTGCATACCACTGTAAGTTATGGGCAATTAATTCACAATAAGAGCCCATTGGGCTCAGTGGCATCAACAGGAAGTGTTTTTGCAAAAATGACATCTGATGGATGCTACTAATGTCAGATGCTCATGAATATTGAAAGGCATTACCAGATGACTTTGACTACGAGCACACAAATGACAAGTTTCTTAGTTCACTGTAGGTGTGATTGTTAGCACAGTCCAAGAATACAATTTAATAATCCTGTAAAGAAAAAAAGTCTGAGTTGCTCTGCCAGGATTTCAGGGACTCGTTGACTTGACAACACAACCCCTCATCTACTGTCACTATAACAAATATGAATTTTTTGGCAATAGCTGGTTCAACATTTTTTCTGAGCAAAGATAAGAAACATCCAAGACCAACTGGGGAGAGGAGTTGGCCTAATGGTTAAGGGCGGTCAACCTCGAATCTGGGGAACTGGGTTCGAGTCTCGTCAATGACGCTGAACATCCTGTGATTCTGGGCAAATCACTTAATCTCCCCGTGCCTAACAAAAATGAATGTGTCCTCATGTAATGCAACTGGTGCTATGTAAAGCACTCTGATACCCGATTCGGGTCAAAGTTTGCGCTATATAAAACTCTGTAAAAAAAACAAAAACAAAAAAAAACTGGAATTCAGGAAAGAAGTGAAGAGCTGGAAGTTCTCCAAGTGATCACACAGTAAGCAGACAGAACACCCCCCATCACTGGGAGACGATGGACAATACAGAACCCCAGCTATACCCATACAAAACTTTACAAACTTCCAAAGGGTGGTTGGCAAAACCATGTGTGTATTTGTCTCTCATTGTCTTTCTGTCCATTTCATGCATAAGTTCAGCGACACATTTGCAGTGATGCCATATGAGCAGCCTGTCACACACAGCACAACCCAAAACACTTCCTACAAAGACAACACTCCATTGATGCTGGTCTTTCAATCCATACTCTAGTGATTTAAAAGCCAAAGCCTTCCATTTCCCACTCTTCCGCTTCACTGCATGCCAAGGTGCAACTACCAAAATATGATAAGAACAGAACTCTGGCCCTCACTCATGACATTCAAAGGCTTCTGACATAGGCCACATGGCCGACACACACTCTTCCACCCAAGCGAGCCCCCGGAGTAGCATGCTACCCATCAACAAATGTGCTTTTGCAACTTTTCTGGGATATGAAGCACTCAACAAATGCAACTGAAGTACAATCACAGAGGTTCCGATTGAGTCTATACCTGATTCGCAACTCTGCTTTGCCTGCAATACTCATGTTTGGCATCCTTCTTCCAACATACTTTAACATTTTGAATGATTTACTCAATAAAACCACTGGAGGTTATGCAGGCAAAAATCTGGGCAGCAACTGGGCCACACAACGGTAACAGGACACTACACTATAAAATAGTGTATCCACTACACCGCCTACCACTTTACTGTCATGAAATGTTGAAATTTATTTGCATTTACAGGGCCGTATTATGCATTGTGATTGTTTGCACCCGGCACACCATTTAAAAGGTGCGCCGGGCGCAAACAATCACAATGTGCCCTATTATGATGTATGCGCTGCCCCCAGGGCAGCCGCGAACTTGCGCTGCCCTGGGGGCAGCGCATACATGTGAAAACACAGAGCAGCTGCTCCGTGTTTTCACAGTGCAGGCGGCACCCGCCTGCACTTTTACAGGGTAATAGAGATCCCCTTGCAGGCGGGTGCAGTCAGTGACTGCACCCGCCTGCAAGGGGCTATCTGGGGGGTCCATGGGACCTCCTCTACCCCCTGCAGAGGGCTGCTCTCAGGAGGCGCACTGACAGTGCGCCACCTTTTAAATGGAGCACTGTCAGTGCGCCTCCTGAGGGCTGGTTTGACTCTGCCCCGCGTCTGTAATATGGCGCAGAGTCAAAAGTAGTCCCTCATTTGAATAAGGCACGCCCCCATGCAAATGAGGGAACACCCTCTGAAGGAAGCGCTGGTGCTTTAAGTGCGCCAGCGCTATCGGTATTATAGAAGGGGAAGCACAAGCGCCTACGCCCCCTTCTATAATACCAAAGCACCCCGGGGGTGCACAAAGCAGGCGCAAACGCCCATTGCGCCCCCCGGGCACTTATTGTAATACGGCCCATATAGTGCTTACTACCCCTGATGAGGCGTTGAGAACATAGTTAATATTCTTAACTTCACATCTACTTGCACTATAATGAAGTTGAGGCATAGTATTTATGTCGATGAAGTGGATGCAATATTTTTGTCATGCGACATATCAAATGCGATATGGCGGGGCAATGAGACAGTTCCAGACATAGAAGCACTTCTGCAAATACTGACGCATGACCTACTGTACACCTTTTACCTGACTCTAAGCTATCTCTAAGTAAACATGTACCTTTTATCAAGAAGACTCCTGACCAAAGAAAAGACCAGTCATACAAATCTGACAAGAACGCCTCAGACATGATGTGTGCGTCTCTGCTGGCATCGAGGCTGCCAAGACACAGAGCAGCGGGCCACACACAATCAGCCCTAATCTGTGGCGCACAGTAGCCTGACAGGCATGTGGTTATCTGATTGGCACTCTCTGAGCGCCTTATTTAGGAGGGTGAACTGAAAGCCCATGATATAAGTATTTGCAAAAGGCTTGCCTGATGTACAGCAGATTATTCCACTCCAGTACTAAATCCTATTATATTTTGGTTTACTGAAATGTTTTGCAGCTTTTTAGACTACTAAACTTGAAAAAAATGAGTTAAACCAGTTTTCACGGTTGATATCTAGCATTTCAAATATGCGCATCTGACAGCGTCTTTATATTAATGCCAGGTGCGGTTTCTTATCGACAGGTAATCTATCCAAAGCAATGTTTTTGTGTAGGTAGGGGCTTAAGAATATGATAGCATAATACTATCGAGGGAAAAATCTACATTTGGCTCCTTTACTGGCAAGAAAATGATGTTGTGCATCGCAATTTTAAAGAGAAGACATCTCAGCTATAGAGAGGAGATGTTGGGAGACTAATATTAGAACTTGAGCGGTTAATCCTCAATTTATAAGGTGGCTTTTTTGAAGAGGCAGGTGAAGAAATGTGCTAATGTTTTAATGATGACACAAAAGGGTTTTGTAAAAATCCACACAATTACCCTGCACAATTATCATCAAACCTCGCTGCAAAGAGTGCAGCCGAGTCCAGCAGGAGCAGTTTTTTTCCACAGAAACCAGAAGAGAGAATATTTTTTTCATGGAGCCGTAAGGTGATAGGCTGAGTGCGATTTTCACTATTTCCAGCTTGTGTGCGAATCCAGCTCTGTAATGTAGGGGTCTTCCTTCGCAAGTTTACTTTTTGTTGAGTTTTTCCACATACAATAGCTTTGTTGGTGGACAAAAAACGAACTTCTGAAAAGTGTACGCTCTGAAGATATTTCTTTTATTGTAAATAGACATGAGCAGGATAAATTAGCGTGAAACTCCCAACTTTATACATTTTATGAAGTTTGCAAACTTCCTACAGACCTTTTCAAATTTCCAAAAACAAAATTGTGCAGTCATACATTCCTAATGGGGATGCAGACTTAAACGAATGCTCTTATCTCTGTGTGCCAAAGCAGTAGCAAAACACTCTCTAAAACCCATAATATCAGAATTTGGACATGGTAATTCAGAGCCCGCATCTACATTTTATAATCCTTCATTTTTTGCTCCTAAGCGCTACGATCTATGAACTTCGGATATATTTATCCTTGTGGAAATCTTCGTCCACCATCTTCAGTGCTTTTATAATGGCCCATCATCCTGGATCAATGTTCTTCAACACCCATCATATCATACCACATAAAAAAAAAAGGAACATAAAAACACACAGGGGCATATTCACAAGGGAAGCGGCGGTGTGAGGCATTAGCCTTCTTGGCTTCACGCCTCACTCCGCCACTTCAGAAACGCAGGGCTGCACCATATTTACAAGAATATGGTGCAGCCCTGCGTTTCCCCCTGCGCTGGCGCAACACTTAGCAGCCTAGCGTCAACACAGGCACCCTTGCACCATAGTGCAAGGGTGTCTGCGTGCAGGGGAAGATTGTTTATGTACAGGAAGGTCCCCCTTTCTGCACATAAACAATCTTGAAATGTCATTTTGTAACTTCTATGTGTGCTGCTTAATGCAGCACGCATAGACGTTGCAAAACAGCATTTTTAAAAAAATGATTGTTTATGTGCAGGAAGGGGGACCTTCCTGTACATACACAATCATTGGCCTTTTGCTGTTTTCATGTGTGCTGCACAACGCAGCACATATGAAAACAGCAAAAACGAGGAGAAATTAAACAATTCTCCTTGTTGCGCCAGGGTAAAACCAGGTTTTCCCTGGTCTAAATTCTGGTGCTGCCTCTATTTACGACTCCCTTGTAAATACGGGGCAGCATCAGAATCAATGGGTGTGGTGGAACGCCCACCACAACACCCATTGCCCTCCCCTTTCACGCTAAGCATAGCGGGAAAGGGGGCCTTATTTACAAGGCAGTGTTAAGCCACATTAAGTGCCTTTTCGCTGCCTTGTAAATAAGGCAAAGCCCCTATCGCCACAGGAACATCTAAAAAAGTGACTTTCCTGTGGCGATAGGGGCTTGTAAATATGCCCCACAGTTTCCACTGCTTGCCTAACACCTGTAATGTGGTGCTATCAACACTTGTCCTTGAAAGTATAGAAGGTGAATAGTGACAACAGTACAGTTTCTTATTTCGAAGATGTTCTGTTTGCATGCTATCTTATTTTGGTGTCTTTCTTTTTGCTGAATCCTAAACCCGCCTGCCCACCAAATTGTTGGTTTAGTGCTTTTCTTACTTGCCTATCTTACACCATTGGCTCATAAGAGGGGCAAAGCTTAGAGCAGATCCTTATGCCTAAGTCCAGGAGATATTGCGTAATCGGTGGAAAGTGGGCTGTGATTTAAACTACCAATAAAGCTATTGCCATTCAGGTTAGGTATTGATGATCCTGTTGAGGCTAAGGGTCGCAGTCTTGTTGCTGACAAAATGAGTCAGACCTAACATGACAGCCCCCAAGACACTGAATAGGTGCAGGGCTGGATGCATGATGGAGGCTTACGACATGCACAGTGGAGAGTGTCCTCCCATTAAACCGATGACCACCTCTTGCCAATGGGAGCACCGAGGCACAGAGGCCATTTAGACCTTACTAGAGCACCACCTCTCAGCTGCAGGCCACTTGAGTGGCACGCCCTGTTCATCCATGCAGCTCTTGAAGCAGAGGATTGGAAAATGGAATGGGCTCACTTCTCCGAAATCAATGATGGGAGTCTGGGCCAGCTCAGTCGGAGCGAGAGGGAACTGAGGGCCAGCCTGGGATGGCACTTGGACAGCCACGTAAAGATGTCCAGCTGAGGAAAGGAGTTAGATCCTGTGTGGTGATGTTCCAGTTGAGACCGAGGGCATGTGTGACGAGACAGACACCCCTTCTGCTCTCAGTAGTGACACTTATGCTACTAATGCGAGGTCACTGGAGATTTGGGTTTTTTCAACTTGTGTTTATTAAAGATTGGTACAGTATGGTACATTACAGGCTGTCGCATATGGAAACTGTACAAATTAAGAAATATGTAGCATCCTACAGGTGGCATTACACTTTAACTAGGCAGTATATTGAACCTGTATAGTATGTCTGTGGTCTAGGCTCAGTAGCATCATGATAGAATATATAGTTCCACATCAATAACTCAAATATACAGTGCATTACATCTGGGAATGAACCACTCAAAGAAAAACATAGTAACCATCAACTGTGGCAACAGCAGAGCAGTAAGGGGTATGATCACCTACATCAGTCAGATAAAAATAAGGAAGGAACAGAAATCCGGGGCACCGGGTCCACTGAAGATTTTTAACTGTGTTGCGGTACTGTGAAAAATGAATTAGGCAACCAGACCTGCAACTGCAGTTCAGAAGTGGGAAATTCAGCCTTTCCACCTTGCCCACTTTCATCCACGGAAATCCCAACTCTGCCACAGATACATAGGGAAGGAATGATTTCCGAGTATTTTGTGTCCAGCCCCAGTGGGGTAGGCTCAAGAAGTTCAGATGTCATGAACAAGATAATGGATTATCTTCTAATGAAGGTGAGTGGTGGCTGCCAATTATCCTCGGGACGCAAGTGGAGCTGGTTGACTGTGACTCTACACTATGCCCCCATAAAGCCTACCAGAGAGCTTCCAGATACAGACAGCAAACTAATTGCCTTAGCAAAAGGCTACACTTAGAAAGGCAAAGTAGGAGCAATGAAACATAAAATTGCTTGTAAATCAAGGAAAAGTAAAAAGGCACACTTTCTCTCGGGAAACAAACTGGTTTTCTCAGGCAAACTTTGGAATACGCTACACGTCCCACCAGGATAGTAAAGACTGGTTTTCATTGGAAAGTTACACAGACTGTTAAACTACAAATCAGGGTGTACTGCCATGTGAAAATTAGAATGGAGTACTGGGAGGTAAGATGCATAGATAGTTTTAAGGGTGGAAAGTCAGAGGATTTAGGAAAATAAAAATATATCTTAAAGGTATTATCACAGTGAATTCCTTGAGAAGATACAAGAACTCTTCAAGAATAAGAGGAACAAACTTGTAAAAGGGAGCCTAGAAACGCCTTGCAAAGTAAGTTGATATCCTTTCTGAGGGTCACCTGAAAACAAGTAATGTGATGATTAAGGAACTAAGGGGCATATTTACAAACCCTATCGCCACCACAAAGTCACTTTTCTCAACTTTGTGGTGGCGATAGGGTCTTCGCCTTATTCACAAGGCAGCGTTAAGCCACGTAACGTGGCTTAACGCCGCCTTGTGAATAAGGCACCCTTTCACGCTATACTTAGCGTGAAAGGGGCGAGCAATGGATGTTGTGGTGGGCGTTTCACTGCAACACCCATTGATTTTGATGCTGCCCCATATTTATAAGGGTGGCGTAAATATGGGGCAGCGTGAAAATTAAGCAGAGGAAAAACCTGGTCTTACCCTGGTGCAACGAGCAAAAAATGTTTGTTTTTGCTGTTTCCATGTGTGCTGCATTGTGCAGCAGACACAGAGACAGCAAAACGCCATTTCAGATTGTTTATGTGCAGGAAGGCACACCTTCCTGCACATAAACAATCATTCCCCACAACACAGGCACCCTTGGAGTATGGTGCCAGAGTGCCTGCATTGGTGCTAGGCAGCTAAATTAGCGACAGCGCAGTGGGAAACGCAAGGCTGCACCAAATTCCTGTAAATACGGTGCAGCCCAGCGTTTCAGAAGTGGCGGAGCATGGCGTTAAGCTAAGGAGGCTAATGCCGTGCTCCACCACTTCCTTGTAAATATGACCCTAAGAATGATGACGAGGGTGTTGACTGATGAATGGGCAACTTCAATGGTGTGCATCATTGTGGGAAGTGGAAATGATAACCTTTTTGAGCCGAGATGCCTGTGCATGGAATATTAAATCAAGATGAACCATGCTCTTACCATGGGCATGCAGGCAATGTGGCTTGGAAATCTTGCAAAATGGTCTTCCAATGCCTTGGACCATTACTGGAGGAATGACAGTCAATATGCTGCTCGTCATCCACATTTCTTTTGGACGTCTATGAGGAAATATTGGTGAAAAAGTAGAAAATATTCAGACCCTTATTACAAGTTACCTGGAGCCGAGATACTGGAACCATTCTAACATTCCTACTGTTACCAGGTCTGGAAATATCTGATCCACAAACTCCAGAGACACCGGCCTAGACCTTAAACTGGTTTTGTAAGTTCTGCGGGGGCTGCAGGCATCTACTGTAACTAGCCCCCATCTGTGTATTAAAGGTAGATTGAGCGGAACAGCAAATAGTCTCCTCTCACTTTCCTGCCAGCTCCTTGGCTCCAGCCTCCTGTCCCACACCACTGCCCTATAAATATCTCCCAACCCATTTACCACCTGATTTAGGCAGGTGGTAAATGTGTGCTGATTTGGGCCCATTATTTCTCCAGAAGAGGGGGAGTGGGGTGGAGGGGGCATGAAGATTTGGATACAGCATTCCAGATTGTTTGTGTTATTCCCCATTCTCGTGGAAAATAGCTTGTAATCACCTAATTTTACCGAATCAGAGAGTCTGGCTCAAAGATACCCTTCCACTTCAATCAAGAGACCTCATAATTGGGGGTGGGGTCTCATAGTGCTCGGAGTGATATGTTTTAAACACCAATTGCTTTGTTAGACAGGTCCTGAGGGGTCGAAAGAACTACAACAATTCATGTATTCACTTGGAAATTTACATGAAGGCAATTTTCCTTCCTAATATCACTTTTTCCATATTGCATCCTCCACACTTTCTCCCGGTCTGAATTTCTACCAATTCCCATCTTCCCGTCAGCTACTTCTTCACCTCTAATTTGATGCTCTTCACTATCCTTGTCACATTCTCGCCAAAACTACTTCCGCCCACAGTATTCTCTACTCAGTGTGCCATAAGGGTTTCAAAGCACTCAGGGTTGGCCGACAATTTGAAGAGGGCAAAAGGTTAAATGTTCACACTGTGCAAAACATAAAAATAAATATTTGAATGAAAACTTAATTTGAAGTTATTCATAACGAATATCCAATAAGCCAAGAATATTCACACTTGATTAAAGTTGCAATAGGATCTGTGGCATGTTTCAATTTGAGATAACAAGAAAACGTACACAATGAATCATAAATTTACATAATCCAGCCAACATGTTGTGGAAGTTTCTGACATACGGAATGTACACTTCTGTTTTTGATTTTCCAATGCATAGGAGGATATTTAAAGAAATAAATATAGAAGATTAAGTCCCATACAAACGAGTGCGAAGTTTTAGTCGACTATGAAAATGCAAACTAAAAGGGGAAAAGTTAATTCATAGGACTCGTGCACCAAAGGAGAGTGTAAGAGATCCCATTGTATGCCACTGCACTTCATGCATTTAGGTTTTTTACACCCCATTGTATCCTTTGCCGTAACTAATTTATCTACTGTGAACTGCATCTTAAATTCTGTTAGGTTATCTCCATTTTTAACTCTGCACCATACACCTTGAGGTTGATTCAGTGTATGGGTCCCAACCCATAGCCAGAGCAAGCAATGAACTATGGAGCACCAAAAAACACCAACCACATGCAAAGCCCTCTAGACTTGCTCTGTTTTGTTGCGGTCCCCCTAAAATGTAATGTCTTCAAGGGGAGTGATGCTAGAACTTTGAGCCAGATGTACATACAGACAGGTCCCAAATAGTGGGTGAAAACTGCACACTGACTTTTTGAGAATGAATCATACATTTGCAGTGCAACCAATCTGCATCCCAAAATGTGCATTTGCTGGGGTTGCAGAATGACCTGCCTCAAGAATATGGCAAAAGAATTTTTTTTCCTGCTTGTGAATACATTGGGGGAAGCAGGCAGTGCTCCCAAGGCCTGCCCAACAGAATTCCCATAGGGAAAGCTGTTTAAGGAAAACAGCTTCCCCTGTGGAAATGAGTTCCCTCCTCTTTTGAGGTGCAGGTAACTTTTCAATAGTTTTCAACTTTAATACTGGTCTTAAACCACTGATAAATCCATTGTAAATGGCCACTTTTATGCCCTCTTTAATGCAATTTGTAATGAGGCACTAAATCCCTTTTGCGATTTGGAAAGGCTTTTTTAATTGTAAAAGTTAGTTAGTGCATTGCAAAAACAATTTTGCAAATTGCTGGGTTGGGAACTACAAAATGGTTTTGTACATCTCAGGCCAGCTGTATCAAGATTTTTTGTGATTGCAAAAGGTCTGATTCGCCAAATTCATCCGTTTGCAACTGCAAAAAGGCTTTTTGTTATGTATAAAACTCAAATTGTGATTCGGTAACCCATTACTGAATCACAAATTGACTTTGCAACCAAATATCGACTCAGTATTTGGAAGAGGCATATTTAGAGCGTCCCTTCCAAATACAGAATCAGATTGGTGTGTAATAGTGTTTTGCAACCATAATCTGGTTGCAAAACATTAATGCTTTACAAACTACACACATGGAGTGTTTCAGACATTCACAGGGAGGGGTCACCAAGTAATTCCTTCCCCTTGGAAAATGTTGAAAAAATATTATTTAGGAATAGGTAGTGGCCCCAGGCATCACTGCCTACTCTTACAAAATGGTAGTTAAATTTTTTAATGCATCCCATTTTCCTTTAAGGGAAATGGACTACATTTTTAAAAAAATGCTTCATTTAAAAGCAGTCACAGACATCAGCAGGCCACCATCGCTTTAATGGCAGCAATTCAGAGTGCGTTGCAATTTGAGACCTGCCTCATTAATATACATGAGGTAGGTCAAAATGTGACCTACTATGAATCAGTATTTTGTAATCCGACCTCTTAGTACTTGGTCAGTTCACAGTAGAGCACACTGGTCACAAAAATACTGGTCGCAAATTGGTGCTCTTGTTGCACAAGGCTGAATTTCACCAGGTACCTCCGTAGTTAAATTATAACTGTTATAATATGCTTGCACTTTTAAGTCAGATGTTCACCTTGAAGAAGAAAGAATGAAGGAAAGCTAAAAAAAAAAAAGGTAGGTGGGCTATGAGGGTCCTCCATGTGATGTCCAGAAAAAAGGGAGAATGAAGTAGTGGGCTAAAGTCGAACCTGTAGCTTTGAAACCAGAGACACTGGTCCAAGAGCAGCATAACAGACCAGATTCAGTCCTAAAGTGGAAGAATTCCCCCATTTGCTCTGATACGGTTTCCAGTGGAATCATCCTTGTTTGTAAGGCTGTGCGGGTTTCTCAAATGGCTTAAATATCTCAGTGGTGCTATTTACCACCTGGCTTATCAAGTCTGAATAACATGCTTTATGGACTTCAGTGGGCCCTCAAATGCATATAATCAAAGCACTTTTACTGGCACTGATAACCTCAACGTGACCTAAAGTATTGACACAAAACAGAGCCATCTGCTTCTATATGGAGCTAGCCTTTTCTCTAATCCAGAAATATCCACATCTCTAACCTGCTATCTTTTTCTTTGTCCAACCACAATCTCCTTAAATTTGATATCATGGAGAAGTTATGGAACACACCAAAACAACTCAGAGACGCACCTCTGAGCTCGCAACCGCCATGACATTAACCCGATTGCGTTCATGAACGTTTTCCCAAGACAAACCGCTTAAAAAGCGAATATTTCAATAATTCCCCAAAAGTTATAAAATCGGTCCTGAATTTGGGTGGGGCTAGTTGATAGGTTTGAATAATATAATGCATAAATCGAGACCGAAACCTTTGCAGTAAAGATCTTTCATTCCAGGTCAGAGAAATTAAAGAACTGAGCAAATTCAATATTGTAGAGTAAATTAGCTATTAAAACGCAGCCTAACTCTGCGAGGGTGACTACAGCTCTGCTTGCCTGTGTCAGACAAATATTTAAGTCTTGGAGGCTTTATCTAGTTTAATTACAATTTTTAATTACTGGCCATATTCATTTTTTTCGACATATTAAATTCCAGTGGTAGGGGATGTTTTCATGATGACTGACACAGACATCTTTCTATATCATAAACATGCACATTCCCTGATCCGCTGCGCTTTGACATCTTGTTTTGCAATCTCGGAGAACTTTCCAAAGCAGCTAAGACAGGCCGTTTCACTATCTGTGTGCGTCTCTGCTATTTCAGATTTTAATAAAATTCCTGCCACTCACAGTTTAATTAGAAAAAGCACACCCAGGCACATAAAACGACAGCATCACAGAGGTAAATTTAGTAATTTGTCACATAAAAAAGACTGCTTTAATTTCTGCTTATGTTCCTTACGTGTTTATCCTTCCTAGTTAATAAAATATATAATCTAATTTTTGAAAAGTCCACAGTTCGCCGCACTTTTTCCATTTAAAACAAGCAGTTATGTCCTGACAAAAACGGCTGTTCTACCAGGCCCTGCCATGCACACTTAGCCAGAAAGAAAATGAGAAAAGAGCTAGAGCTTACCTGTCTAGTTATGTTATGTTAAAAACTGGCCGTAGCGGGCACCGGGTGTTTTCCTGGTGGGCCGGAAGGGTGGGGGCCGGTTTGGACCGATCGGGCTGCTTTTGTTACTGTGGGCCGGTTTTGCAGCAGTGCTGAAAAACCAGCCCCCTGAAACAGAAGCGCAGCAGTAGTGTTTCCCACCAGCACCCCCGATTTCGCACCAAAATAAAAGCAATCCTCCATTAGTGAATTAGTTAAAAAAAAAAAGTGGCACATGTTTGCAAATTGGGGCAGTTTCAAACTTGTAAAGATATGCTTTGTGTGTTTTACAAGGTATGGAAGAGTGCAAGGATTTGTGGTTGCTGCAGACAGTGTTTGATTTAACACCAGGGGAACAATAGTAAAACCCGGCCCAGCAGACCATGAAACGGCCCAAAAGCAGCCAAAAACCAGTCCACACACTAACCTGTTAGACCAGCCCTTCGGGCGCTGCCTGATTACCCTATGGAATTATGCGATTCTGCGGCTGCAACGTTTTCTGCACAATTTGAGTTTGCTGCATTTGCCTCATAATCTATCATCTACTGAATAATCTGCAGATTTTAACAAAAAATAGTATCTAGATCAACCGATCGAACGTTGTTAAAAACCTGGCAACACGCTTTTCCTGCACAGGCGCCCTTCACAATAGATGACTAGTCATCTTTTAGTTGCTTATTACTGTGTTTGGTTGGTAAACATGTACTAATGAGGTGAAATATTTGCCCAGACAGTATTAGCACGTGTAAAAATGACAAAATAATGAGGTAATATTATCACAAATTGTGCCACATTATGACTTTTCTTGCTGAATAATTTAGTCAATCCTGCTGCATAATATAGTACTCCCCTGCCTCATAATCCCAGTGGCCCTGCTATAGGCCTGCCAGACCTGCCTTACTCTGCATATTTTAGTTTTTGCTTCACGTGGCTAACTTTCCAGAAAGTTCTGACAGGACATCTTTCTTCGTGATATGTATGGCCCAAGGACTCAACTCACAGTTTAACAAGAAACAAATGTCTACACATTGCTATCATTTGATTAAGATCAACATTTAGAATATTTAAATGGAACAGTTGATTTCAGGGAATTGAATAACACTAAATCTGGCACAGTAGTGTTACCAGTGCGTGAACAAAATACACCATGTACACGTCACATGATATTATGTACTTAAGCATCTTCCAACTTAGGGGCCGATTCCGATTCAGGCCGGAAATCTCCCCGACCGAACCGGACCCGGTGAGATTTCCAACCGAATCGGACCCTAACAGTCCGACCGAACGAGTACGATGCGCACGTATGCTATCGGACTCGATTCGGTCGGACTCCCATTGAAGTCAATGGGAGCCAGTCGTACGACGCGTGCACGGGCTCCCATTGACTCAATGGGCACGACGCGAACAAGGGCGCCCCCTACAGCATTTTCGCGTCGATGCGGGTCGCACCGTACATGCACGTGTAGGGGGGACCCATGGGACCCCCCTGTGTGCGACTCGCACGCCTACGCTTCCAGGGGGGTCCGACACGGACCCCCAAAGTGCGGCTCCGACAGCTCCTTGGAGCCGGGCTGCGCGAGTCGGTCGGAGCGGTCGAGGTGCGCATCGTACTTACCCCGGCCGGGGAACGTCTCCATTGCGAGGTGCGCGTCGTCCCTGTGCGAGTCGGTCGGAGCGGTCGGGTCCTGCGAACGAGTCGGTCGGAGATTTCGCGAGCGCACGCATCGTACTCGCTCGCCCGGACGCACGTACGACTCGGTCGGGATATAGGGCTCCGAATCGGATCCGGTTAAGCCGAATCCGATTCGGTGCCCTACCGGCCGAGATCGGAATCGGCCCCTAAGTCTCAAGGACTCCAAAGGCTAGGCTTGGGTTCAGCAGCGGTCCGTGCAGGTAAGCGTGGTGGGGCGGATGTCAACAGACGAAGGAATAGGAATTATTTATTTATTTAATTTTCCCTATTCCGTCGTCTGTCTGCTTCCCGCCCCCCTCCTAGCCCTGCCCTGCCCCGCCTCACCATGCTTACCTGCACGGACCGCCGCTGCTTGGGTTCCAATCTTCAACAAGTGGTGACAAAGCAATATCTTTCATATCTTGCATTTTGAGTCCTAACTATAATATTAAACCGCTTACCGCTGATGAAAATCAAAACAAATAACCATTGCTTTCTATAGGCAATGTATCTTGAGATAAAGACTTTAATGTGAGGTTGTTCAGTACACTTTTGATATGTAAAATAAAGCCTCATGCACGACAATGCAAGGATTTCATACAAGGCTGAATGGTACACCAAACAGCCAATAACATGAAGTAAGGGAAAATAGTCTTCTTGGTAAAGCCAAAGCAAACAATGTATGTTTTAAAGAATTTGTAACAATAGGCCAAGCAGACAGTAGCCTAGAACTTCATAACCAAACCTGCACTGTAAATTGCTCATTTCTCAAAAGGTTAAAAGCCCTGTGCTACATTTGCCACACTGCCCTAGCGTCCTTTCACCCCTGCAGCTGCCATGCTCCAAATACCTTATCATCTGACTTGCCACAGAAGTGTCTCTTTTGCAATTACTTCTGCAATGGCCACTTTACACCTCTCTGATTACACAGTTGCCTAAAGCATCAAATCCAGACATCTGACCTTCTGGTCACAGGCTTGGATCCTGACAGATTCACTCCACCTTTCATGCTTCAGAGGTTGATGCCATGAGTACGATTGAATTTAGTAACAATACGCATCAGGTAATGAACGCCAAGATGACTCAAGGTGTGAAGAACATAGGGGTGCCATTCAAAGGCACATGTTAATTCAGGGCAGCGTATGCTGATTAATGTTTTCAATCAGTCAGTAGGCCAGAGCTGTTGGTGGGAGTACAAAATGCATCAATCATGAAAAAAGTAAGCCCAATAACCACAGTAAATACAAAAAAAAATGCAACAACCATTAAAGACAACCTTAGAGTAAAGTCACAACTGAAATGAAATGAAATGAAATGAGTGTTTTTATATAGCGCGTGTCTGCCGTGGCGTCTTAGCGCTTACTGCCCTTAATTTTCACAGTGGGAGAATAGGAGTGACTATGGTTTAGGGACAAATAGCCATGTCTTCAATTCCTTCCTGAACGATAGTAGATTGGTTTGGTTTCTGAGGTGGGTAGGCAATGAGTTCCATAATTTAAGGGCCAAGTAACGAAAACTTCTGCCACCCCATTTCAAGGTTTTGACCCTAGGAACTACAAGTAGTGAGGTGGATGATGATCTGAGGCTTCTCTGTGGAGTGTAGCGCTTAATATGTTGACTAAGTTGGGCAGGTCCCACCCCGTACAGAGTCTTATGCACGATACACATAGCTTTGAATTGGATCCTTGCCTGGACAGGTAGCCAGTGCAGATCGCGAATGGCTTGACTTATTGGGCTAAATTTGGGAATCTTAAGTAGTATCCGGGCGGCCGCATTCTGTAAAGTCTGTAATTTACGTATCACACACTTTTTGCACCCAGGTAGAGTGAGTTGCAATAGTCGATCTTGGGCAGTATCAAGGCAGTTACAACAGTTTTTCTGAGGGCAATAGGAATGAAAGGTAAAATCTTTCTTAGGGTTTTTAAAGTGTGAAAACAGGAGGAAGTAACGCCATTTACCTGATCTGATAGTGAAAGATGGTCATCTATGATAATTCCAAGGTTTTTAACCTTTTTTACCGGCTGAGGGCAAAGCCCAGCTATATCCGGCCACCAAGTGGAATTCCAGAGGGAAGTATCTCTTCCAAACGTAACCACAACTGATCGATTGGTGCATTTCTTAAGTGCACGTCCACCTCTGGTGGATTTTGACTCTAGATTATGGTTATATAACGACAGAGGAACCTTGGTAACAAAATAAGAAGTGACACGTATGTGACCACAAACGCAGTACCGAGAGGGCTCATGATGAATATATCAAGATCTTTGCACGCTGTGTGTTCAGCTGACACTGATGTTGTGTTTGTATCTCGCCAACTACTGGTTTATGCTGCCCAAGCCCCAATGGCAGCAGATTGCCACACTTGGTTGGTTGTTTGGATTCATTACTGTCCAATACTGGAAGACGGCGAAGAAACCCAAAAGGTCTGGAAGGGACGCAGATGCCTGGAAGGCCGGGCAGGACCATACCAGTCATTACCTCCTCGTCCATCTTCCCCGATCCAGTCCTTACCTGTGAGCTCACATCTCCTCCTTGCAGACATTGTTCTCTAGCCAACTTCAAAATACTTCTCCAACATGGCCACCATTACACAGGTGCCACTACAAAGAGGATGTAGTTACTCCACACTTCCTGTTATTTCCAAGCAGAAAAACATAATTACAAAAGCACTGTAATCAATCCCCTTAAGGTCGGGAGGGTGGGAACCCTAGGACTGTATCGGGGAAGACTTGGACTCGAAGTAATGAAGATTACCAGTAAGTAACCTGTGCAATCCTGGAAACGAGACTGCGTCGAATTAGAGACATGCATCAGAACAGCGCGCACTAGCAAGAGATACAGAACCAGGACATTCAGAACTGGAAAACATCTGCGCAGCAAGCTAATCCCGCTCATCTGGCACAAAAAGAGAAACAGCGGTTCCAATAAACCATGAGGGACAGCTTCCCTGTGAAATAATAAAGGGGAATCCCTCAAAACATCCGATTCAGCTACACAAAGGTAAGATAAACTGGCTACAAAGCACTTAAGCAGCCAGGATCATCTTGTATTACTCTGTCAAAGATGTCTCTCCTTGATTGATTCTCTCTTTTGCTACCAGCTTAACCTCCAGGAATGGTACTGTTAGCATGCAGTATTTCAAACTGCATGTCATGGTTTGTGCATTCTCAATTTGCGTGTTCCTTTTCCTTCTTGCAGAGTGCAACCTCGTGGGGTACACTGGCAGATTACTCCCAGATCCGGTTCAGAATAAATCACTTAGTGATGGAAAATGTGTTTAGGGTTCCACCCAGGGTTGAATTGGGGCCACAATTGGGCCCAGGCCCAGGCAGCCAAAAAAAAGTGGCCCGCATCTGCAGAACGCAGCCTTTCGCAATAGCCTGCTTAGTTAGGATAATGGAGCTAAATGATGGCAAACATTTGCGGTAATAAAAGTATTTTAAAGCTTATAAGGCCAGAACTTAAAAAGAAAAATAACATCCCATGAAAAAATATGCTTTAGAAGCACAGACTTATCAAAAATACTAGGAACTCACCTTTTAATTGTGTTTTTTATCCATACGTTTCCTGTGGATGTTTTGATTAACGTTCACTGGGAAACATGATATTTCACAGACCTAAACTGCTTTTTACACTCACAATGGCCTTTTAAGATATTCATTTTATTTTTTGCAGTACTTAAGAGATGCCCTCCAAAGCTCAGAGACTGGTGAAAGGTGCAGCTTTTTTCTTTGTTTTACTTGTGGCTAGCATCATATGTACGTTCTGAGAAAGGGAATGATGCTTGTGTGTAAATGCAAAAAATAAACCAAAAATAGTGCCACTTTGCTTACATGCAGTTTTATATAGCACAAACTAGGCCCAGAGGCATTGGAGCGCTTTTAACATGAGCACCAAATAACATTACAGAGGGTCTTATTACTTTGTTTTAGGTTCATGTAGATTAAGTAGTTTGCCCAGAATCACAGGATGTCGAACTGATGCTGGGACTTGAACCTGGTTTCCCAGTTTCAAAGTTAACTAAGGCCACAACCTGTCCCCGTTGAATGCAGTAATTATTATTTGGCAGACAAAGGAAAAGAGCAGAGATTGATTTATCTCTGTTGCTTGCATGGAGTGGAGGAGGCCAAAATAAACTGAGAAGCTGCCTCACTGGCCCTCACCAACCCCCACGACCCGATGCTCCAGTCGTCTCTCCTGCTGCAGTCCCCAATTCTCCAGTCGTCTCTCCTGCTGCAGTCCCCCGAAAAGTAAGTGCTAATGGCTTCCCATCAGCAGCTTCTTGCAGACTCTGTCTGTCACACCTGGAGGGAGGCAGGGGGAAGGCACACCTCATGATGGTACAGCCGGAGCACCCAGTGTCATTCTGCCGCTGACATTAGCCCGCTGGCCTGACTTCATGTGCATGGGTCATGTTTGTTAAGGCTGAAACAACAGCCTTTCACCTATGCATCAGGGGTGGAGTCCTTAGTAAACCAAAAAACCGGCCAAACAACTGGCTTCTGCCGGAGGCCCATAGGCCGATGCCCGATTGCGGGCCTTGCCAATCCAAGGCTGGTTCCACCACTTATACTGCCCAAACAAAAGTTGTAATAGCAGTGAGGGTGTGGCCAGCTGCTAGTGTCTGGGCCCCCGGTTGACATTTCGTTTCTGTCCAGCTACCAATAAGTGGGCCCCTGTTTAAAATAGCAACGAGGTTCTGGTCAGCTATGAGTGTCTGGGTCATTGATTAGTTAGTCAGTGAGGTTCTGCTCAGCCCCTCTGCCTGCGTCCCTTGTAACGGCAGTGAGGGTGCGACCAGCTACAAGTATCTGGGCCCTCAGATACGTCAGTGAGGTTCTGGTCTGCTTCCGGAGTTTGGGGCTCTCAGTGATAATGGCAGTAGGGTTCTGGTTGTGGCCCTCTGTATTGCAATGGACTTCTGGCAGGCTGCTAGTGTCTGGGCCCTCAATCATAGTGGCAGTGAAATACTAGCTTGCCGCTAGTGTCTTGAGCCCTCACTTATGGTGATAGGGTCCTGGGTAGCTGCCAGTGGGCAAAGGTTCGGTTATAATGCTAGTGGAGTTCAGGTTTGCTACTAGGGTATAGTGTTCTCATTAATGTGAATTGTGTTATGACCTGGTGCACGGGTGTGGCTCCCAGGTTTAATGATAGTAGTGTTCTGGCTGTGTGCTAGTGTCTGGAACTTTTTAGAGGCTCTCTCGAACTTGATGCCTTAAGTAGGTGGGATACTCCCACACTAAAGGGCGTGTTACACCCTTGCACGAGGCTTACGTGCTGACAAACGATTTTCATTACAGAACAGAGCTAGGGAAAAACACAGGGTGAGTTCAGATATATTCTCATTTTTCTCCAGTCGAATTTGTAAATCAGATATCTGAACGCCTCTTTCTCCTCTCTCCTATAGGAAGGAAACAGTCAAACACCCCAGGAGATTGCTTTGTCATTTTGTCCCTCTTCCTTGTAACAGTGCTTAACAGCGAGGGTGAACACCTACTCATAGACAGGCACCCCCTTGCCTCCTGCAGAATTTGGTTTGCCTTTTGAGCTCTGGCTGTTTTAAAGCTTGTACTCATGTATTTTGTTACATGCTATCTCACAGATTAATGAAGGAGGCGATGATTTTGTTGTTGGTCCCCCCACCCTGCGGTGTCAACCTGCTGCTCTAAGAATGTTTTGGGCTCCATGAGATTGTGTTGTACAGGAGGAGGACTATGGAAGTCCTTTACTGTGCTTATTTTGGGTCTGCTGATGTTGTGTACCTGACCAGTTACCCCATGATACCAGCCCCCCACTGAACCTTTAGTACATGGGTACTCGCAAACATTTTCCCGGGGATCGAAAAGTTTGCTCTTTGGTGGGACCGCAGGCCGCACTAACGCAAGCAGGGTGGTGGAAGGGGGGGGAGGGGGGTGTAATGTGGGTGTAGAGGAAGCGAAGCATGTTCATCTAGTTGCTGAACTGAATTGCCCAATGTGGAACTATATAACCTGGGGTGTAGTACACCCTAGTACTTGCTTGTCTTAACTGAAATGAACCTTTAAATAAATGCTTGCTGTTTATTTAACATTTTTTTAATGTTAGTGCTGAGTTCAGTAAACAGCAGCCCAGTGCTGCTGTTGCCCAGGGGGCCGCATGCAAAGGTCTGAAGGGATGCATGCGGCCCCAGGCTGTACTTTGAGTATCAATGCTTTAGCAGATGTTCCCCTGAGATTGTTTTCAGCAAAGATTCTGTTCTTTGTGGAAGGATTAGGGATCCAACTGTTCTTCTTTGCAGTGACCCTCACCTATAGCTGCTGCCTAAAGCATGGGTATTGTGCCCAATTCCTTATTAAATGTCACAGGGTCTGCAGTATGTTTGACTTGGTTAAATCACTCTTCTTTTGCTCTGTACATCACCCCACTTAAGGACTGCTTGAGGAGTATGCGGGATAAGCGGTACACCAAGTCCTAACCGTACTTCTCAAAGCCCTATTTCCTCGCCCTCCCACCTGTATGAGGAAGTGGTCTCTTCGGTATAGTATTGCTGTGGTATACAAATGCAAGAAATATGTAAAAAGGTTTTTTATTTTTATAAGGAAAGGATTAAAATAGATTTTAAAATGTACACACCTGTTGAAGGTAATGAGGTACCTGCCTAAGGGTGCCGCGTCACCCTGAGTGTTAAGTAGATGATTAGAAGGACTCTCAAATCAGCAGAAACATTCATCAAAAGTACTTCTAGCATGTCAAGATTTCTATACGTGTGTTTTTTTCATGAATCTCGGTTTTATATTCGACATAATTTACAGGAACTAATTCGACTTCAAAGGATGTCTTGCATGTCCAGGTGAAAGAACTGAAGACTTGAACTTTTGCCTTACCCTTCTGCATGAAAAATACCACATGACATATAGGCGTAACTTAAAACAAGTCCAGGTTGCAGGTAATTTGTTATCTGCATTCCACTTCACACTTGCAATAACTGCAGAGACGAAAGACAAGCCCTTAAGCCACGAACTACTAAAACTGCAAGCATGTATCTTTACTCTTCCTACTATATATATTTTAGATGTTCTCTTAGATATGGAAAAAGTTGTGTGTGTGTGTATATATATATATTTGTGTATATATACATATACACACACACACACATACAACTGTTGCCACTGTGTAGCTATATTCAGGACCGAGTGCTCATAGGAAATTGATTTTTTTTTTGCTAATAATTTTTGCGTGGCTTGACGAACCTTCATAAAACTTACCTCCCAAAAAAAGATGCATCCACCCTAGCTCCTTCTTAAAAAGTTTCAGGGCGATCCATCAAGTGGGGGCTGGAAAAAGAAGAGGCCCGAAACATGTTTTTCCCATGCAATTTACCATAGGAACTTTAGGCAATGTTACAGCCTTAACGGCTAAATGGAATTACACCAAATTTGGCATAAAGTTAGATCTTTACCCAGAAAGTGTTTTTGTTAGATTTGGTGAAAATACATTCAGTCGTTTGAGAAAAATTAAGCTTCAAAATGTAAAGCTATTTTGCAATGCAGCACTGCCAAAGGAGTACCGAGGGGGACAAATGACAAATGAAGCATTCTTATTGGCTAGTCCTGTGGGACTGGCACCACTTCCATGGTACTGAGTGCTGTGATTGACTGGCCGCAACATGAGGAGAAATGTTGCAGCTGCCATTTTTGGACTCAGGACTACCCTGTGTTCTGAATTTGTTTTAAAACAACATATAAGGGGGCAGGGTAAGGGTACCCTAACACTCTGGCCCTTGTTGGGGGGTGAAGGAAGTGACCCGTATAGGGTCCCTCGGGTTACTACACCACCTCTCGGCCTTACCTATATCAATGAAGAGTCGGTCAACCAGTAGAGAATGCAAACAAGCAGTTTATTATCTGTACTCTGCAGAGGAGCCCAAATACAACATGCACCATGCAATGCTTGCTAATGGACTGACTCAATAATCATGCGCAGCATAGTATGATACATCAAACACGTCATAAACATCTAGAGCACGCCTACAAGGGAAAGTTACAGGTTTAGGGATGCGTACTTTAGGGAGGCAGAGGGGCGTACATCACCAGCCCGAGGCAGGCACACGGTATCTCTTAGCCAAGGTCAGCCAGCTGCATCCCTGCTCCTCCCAACGTAGGAGAGGTGCTGCAAATAGAATATTACTTACGCACACAGAAAGGCTTATTCATAAGGAAGCAGCGCCCCTTATTGAATAAAGAAACAAAACTGGGCGTATACTTATCAGGTGAACAACAAGTGTCATGGCGCAGCTGTCTGGGCCTACCTCGTTCGCAGTTTAGAGCTCACCACGTGCTTAAACATAGCCATAATGTAAGATGGCGGCCAGTATACAAAATGGCTGCCACCTATCCAAGACTAACCTGTTCTATAAAATATCATCTTTCTTAATATAGCTCAGTGGGTTGTCAATATAGATGACTACCACTGCTATATTTAGCTATATAAGGCTAATCTAATAGTCGTAACATAAGGGGCATAGCCATATGATTATTTTGAAACCTACAGGAGGGGGTATCAGGGGGTTGTACAGGGATCAAAGTGCAAAAAAATTGTTTTTATGTCGCAGACTCCTGGTACTCTGGTGGTACTCAGTGCAGCCACCCGCGAAAATTCACAGGAGTACTGCAAAATTGCCACAAGATTACCATAGGACCACAAAAAAGTTGGTGTTGCATGACCATGAGGGTTGGCCAGCAAGGGTGGGTTGGTCGCTTGTGGGGGGTTGGGAGCAAGCTATGGTCCTGTGCCCAACCCCATGCTGCGCATGACTGAAGGCCTTGTGCGGCTTGGTCACCCGTGGGGATTGGACAGCCATGGGGGTTGGGCGCAGTACCTAGATGTAGAACATGCCCTTCACCCTGCACCTTGCCGCTCTCAGCTAAAGCCTGTGAAGATATTCAGTTTTTTTTTGTTGCTTTAGATGTTTAAGCCGACAAACTTCTCCCAAGGGAATCATTGGTGTGTTTTTGTACCCATCCCCATCAAGGCAGTCTAGAGTGATGAGAGCCTACCCATGGTTGACCTATTATGGTTAATACCATTGCTTGTGGTGGCTGCTGTGATTCTTCTGCAGATCCTACTGCTCGGAGTGCTGGTGGTACGTCGGAAGATCACACAAAATTCACAACCTAAGAGTACTAATCTTAATACCTGCTAAAATTATGTGGAGCTCGATAGGGAAATCTTCCAAAAGCTCTGGTCATTTCTTTGTTTTCTACTGGCATGAAGATAAGGTATGAGCTCTAAGTGACGGTCTGTGTTTATGATGTGAATGAGTGAGATCAGAGGAGGTACAGTGTCCACTCACACTGTGTGTAGGAAAGTAGGATCTGCTTCTTATGGTTACCCCCACTTTTTGCTGGATGTTACACTGTTTTTGACTAGTCTGACTGGGATCCTGCTAATCAGGACCCCAGTCTATCTGCTTTCTCCTTAAAATGTTATGACATGTACTTAGGTTCACTCCAGATTGGATACTGGGGTACCCTTATGAGTCCCTAGTATATGGTACACATGTACCCAGGGCATAGGTACCCCTGAGGCCTCCCATGGGCTGAAGCATGTATTATGCCACCCATGAGAGGCCATGCAAAATGGAACCACAGGCCTGCCATTGCAGCCTGTGTAAGGTGGTGCATACACCACTTACAATAGATATAGGTTTACTATATCTATAGGTTACTACACTTAAAACCTATAAGTCACCCCTATAGCAGGCCTTGACAATCCTGAAGGCAGGGTGCTGGGCTTTACGTGAGAGGGTGCTCCTGCATGAGCAGAACCCCTCTGCAGACTTCGGAGACCATTCTCCCGGGTTGTCTGTGACACAGCCAGACATATAGGTAGAGGTGCATTATAACCTTGCGGTAAATGCTATCTCGAAAACGGCTGAAACAAAACATGTTGTGTTTGGTATCAAACACCTTGGAATCATACCTCCACACCGGTAACCGGTGTGAGAGGTATGATTCCACCCCTCAGAAGCAAGCTTCGTGGGTCCCTGGTCTTCCCGGTACCAGCCTTCTTGACCCGGACAGCGCAAAATGGATGCTACCGACCAGAGACACATTTCTGCCCTCCTGCTGCTGAGCCAAGCTCGAGCAGAGGAAGGCAGCACAATAGGCATCCTGTCACAGGGAGGTGTGACCACCTCCCAGACAGGATTTAGTGTATTGGAGCTGGGTGGGGGCACTGCAAAAGTGCCTGAAAGTCTGCACGAGGGGCACATTTGGTGTCCCTGTGCATAGTCCAGTTCAAACCAGTTCTGGGAGCCGTTAGCTCCTGCTCTGGCGTGAAACTGGACAAAGGACATGGGTTTAACCACCCCCCTGTCCTGACCCTCCTCTGGGGGGGTCCCCTGAATCTGTCCAACATTCTCCCATGGGTACAAAAGGGCTTATCTGGCTGTAGGACCCTAGATTCGATGTGGACAAGATTCTGAACAAGAAACCACTGACCTTCGACCGTCTGGACACTCTGGACTTCGCTGGACTTCGACTGGGCCCGACTTCGTCTCCTTCTCCGTCCAAAGCATCGTCTGTGCCCGTGCACCATACAGGCTCCGTGCCGGACCTGTGGAGCATCAAGGACAACTGAAGTATCTCCCTTGGGGTGAAGGAGTCACTCCCCTGCATTCGAAGGCACCATAATGCAACTGACTGGTCTGCTGATCCTGAGTTCCTGCGGACTACGAAGGCTCCAGCAACACAGGAGGTGGATTCCTAAGTTCTTTGAGGTTGAGATGCCCTCTCACCACGTTTGAGGCCTGTATCCCTCGTGGGGACTGCATAACCTGAACCCCTGTGCACCGCGTACATTTGCAAGTGCATATGCTTGTCAGTGTTCCCCAACTTCGTGCACTGGACTGTCGATAGCCCCAACCTCTGCGCCCATTTCATACCAAGGACTCTGGCCTCCTCACACCCTGTGCCCTGCAAGCTGTTGTTTGGTGAAACTGCTAGAGGTCCCCTCGCGACTCCTGTGCCTTCGGCCTGTGGGTCCACTTGAGGGACAATCCTGATTTTCTTGGGCTCCCCTGGTTGCTCCAGGCCCGCCCTGACTCCCCTTGCTGTGGTGAGTCCGCTGGTCCTTGCTGGGCCAGACCGTAACCTTCTTTGACCTTCTTCGTGGGTTGCCCTTGCCAAGGCTTGTTGGTGCTCTCGCCGGACACCGACCCCTCAGCACTCGACATCCTTTGTGGGACAGCTTGTATCCGGCTCCTGGTTGTCCTCGACGTCTCCTGGTCCCTGCAGCTGTAGAGTCAAGAACTCCTTCTTCACACCTGAAGCAACCAACATCGGTGGGCATTCGTCTACCGAGCCCCTGGTCACACCTGAGTGACCCAGACTCTGTCCCCTCTGCTTTCAGGTTCCTTCCATCAAGAATCCACCTGCAGATTCCACCGGACACTTTTCTTCTTTCCAGCAGTGGCATTTCTTTGAAGACTCCCATTGAGAACGACGGCGGTTTCCGAAGCCACTTCAGACCTATGCCCCCGGCTTCCCTGGGATAGGTAACTCTGGTGCTTTGGTATCCACGGGTGGGGTGGCTCTCCAACCTTCTATATTCCAAAGGGCTTCCTCGTAATCCACTGGGAAGGGTCCTTTAACTTTAAAACTGCAACTGCGACTCTCCCATTGAGTTGTACGTAGCATGCGGTCATGTTCTCACACTGTACCAGTCCTCCATGGGGTCCCTACTTACTCACCTTGGGTGGTTCCTTGGGGTCCCAGCGATTCTACACATTCTAGACATTGTCTTGACTCGAGTCGTGGTTCTTATACCACTATTTTAGTATATGGTTTGGTCTCCCCGGGAGCCCACTGTGTATTAGTACTACTTACGATTGTTTCTGTGCTACAGTATTGTGTGCTTTGTGTTTATCTGCGTGTAGCAGATACTGTGAGTATTTAAGGTGTTATAGTAATAAATATATATTCTTATAACTACTGTGTGGTTCTCCTTTCATTTAACCAATACAATAAGATTGCATTCTGGTGAAACAAGCTGCTTAACATTCTTTCAAGACTAAGCCTGAAGGCTGCTCTCCACAGCTACCACTTGGATAGCTTTCTAAGGTTATCTTTGACCTCTTAAATCACCATAAGGGTTGTTTGGACTGGTGCAAGGTGTCCACTTTAATTATTGGACAGCATATACCAGGCCAACTTCTCACACTGTGATCACGTAGTTCCTAACAAGCCATTACATATGAAGACATTGCCTATTTTAATGTAGAGTTCTTGAGATCTGGCAATAAATTAACTCCTGCAGCCGAGGTTAGTGCACTCACGGACGCCTTAGGATCGGGGCCATTTATGCATTCAAATTTTAACGTAGAAGTACTCTTTTGTGTGTGAACTCTTTTTGCAATAGTTGGTGGGTCAGTCTGATATTTCAGTTTAGCGCCGTCATGTATAATATTCTCCACAGGGTCTCTAGTATTAAAGCAATAACATGGAATTAATGAGTGAGATATCGGCATGCAAATCACTCATTCTGAAACAGATGGTCAAGGAAAAAATTTGGAATTCTCTCACTTTGTGGCTAGCGAGAACTCCTCAGAGAAAGGGAGAAAACAAAAATAAGAGCCATTCAAAAGACAATAATATGGAAACGGTAAGACCAAACAAGACCTCCCAGTTAACACAAATCTATTTTCAAAACACAAAGGGCAAAAACGCATGTATTAAACATATTTGCACGCTAAGATATGAAACTTTTATTAACCATTTGATTAATTAAAATCATTATAGTAACACAAGCTTAAAAAAAAACATTTTTGTTTCCTTATAAAATCCTACTTATTTTCCTTACAAATAAAACCATCATCAGTTAATGTTATAATGTTTTCTGTACCAAGATTATCCGACAGTAAAACTTGTATATAAAAAACAATCAGCCGTGCCGAAGGGAATAAAATGGAATGCTTCAACAGGTTGGAAAATGTTTTTTCTTTTTTTTTCTAAATACAGTTTCCCCTATCCTAATTTGATTAAGCTTTCCACAAGACCAAGTGAGTGATTTAAAGTGCTTCACACAAATAGTTAGTAATGGCGATTTCCCCTATCTAATTGTGTTAAAAACTCTGCTTAATTAGCATATTTGACCTCCCTGTTATTAGTCTTATCCTTCAACTTTAATTACCATACGATGGCTGATGGCACCCGAGTGATGGTACTAATCCCACTTGCAGGTTTGTGTGCAATAATAGGGCTGATTCGTGCCATCATGTCTCTTTGTGTACATGTATGGATTAAAATACTTAGTGCTAGTTAGTACATACTGTGCGTTAACCTGTCCCCAAATTTGTTAGGCCCGGGACTGCTCAGCAAGTGCCAGCCTGATTGTGTGCGTGAACTTGATATGTTAAGATATGTTGTAGGTCAAGGTATAATGTTCTAGATTTTAAGGACCGGTTCTTCAAACTTTCCAAGAAAACATCTATGTAAAGAAAAATTGACTGTGTATTTATAAGCCTAAGCCAGCAGATCAAAACAGCCTTATGAATCAGCTAAAAAAAAAGAGAAAAGCAAGGAACCTGGACACTGAGGAGAGAGTTCGGGGTAAAGGTAGGACGGGGCAGAACTCAGTGGGAAAGGACATGAGGAGGGCTAGTAGTTGTTTTGAGGAGATGGGCACCTCTATCCTTTACATCTCTTTCTCTCCTATTTCCTCTAACCTCTTTTTCCATAATCCTTCATCTCATTCCAACTCTTTTCCCTTCCTCACTGTTCCTCCCACTCCAATGATACCTCTTTTTAACCCCTGCTTACTCCACCGCTCTCATCTCTCTCTGCCCCATCCTCACGCCACTCACTCCCTCAGACTATTGTTCCCTTTCTGTTCCTTTCTCACTCCGATCTCCCACTTTCTAACCCCTCTTCTTTACTCTCCCTTGGTCCAATACTCATCTCTTCTCACCTTTCTTGTATCCCTCTCTTTCCTTCTTGCCTACCTATACCTCTCACTTTCTTCAATTAATAACTCTTCCACATCTACACCTCTCTCTCCAC
The DNA here is from genome assembly GCA_963921515.1 of Calotriton arnoldi. Lineage (NCBI taxonomy): Eukaryota > Metazoa > Chordata > Amphibia > Caudata > Salamandridae > Calotriton > Calotriton arnoldi. Next base: position 45,777 of record CAWUFW010004202.1, read on the forward strand.
TCTATCTCTCTTTCTCTCCACATCTCTCATCTTCTCCCTTCCACCTGCTTGCCATTCAAACATTTATCTCCAGAGCTGAAACCTTTCTAGCTGCGTGAGAGGTAAAGGGAGAAAAACACTTGTTAACATCTTAATACAGTGCAACTAATGTGGCCACACAATAATCCACTTGACAACTTAATCTGAGTTTAGTAGGGTTTAATTATAAATTTAGAAACAAATCAATGTAGACCAATCTCAACATGGTCATATAAAAGTACAGAAAGAACAAAATAAATCCAAATCTCCTGAAGAGATTTACCCTATATAATACAAAGCAGACGACTTACTCTATGATTATGATACAGAGGATCAGGAGAATGAATTGAGTATTAAACTGCATCAGTTGAACCTCCTTAATAAACATGAGCAAGCTATCTTATCCTACACTACCTTGAAGGGGGCAACCATAAACTAACAAGCATTTGGTAAGGGTGAAATCAGAAAGGTGTCAGCTGTCAGAGTGTTCACTATAAGACACTCCAACAATGGGTCAAGCAGCATAAGGCCACACAGGCAGTAGCATAGGTCTGCTCTCTGTGAAAACCTAAGATGACTCTCCTGTCCCTCACTTCGTTCAGCATAAAATATCAATTGTATTCAGAGCAGACAATCCCACGTGATCTTTGCCGGTGAATTTCCATAGCTCTGGCACAACTGGATACTTTCACCACCTTTCCCACATCGATAAGTTGCAACTTCGCTCGTCTTTGTTCATTCCTCTACTCTCCCATGAGAACTCGCCTCCTTGCTCGTTACCGCACTTCTCCTTGCCAACTTTTTCTTCTCATACCTTGCTATCTAAGGAAAACAGAACCCTCCTTTGCTAACTAATGAGACTTTCTCTCTCCTTACCTGAGTGGAAACAAAATACAAGCACACATTCTAATTTGAAGGTTAAATACAAATTACATGTTATACTCTAAACATCAGCATGAACTGAACTGGTTTCTCGAGGCCCATTCTAATCAATTTACTAGTACACCGGGTGAAGGAATATTTGCACATTTCTACACATACAATAAATGCAGCATCTTAATACATGTATAAATTGTAAAGAATAACGAATTATCATTTTAAATGCACCTGCATGAAATTAATTATTGTTACACATATAAATGTTTAAACATTAATTTGCACACATTCTAATTTAATAACCTCATAATGGGATACATTTATGTTAACTTATCCTGTCAAATTAATATGCAAATGTCACATAAACCTTTATTAGTCACATTTTCCATACAAGTATTTTATGAGGATTACTTTAAATATGCAATACTCCACTCCCTTTAGTAATGTTAATTACACAGAATATATTCGAGTGCAGACTAGGAATGATTATGAAGCACTCCTTCGATATCTCAGATGGGATCAAGATTACACTTCTCCAAGGCTTACGTGCTGATAAACCTTTTTTATTACAGAACGGAGCTGGGGAAAAACACAGCATGGTTTCACGTATATTCTCATTTTTTTCCAGTTTAAATTTTAAATCAGATATCTGAACGCCTCTTTCTCCTCTCTCCTATAGGAAGAAAACAGTTAAACACCCCAGGAGATTGCTTTGCCATTTTGTCCCTCTTCTTCGTAACAGTGCTTAACAGCGAGGGTGAACATGCACTCATAGACAGGCACCTCCTTGCCTCCTGCAGAATTTGGTTTGCCTTTTGAGCTCTGGCTGTTTTAAAGCTTGTACTCATGTATTTTGTTACATGCTATCTCACAGATTAATGAAGGAGGCGATGATTTTGTTGTTGGTCCCCACACCCTGCGGTTTCAACCTGCTGCTCTAAGAGTGTTTTGGGCTCCATGAGATTGTGTTGTACAGGAGGAGGACTATGAAAGTTCCTTACTGTGCTCATTTTGGGTCTGCTGATGTTGTGTACCTGACCAGTTCCACCATGATACCAGCCCTCCCCCCCCTCCCCACTGATCCTGTAGCACATGGGTACTCGCAAACATTTTCCCAGGGGTCGAAAAGTTTGCTCCTTGGTGTGACCAGTAATCGTACTAATACAAGCAGGGTGGTGGAAAAGAAGGGGTGTAAAGTGGGTGTAGGGGAAGCAAAGCATGTACATCTAGTGGCTGAACTGAAGTGCACAATGTGGAACTGGAGAACCTGGGATTCAGTACACCCTAGTTATTTCCTTTTCTTAACTGAAATGAACCTTTAAAGTCGACAGATGACGGGATAGGTAAAATTAAATAAAAAATAAATAAAACCACTTACCTTGCTCTCACCGCCTCACTGAGTCAGAGTTGCGGCAAAAGCAAGGTAAGTGGTTTTATTTATTTTTTAATTTAATTTTAAATATACGTAGTCTGTCGACTTCCCATCTCACGCCGCCCTGCGCCCACCCCGTACCACCGCCCCATCACTCTTACCTGTGCCTGGCCACGCTTGAAAGGATTAAAAATAATTTTAAAAAAATGTACACACCTGTTGGAGGCAATGAGTTACCTGCCTAAGGGTGTCGTGCCACCGTGATGGTTGAGTAGATGATTGAAAGGACTCTCAAGTCAGCAGGAACATTCATCAAAAGGTATCTTCTTGTACTGCTAGTATTTCAAGATTTCTATAAGTGTGTGTTTCTCATTAATCTTGGTTTTATATTCGACACAATCTACAGAAACTAATTCGACTTCAAAGGATGTCTTGCATGTTCAGGTGAAAGAGTAAGACCTGAACTTTGCCTTACCCTTCTGCGTGAAAAATACCACAGGAAATATAGGACTAACTTAAAACAAGTCCAGGTTGTAGGTAATTTGTTATCTGTATTCCACTTCACACTTGCAATAACTGCAGAGACGAAAGAAAAGCCCTTGAGCCACGAACTATTAAAACTACAAGCATGTAACTTTACTCTTCCTACTGTACATATTTAAGATGTTCTCTTAGATATGGAAAAAGTGGTGTGTGTGTATGTAAAACAGCGTTATGAATCAGCTAAAAAGAGGAAAGCGAGGAACCTGAACACTGAGGGGAGAATTAGAGGTAAAGGTAGGACCGGGCAGAACTCAATGGGAAAGGACACGACAGAGGTGGGGAGAAGGGCTAGTAGTTGTTTGAGGAGATGTGCACCTCTATCCTTTACATCTCTCCCTATCATTTTTCCACTAAACGTCTCCCCTCTTTTTCCATAGTACTCCTTCTCAAGCCAGCTCTTTTACCTTCCTCTCTTTTCCTACCACTCTAATTATACCTCTTTCTAACCCCTGCTTACTCCACCACTCTCATATCTCTGTCCCATCCTCACGCCACTCACTCCCTCAGACAATTGTTCCCTTTCTGCTTCTTTCTCTCTCCTGTCTCCCACTTTCCAACTCCTCTTCTTTACTCTCCCTTAGTCCAATACTCATCTCTTCTCACCTTTTTTGTATCCCTCTCTTTCTTTCTTACATACCTATACCTACCTCTACCTCTCACTTCCTCCAATTACTAACTATTCCACACCTACACCTCTCTCTCCACTCTATCTTCCTCTCCTCTCCACTCCTCTCCCCTTCTCTCTTCCACCTGCTTGCCCTCTCCCCATGCAAATACACTTACCTCCCCTTTCCCAGTTTTTTTTCTTTCGTCTCTCTTTGTCCCCTTCCCCCACACCAACTGTCCCACAACACATCGCTCCTGATACATCTAACTCTTGCTTCGCTACCCACTTCAAGAAATATCACAAATCCAGACATGCCAAACACTCACAAAAAGTAGCTGGTTTGCAATCAATATTTCCTAGAATCAATAGCCTGCCAATCTACCTAATCACTGGTCCTAACCCTCTCCACCCCGCCAGCCTCGGATTTCAACACATCCATCCTATACCAAACTAACATCCTCACTTGAACACTGCACAGCACACTTGCACTCTCACCACCTGCACACAAGCTCCCCTTGGCCCATCCCAGAACTGTGGATCACTCCTTCACCTTGATCACTGATGGCTCAACACAAACATACATCCTTCGAATCTATGCTGCTTACAATCAATAGTACCCCTCACAAACAGCATGACATGCATTCCCACCATCCGTTGCAGCCTCCACCACACCTAAGACAACAACAGACCAACCCTTACTTTCTGACACGCCTAGAACCCCCGGCATCCCACACTTGCAGCAAACAACACAGTATTAGCACCACGTCACACCCTACACATTTCCCCCATCAGGTCGTCAGACTACTCTTTCTAGTACACACTGGACACTCCTGCCTCCTGTCCCCTCAGATCTCTATCCATACAGCACTACACCCACGTCAAAACTCATCATTAACCTTAACCATCCATGAGACGAGTCAACCAACTCTTACTCAACATCTGCAGCTTAAACCTGCCTCACATTTCCACCTCACTCCTCACCCATCCATCCCTCACACTACAGTCCCAGTAAGAGCAAAAAGCCAAACTCACTACAACGCATCCATAACAAAATACACATGCCTCACCACTTCTCTGTACTCCACCTTACTATGTACATTCTCCACCCACAGCACCAGTCATGTCTCCCTACGGCCATAACGACCCAGAAACGCCACCGCTCCATCATATTCTTCTTTATTAACAATTAACTTCAGCCACTCCTGGAAACCACTCAATCCAAAACCTACTGCACATAGCACTACTTTGCACCTCATACACTGTCCATTTGTCACTATTTTCTCCAGCTTACTCCAAACACTTCACACTCCAGGAACGACACCATTCACATCTTTTTGCATTCTTCAGCTCTGCCCATTCTGTTACACCCATCTCTCAGCAAGAGATAAACTCCCTGCTCTCCACATAAATCCCCATTCTCACTACATTTTTCAGCAGACAGTGGTAGCCTATATCACACACAATAATCTCCACATTTTCTCTGTTCCACTTCCTCAAACACCGTCACATCAATTGCACACTTCCAAACCAACCCTCACATCCCCTGACATGGACCCCTCCACTGAGATGGATCCACCTTGCAACTCAGACCTGCAGCAAGTAAAACTGCCTAGTATCTGCCTCACATGGGTCAAACCTTCTTAACTACACCTTACAGTACTCACTTAACTCCCCACACCGCAACCACATTACTATATAAATTCCTTCTTTCCCCATCATCACCCATATGCAATTAACCATTATCTGCTCACAACCATGAACACCCTTGAAGTCCTCAACCCAGTTCTACTTCACCTGCAGAACACCAAATTCTCCTGTTGTACCATAATGCAACCCCACACACTCGCCATACCACATCCTACCTTTTCCACCTCAAATCCTTTCCCTCGCCCATACCACTAATCTAGATATATCTCTAGCCATTTCCGCAAAGATGGCCCTTGACACCCAAACCACAACATATCTCCTCCTTACACCACTGTTACTCTTTTGTCTTCTCCTGCACTCTGCATTTCCTCTTGCACCCAGAACTAATAAAGAATGCCTACCATGGAATTCCATCCTCCATCCAACTAATGCCTACATGAAACCTGCCACCACAATCCTGCAATCCTTTCCTCATCCTCTGGTCAACCCCAAACCTGCATGAACCCCTTTCAGAGATCCATCATTCACCTCAAGGCCCAGGCTACTATCACCTCCAAACATCACTCATTACTTCCACCCCCTCCCTGTACCCAAAGAAGCCCAAATCAGCCTTATAAATGGTCTTACTTCATGCCCACAACACCTTACTCAAACCCGACATCAGCCACCCCTCATTTTCTGCTTCATCCCACCACAGGAATCAACCATCTCTCCTAAGCTTTAGAGCAAGAACGTTTCCTGGTGTCATCCATACCACAATAGGACTCAGCACCATCAACTTGCAGTCCTCACATCTTGAACAGCCCATCTCATGCACCATCACTTAGAATAGCAAGATCCAGACACAACAGCAACATTTCAACACAGTCCTCGAGCCCTGAGCTCCCAATGCATGTTCTGCCACATGATTCATGATCCCACTTTACCTGCTTACCTGACAAAACATACACCTTTCCAGCCACACCGACTACGAAACACTATGTTGTTCCCACACCCCAAACGAAGTGCCTGCAGCCTCCCAAACCCAGGCTTCATTCAACACTCATGCACCTCACCACCAATTTAGTTCTTGACACCACAGATCATTCCCAGGCAAAACTTTGCACATATTTCTCCCTCACCAGTACTCCCCCAATCACAGTGTATCTACCTAAACAAACACACTACAATATCTATTCCGCTGAGTACATCTGTGGCAATGTCAACAGAACATACCAAAACACATTCACTATATATACAAAAATGACACAATGCAAACTGCAAGAACACTTGTCTTGTTCCCTCACCCAAAGTCCCCAACAATCGTCCTACCATCTCCTCCGCACCACGGCAATCACCTAAATCAACAACCAATCTCAAAACATGCCATTACTTGATGCCTGCTAAGTATAACCAGTTCATTTGACAAATACAGACATGACAGACGCAATTTGCTCAACACATAAACTATAGATGTACTTTTTATCTCAGACGATTGGCACTATGAAGACCACTTTTACTTGTACAGGGGCACTTTTAAAGTTCGCCAGCAGCAACTGGTAACTGGTCTCGCGCTCCCTAGCTAGCGTTCTAGGGTCAAGAGGATGATCACCTCCTAGAAGCGTGCCATTATGTGTATAGTTGCACTATACAAATGTACACAGCTATTAATTCATTCAACTATGCCTGGCTGCCTGTAAACAGGGTTTTTGTTTTTATGTTAAAGGGGCCGTCCAGTGAAAGATGTCACTAGGTCTCAAAATCCCAGCTGACAGCATCGCCAAACCAAAGTTCTAGAATGCCGATAATTGTTTTAGATGACCTACTGGGTAGCAAGAACAGTTTTTTTGTCTATGTTGGATGACCCTTTTACTTGTTAAAAAATATCAAAGATAGAATCCACAAAAGAGGACAAAATACCGTGGAATGCAGACGTGGCCCATTCTCTTTTGATGGAATTAACAACTATTTTATATTTTAGCAGCCCATGTCCACTCCTTAGCTCCAGGGACTGACTAAGGGCACAATTACTGTAAACCTATTCCACCTGCAAGGCAATTACGTGCTCCTAAAAAAACTCTCCCCTGGCTATGCCTCTGTGAGCCCATTATGCCTTTGCAGAACGGCACATTTTAAGTCCCCCCTTGAGTGCATTCAGCGCTATTGTATTTATTTGCTAATGCAGAGAATAGAAAAGAACATGACATTCCAAAAGACACTTTTTCACATGATTTGTCTTGCTATTAAAAGTGCCCAGGTACCGTGATTTAGAACTCGCCGCAGCTGTGCAAATAATAAAACACAATATTTTATTAGGCTAGCTCTTGGAAAAAGCTGCTTTTTGAATGGACCCCAAAAGCTATTCAGGGGCATTCTTGGCATAGGCTGGCAAATTCATGTCTGCTTGTGCCATTCGAGCCCCAGACGCAGCTGCAGTTACAGCAGCTTTGGAAGAACAGGATAATGAGCGACTCGCTGGAACCTTCACGGCCTGAAACTGGAGCGAACACCTTCTTTGGAAGTAACTACAACATAATGCCCGGCTTTCACATTTCTTTTCTCTGCGTTTATCCATTACATCCTTTCTCATTTTCCTTCCTTAGTAGTTTCCTCCTTTTAAAAAAAAAAGTTTTCTTTCATGCATGTTTTCTTAGTCGGTTATTTTGCCCTGCAATACAGGCTCTCTCACTTTTTCTCCAAATACGATTTAGTTATGTAGTGCAAAAGACCAAAAGCGGGTATCCAAGCATAAAGACGAGAAGAAAATGGGAAAATTATGGTTTAAAAACAGAAAGACAGGCTTAGCTGCCTAAAAAGGAATAACATTGTATACGGATGTGACGAGTCAACAGCAAATGAAATGGCTTCTAAAAAGGCACAGCGGTTTCTTCTTTTGCTTCCAAGGATATAAACCCAGAAAACACAAACAAATGGTGTGCTTCGGCTTGCAGCAGTGTTTGGCGCTCTTGTTTCTTGAGGTACTTCTGCTTGTATTTGATTGAGGAATTTACGAGGACACAGATGTGTAATACTCTGGATGGTCTAACAAATTACATCTTCACCTGCACAGAATGTACTGTTCAGGATAACTATTTAAGTAAATGTGTGGTTCATTAATGTCGTGGTACACACTTTAGGTGTGCATACCCCATGAAAATGTGCTTTCCCTCCAACATCTGCTGACAGAACCATCCTTGGATAAATTCCACAACCGCTGAACTTGTTCCAGCACCACCAAAAAATAAGACTATGGGGGAATTTACAAGCCCCTATCGCCACCACATCATCACTTTTAGTGATGTTGTGATGGCGATAGGAGCTTTGCCTTATTCACAAGGCAGCGTTAAGCCACTTGGGGGGACCTTCCTGCACATGAACAATCTTCCCCTCAACACAGGCACCCTTGCACTATGATGCAAGGGTGTCTGCGTTGGTGCTAGGCAGCTTAATTTAGCGCCAGAGCAGAGGGAAAAGCAGGGCTGCACCATATTCTGGTAAATATGGTGCGGCCCTGCGTTTCTAAAGTGACAAAGCGTGTCGTTAGCCTTCTTGGCTTAACGACACGCTTCGCCACTTTCTTGTAAATATGCCCCTATGTTTTTGGGTGGTGCAAACCTGCCATGTAGAGAGACCCGCCTACCTCGGACTGCGATCCCAGATTCCTGCAGGATGACGTAGAAACACAGATGGCACTATTTACCAGATGGTACTCTTCCATACTCATGGCAAAGTGGGCCTCCTTCCAGACCATGATGGGTCCCCTTCTGATCCGCTCCCTTCCCCTGAGCACCATGCATATGGCCCCAAGTTTAAGAAATGCTGCTCTACCAAGGCGGGGTTTTGTCCTGTGTAATAGGGTCACAAAGACGTGTATCTTAAAGAAACAGAAAGGCATGTACTAGTGGTCGCAGCAAGAAATGGATAAGATCTGGGTGACCATATATCACGAGCTAGTCAGAAGACCACTCTGAGATCCGATCTCGCAAGGCAGGGATTAGAGACCTACAAATGTGCATCCGAGTACACCATTGGCCACAACACATGGTGCAACATAGCTCGATAGCTGGGGCTTATGCCCTTTCCCTACCCGCACAATTTCATTTATTAAAATAGTGATAGCACTCTGGCATTACATAGAGGCTCAGTTGATGCCTGGAGAGAACGGGATATAGAGTGATCTCAGATTTTTTCAAGGTGGGGACAACTAGTCAGACACACAGTGTAAATTGCATTTTAACCTGGAACAAAAAGGAAAGGTGGAGGTGTGCAGAGTTAAGACACTGGGCCCTTCACCCACTAGTGAAGCAAGCTGCCATAAGGGAGAATCTGTCGTTTTGAAACTCCGAAAAACCAGATTCCTCCACTGGTGGTTTATAGAGGTGTCATCTCTAACATCTATGCATAAATATTTAATTCCCTGCATATCACCTCATGGACACATATGAGCACAAGGGAACATTTTTGGATAACCCCATCTTATAAGAGACTGTACGGTACAGAGAGCTACAAAACAAAACTCCTGCTGCTTGAAAAATCGGTAGACATATTATAAGGTCCTGTTCCTGCACGCCCATGAAGTTGCACCATATGTACCCTTCTGCTAGGCCATAGTTTCGGAGGGCATGTGGATGAATGGGTGACACATTGCACATTTGCTAGGAATGACCCACAAATTACTGCTTTCTGGAGAGATAAAGCGAAAGAATGAAAGAAAGTCCAGGATATTCTACCCCCCTTCAGTCCTGGGGTCTTGATACAGGTCTGGATATAGAAAAATGTGCAAAGCTGACCAACACTTACTAAGCCAGTCCATTGGTGCAGAGAAGTTGGCTACAGTGATAAACTGGAAGGAAACTGAACCCCCTTCAATGGAACAATTGCATCAATGATTGAGGTCTACTTTAGCAATGTAGTATCCGAATAGCAAGGCAGAAGGGATGCCATTTCAGAGTATGCAGAGACTATTACTTGACCATTTAACTCAGGAGCTCCTAAACATGATATGCCAATCCAGATGGAGGGCAATAGGATTGTTCCTCTGAAAATCAATGTTAGGGACAATTGTGCGGTGGCTGCGTAGGGGAGCCAATAGCGACTCAGCACATCTCCCCAATGTGCCTCAGATGATTGTCTTACCTCTGACCAGGGTGTCCTCAAAGGAAAAGAGGGAGTGGGGAAGGGATTTGAGGACTAACTTACCATGATTCTGTAACTCTGCTCGCAAGCTATGATTCTGAGACCATTGCATTTTCAATGTATCCCAAGTTTAAAGGTTCAATGAATACACCTTACGAAAAAGAGAGACCTATATTTTCCCTAGCATGGTCCTGGCAATCAGCAGGTTGCTGGGATTTTTAAACAAAAATAATCAAGATGCACTTAATCAGACCCTCCAGGATTTCGCGATTTGCAAAAAAATCGCGAAATCGGCAGTTTTGTAAAAATGCAGCGATTTTTACAAAACTGCCCGCGAAATTTGGAAAATTTAAAGGATGTATAAATAGAACAGTGATGTGATGGGCTGGGGCGGTGCAGGGATTGCAGCGAGGTGAGAGTGGTATGAACGGCTGAGAGGCGGTGCAGAGAGCAGGAGCTGCTGCAGGCAGACATTCAGGGAGGAACAAAAACTGCTGAGAGGAAGGTGGACTGTGTAAAACTTTCGAAGATAGGTACCAGGTCTGAATTGAAGGGGTGTTTCCAAACATACACTGGCTGGCTGTGCCATTGAACAACATGCGCGTTTCTATAATTCAAACCACGTAAAACCATTACGGTCTTCAGTGTGCGCATATGTGCCCCAACCTTCACACCACCAATTAAGAAAGAAGTACACTTGACAAGTTTGCGGTATTCAATGGTAGACCGTAGCTCAGATTGTATGCAAATGCGTACACTGAAAAACCTGTTACATATCGTGACGATGCACATAATGATGACATAGCATTTCACCCATGTACAATATTTACACTCCCCCCCCCCCACGGGTCAGATTCCTGCCACCAGGAAACATTTCCATAAGATATACTCAGACAAGCACATAACCTGCAGTTGAATACAGAGTTTGTATAGTTACAGAACCAGTAACCAGTAAACGGCTTCCGGAATCGTCCCTGCACGAGGTCATGCTGTGGGCATCCCCAGGGTAGGCCTGAAAGGCAATTCAACACCCACCTCACTCTACAACCAGTCCCTGTGCCTAGCTCAAACCTTCATGGATATTGTAAAGAAACTTTAAATGAAGGGGTTTTATGGCATAAAAATGATCTTTTTTGACACAATTACTGCCGCAGGGTGAGTAGGTCACAGGCAGCGCCCCCCAACACACCCCCGCCAAACGGTCTACTAGTTGATCCTGTAATTCAGGGAATTGTACTCCAACTCTGAAGAATTCTACCTAGGCCAGCTACAAAAGTCAGTGTCTGATAGTAAAAGAAAGTGCCCTGCCTCCGGTTATAAGGAGAGCCACCCTTGTGCACACAGAACATAGACAGTCACTTGATAACATCAAGCAGAGTCATAAGTGGAGACCGGCTTGTCCTCTACCTCTTGTTTTTTTTCTGATCCAGAGGTGAAGAGGACAAAAGAGGATTACCTGGGGGACAGCACAGGTTTTTAAATCCCTTGCCAATCCCCCCAGATGCGACACCACCCAGTCAGAAATGACACTTTCCATAAGGTGATGGGGCTAATTAGGAATGGCTTGATGACCTATGGGGTTTGGGGGAATGCATACTCCCTGCGCTCTGGATCCACTTCAGCTCATTAACGGCACCCCTCTGCTCTCGCCATACATACAGGAATACAGACAATGGCTTTCTACCCACACCGGGAGCACAATTGTCAGTTTTTGTGTCAGAGCGGCAAAAAACTGCCCTGGCCTACAAAAAAGTTACATAGTGTTCCCCTTAATGGCTTGCCAGGGTGCACTGTCTCCCAAAACCTTACGCAAGGGAGGTCGTAGTATTGTAATTGCATTTATATAGTGCTTACTACCGCTGACGAGGCGTCAAACTGCTTTTTCGGCGAGTAGCACGCTACTCCGGAACCCAAGAAGGATTAGTGTTGAATTAGTATAGTGAAATATGAAAGTAATTTGAGTGGTGGATAGGTTAGTCAGTTATTTGGATTCAGAAGGATAGCGGAGGGATAGAAGAGGGAAAAAGGTTTGCATTTATATAGCGCTTGTTACCCCTGTAGGGGTGCATACATGGGCACTAGAACATCCCAGGGAGAAATACAGCTTCCTTCCACGAGGTTAGGACTGGAGCTGTGCTTCCGTAGAGCTGCAGACACTTTAAACATGCCTATTTCAAAGTGGAATACTCTGCTAAAACAGTTTCCATTGATTTCAAGCTGAAAATGAATGTTTATTTGTAAAATAAAATGCCGCAAAAATGCTGCTAAATTTCCATATTTGTGCCGCTAAATTTGCTAATCCATGCCGCAATATCCTGGGGGGTCTGCTTAATCCTTGAGATACAACTTAAGTGGTAAAGATGGCCAAACATGCAGGGCTCTGGATGATAGATTTTAGGGATTATATCGCTGCAGTCACGTTGGTGGTACAGGTAGTCAGGTGCATCTGGCTATGTACATGGGACATCAATAGAGTAGTCAAAAATCATTCGCCAACTTAACTATCGGACCCAGTATGGTGGTATGAAATCCTGGTTTAGTAACTAGGATTAACAATAGTACAGCTATTTAAAGTCCCACAAAGTAAATACAAACAGTGCCTTGATAGGTAAATACAGTTTCAATGAGAAAACCTGCACTTACCCCTGGTAACAACAGCACAAAGCAGCAGACATTTTCTCGGTGAAATTTAAGCAGCACCAATTGGACCTTACAGCCAAGAAATCAATCAGTAACCTTCCCATACCAATTTAATAAAAAGGACCAAAATGACAACAAATGGTTAACGGAATCAGGAGATATGGAATTTAAAAAAGAAATGTGGGTGTAAAGGTCAATTTTAGTCAAATTTCTTAACTAAAAAAGACATGAGAGGCCACTTTTGCACCAAAAATGAAATAGAGTTACCAGCAGACTGTTCATGTCCTACACAGGCTGGAGGATCAGGGGCAGAATCAGTTACCTTGTGTCTGGTACACGCAAATGCTTCCAAACTTCACAGTGTTCTTCTGAGGTTGACACAGGATTCTAATTTCAGGAGAAAGGCAGACATCCCTACCCACTTGTTTCTTGCCCGAGCCAAAAAGTCTGGCCCCCACTTTGTCAAAGCACTGAATGTGTTCTGCGTGTTTAATCTCAGTGCTCTCCAACTTCCTAGAGCTCGTCTGGGAGACTTCAGCCACAGACCCTGGGGACAGACATACCTCTCACAACTGCTTTGCTATGGCCAAAATCTAGAGTCTTACTGGGTTTGCTGAATTCCTATACAAAGCCGCCCTCTTCCTTAGGGCCACAACCAAGAGTTCTGCTGAACTGGGTATACTGAATATGTCTTCCAAAGTCCCCCCTCTTGTCCTTTATGCCCCCTGGACTACAGAGGCCATCTGGTTTGACCCTTGAGAAGCACCTCCAGATTTTAGGTATGTGGCACAAAACCCCAGAACTTTTGCACAGGCAGAGAGACAGCAGGATTATTCCCCACTGTTCTTCACCATATCCACTTGTTTTATGAGGTGGTGATGATGGGAGGTTCTTCTTATAGTGGTTGGTAGCAAGTAACAGGTGATGATTCAAAACCAAAGCAAAGGAAGTTCCTACACTCAAACCAGCCTTCTTCTTCAGCACTTCCTGTAACTTTTCTGCACTCAAGAGCTCTTTTTGTCCTACTAGTACTCCACTAGATTACCAATCCTGGCCAGGTCTGAGAGGAGACAGCTGGACTGCGCGCAGACCAGCATCAAAGGCCTTACACACATGAAAGCTCTATTTATCATGAACATACCAACTAGCAGAGTCCAGCTTTGGTTTTTGCAATACCAATCTGGTGCTCCTGCCCACATTCTTCTCCTACATTTCAACATAACTATGTATGTGTCACCTGTAATTCAAGGTCAGCACCTAGGATTCAACAAATATTTACCTCCACCCCCATAATAACTGTTTGATTATCATGCATGCCAACAGACCGATTGTGGCAGGAGACTCATGAGTTTTTAAGCCAATAATTGCTTTATTTTAGCTGTCTCCCACTTAAAATTGTTTTTCTTCAATGTATTTCAATCCCCTGATTTGTTTTCAAAAGCTCCCGTTTTGTAATTTAAAAATGTCAGCATGTATGGGTTGTCTACCCATGTCTGAAGCACATTTAGTAACACTCCCAAATTCCACTACTGATTAACTTAATGTTCCTTTTGAGAGGACCAGAAATCGGCAAAATGTGGTCTGGAGTGAACACACTAGGCTGCTCAAATGATTCTTAGGCAGAAATTAAAAGCTTATGTAGTTTGATGCATTTCTAGTTCTGCCGTTACCCTTTAATGACCAGTGACATTGGTTAAATGCTCCAAGGAATCAGGGCCAGCTTTAGAACTGGTGCTACCTGGTGCGACAATGTTTGTTGGTGCCCTCCAATCCATGGTGGAGGTGGTGACCACCTCCACCACGGATTCCCTCACCACCACCTTTGAACAGTGCCCCGCAATTCTCCATAACCACTCTCTTTCAGATGCATTTAATTAGTTATATAGCACCACTCATACCAGTTTAGGGTGTCAGATCACTTTGCATCACACACATATTCCACAGAGACAATCAATCATACATGTGTAAATCAGCTTATAAGAAATGTTACATAAACCAGAGGACTACAAGGTGTAGGAGTGACATGTCATCCATACTGGTAGGCAGTATAGTTTGAGTGCTTGGTCTGGAGAAGCACAAACTCAGAATTTAAAACGGAACACCATCGTTGGGAGTTCTCTTTAACCATAAGAATCGATTTCTATGCAAATGAACCCTTTTTGCAACATTAATCTATGCTCTAATCTATACTTTGCAGTGTGCATGCAGTTCTTTGATTACAGTTAATAATTCATTGTTCTGTATTAGGATTTTAACTTATGAACTGCAAGTAGCAACAGGATGTCTCTTAGAAAAGCAGTAACCCACTGACCTATTTACATTATATGCACTTTGTGATCTTCATGGTGCACATTCTTTGCAGCAGGCATATTAACCCTCTGTGCTATTCAAAACCTCAACTAAACAAAACTCCGATCTCTCTCCAGGAAAAACATTAATCACCTGAGTTTTCTTGACATTTTAATTGTTGCCTGGAAATTGCTGGAGGGAAAGAACACGGCAGCAGGTGCTTTTAAAACCAAAATAAACTTGCAAACACGGTATCCCTTGAACTCAGTACCTGGTGTGCGGTGGCACCGGTCACACCGCCTTAGAGCCGGCCTTGCAAGGGATTCACGTCAAAGGAGGGCCCCAGGCCTAGTCATGAAATGTAATTAGTACACCCCCTGATTAGGTAGAGCAGCACTGAATGGCAGAGGGGCTGACGAGTGATGTTGACAAAGGCCGCAATAGACAAGCAGCGCAGGGCCAGGAGCAGTACAGGAGTTCGGGCTTCCTCGTGTGAGGTCAGGGCAAGGAGGCTCCAATATGCCCGCCAGACAAGCATGTTGCCTGACTTACACAATGTGAATTTATGGTGGCTATATTGTAATGGTCTTTGAAGCAATGGAGCCCAGCATAAATAGCCACAGAATGAAAAAGAGGCAAGCTGATTCGCGCGAGCACGTGAAAACAAGATGGCCGCCGCGATGTGAGCTCCGCGTTTGGGGGCCCGTTTTTTACCGACGAACAGCGAATTTTGCCTAATAATATTCCAGAGAGTGTGCTGACAGTCTTATGGAGCCTACCTGCTGCTGTGGTGTTGTTTTTCCAGTGCTGTAGTTATCGGGAACAGTGATTTTCTTCCTCTGATGTCTGCTTGGAGCTCCTCATAAGGTACTGCCCAGATTTCCTGTCAGGGGGGCGGAGCAAGCATTCAGGAAAGGGCCTGGCTTTGGCCTAACCACTCCCACAGTCTACTTTAGCTGCTGCACCAGCCTTTTCTTTGCTGCATTTTTCTGCATTTATCCTCTTTTTTGTGCTTTGCAGTTATTTACTTCTTCATTTTCTTTTTATAATACGAAAATGGAGGGTAAAAATGCACAAAATCTCAATAATAAAAGGAAACAACAGATTTCTCCTCCTCCTCTTAAGTCTAAAGTGGTGGAGTCAAGTGAGCCTTCTTTGACATTAATTCTTGATGAACTTCATGCACTACGTGCCAACACTGATATTATTGCGTCAGAAATAAAAAATCTGCGTAAAGATATGGCTAGTATGTCAATGAGGGTTTCTGATAACTCCATTAAAATACAGGATAACAAAGTTAAAATTGACGCCTTTACACCTCTTGTGGCTAAAATTTCTCCTATGTCTGCTCAATTGTTGGATATGGAAAATCGTAACAGGCAATACAATTTACGTATTTTTAATTTGCCGGAAGATGTTGAAGGCTCCAATTGCAGACTATATCTGGAGAATTTGATTCCTGGTCTTTTAAATATTAAATTTCCAGAGAAATTTGAAATAGATAAAGCGCATAGGATTTCATCCCATCGCAATCCTCATCATACCAAACCACGACAAATGATTTTTAAGGTCCAACGTCATCATCATTTGGTTTTGATAAGGAAAGCGGCATGTGAAATTCCATCCTTAGGTTAATGGCAATAAACTTTTTATCCATCAAGACTTTGCCAAAGAGACTGTTAAGATTCGCAAAGATTTCTCTGAAATGCGTCCTCAACTGCGAAGTCTTGGATTTAAGTATGGATTATTTGATCCCTCAACGATGCGAATCTGGAAGGATAATTTTTCTAAGTCCTTCCAGCGCCCGGAAGATTTAAAATTGTTTCTGGAGCAGCAATCACATCATTCGCAGCATTCTATGGATACGCATGACTCTGCTACTTGAATAATATTTTAGCTTGTATTTCTGACTAATTTTGCAATTCTCTACACGCTGGGCTCCAACGGATCGGTCATGCTTGTTAAGTGCGAGTGCGTTTCATATTTGTTATTGATGTTTCTTTGTAGTTGTTTTTGTTGTCGTCTTTTGTATGTTAGTTTGTATATTCTTTTTCCTACTCTTTCCTTTTCGCCTGTTCTGGAGCTACTATTTTTCATACTTTCCTTACTTCTTACTGTCCTCCTCTTGACCTTTTTTCTCTTTCTTTTCTATCATGGCTAATGTTCATAATATTAAAGTAGTCTCATTAAATGTTAAAGGTTTACGTCATCCAGTTAAGCGTACAAAAATTTTAGATTATTTAGGTAGTTGCAAAGCAGATTTTTGTTTTATACAAGAAACCCATATTGAGGACAAAATCTTAGATTATATGAAAAAAAAGTGGGTTGATAATATTGTCTCTTCTCCTGCAAATGGAAAAAAATATGGTGTGGCTATTCTTTTTGCAAAAAAATTACACTGCCATATTTTGAGTAAATTTTCAGATACTGACGGGAGATATGTCATAGTTAAAATTAAAGTTCATGATTCAGTTATATTTTTACTAAATGTTTATGGTCCTACTGCGGATGTTCCTGCTTTTTGGTTTAGTCTTACAACTGAAGTTCTAAAGTTGGGTAAAGTTCCTCTAATTGTTGGAGGTGCTTTTAATGTTATATCTGATCCTTTATTGGATAGACTATCTCTTACTAAATTTCGTCCTCCTAAGGTTTTTTATGCTTTCAAATCATTTATTCAAACCACAAAGTTAGTTGATATTTGGCGACTACACTTCCCTACAGAAAAAAGTTTTACATTCTTTTCTAACCCACACAATTCTCATTCTAGGCTTGATTATTTATTAGTCTCCAAGCAATTAATTAATTCAGTGATTACTCCTATGATTGGTAACATTGATATTTCGGATCATGCTTTGATTTCTTTTGTTTTGAATTTAAATTCAACCTTTACAAAGCAATCTAGATGGCGAATGAATACTGGCATTGTTCTTAATGAACTTAATAAACCTAAGCTCTTAAATGCCATTCAGGAGTATTTCCTTCTTAACCCTGAAGGTTCTACTTCTATGGTTAATAGATGGGACGCTTTTAAAGCTTATATTAGAGGTGTAACTATTTCTCTTATGGCCCATGAAAATAAAACCTTTAATGCAAATATTAAAAATTTAGAAAAGCAAATTGCAAAATTTGAGAGACTTTTTATTACGTCTAATGATCCTCAATATAGAATCAAATTACAAAAACTTAGATATGAATTTAACTCACTCCTTAGCAAAAGAGCTGGCATTCAGATTTCTAATTCTAAAGCCAGATTTCGTTTTAATGCCAACAGATCTGGAAGACTTTTAGCTAATTATTTGCGTATTAAAAAGATAAAACTCAAATAAATTCAATTCATGGCCCTAATGGTAAAATTGCTTTATCCCACAATGATATCGTTAATGAATTTATGGATTTTTACTCTACTCTCTATAACAAACCCAATTTTGATGATGTTTCCTTAATTGATTCTTTTTGAACTAAATGTGGATTACTCAAGATTTCACAATCAGATAAAATTGGACTTGACTCACCCATTACTCTAGATGAAATTCTATCACCCATAAAATCTCTTAAAAAAATAAGTCTCCTGGTCCCGATGGTATTCCTGCTGAGTTTTACAAAGAATTTCAATTACAGCTTATTCCTTTTTATTTCAACTTTTTACCTTTTTTGGTTCTACAGGAATTATCTCAGGCTCTTTTACTGAGGCTTTAATTATTGTACTTCCCAAACCTGATAAGGACCCCACACTTGTGTCTAATTATCATCCTATCTCTTTAATTAATCAAGATTGTAAATTATATGCTAAAATACTTGCTTCTAGATTATCCCCTGTGTTAGATTCTATTATTCATCCAGATCAATCTGGTTTTATGAAGAATAGATACTCTGCTAACAATACAAGAACGTTGCTACATGTTATTGAACAAAGTTCCACTTTAACTCTACCATCAGGAATTCTCGCATTAGATGCTGAGAAAGCTTTTGATAAAATTCACTGGCAATTCTTATTCCATACATTATTATCATTTAATTTTGGTGACACATTTATTCGCATGATTTCTGCTTTATATTCTGCTCCTACTGCTCGTTTATTTATTAGTGGCCAAGTTTCAAACCAATTCTCCCTTTTTAGAGTTACAAGACAGGGTTGCCCCCTTTCCCCGCTTTTGTTTCTTATAGGTATTGAACCTTTACTTACTTCCATAAGAAAATGTGATAATATTAAAGGAATCAATATTAAGGACGTCATTATTAAAACCTTAGCTTACGCAGATGATGTACTTTTATTTGTTAGTGATCCTTTATCCTCATTCCCTCCCTATTAGAGATTATTTGAAGTATTCCACAGTTTCTGAATATAAATTGAATACTAATAAAACTGAATTTTTTCCTTTAAATATTTATTGTACTCCTGATATGATACCTATGAATGAAATTATTTGGCAAAAGGATAAATTGAAATATCTTGGTATTCTGTTCTCTTCAACCATAAAATCAACAATAACATTGAACTGTGACCTTATATTAAATTATATTAAAGATAAAACATCCAAATGGTCTTCACTTCACCTTTCATGGTGGGGAAGAATGGATTCTATTAAAATGACTATTGCTTCTAAAATCTTCTATACCCTTGCTATGATTCCTACACAATTTTCATTAAAATTTTACAAGGATGTTGACAAACTTCTCTCCAAATTTCTTTGGAATAACAAGTCACCATGTATTAGTTATAAAAAATAAAAATGCCCAAATGTAATGCAGGTTTTGGTTTACCTGATTTTTTTCATTACCATAAAGCTTTTATTTTAAAACAAAGTTCCATATGGTTTAACCATTCCTTTTTAAATGATCCACCTAATTGGCTTCTTATCGAGAAATCAATAGTTAAACCATTTCCATTACCCACTTTGTTAACCATGTCTAATAAATCACAATTTTTTCATAAATCTGTTATTCTTAAATCCACTAAAATGATTTTTAATGATTTAGATTCAATTTTTCAATCTTCCATGTTTAATACAGAAGACATGTCATTATGGCATAGCACAGTCATTAAATTAAATAGAAATTTAAGTTTCTGGTATTCATGGATTAATGCTGGTATTTTTATCTTAAAGATGTCTATTGCAACAATGCTTTCGTATCATTTGAGGCTTTACAAACAAAATTTTGTTTACCTCAGTCTGACCTTACCAAATATGAATATTTGTGTAATTCGATTTTAGATTCATTTCCTCATGTTATTCCTTCTGTTAAAGCTGATTTATCAATTTATATTCAAACTGTTTCCACATCATCTCATGGTGTTTCTATTTTATATAAAAAATTATCTAATTCACTAGGATCCAACATTAATATGATTTCAGTATTTTGGAATAATGAACTTTCAATCTCTTTATCTGTTGATGCATGGAAAGATATTTGGCTTAGCAGTATTTCTGGTTGGTTACCTGTCTCGCTCTATCAAACTAATTCTTATATTTTATTCAACTGTTTATGGACTCCATTACGTTTATTTCAAGCTAAACTTCTTCAATCTTCAACTTGTTGGCACTGTAAATTACATCCTGGTACATTACAACATATGCTTTTTGATTGTCCTTTAGTTTTTAAATTTTGGACTGTAGTTTGGGATATTATAAAAAAGATATTAAATATTCATGATGATGTTTCATTCAAATGCAAATCTGCTGTTTTTTCGCAAAACTTAAATGACTTAGATGGTAAACTCTTTAATTTTTTAATATCAGCTGCTTTAAAATCCATTACATTCTGTTGGAAAGATGTTTCGCTATTATCAGTTCATGCTTGGTGGTCATGGGTGATTTTTACAAGAAGAGGAGCTCAGTTATCCTTGTCTAGTATTAATCATAATTCCAACTCTTATCACTCTTTTTGGAAACCTGTTGATATTTATTTATCTTCTTAATTATATATTTATATCTAGTTTTTTTTCTATTTCATTGCTATTATAATAGACAAATATCCACGCTATAGTAGCTCTATTTTATTGTTAATGCATTAGTTTTATAGCTGTTTCCTTTCCCTCCCCTTTTTATTTTTCAATGAATATTTGTACTGTTGTTACCTATTGTAATTCATTTGATATTCTTGTATCTCTATATTGTGATTAGGTATTTTCGCTCAATAATATTTTTTGTGTATTGTCTCTGTTTGCTGCTTAGTATGAAAATTCAATAAAATATTTTGAACAGAAAAAGAGGCAAGCTTGTGGGCTTAGAGGTGGAATTGTTTTTTTAACATTTTTTATTTAGGTTACACATCATTGAAAATAATTATGCTGTTACAGAGAACAGGACTCCTAAGTTCATAGTGGAGGGAAGATGAGTTGTCACCAGCTTATCTGAGCTGACATTTATCAGAACAATGTGTTCTAAGTGGAGTAACTGCTGTGAGAAGATTTGGCAAGGCTTAAGAAAGGTGTTTGTAAATGACAAAATATGCAATAATCTTACCCGTTGATGATTATGCCCAGCCAGACACTGCCTGTTTTTAAAAAAAACAAACAAACATAGAATGCTTGAACCCACGTGTACTGGTCACACTTGCAGGAGCCACCTGGAGCACTGATGCTTGTGTTCTGTCTGACAAAGCCTTTTGTACATATAGAAAAAGACAGGACTCTCATTTAACACTCATTACCATTTATTAGAACTGGAATTTAGCTGTGCTTGGCACTTTCCACCACCATACGTAACCTGCCATATCTACCTTCATTCTACGCCGACCTACCACACCTACCTCCCATACCTTCCCACCCTACATATCCTATGTAACTTTCCAAACCTACCTACCATCCATACTTTCCATACCCACCTAGCATACATGCCATTCCTAAGTATTTATTCATACATAACCTTTCATTCATACCCAAAATACCTACCTACCACACCTAACTTACCATACCAACCTACAATTCCATCACATCCACCTACCATACCTAACCTGCAAGAAATTCAATGCCTAACCTTACCCCACCTTTCTACCTACCAACCTAGCACCCTAAACTACCATACCTAACTACCCAACTTAACATACCAACCTACAATACTTTCCATACATGAATTACCTACCTTACCTTTCTCAGCATACTTCACTTACCATATCTGCAATACCTAACCTACATAACTTACAAGTACATATTTGTATCTATTGCAATTCAAAAATATTGCAACATTAAATAGAAATATATCACAAGAGCCTTTTTCTTTCAATACGTTTTTCAACAAAACAAACAATTACTAGATAGCATATATAACAAGACTATTGTCCTTGACAAGTCCTGTTAATCAGTTGGTGGAATATCTGTGCATTTTTCTTGTTAATTAACTATCATTTCAGACAAAAAAGACAACACAAAACAAGTCTAACAAATGAAACTATTTTACTGCTTTTTCGTCAGATGTAGAAAAGGAAAAAAGGAACAAAACTGAATGAAAAATAAAAAGTAAATCAATGAACCCGTGATATTTGTCATATGCTATGCTATAACTAACAGGGCTAATATATATACCGTTTAATAAACAACACGTTCCAGTTATAGTTGGATTCCAAAATGAGACTGCAGACTTCTTGTTAGTTGAATTAACATCTGATTTTCATGCACGGTGGTTTTTATTAGGTCGAGCCTAGCGGCAGCGCCCATGCGCTGCTCGCTCTGCGAGGTATGCTGTAGTAGGGTATGCTGTGGAAGCCTTGTCCACTCTCCGGCCATATTTGTCATTGGCTTTGTGTCATTGTCCTTCGAAAATGCTGGCTTTTGATTATGAGGCTTGTTAGTCCCGCCTTGGTACCGCCTTGTCTCCATTTGTTAATGCCCATAAGGACTGGACCTTTTACTTGGCTTGTTACACGGTGGGCTTTATCTGGTGGGTGAGCACTCTTTTGATAATGGACACTGATGGGGACAATGGTGGCTGCAGCGCTATGTGCTCTAAATTGTACGTTTTTTTACTTTAATGAGCGCGTCGCCCGCTTTAGGGACACTGCGCTCACTTTATTTATTTATTTATATTTAACATTCACGTTGAGCGCGGCGTCCACTTCTGGTACACCGCGCTCTGTTTAATTTTTTTTTAAAACTTTTTACTTTCATAATGAGCGCCGTACCAGCTTCAGGGACACCGTGCTCTGTTTGTTTTTTTTGTTTTTTTTTTACTTTAAAACTGAGCGCGGTGCCACTTCAAGGACACCGCGCTCGGTTTCTTTATATTTTTTTTAACTTTAACACTCAGTGCGGCGCTCGCTTCAAGGACACCGCGCTCAGTGTTAAAGTTAAAAAAAAAAAAAAAAGAAACCGAGCGTGGTGTCCTTGAAGTGGCGCCGCGCTCAGTTTTAAACTTAGCCATTTGCAAAAACGTCCTTTCCAGGAATAGGGCTGGCTCCAACCACGTGGCCTCCAATAGTGGGGGAATTTCACCTAATGCTTATTTTACCAAGTTCGCCGACGAGTAAAGTGCACAGTCCAAAGAGAGCGAGTCTGGAAGGCAGAGGGCCTCTCTCCCAAACCTGCCATATTAAGTTGACCTGTCCCCCGTCGAGTTAAGCAATGGCGGCGTCTTCTCCCCGGGAGGTCCTGCAGTCCGTCCTGGACGAGCTGCTGGAGCACGAGCTGAAGCGGTTCAAAGCAAGGCTGAACCAGGGGGGCCTGCTCAAGGGGTGCCCGAGCATCAGCAAGGCTCGGCTGGAGAAAGCAGATGCTCTGGACGTGACTGACCTCATGGTGAACACTTACACAACAAGCAAAGCCCTGGCGGTGGGCCGCGAGGCCTTGGTTGCCATCAACCAATGAGAGCTAGCGTCCCGGCTAGAGGGATACTAACAGGTGAGGCGCAAGAGGAAACGTCACCACCCCATGCCCTGGAGTTGTTTGTTACCCCCTGAAAACTCCACCCCACCCTTTGTCTGACACAGATTGGAACCTAGGAAAGACAGAATGCTGTTTGACCACCACAGTGTGCCAGAGGGCTAATAATGCTAATTTATGTGTATGGTACATAGGTATTCTTTATTGTTCAATTAATCAGCCATTAGAAACTTCATATCGTGATTAAAAAACAATACATCATACAAGCTTAAAAGATTCAATACAAATAATTTGGGGAAGAGAAAAATAAGTTGCTGCTTCTGTATGGTTATTTATATGGCACAAATCTAGCAGAGCTGCAACAGAAGTCTTTACAAGCAGACACATCGCGTGCAGATATAGGTAAACAAGCATTTGCAATGCAACAGGTCTCGCATTTACGTGAGTTTGAGCTATAGGCATTGTAAATGACAATGCCTTTTATTTATGTTTGGGTTTTTGAAACATAAATAAAACGCATTGTCATTTACAATGCCAATAGCTTAAACTCACGTAAATGAGAGACCTATTGCATTGCAAATGCTTGTTGTAAAATATGTTCAATACGTTGCTCAGCATTTATGAACTGCTGTTTATCTATTGTTGCTAGGAATACTGCTGTAGCAAGCAAGATTTGCATCTTTAAAGACTCGGGTGAAAGTACCAGATTAATATTTAATGGATATAAATTTAGTTTCAGTACAGACTAAACGAGTGGGTTGAACATTGAACAAAACATTCCTCTTTTAAACAATTGTTCATGTTTGTGATTATTAGTATTGTAAAGAAATCCAGCTTAATGCAAGGCGAAAATACCACAAGTGGACCTGTGAAGAGCCATGCCCTCCAATTATAAGAAATGTCTCCTGCTATGCCCTTCCAGAAGGAGAAATGTCCGAAAACAACAAAACAGCTGTTCGGATTGTGCCATCAGTGGTCGTGGCCTTGGGGGGTTTCCAGTTGGGCTGGTAGAAGTCAACACACATAAATAAGGTTTACACTTTTTTTCTTACTTGCTACTTAGGTTAATTTAACAGTGAAGCCAGTCTGGATAGTTAACCACAAAGGGGCCTAAGACGTACGTTTTGTTTTTTGTGTTGCCTGAAGAGCCAAGGTCCCACTCTAACATATAGCATGAAGCAGATGTAACAGCTGCTGTGGAACAAACCAGGCACTGGCGGGTTATTGAAAGCTTAATTAGCCTCACAGATAGGGAGATGGGTGAATCCCTGAGTTTAGCACTCCGGCCTGAATTATGTTTGCCACATTTAAGGGCTTTACCTTAAGAAGATCCCAGGGAGAATTAGAGAAATCAGTCTTACAATTTGCAATCAGTGAATGATGTCCAATGGCTTGGAAAGCTCACTAAGCAGATAAAAGGGATTCAGTTTAAATGCTTTTTGTCGTGGTGAGACAGTACAATGAACATAGCACAAGAGGCGAGGTTTTGTTTCATTTGAGGTTCTTTTGCGGAGTCACGCCACTGCATTTTGATATCTGTGATGTCTCGGTACAAGAATATTTGAGGATCCTGTGCAAATGTTTTGTATTTGCAAAAATATATCTGTAGAAAACCTAGCAGCGATTGATAAGGCTCCATGAGGAATTAATAGGAGACTAAGGAGGCTGCAGTACATGAACAATCATGGGAAATTGAGATCCAGTTGAACAAAATGTCGAAAATGAAGATGAAATGTAGACTGATTCTGCTGGTATCAGAACAGGAATCTGGCGAGAGGTCAGTTGACCAGATTTGAGGTTCTCTCTAGGCTGAGTGCAGATACGGCTGCTGCAGCAACCAAAGTATTTTATATTGTGCATTAATGAAAACAAAGTTGATGACTTCCATTGGATACATGAAACCTTCTCCATTAACGAGGATTACCAGGGTCTGGAAACAAATCACTTTGGATCAACACCGTATTGGAAAAAATCCAACCACATATATGGCATTATTGCATCTATGTATGTGGTTTAGTTGTCTTCAGGTTACTTTCTTGTCTTCCCACACACCTTTGTGATTTATAAGAGACCTTCCCTCTCTTTTTCATCCTATCACAGGCTCACAGTTCAAACCAGAAACTAAACTCTTTTCTTTGCATACATCTCCATGTATACTTTCTTCAGGATGCTGTACCTATGTACTCAAGAATACAAAAAAATGATAGATGGAATGCTTGAATTAATCTCAGCCATTGGTAATTACTCGGGCCACATCCCAGTCCATCATTATTTTGCCCACCATGCCACCTTAGTTTGGACCCAGCCAAGTGCAAATCAGTCTTGGGAACAACCAGCCTGAACTGCCAGGCCAGGTCCTTCCTGAACTGGAATGAAAGCAACCCAGGACCAGTTACACCCTTATCAGGGCGCATCAGTGGGACTATCAGAAAAGATACCTTCCTGCTCAAAAGAATTCCTAGAGGCATATTCCTCTTTCTACGCATGCTACAGAATGCAGCACGCATGGAAAGAGGAAGTAACAAGGAGAAATAAAGATATTTCTCCTTGCTACACTTCTGTCAGGTAGGAACACAATTTTGGCGAAAACCCAGGTTTCCAAGTTTTTGTAATTTTGAGTTTGCATCATAATGCATGGGTGGATGCATGAGAACGCCCATATTCCACCCATGTAACAGCTACCCAATGCAAAGTAACACAAGGCAGCACTATGTGCTGCAATACTTTGCATTTACTAAACCAGGCAGAGTGGCTTTGAAATGCCAAAAAAGATTTTGCTTCGGGCTGTAGCACAAAAGTGACACTACCTGAATACAAAATCACAGTAAATCTGGGCTGAATACTTTACAGACTGCAAACATGTAGTGGTAGTAATTTGCAAACATCCCTTTCTCTTTGAGAATGATGACAAAAAATGTTTTTAAGAGTAGGCAATGGTCCCATTGACCACTGCCTGCTTCTACAAAATATTAGTACTTTTTTTCTGTTTTTAATGCATCCCATTTTCCTTTAATGAAAAAGGGCCATATTAGAAAATGCTATATTCAAAAGCAATCACAGACATGGTAGTCTGCTTACCTCAGCAGGCCACTACCCCTTTGATGGCAGTGATTACTAGTGGATCCAAATTTGCGACCTACCTCATTAATATTCATGAGGTGGGTTGAATTTTGACCCCCTAGGAATCGGTATTTTGCAAATCGACCTATTAGTACATAGGTCAGTTCGCAAAATACCACACTGATTGCAAAAGTACCGTTCTCAAATTATGACCAGTATTTTGTTATAAGTGCTTTGTACATCTGGCCCATAGAGATTTAACTAGAGTGTTACTATGTGTTGCCTGGTGGGATAAGTGCTTGGTGTGTACCAGTGCTTTCCCATCTAGTAGGTTACAACTCTGAATCCTGGCTTGGCCAACTGAGGTTGATAACCTGAGTACCATTAAATTAGATTATAGTAACACCTCTTCGTTTTCAGTGCTGAGAAACAGCTAAATTCAATAGCGCGAGTTACGTGAAAATCAAGTTACTATGAATATAATTATTAATATTGGTGTATTTTTTCTGTTTACCACTTCAAATGCACTTCCAAGCAAAATTTCTTGGGGAGGAGTTGGTTTTGGGGGTTATCTACTACCAGGACTAGTTAGTTCTTTTGCATCACATTTCACCTGACATTGTTTCCACCACTAGATTTAAAAGCAAATGAGTGTGCCAGAAGTACGAAACTACATTTCATTTTAAAAACAATTTATTTATAGCCCTTTATGATTTAAATCTGTGAAAATATCCATTTATCTCCAAAAACACTCATGAAATGCAATAAATAAGAAACGGCAGAAAACTCAATTAGTCAAATATTTCCTAGGAACATGGCTACATTATGAAATGTTATGGTAGAGCAAGGTGCACCTTTTTCAATCGTTCTGTAATTTATCTGTCTGGGTATGAATTGGCCCATCATAGAACAATCTCCTGTGGCTTATTTTGGCTTGGTGGCCCACAGCCTCTACCCACATCTGTATGTTTGTAGACTTACTTTAAGTGTGATATCAAATCTTCAGAGCATTTGCCCCTCATTATCCAGTATATGGCTGTTGTTCCTATTGGCGCTCACTTAGGTGGTGGTTATATCATCCCACTTTCATTCACCATCTGTTCTTTGTAGGAGCTGACAGCTCGCTTCTGGTTGTGCGTCAGATCACTATAAATTAACCATAAGGTGCCTATACGGATGTGTGTTTGAAAGTCTTCAGACTCCTTTGAAATACTCTTATTTATGAGGTTTGGTGTTGGGCCGGACATGCTGGTCCTTCCTCCCAGACTGACAATGGGTAGTCCCACTCAAGATCTCACACTGGTCCAACAATGCTTCCTACACTGGTCCAGTTTCATTGTGTGAGTGTGGGCTTGCCTCTTGGGTTCCAACTCTCTTCCACCTCCCCGTACATTAGATGGTATTGGCTAATATTGCTGGTTTATGGTACAATGGATGGTTTGTTCTGGTAGTTGATGGAATGGTCTGATGTGTAATAAGGTGTAGCAAAGCGCTTATCGAGTGCTATAAAGAAATGCTATGTGATGTCGCTTGGTGCGTAGGAGTTGGATGATGTGGGGCTGTACAGTGAGGTATTCTGTCAAGTAGTATGGCATGATGAGTTGTTGGATGGTGTGCTGTTGGACAATGTAAAATTGAATTTGAAGGCTTGAAGTGGTGTTGGGATGTTTAAAATGATGTGGCAGGTAATGTGTGCTTTAGTGGTAGGAGATTGATGCAATATGAGGTAATGTGACTGGTGGTGGAGCAGTGTGAACTTGAAAAATGCTGTGTAGCATTGCACAATTGCTAAGGTGTTTGATGATGTGATGTTGTTCAGTATCATTACCGGTGAAGTGGTAGAGTTGGGCTCATATAGATCTTTGGCTCTATTAAACACAGACTATAAAATGTTGGCAAAGCTGTTAGCGGACCGGCTGGTGCCGCTTGTTCAATCCCTAGTGCATGAGGACCAGAACGGGTTTGTCCCAACACTAGGTACCTCTTTAAACCTCTGACGGTTCTTCAGGGTCGCTAAATACGCACCAGACCGATGGCCCCACGCGGGATGCCTGATTTTAGACCTAAAGAAGGCATTCGACACCATAGAATGGGACTTCCTTTTCACAGTGCTGCCATTGTACAGGCTTGGGGAGACATTCATTAGGATGGTCCGGCTCCTATACAAAGATCCAGTAGAGAGTGTGCAGACAGGCCCGTATATATCTGCTGCGGTCAAAGTACGGAGGGGCACCAGGCAGGGATGTCCCTTATCCCCGCTGCTGTTTTGGCTTGCTGTGGAGCCGCTGGCGGCGATGTTTCGGGTGAAGGGCGCGGACTGGGGGATCCCTCTAGGAGATAACAAGCACATTATCTCATTATACGCAGATGACCTCCTCCTATATCTAAAAGATGCGCACTCAATCCCAGGGGAGGTAGAACACATTCTAGGGGAATTTGCTGCCATGTCTGGACTAGTAATTAATGCGTACAAGTCCAGTCTTTATCCGTTTGATGATGCATCCCCCAATCCCCATTACGTACTCAATAACAAGAATATTGAAAGGCAAACACAAACTTTCTGATACTTGGGGATCCGGGTATACCATCGCCAAGAAGACTTACTTGAAGGTAATTTAGGTAGGGCAATGGCCTCCATTCGCTCGCAAGTTACATTCTGGGGGACGCTACCCCTAGCGACTATGGGCCGCGTGGCTTTAGTCAAAATGATAGTCCTGCCACGACTATTATATTATTTCGCCAATCTTCCCATATATCTCCCGCCAGTCTTTTTCAGAACCCTGGAAGGGGTGATGAAAGAGCTCATCTGGGGGACCTCCCGCAACAGAGTAGCTCTCCGGAAGCTCTACCTGCTGAAGAACCAAGGTGGGCTTGCACTGCCTAACCTAGAACAATACTACCAAGCAGCCCAACTACAGTGGGGGGCCAGATGACTCTCGGAGCAGCATCTGACAGACACAGCAACAGGTCTCCCGGCCCTGACCCACCAAGCCCTTCTTTCCCTATTTCACCCATGCAACAACCAAAAACCACCACCACAGCTACTACTCAGCGTGGCATACAGATGCTACTGCAGAAGCTTTCTCCTGATGCGAAGCGTTAAGCCATATGCCCCCCACTCCCACTAATAGGCACGCCCAGGAGCCATGACCCCATTACAACCCACGATCTACGACGTCTATCGGAGAGCGGAATACAGGATGTGGGGGATCTATATCATGAAGGGAGCCTGATGTCCTATGCCTTACTTGCGGATAATTCTGGGTAGAAAACAGGGCAATTCCTCATACACCCAACAGTCATAGCCGCACTACACAAACACTGGGGAGACATGTCAAGGGAGCCCCCAACACACTTAACCATCCAATATTTACACGTCATTGGCCAGGGAAGGCACCTTATCAAGTGGTTCACTGCCTCCCTCAGGTATCACACAGCGACACCGCTGCTTTCTTTGCGGGCACGGTGGGAGGGGGACCTGCAGCGCCCTTTTACAGATGCTGAATGGAGCAGGGTACTGAAAGGGCCAAGTAATGTCCCGTGAAACATGCGATTCCGCCACATACAATATTTCATCACCCAGAGGGCATACCTTACTCTAGCGAAAATTAATACATTCTATGACGGAGCGGCCCCTGCCTGTCCACGTTGTCATGCCACCGATGGAGATCTATTGCATATGGTATGGAGTTGCCCGCGATTAGGAGAGTATTGGGAGAGGGTAGTGTCCTTGCTGAACGGTTGCACAGATCGAATAATACTCCTGAATTGGGAGACCTGTATTCTACATCTCTACACAAACCCCAAAAGCCTGAGAGTCACCTCTTGGTTCATTGCGCTAGGGCTGATTATTGCAAAGAGACTGATCACTAAAAGATGGTGCTCATCTGAGCCCCCGGCCACACGTGCTTGGGAATGCTCCCTGCAGGCGTGAACCAAGGCACAAAGCTTGGCACTACACAGGGAAGACACATTGGGCCTACGGAAAACCCCAACCGCAGAATGCTGGGATGCAATACTGCCAGATCTCCTGGGAAGTGATGGGACCCCGGAGCTAGAAGCAGAACCAACAGAAGACAAACATTAGCATGGACCCCCCACACATACCCTGAAACGGCCTCTCACATGCATGATACTCAAAAGCTGCACCCATATAGGAAACTACTAAGCGTGCAACAAGTAGTACCTGCATGCTACACAAAGAACACGCGCCAGCAAACATTGTAATCCAGGGACCATCGCTTTGGCTACTTGGAGGTGCCCCGCTAACCTAGACCCCATCCCAGTTAATCTTAGTTGCCCCCAGTTGTTACCCCTCACTCCCACTGTCACTAGCTTTGCAAAGCAATGCATGCACACCCCATCAGTAGGTGAACCTCCCTTCGGTGATCAGCAGCACTTTATGGTTCACTCAATATCCTGTATTATATATTTGTAATAACTACCATTGAAGGTGTAATGTACTGTACCATGTATGCTGTACTTGCTTGTTTAACATTTGAAATGGCGATAAATACAATAAAAACAGATTAAAACAAAAAAATCATTACCAGTGAAGTGGTGATGTGATGCACTATGATGCAATGTGGTGTTTGGTGGTGTGAAATGATGTGATATTTGGTGGTGTGGTGAGGAGAGGTGATGTGATGTGGTTCAGTGTGCTGTAGTGGGATAGGCAATGTTATGATTTTGTAGTAGATAGATTGATATGACATGATGGGTCATGGTTTAGGGCACTTTGTGAAATGTGAAAATATGTTTAGTGGTGTAGCATGATATGCATGGTTTTGAATGATGAGGTGCTACTTTGTACAATGTGATGTGGTGATGGAAACCTGATGCTGGTCATTGAAATGAAATTTTTGCTAGAATTCTTATGTAACATAGAACATTTAAACCCTCACCAAACCATTTGTATCTAATCTTTAGAATTTCCTTTTCCATTTGATTCGTGCAGATGCTGACAACTGCTGTGGCATCACAAAAGTGAACAAAAAATTGATTGCAATCTGGTGTGATGCAAGAGTGGAGGATGTGGGCTGGGGGCCAAGGGTCAGGTGGGAGATGGTTGGTAAGGCTTTGCTAAGTGAAGGTGAGGACAGGAGGGAAGTGGGGAGAGTTGCAGGATGCCATTCATTTTTATAGATTTCAAGGTGAATAAAAGGCCACATTGAGAGGACAGGGGAAGGTGATGGTATTATGAACCAGCTATTTTCTTATAATCTATATTGAGAGAGGAGCACTTGGATGGAGGTGGATGAACTTGGATGGATTCCATATTTTTTTATGGTGGGAATTCGCATTCATTAGGCAGAAGGGCATTAAACATGAGAGCAGTTACTTAATGTAGATGCCATATAGCACCTCATTTGGCTTAATTTATTTTCCTATGGAAATAACTTAGAGAGTAAGAAAATGAATGCAGAGATTTAATATATAACAAATTGATTGCTCATGTATAGGTATCATTAATGAGAAATTTTCCACCTTAGCCTTCGTTCTCATTGTCCCATCATCCATCTCTGCAGGAAGTGATCACTACGCTTCCCCATCATCCATACGCACAGGACGTGACATCACTGGATTTCACATTGTCCATCTGCACAGGAAGAGACATCACTATTTTCACACCCAAACCATCTTTATAAGAAGAAAACCAAGCATAAGGAATTCATTTCCCATTATCCATCTTCAGAGGAAGTTACATCATTGCGCTTCCCATCCTCCATCTGCACCAGCAGTGACATCACTGGATTTCACATCATCCATCTGCACAGGAAGTGGCATCGCTAGTTTTCCACCAAAACCGTCTTTAAAAGAAAAAACCAAGCAAGAGGACTTCGTTTTCCATCATTCATCTGCATAAGAAGTGACATAAATGCACTTCCCATCATCCATCCACGCAGAAAGTGACATCAGTGGATTTCCCGTCATCCATCTACATAGGAAGTGACATTGCTAGTTTCCAGCCAAAACTGTCTTTATAAGAAGAAACCAAGCAGGAGGACTTAATTTCCCATCATCCATCTGCACAGAAAGTGGCATCACTTCACTTCCCGTCAATCATATGCCCAGGAAGTGACATCACTGGATTTCCCATCATCCATCAGCACAGTAAGTGACATCACTAGTTTCCCACCCACCGCGCCTGCACTCCTGCCCCCTCCGAGGACCTACTTAATGGCAGCTGCAGACTAGATGCTTAGCGGGCATGCCACTGGCACACCAAGGGAACGCCAACGGCAAGGCCGTCTGCACCTATCTGCTCCTGGACCATGCCCAGTGTCAGGAACTCTGCTCCTCCCCACCGCCAACATGCCGCACTCCTCCATGGTCTCAATCCTCTGGCACCAGCAGCACCCAGCACCTCACTTGCTCACATTCACACAAACAAGCGACCTGCTTACACAGACCACTTACCATCCACAAAATACACCACATTTGCATGCATGCTCCTTAACACTCACTTGCTCGCTAAACATGCCACAGAGATTTGGAACCTGCTGCACAACCGTACTCTGGACTTGCTCTTCCTTACTGAACAATGGAAAAACCCAAACTTTCCACAGGACATTGCTACAGCCATCCCCGCCAGCTACAGAATTGCCAGGCAACTCCGTCAGCACAAGTCAGGAGGTTGAGTCACCATCATATTCAAAGATACCAACAGATGCACCACCTACAAATACACCTCCACCAGCTACATTGAATCAATCAATCAATCACAGAATTTGTAGAGCGCACTACTTACCCGCGAGGGTTTAAGGCGCTGGGGAGAAAAAAGGGGGGGGGGTTGCTGCTACTGGTCGAACAGCCAGGTCTTGAGTAGCCTCCTGAAGGTCAGCAGGTCTTGGGTCTGTCGTAGGCTTAGTGGAAGGGTGTTCCAGGTCTTGGCGGCGAGGTGTGAGAAGGATCTGCCGCCGGTGGTTGTTCTTCGAATGCGAGGGACGGTGGCGAGGGAGAGGTCGGCGGAGCGGAGCTGGCGGTTGGGGATGTAGAAGAAGAGTCGCCTGTTGAGGTAGGCTGGGCCAGTCTTGTGGAGTGCCTTGTGTGCGTGGATGAGGAGTTTGAAGGAGATTCTCCTGTCGACGGGGAGCCAGTGCAGGTTCCTCAGGTGGGGGGTGATGTGGCTGTGGCGTGGTACGTCGAGGATCAGGCGTGCGGAGGCATTTTGTATGCGTTGCAGTCGCTTGATGAGCTTGGCCGGGGCTCCCGCGTAGAGGGCGTTCCCATAGTCAAGTCTGCTACTGACGAGGGCCTGGGTGACTGTTCTTCTTGTATCTGTCGGGATCCACCTGTAGATCTTGCGAAGCATGCGGAGGGTGTTGAAGCAGGAGGAGGAGACTGCGTTGACTTGCTTGGCCATGGAGAGCGTTGAGTCGAGGATGACTCCCAGGTTGCGTGCGTGGTCGGTGGGTGTCGGGGCTGCTCCCAGTGTCGTTGGCCACCAGGAGTCGTCCCAGGCTGAGGGGTTGGAGCCGAGGATGAGGACCTCTGTCTTGTCCGTGTTCAGCTTTAGTCGGCTGATCTTCATCCAATCGGCGACGGCCTTCATTCCTTCATGGAGGTTGGATTTGGCGGCGAGGGGGTCCTTGGTGAGGGAGAGGATCAGTTGAGTGTCGTCGGCGTAGGAGATTATGTTGAGGTCGTGCTGTCTGGCGATGCGTGCGAGCAGGGCCATGTAGATGTTGAACAGTGTTGGGCTGAGGGATGATCCCTGGGGTACGCCGCAGATGATCTCGGAGGCTTCGGATCGGAATGGTGGGAGGCGGACTCTCTGGGTTCTGCCGGCGAGGAAGGAGGTGGCCCATTCCAGGGCCTTGTCTCGGATCCCTGCGTCGTGGAGGCGTGCGCGTAGAGTGCGGTGGCAGACAGTGTCGAAGGCGGCGGAGAGGTCCAGCAGGATGAGGGCTGCGGTCTCACCGTTGTCCAGCAGGGTCCTGATGTCGTCGGTGGCGGCGATGAGGGCAGTCTCAGTGCTGTGGTTGCTGCGGAACCCTGATTGGGATGGGTCCAGGAAGCTGTTTTCTTCCAGGTATCGGGTTAGCTGTTTGTTGACGATCTTCTCGATGACCTTGGCTGGGAACGGAAGCAGGGAGATGGGCCGGAAGTTCTTGAGGTCTCTCGGGTCCGCCTTGGGTTTTTTGAGTAGGGCGTTGATCTCTGCGTGTTTCCAGCTGTCTGGGAAGGTCGCGGTCTCGAAGGAGAGATTGATAACGTTGCACAGGTGGGGTGCGATGGAGCTGCTGGCCTTGTTGAAGATGTGGTGCGGGAAAGGGTCTGACGGGGAGCCGGAGTGTATTGTGCTCATGGTCTTGATGGTGTCATCGATGTTCACGCTGGCCCAGGCTGGCAAGGGGTCGTGGTCGATGGTGTG
This sequence comes from Calotriton arnoldi, assembly GCA_963921515.1. Classification (NCBI taxonomy): domain Eukaryota; kingdom Metazoa; phylum Chordata; class Amphibia; order Caudata; family Salamandridae; genus Calotriton; species Calotriton arnoldi. Next base: position 81,136 of record CAWUFW010004202.1, read on the forward strand.
CGGCGGGTCTAGTGCATCGATCTTAGTTGGGGCTGTCATGTTCAAGATACAAATCACAACCTACTTCTCCTTGGGCAGAACCTTGAATATAGACCACCAGGACCCTGCACCAATTTTGCCAGTGACATCACGGACTTCGTTGCACCCCTCTTCATAAACCCCAACACCTTCATCCTCCTTGGAGACCTTAATTTTCACCTAGAAGACTGCACTAGCCCAAACTCTACAGCCCTTCTAGAAAACCAGTTGAAACCTCTGCCTTACCCAGGCCATTGCCGAACCCACCCACACCGTGGACACCTATTGGACCTGATTTCTCCTCAATCAGCAATATCACAGTAGACAAGCCAGGAACAATGACCCAGAAAGACCATGCCCTTATCAGTTTCAGCATAACCATCCTGCACCACCACAGACCTACCTCCCCAGGACCCACCCGCCGCAGCTGGAAAAGCATCACAGAAGAGGAGTGGGCCTCGGCCCTCTCTGCTCACCAACCCAAGCACACCAGCAACTTGCACAAAGCCTTCAAGAACCTCAACAGCTGGATCACTGCATTCGCCAACAACCTGGCTCCCCTCGAGCAGAACCCAATGGCAAAACCCTGACCTCCGGCCAGCTGGTACACAGAGGAGCTCCGGCTGACGAAATGTCACTGCAAGCAACAGGAGCACAAATGGAGAACAATTCAAGACACCACAGTTAAAGACATCTTCAAATCTGCCCTAAGAGGCTACCACCAGCCGATACAGACATGCTCATGAAAGATTTCACCATACCTCCAGCCACCCCAGCAAAATCACCCACTCGCAAGACATTTTCAACAAGCTCTCAGAATTTTTCTGTAACAAAACCACCTCCATATATTGCAACTTTGACCCTCAACCAGACCCTGTCACCACTGCAACTTAACTTCCTATCACGGCCAAAGAACAAACCCTGACCTCGTGGCCCCCGTGATCACTGTTGAAACTACTGCTACCATGAAGACCATCTACTTGGGGGCCCATGTGACCCAAGGCCCCCCACACCTTCACCAAATAACTCCTACAGATCATCGAAGCATTAACACCCATCATCAATGCCTCCATTAACTCAGCCACATTACCAGACACCTGGAAACATGCCACTGTCACAACCCTGCTCAGGAATCCATCTGCTGGCCCAGTCACACTTTCCAATTTCTCCCTTCTACCATATCCAGCAAAGGTCTTAGGGAAACAAATCAACCGACGCTTTACTGACCATCTCAGCAACCACAAGCCAGTGGTGCTGGGACAATTTTCAGAGTGGGGGTGCTGCCATCAATGTTACATCTCTTAAGTCATAGAGATTGTGAAAAATCCAAGTGCCACACAAAGGACCAGTGTAGCAAAGGAGCCATGTTGATTGAGCAGAAGAGGGGTAAGGGGTAGTATGTATTAGGTGGTGTGCTTAGGGACACACTGTCCCGCAATTATTACTTACTAAATCATCGTGGTAGTACACTATCATTTGCATGCAGCATATTCTACATTAAAATAGCCCCTAAATTTGCACAGACATGCAGTTTTATTGATAAAATGTTATAGTGCACATATTATATGTGGAAAATGAGTTTCAGCAAATATGTATCATTTGCACACAAGCAACAAAAAATTTCTTGATTTGTTTAGATCCTATTAAAATCTTTGTGTGTTAGAATTAAATTGACATCCTACAGCCTGTCAGTTCACTCTCCCTGTCCACCAGCAAGATTGACACATAGTATATTTACAAAGCCCCGTCACTTTGCATTCATAAACAAAAAGGAGAAGTAAACACCAATCTCCATGTTAAAAGAATAAGCAGCAACTTCTCAGCCATAGCCTTACATATGACCTCTGTCGTTGAATGCACAACAATGTGACAAGATCAAAACAAAATATAAAGGTTGCTTTATTGCTCATTCACCTTCCGAACTCGAGCATGGTTACTTTAGTCATCTGTGGGGTGCCAGAGCAGCAATAAGTATCCAACCTTATTACATGCCTAAGGAGTCAACACAGTTGTGGCAGGGAGAAAACCAAAGGAATGGGGACTATACAAACAGGCAAGTTATACTTACTCTGAGAACTCCCCCAGCAGTGGTAGAGTCCACCAAGGAACGTCAGAGGAGCAACCCATTGGAATTGGTGCTACAGAGGGTGAGAATCAGCAGTACGCTAAAACCTGTGGCAAAATCTAGCAAGATTAACAACATTAAAGAAACAAAAGAAGGCATCAAGGGGTGGAGCGAAGAGACAGTAGAGCAGGGATTCTCCCCCTTGGCCCCTTCTAGCCACTACAGGGTGCAAACAGTGAAGGAGTCATGGGAAGACACCCTTAACTTAACCTCTTTGCGATTCACATAGATTCCTGGACTGGACGCTCTGGGATGAGAGGTGAAATAGATCTGACCCCTTTAAAGTGAGGAAGGGGGTGGGCAACTAATAATCCGTGCACCACAATAGAAAAGGTGAAACCTAGAAAAAACTGTACTACACAACCTGCAAAACACAACACAATTGCAGATATATATCTCAGCAGCAAATCAAGTTTAAATGCATTGAATAACAGACATGTTACTCGTTGAATAAGAACTCCAGTTTACACTAACAGGTATAAGTATGCACAAACAACCATACTACTGGGATCAACTGGAATTTTCTCCATAGTTTAGCTGTCCAAAACCCATGTGTAATTGATCAACTGGAATTTTAACCTGAGACAGCTATAATTCATGAATGTCACATAGCACTTTGTTTAACCCCAATTGAAATCATGTTGACGATATTTGACCTTTGTCTCCAACCTGCTGTTCAGTGGTTATTTTTCACAGAGTTCTGAACAACTTTCACTGGATGAATATGACTGTGAATACATAAATTCAGGCAGGCTTGCATTTCAGCCACAATGTGACTTCAACATGAAACCATGAACTCCATTGCACTAGCACTGTTTTTAGGTTAAGCCTACAGGACAGCACAGATGTCTGGTTACATATTGTGGGCTCACCAAGAACTTACAGGGGCGTACAGCCTGCCCTTTGATTACTATTGCCTTGTTTTATTGAAATATTCTTGCTTTCTATTTGGTGGCTTTCCTTGTTTCACCCTATCTATCTTCTTGTGCTTGTCCCTCCCATTCAGCATAGCCTTCTTAACATCTCTTTGATTGGCTGGTTTCTGTGCTTCCATTGTTCGATTTTAGGGCACTACTTTTTTGTTTTTGTTTAAGCACTCCATGAGTGTGCATGTATTTACCAGCTGTCTCCCTCGTATGCTTTTTTCCTCTTCAACAATGCTTTCTCTCGTCCATGTGCTTCAATTCCTTCACCCCCACTCATGTTCTTCTTTCTCGCCTGTGTGCTTCTACACCCCGGCTCCACATTGCTCTCTTTCGCCCATGTGTCTCTCCCTGTGCTCTCATGTTTTCTTGCTCCTGTTGCTTCCCCCTCCACCTACCGAGTTGATTCACTTTCGCACCTCACCCTCTTCCCAACCCACTCCCACAACCTGCTGATCCATTTCCATCTTTAAGCCATTTTGCGCTACATTTTTAGATCGAGCCTAGACAGCCCTGTCGCTTAGCAACCTTTGTGGAGTTCAACTCAGGCATTGTTTGCCATAACTTTTCATTTGTCTTAGCCAGTGTCCTTTAGGAATCATTGCTTGCTAGTGGTCAGTCCTGCTTCTTTGTCTCTCTTTTTTCTCTTCCGTTCCTCCCACGGAGCAAGGACTAAGTACTGTCTCATTACGCTGTGGTACTTTATCTGTTCTTTGGGGGACTATTTGTTTCTTGTCTTGGTTTCCTGCTCTGTTACTGTTTGCCTGTGATCAGCATAGGCACCATAGCTGCTTACATTGAAATATAGCATTCCTCCATCCCACCTTCTCTGAATGACACAGTTGGGTTAGTTGTACCTCCCATGCCATGCCTCCTCCTCCATTGCTTGTTTTTTTTTGTCTTTTTGCAATTTTCGATATCGAACTTCAGTTGGGCTTTTTTTGGTAGGATATTTGTTACATTTTGGGATTCTATTTAAGTGGGATTAGGCTTGGTTTTTGCCTTTTTTCACTTTTGGATGTAGACTGTCAATCTTGTGTTGAGCTTCTATTGGTAAGGTATTCATTTTGGGCTGCCTTTTAAGGGAGATTGGGCTTGTTAATTCTCCCTCCCTGCTCCATTGCTTGTTCTTTCCATGATGCGGTAGTGAGTACTGCCCAACCCTGCGCTCGTCATGAGGTGAGGTCGGATGTACGCCTGCGAGGCACTTCTTGTTTCCTCCTCCACCGCAGCATCTACGTGACTTGCGAACGCTCACTTCTATTTTGGCATGGGCAGTCATCTTCAGATTTTAACAGTTTTTACGTTTTGCTACTTATTTATTTTTTTAACCTAAAATATGTACCCGTTTGAGTGGTATCCACTTCTTTGCAATGGTCATTACAGAGCAGCCTGTTTTAAGAGCATGTTGTTTTTGGGGACTCGCCTTCCTCTCTCAAACTCCAGCACAAATTTGCTCTGTGTCAGACGCAATAAGATTAACAGAGTAATCTAATCGAGCTCACCTCCACGCTCCTGCCTGCACAACCTGCTTCTTATTTGGATCATCTGCCCCGGTGCAGAAGAGCGTGACTCCATTAAGGGCCCTTCTGATAGGTCCTCTCCCCTGGCTGTCAATAGTGCTTACTGTAAAAGACACACAGATGATGGACGGAATGCAGAGCAAATTAAACATTCACCCCCGTCAAGAGATCTGGGTTAAATCCATTGTTCTTTTGCTCACCATGCCACCCCAGTTTGGACCCAGTCATATGTAAATCAGTCTTGACCCTGTGCCTCATGGGAACAGTCCAGCCCGAACTGCCAAGCCAGGTCCTCCCTGGACCGGAAGCAAGCATCCTGGGACCGGTTTCGGGGCATCACCCCATATCAGCCAGGCTAGCTTGAAACTGGGGTGGCGTGGTGAGCAAAAGAACGAAGGATTAAACCCAGATCTTTGTGACTGGGGGTGAATGTTTGCATTGTTCAGCATTCCGTCCATCATTTGTTCCTTTTGCAATAGTGCTCAATGTGACATGATGCAAGGCTTTCCGCCTCTCTGATAGTGCGCTGACTTGGGCCTCACTGGAAGATCGTGGACTTAACTGGTGAACACTGATGTGTGCTTTGTTGGAGCATTTAAAAGGATGCACAATCGCAGACCATATGACTGGAATGGTAAAAGAAAAATTAAATGCATGTTTATGTTTTTTACTGACTGCTGTTTCTCCACACTCTTATTTCCTCACCAGCGTTTGTATTTTTAGTTGGTTATTCAAAGATGTATGTAGTTTAATGTGCGCCCGAGCTGCCGACTTTGGAACTGGGGAACCAGGTTTCAGTCCTAGCATAGCTCCACATCCTGTGATTCTGGGCAAATCACGCAATCTGCCTGAAAAAACACACAAAAGATGTGAACCTGACCTTACGCAATGCAATCTGGTGCACATGTAAAGCACCCTAATACCCTTGGGGCAAGTTTGTGCCATATAATAAGTGCAAAAAGTTAAATAAATACAAATAATTTCCTTGGGGACCTCACTTGGGGTTTTGTGTTTTCATACATTGGGTATGTATAGATGATGACGCAAAACACGTTGTTTCAAAGTGATATACATCTTCGCTGGCGACCTCAATTAAGTGTTTGTTGAATCATACACTGTGTTGGACAAGTTGACCATGCATGACACTTTTTCAGCATGAAGGCCAAGCGGCAGAGCCTAGTGTCAAGATGTGAATCAAAAAAATAACTTCTGTTCACTTCACAGTAACACGACAGGATTCTAAATATTATGGTGGCCAAACCAACACCTCTGTGGGGAGTTAGTGGACCAGCTAATTGTGATGTGCTTTTTCATAGTATCGCAATCCCTCAGGTCTGTTCAGGATTGTACTAAGCCTTAATTCACAGCCAGTGTTTGCCATTCTACAAAAGAAAGTTTAAATTCTGTTGCCTTCAACACCGTAGAGGCACTGTTTACATCAGTTTCACATAACACTAATTTGATTGCAACCACGGTCAGCTGGTACACAGATGCTGCATGATTTGCTGGTATTAATACCTATAAATCAGGGCTTAATTTGTAAAAAAAAATAATAATAATAATAAGTGCCAGGGCCCTCGCCAGGAGGCCACAGTAGCTTGCTCCACCCATTGCCCCTTCCGGAGCTGCTAATGATAGTATCAACACAACTACTAACCATCACAATCCTGCAAGTGTGACAATTTAGACTATTTAACGTAATGGGGTGTTAAGCGCATTATTATTTCCTTCCTTAAACCTCTTCACTCTCTTCCTCCCTTTTTTCCTCCTTTTTGTCTCTTACACTGTCTCTTCCATCCTACCTCCTTCCCTCAAACCCACCTTAACCTCCTACCTTCTTTTACTCTCTCTTCCGACATTTCTTTCACCCTTCCTCCCTACGTCCTTCCTTCAAACACACCCTTCCTGCATTATAACTTCATGTTTACTGTGACATACAATTCCACACCACACAATTCACCACCACATAAATACATTCCACACCATGCCACATAATTCCAATAAGCATAATCTCAGTGAACGCCACACAGTTCCATGCCACACAAATCAACTCAACATGTTTCCATTCTACACCACATAATTCAACAAGAAACCACGTAATGCAAATCAACAAGACAATTACATAAAACACCAAATACATACAATCCACACCACATAATTCCACATCACAAAATTCAACAACACACCCCATAATTAACTCCACTACATAACACTCCACAACACAAAATACTGTACCACATAATTACTCTCCAGAACACACAATCCCACTCCACATAATTCCAATAAACTAAATACCACAGAATTACTAGCCACATAATTCCACTGCACACCATACCACATAATTCCACTACACACCACATACTTCCACTCCAAAACACATAAATAAAAACAATAGCCCTAACCAATAGCTCTAACTCTCGCAAATGCAAGACCTATTGCATTGCCAATGCTTGTTTTATTCACCTATCCATCTGAGACCAGTAAATAAAAAGAAAAAAAAACTGTCATTTTGTAGACATGTGCATGCCCTTGCGAAATAGCATGGCACCCACGTCATTGCACTTTTTTTTTTAATTATCTTTTTTTAGGCATGCTGTACAGCAGCCACAATGCTGTACAGCAAAGCTAAAAATCTTGAAAAAAGCCTATTGGTTGCATAGGCGAGACCTATTGGTTTTGCCAATGGCTGTGTAATCAATGCTAAATGCTGGGTAGCCGCATGAGCTGCTCTGTGCGTAGGATACAAATGTCACCACCGGGTGGGTAGGCGCCTTTCTTTCCAGCCACCACTGATCAGTATCTGACATTCTTGTTAAATCAAATTGATTTTTTCGGCTTCTGACCTTAAAGGGGAGAAAAATGATGGAAACAAATTAACAAATACATAGACCTGTGCAAAGAAATGTAGCATTCACAACCGAGCGTTGAGCACTCAAGTGTTAATCAACGTCCTGATATCTTCTACAATTTTGTTGATTTCTTATAATTTGGTCCGACGGGCAGGATGGATGGCTGCTCCGGTTCCTCAAAATGCCGCGGTGAAGCAGAACGCATGACAAATCAGCAAGCAAACCGAAAATGTCCCCCAACGTGCTTGGCAGCAATTCACAGCAATCACCTGTCATATTTACCGGCATGGGTCGAAGGAAAAATGGAAATGCACTGGCTATTCTGCAGGAGGACCTCACCCACCATCAGTCGGCATGTGACCGGGTTTGTGCAAGGAACACGTCCTGAATCCCTCCGCGAACTGCGATCAGTCCGAAGTGCAATGCAAAGCGAACAATTAACCAGGATGAAAGACTATCCTAACAAGAAACTGCAAAGCCTATAGGCCTGGCTTGCGCCAACGTATATAAAAATAGGCATTCACAAATGCTTTTTAAATACATTGCATGCACAAAAGCTCTTTGCAATTTTAAAGCCTGCTGATTTGACTTTGACAATGCTGGATTAAAAGAAGCATAAAAGGATAGATTTCTATTTAGAATGTATATTGGAGATAAAGTATTGAGTATGACAAACATTGTGATGGTTGAGAGTACCTTTCAGGTGTAAAGTAATCCCCTCCTGCATTCCAATGCAAACACTTCCGGTAAAGTGAAATTATACACCAAATAGGCGCGAGCATGAGGTGACAGAGCAATACTCCTCTGCGTGGAGCAAAAGCTAACTCTATGCTTACTTTAAAGAATTGGAAGAATCCGTCCTCCAGACAGTGAGCTACTATTAACGAATATTCATGACTTCGAGAGAGACATCGCAGGTATGTTTGGGAAATCTGCATAATTTGTTTTGGTGTAAAATCTTCGAAAAATTACATGAAACTATTCGAAATGCTACATTTTAGCCCTAAATACACTCTTGCTTCTATTTTGGACAAGAGGACACACTTCACTGTAAAAAATTGAGCCAAAAACACAAGTCGCACAAGTCGCATGAAGAACACCAGTGCGTGTTTTCACCACTTGCGTTGTTCCAGCACTCCTGCACTATCCTGCAGCCTAATTACGTGGCATGACATAATGGTGTAATTCGTGGATTTAGTGCTTTGCAAAATTTCTGAAATTGCCCAAATTATGGCACGTTATTGAAATGTCACCTGGGCTAGTATATAGTTCAGATTTCTGTGTGTATGTATGTATGTGTGTCTGAGTATATATTGAGACTGTCTCTGTGAATCTGCACAAAATGGTGAAATAACCTGGAAATTTGAGCCCTGCGATGCCGCTTGATTCTTTAACTGCGCCGAGGATAGCAGTAAAAGGCCGTTTTACGGCTGAAACGCGTTGTTGTTGGCGAATAAAGTATTCGACTGTGGAATGGTGTGCCGCCTCTTTCCTCGAATCGTGGATTGAATCTTGTATGTATTGTGGCTGACTGCCGCCACTGCTGGCACCAACGTTCAAAGGCAGGCGAACGGCGTTTTTGGCAGACCTTGGTGAATTGATATATATATATACTTTCGGGATGATTGGTCAAGCAAGGGCCAAGAAAAAGAGGGGTCCCAAAACATGTTTTCTCCATGTTAATTTCTATAGGAAACCTTAGACACGGCTACAGCCCGAACTGCTAAACGGAATTACACCAAATTTGACAAAAAGGTAGCTCTTGGTTTAGAAAGCACTCTTTTTGTTAAATGGTGTAAATCCGTTCTGTAGTTCCTGAGAAATGTAAACAATTCTCAGATATACAAATATGGTCGCAGAGGATCCGCGAACCCTCCCGATCTCGAGCCTGTTATCTGATTGGCTGCCAATAGTTCCAACCAGGAAGTGTTGGCAGCCATCTTGTGACTCGGTTGAACCGAGTCACAAGAAAAAAGGTTAAAAATCTAGAAAAGGGGGCAGGGTTGAAACACGCTGACCCCCTAGGCCTGATCAGGGTGTCCCACAGGGACATTAGGCAGGAGTCGCGTTGGGCCCACGAATCCCGATGAATTTATTATAAAAAAATGAAGCACGGTCTCCCGTTTTCATTTTCTTTAAGCCCCCGGGTGGGCCAGGTCCTGGGGGCAATTACAAATAATGATACGGGGGCCTGCGCGGGCCCCCACAGCCACGGGGACCACCACCTCCCAGGGCTATGTTCATTAAATGCATGGGGGCCACGCGGGCCCACCTGCAGCCCCAGGGACCGCCAACTCCCCGGGGCTTTTTTAAAAATTAAAATGCGTGGGGGGCTGCTGTCTCCCCAACCAGCCCTGGGGACAGCCGCCTCCCCGGGGCCATATTCATTAAATGCAGGAGGGCCAGGTGGGCCCCCCCAGCCCCGGGGACCGCCACCTCCCCAGTGCTTTATTTCTTTGGAAAAATGCGTCGGGGGCTCCTGTCCCCCCACGCAGCTCCGGGGACCGCCACCTCCCCGGGGCTATATTCATTAAATGTGGGGGGGCCAAGTGGCCCCACGCAGACCCGGGGACCACCACCTCCCCGGCGCACAAATTAAGTAAATGCAGGGGTCCATTGCAGACCCCCAGCCCCGGGAACCACCACCTCCCCGGAGCTATACAGAAGATGGAGGGGGGCTGTGTGGCCCCCCTCCAGGAGCCCTTCATGGCCCTGGAGACCGCCACCCCCCAGGGCCGGCTCCAGCAATGTCCCGGGGTGCCCACCCCCGAGACATTGCAGTTTGCTATGGCATGGCAGTAGCACTGCACCCGCCATGACATAGCAAACACTGCTTCGCTTCATGGAAGCGAGAGCACTTAAAATGCTCTCGCTTCCATGAAGCAAAGCAGAATTGCTTTTGGGCAGAGAGAGCTGCATGTTTGCAGCTCCCTCTGCCCAAAAGCAATGCCGGCTCCCGCAGGAGTCGGGGACCTGGCAGGGACCACATGGGCCTTAGGGCTTCCCCCGTGGTCCCCAACGAGAGGCCAAGCCCCAGAGGATGGGGTCCTCGAGGCTGAAATCCACCTGCGGAGGCTAGTTGGCCCCCAGGGACCCTCAAGAGGCAAGGGGACTTCATCCCCCAACCAAGAGCGCTCCAGGAGGTGCGTTTGCAGAGTGGTCAGACCCCGTTTGGGAGGTTACAGGGTTAGTAGGGGTGACGACCACAATCGAAGTCATTGGGATCAATTGCCTTTGGTATCCTGGGGTCCGTGTTTATTACAGCAAGACTCAGTACTACACAATTTGATGATGGGCTCAGCTGCAGGGTTCTATGACCCTACCTATGAACTCTAGTTACACACACCACATATAGAGCCCTATCCCAATTCGAGGGCCCCTTCCCCCATATGTCTACACTTACGCTTTTGGAGATATGGTCATACGCAAAGATTAGGCACAGGGGTGAGTTCACTAAGTAATCCCCCATTAGTCACTTCAATCCCTTCTTGAGCCAAAGAGTTCATGCTGGTAAATGTTAATATGTGACTCTTTTTACATCCAAATCAGAGTTTCTAAGTCTTTTGATCTCAGGCCCTGTGTTACCAGCTCAGCAGAGGCATTGTAGGTGCAGTGCTAGAGGGTGTGCTTATCAGTGTTGTCTTCTTCAGCGGTGCGGGTCTGCATATGGCAGCCTTGTTCCTCACTCAAACTGCTGGATGAACAGGGCAGTAGTCCTGGTCGATAGGTGCTTGTCTTTGGCAGTTGCAGCTTCCAGTAGCAAGGATGGCTCTCACAGGGTGTGCCAGCCGTAGGGGCCATGGCAGCACAAATCTGTTGGGCATGCTCCAAGAGTGCCACATGTCACACTGCTGTTCAGCTCTGTCATTTCTGCACACAGTTTGCCACTAGTACCACGGAGGGTTTGCATCGGCTAATGCTTCGCTCCCAAACCAGTCCGCTTCTTCTGGGTGCTCCACATGTGGGAACATGGCTGTACTCCTCCTCCTGCATAGTCTATCCACCTGCAGGGCCATGCACCCTCCTTCCCACTCTCAGCAGGCAGACAGGCTTCTAGGAGTGAGGCGGACGCACAGCAAGTTCTCCAGCAAGTTTTGCAGACTTCTGATAATGTCCCCTCACTCATGGGAGATTGGCTGTCCTATAGATGCCAGACTGATCTCACAGCAGCTCTTCAAGTATTCTGCAGAACACTCCCTTCCTTTGTCAAGAAGAACTTGGAACTAGAAAAATGGGGGATGGTGCGGATTCAATGTTTAAACAAATTTTGAAACAGGAGAATTGGATCCACTGGAACCAGTTTGAGGTAGGTTCCTTCCAAATATAATTTTCGGGCTGCAGTGCAGACATAGGGGCCGATTCCGATTCCGGCCGGAAATCTCTCCGACCGAGCCGGACCAGGAGAGAATTCCGACCGAATCGGACCCTAGCAGTCCGACCGGACGAGTACGATGCATTCGCATGCTATCGGACTCGATTCGGTCGGACTCCCATTGAAGTCAATGGGAGCCGGTCGTACAACGCGTACGCAAGCTCCCATTGACTCAATGGGTGCGAGGCAAACAAGGGCGCCCCCTACAGCGGGTACGCATCCATGCGCATCGCGGCGTACATGCACAGGTAGGGGGGACCCATGGGTCCCCCTGTGTGCGACTCGCGCGCCTACGCTGCACCGGGGGTCCGACGCGGACCCCCAAAGTCCGGCTCCGACAGCTCTTTCGAGCCGGACGGCGCGAGTCGGTCGGACTGCTCGCGGCGCGCATCGTACTTACCCGGCCGGGAAACGTCTCCATAGCGCGGTGCGAGTCGTGTCCGTGCGAATCAGTCGGAGCGTGTTGAAGCCGCGTACGAGTCGGTCGGTGATTTCGCGGGAGCTTGCATCGTACTCGCTCGGCCGGACCCGCGTACGATTCGGTCGGGAAACAGGGCTCCGAATCGGATCCGGTAAATCCGAATCCGATTCGGAGCACTACCGGCCGAGATCGGAATCGGCCCCATAGTCTTTATGCAAATTGATGGCTTTCACAGCAGGGAGTGATAATGCTTACTCAAAGCAGGTGTATCCAAAGTAGGGCCACACTGAAGTATGAAGATTCTGCATCAGGCTGTCACTAGCCCTCCTAAACTAGCAACACTGGACAGGCAGTGGAGCACGCTCTGGCTAGAAACCCACTCACCTTTAACAGCAGAATTTCCCCTTCCATACACTAAATGGCAGTGCTCAGGAAAATCTAATCACCAATCTTCTGCTAAAAGAGACTTGTAAAATTTCTAAGTTTTCCCTGTTTCCATCCTCCCTCACTTCAGTGTCTGTGCCCCCATGCTCAAGAAAAGTAGGCAATAATTTTCCACTGTCTCTGGAAGCTGTATCTATCATCCATTTTGTGCAATGGTAAAACAGGGACAATGCAGAATGGATCCCACTGGTCCAAACAAACAATTGTTCTCGTACCGCACATCTGGACCTTGACTTACCATGTACAGTCCTAGGAGTCAATGTACATGTAAGATTAGTATGTTAGCTGGGCCACAAACAGTCCGGATACCATTGCAGCTGGGACATTCAAGGCAGGGGTACATGTCCATTTACCATACATAGGACGTTTCTGTCCCAAATTGAGTGCTACAGATGGAGGGAGTTTTCTTGTCGCGAATGAGAGCAACAGAAAACAGATGGGTGATGATGCAGTGCTCAGTGAATCACAATGTGGAAGATGACAATGTGAGGTGAACAGTAAATACACAGACTTATGTACAATAAATGAAATGTAGAAGATATAATTCAGAAATATCTGAAAGTAAATAAAAGACCAAACAATCTTCAGTATAACAATCCAACCAGCAAACATTGTTGACGTTTTGAATCCAAAAGCCTTAAATGGGTAGGATCTACTACAGGATAGGAAAGCTTGACTAAAACTTGTAGCAACTGTCCTCCGCATATCAAGTAAGAAGAGCCTTATGGTGAATAATGCTAAATTGCTTCAGAAAATAATTGTTAAATGTTTAAAGGACATGTAAACTGACCATGTCTCCTGGCACCCAAAGACTTATCCAGAAAACAAGAAGGCAGGCATGTGCTATAGTGAGCGCCTGCACACACACGCGCCCACAAACATGCACACACTCTTTCTCTCTCTCTTTCTCTCTTAGAGCCGGAAAATGCTTTTGCAGACGAACTCTCCATACTACAGCACCACAAGCGCAACAGTGTTGCTTCTCAGTTGCCTTCCATCCACCATTTTTATTTCAGTTCAACTTAGCAACATGACGTTTTTACAAACAGAACTACATCTATTTTCGGACTCAGCAAAACTCCTGCTTATGCACAATGAAATAACGGCACCATATTTAGAGCATGTCTCCAAACCTCACACACTTCATTCAACACAAGTAGGAGAAACTCCATCTAATACCCTTTTCAACCATGCGCTCCAGACAGGCACCCAGGAGCGTGATGCAAATCAGAGTGCTTTGCTACCTCCTTGGGGTATGAAAAGCAATATAAATGCTACAATACAACTTTTACAAGGCAGATTGCTTACAGGAAGGTGACTACGCAGCTCAACAACCGTTGCCAAAGCCAATAGGTCCCACATATGAGAGCAAATGGATTTGACAATGTTTTGTAGCCATGCTATTCAGCAAAGTGGCTGCTGTTCAGCATAGCTACAAGCAATTTTTTTTTATAGCGTAGCCAGCACTAATGCATGTTTTTTTAGGTCGAGCCTGGGCAGCGCATGCGTTGTTGCGAGGCATGCAGTATTGGAGTATGGCTTTGAAGCCCCGCCCACTCTCCACCCATATTTTTAATTGGCTTGTGTCATTGTCCTTTATAAATGCTGGCTTCCTAGTCGTTATTAGGCTTGTTAGTCCCTCCTTGGTACTGCCTTGTCTGCATTTGTTACCTCCCATACGACTGGACCTTTTAATTGTCTTGTTACACAGTCTGCTTTACCTTGGCTCTGAAGTAATATAGAAAAACAAGGGTACACCAATATGTGAACCTGGGGTGGTAAGGCGTTTTGGGAAAACAATGGTTCTGGTGTAGCCTAAAGGTTCATTCAAAAGTGACCCTGTGGGGGGCACTGCGTTTAAGAGTAGGAAGTTAATTCTTTAAGGGAGCGGTAAGTAATATACAGAGGGACATGTAGGTCAGTTTATGACAGGTATTTATTTCCAAAACAATAGTATTCAGTCGACGGCGTTTCGATCTCAATTATTCGAGATCATCTTCAGGACATACAGTAGGTGAGCAAGCTGAATTAGGTATTTAGGCGGTTTTGACAGCATCAATTGGGGCAAGGGCCTGCGAACCGCTGCAGTGTTGTTCACGGGAGCGCGTGATAGAAATATTGTATCAGGAATGAATCGCCCGATACTGGAAAGACAGCTGGGTTGTTTCAGAGGCGTCGCTCTGGGCCGATTAATTATTTTAGGACGAACACAGGGTGTCTCGCACTCAGCGCAGGCTTCCGAAGCAGCAGGACACGCTCTGCTCTCCGTTTCCAGGCTTTCATTTAGTGCCCTGTGTTCGTCCTAAAATAATTAATGTTTGTCCTGAAGATGATCTCGAATAATTGAGATTGAAACGCCGTCGACCCCTTACAACATGAGCTCCTGTCACTCTGTAAAAAAATTCTGAGGAGTTCTTACTATTGTTGTCAATGCGATGTCTTTATTTTAATATCACCCTCACTTCTCACGTCACGCTTATTGTCACTTACTGTGTGAGCACCTGAATACTATTGTTTTGGAAATAAATACCTGCCATAAACTGTCTTACCTTGGCTGTGAGCACTATTTTGTTTAATGATTTGCCCCTATACCACTCACTACGGCACAGCACACTGCCCGCTTTTATTTTATTTACTAATGGCGGTCCGCTTTAAGTATAGCGGCCGCGTTTCTTTCTTTATTTATTTTAGCAGCGCGGTCCACTTTAAGTATAGCGGCCGCACTTACTCATTTTAATTTTTTTTTACTAGCGCCCATGCGGTGCTTTCACATTCATGGAGACAAAGCAAAAGACACACAATTGATGGACGGAATGCAGAACAAATCAAAACATTCACCCCCAGTCAAGAGATCTGGGTTAAATCCATCATTCTTTTGCTCACCATGCCACCCCAGTTTAGACCTGGCCATATGCAAATCAGTCTTCACCCTGTGCCTCATGGGAACAGTCCAGCCCGAACTGCCAAGCCAGGTCCTCCCTGGACCGGAAACAAGCATCCTAGGACCGGTTTCGGGGTTTCACTTCTCTTCAGCCAGGATAGCTTGATTCCAGTGGCACAGTGAGCCCAGGACCCACGTCTGGGCATACCTGGCGCACTTAGGGCGAGAAGGCAAAAGACACACAATTGATGGACGGAATGCAGAACAAATCAAAACATTCACCCCCAGTCAAGAGATCTGGGTTAAATCCATCATTCTTTTGCTCACCATGCCACCCCAGTTTAGACCTGGCCATATGCAAATCAGTCTTGACCCTGTGCCTCATGGGAACAGTCCAGCCCGAACTGCCAAGCCAGGTCCTCCTGGACCGGAAACAAGCATCCTAGGACCGGTTTCGGGTTCACCCCTCTTCAGCCAGGATAGCTTGATTCCAGTGGCACAGTGAGCCCAGGACCCACGTCTGGGCATACCTGGCGCACTTAGGGCGAGAAAGCAAAAGACACACAATTGATGGATGGAATGCAGAACAAATCAAAACATTCACCCCCAGTCAAGAGATCTGGGTTAAATCCATCATTCTTTTGCTCACCATGCCACCCCAGTTTAGACCTGGCCATATGCAAATCAGTCTTGACCCTGTGCCTCATGGGAACAGTCCAGCCCGAACTGCCAAGCCAGGTCCTCCCTGGACCGGAAACAAGCATCCTAGGACCGGTTTCGGGTTTCACCCCTCTTCAGCCAGGATAGCTTGATTCCAGTGGCACAGTGAGCCCAGGACCCACGTCTGGGCATACCTGGCGCACTTAGGGCGAGAAGGCAAAAGACACACAATTGATGGACGGAATGCAGAACAAATCAAAACATTCACCCCCAGTCAAGAGATCTGGGTTAAATCCATCATTCTTTTGCTCACCATGCCACCCCAGTTTAGACCTGGCCATATGCAAATCAGTCTTGACCCTGTGCCTCATGGGAACAGTCCAGCCCGAACTGCCAAGCCAGGTCCTCCCTGGACCGGAAACAAGCATCCTAGGACCGGTTTCGGGGTTTCACCCCTCTTCAGCCAGGATAGCTTGATTCCAGTGGCACAGTGAGCCCAGGACCCACGTCTGGGCATACCTGGCGCACTTAGGGCGAGAAAGCAAAAGACACACAATTGATGGATGGAATGCAGAACAAATCAAAACATTCACCCCCAGTCAAGAGATCTGGGTTAAATCCATCATTCTTTTGCTCACCATGCCACCCCAGTTTAGACCTGGCTATATGCAAATCAGTCTTGACCCTGTGCCTCATGGGAACAGTCCAGCCCGAACTGCCAAGCCAGGTCCTCCCTGGACCGGAAACAAGCATCCTAGGACCTGTTTCGGGGTTTCACCCCTCTTCAGCCAGGATAGCTTGATTCCAGTGGCACAGTGAGCCCAGGACCCATGTCTGGGCATACCTGGCGCACTTAGGGCGAGAAGGCAAAAGACACACAATTGATGGACGGAATGCAGAACAAATCAAAACATTCACCCCCAGTCAAGAGATCTGGGTTAAATCCATCATTCTTTTGCTCACCATGCCACCCCAGTTTAGACCTGGCCATATGCAAATCAGTCTTGACCCTGTGCCTCATGGGAACAGTCCAGCCCGAACTGCCAAGCCAGGTCCTCCCTGGACCGGAAACAAGCATCCTAGGACCGGTTTCGGGGTTTCACCCCTCTTCAGCCAGGATAGCTTGATTCCAGTGGCACAGTGAGCCCAGGACCCACGTCTGGGCATACCTGGCGCACTTAGGGCGAGAAGGCAAAAGACACACAATTGATGGACGGAATGCAGAACAAATCAAAACATTCAACCCCAGTCAAGAGATCTGGGTTAAATCCATCATTCTTTTGCTCACCATGCCACCCCAGTTTAGACCTGGCCATATGCAAATCAGTCTTGACCCTGTGCCTCATGGGAACAGTCCAGCCCGAACTGCCAAGCCAGGTCCTCCCTGGACCGGTAACAAGCATCCTAGGACGGGTTTCGGGTTTTCACCCCTCTTCAGCCAGGATAGCTCAATTCCAGTGGCACAGTGAGCCCAGGACCCACGTCTGGGCATACCTGGCGCACTTAGGGCGAGAAAGCAAAAGACACACAATTGATGGACGGAATGCAGAACAAATCAAAACATTCACCCCCAGTCAAGAGATCTGGGTTAAATCCATCATTCTTTTGCTCACCATGCCACCCCAGTTTAGACCTGGCCATATGCAAATCAGTCTTGACCCTGTGCCTCATGGGAACAGTCCAGCCCGAACTGCCAAGCCAGGTCCTCCCTGGACCGGAAACAAGCATCCTAGGACCGGTTTCGGGGTTTCACCCCTCTTCAGCCAGGATAGCTTGATTCCAGTGGTACAGTGAGCCCAGGACCCACGTCTGGGCATACCTGGCGCACTTAGGGCGAGAAGGCAAAAGACACACAATTGATGGACGGAATGCAGAACAAATCAAAACATTCACCCCCAGTCAAGAGATCTGGGTTAAATCCATCATTCTTTTGCTCACCATGCCACCCCAGTTTAGACCTGGCCATATGCAAATCAGTCTTGACCCTGTGCCTCATGGGAACAGTCCAGCCCGAACTGCCAAGCCAGGTCCAACCTGGACCGGAAACAAGCATCCTAGGACCGGTTTCAGGGTTTCACCCCTCTTCAGCCAGGATAGCTTGATTCCAGTGGCACAGTGAGCCCAGGACCCACGTCTGGGCATACCTGGCGCACTTAGGGCGAGAAGGCAAAAGACACACAATTGATGGACGGAATGCAGAACAAATCAAAACATTCACCCCCAGTCAAGAGATCTGGGTTAAATCCATCATTCTTTTGCTCACCATGCCACCCCAGTTTAGACCTGGCCATATGCAAATCAGTCTTGACCCTGTACCTCATGGGAACAGTCCAGCCCGAACTGCCAAGCCAGGTCCTTCCTGGACCGGGAAACAAGCATCCTAGGACCGGTTTCGGGGTTTCACCCCTCTTCAGCCAGGATAGCTTGATTCCAGTGGCACAGTGAGCCCAGGACCCACGTCTGGGCATACCTGGCGCACTTAGGGAGAGAAGGCAAAAGACACACAATTGATGGACGGAATGCAGAACAAATCAAAACATTCACCCCCAGTCAAGAGATCTGGGTTAAATCCATCATTCTTTTGCTCACCATGCCACCCCAGTTTAGACCTGGCCATATGCAAATCAGTCTTGACCCTGTACCTCATGGGAACAGTCCAGCCCGAACTGCCAAGCCAGGTCCTTCCTGGACCGGAAACAAGCATCCTAGGACCGGTTTCGGGGTTTCACCCCTCTTCAGCCAGGATAGCTTGATTCCAGTGGCACAGTGAGCCCAGGACCCACGTCTGGGCATACCTGGCGCACTTAGGGAGAGAAGGCAAAAGACACACAATTGATGGACGGAATGCAGAACAAATCAAAACATTCACCCCCAGTCAAGAGATCTGGGTTAAATCCATCATTCTTTTGCTCACCATGCCACCCCAGAAACCCCGAAACCGGTCCTAGGATGCTTGTTTCCAGTCCAGTCCAGGGAGGACCTGGCTTGGCAGTTCGGGCTGGACTGTTCCCATGAGGCACAGGGTCAAGACTGATTTACATATGGCTGGGTTCAAACTGGAATGGCATGGTGAGCAAAAAAACGATGGATTTAGGCCCAGATCTCTGTACTGGGGTGAATGTATGCCATTGTTCTGCATTCTGTCCATCAACTGTTATTTTTGCATTTCACATTCATGGAGGCCACGCCCCTTTCTTTAGACAAGCCACGTCTAAAGAAAGGTGCATGGCCGCTATTAAAGTGAAAGTGCGGCATGGGCGCTTTTACAAAAAAAACCTCTGTCTGTCAACATGACAAACAGATGCTTTTTTTTGTCAAAGCGCCCCATGCCACGGTTTCTCTTTAATGTCGGCCACGCCCCTTTCTTTAGACGCGGCTTGTGTAAAGAAAGGAGCGCGGCCTCCATGAATGTGAAAGTACCACATGGGCGCCAGTAATTTGCAATGCAATAGGTCTGAGATTTGTGAGAGTTTAAGCTATTACACTGCCAATAGCTCAAACTCTCGTAAAGCTATTGCATTGCAAATGCTTGTTTAAAAGAGGATTAGAGCTAGCAGAGTTATTGCCCTTTTTTTATTTTTAGCTGTGTACTTCTTCATCCCATCTTGCCTGTCCTATGCCCCCACCTGCATTGTTCTCTCCTGCCCTTCTTCCATGTTGCCTCATTTTCCAACCCACTCCCCTGTCCGTTTGTCTTTCAGCAAAGAGGGGAGTGGGTTGGGAGACAAGGCAACATGGAGGAAAGGATGCTTGGAGAGAAAGACGCGAAATGAGGGAAGAGGAGAGGCGAGAAGGAATGGGGAGCACACATACAATGGAGGATAGGCGGAAAGGGATGGGGTGAGCGCATGGACAATTGGGATGTTATGTTATGTTGTGTTAAAAGTATTTATAGAATGCACATACACCAGCCTGTTTCATGGCGCTGGTTACAGGAACATAACTTGCAGCTCGTAATCTTACTTATATGCTTGTGTAAACAGCCATGTTTTCAGGAGTTGTCTAAATATGGAATAGTAGGGCATTGATCTGATATTAGGTGGAATCAAGTTCCAGAATTGAGGGGACTATACCGAGAATCTAGCACCTCTTTGCCTTTACTTCTTAGAAGGAAGAATGACCAGAAGGTTGTGATGCGAGGATTTCAAATTACGAGAAAGAATGTACCTGTGAATACATGAAGAGATGAACTCAGGGCAGTTCCCATGCAGGGATTTAAAAATGGTAGAGCCGATCTTAAAGGCCGAGCACTGTTTCACTGGTAGCCAGTGGGGCTTCCTCAACAAAGGGGTGATATGACACTTCCTTGGCTGTCGGTAGATCAGACTGGCCGCCTGATTTTGTACAAGCTGTAGTCTCTTAATCAGGTATACGGAGCCCAAAATAAAGTGAATTTGTATAGTTAATATGTGAGATGACTAGTGAAAGAACAACCCGGACAAGGGCTTCAAAGATAAGAAATCCTCTGATTTATCTGATCTTACAGAGCTGAAGGAAACAGGTGGAGCCTACAGACCCGACTTGAGGCTTCATAGAAATACTGTTATTGAAAAGAATTCCTAGGCTCTTTGCCAAAGTTGTAGGCAGGGGGCAGATACCCATTTCAGCAGGCCAAAAGTTGGAATTCCATGGGTTTTGAGAGCACCCAACCAGAATAAGCTCTGTCATGTCAGGGATTAATTTAAGTTGATTGCTATTCGTCCAGATGTGGATGAATAGCATGGTGTTTTGAAAGATCGAGATTGAATCCAGGGTGTTATTGATTGTAAAAAGAAGTTGCATGTTGTCAGCATAGTTGAAGGTGCACACATTCATTCTCCTCAAGGACTGAACCAGAGGGTAAATATATGAATTAAAAAGATGGGGTGACAAGGAAGATCCCTGGGGTACACCGCAGGTCAGTTTGATCCTGGGAGAGCCAAAAGGGGATAGTCTAACTGACTGGGAACGATCTTTCAGAAAAGACACAAACCATTTAAGCGAGAGGTGTGCACAACCACACAGAGGGTGGGTGGGAAGGTCTGGGGAAGCAAACAAACAAGCATACAGACAACAAAGAGTGGAAGTACATGGACAACAGAGAGCTGAGGAGGGGGGCGCTCGAGCAAGCATACAGACAATGGGCGATGGGTGAGAGGGACTGACGGAGGAACACAAAGTGGGGAGAAGTACACCAGGGAGACAGCTGAGAAAAACACATACTCTTGTAGAGTGCTTAAACAAAAAGAAAAAGGTGGCGGCTGAATAAGCGAGCAGTAGAAGGATTAATGTGTCCATATCCCAGGAAAGGGACACACACATGAAGAGGAAGGAAGCCTACGAAGTCGAGAATAAGACACAAGTAAATGAGAGTGACAATGAAGCCAACCAATGGTAAGCAATGAGGGGGGGGGGGTCTCCAATCCCCCAGTAAGGTAACAAAAGGTCTCGGAAGAAACCTAAAAAGTCATATTTGCCAAGTAACTTCAAGTACTTAGGACTAAAGAGCACCACGGATGTCCTCTAGACTTTGCAAGAGTGCAGACACTTAATAAACTTTGAAAGGGGGATTCAAATTGAATAATTAACCTCAGGGTGTATTTTTATGGTGATTAGCATCCAGACATTTCTGATTTTGACATTTTAGAAATATGAGGCGACGATTGCAGGCGCGCAGAAAGTTGAAAAACTCGTTACCTAGCAGTGAGCATTCCTCCTGCTAATAAACAAGGAAGTCTCTCATTACGTGACGCCTTGTAGTTTTACAACTGAATAAACTGTTCACCAAAGTGGAAAACGTGACATAGAGATGATTCTGGTTCGACCCAGTTCACGCCAACCGCCGGCGCTTTGCGGCTCTAGCTCGCGCTTTGAAGCGCAAAGCCTTCTTGTAAAGTCAATGAATGTCGAAAGATTAATAGTGAAACACGATATACCCTCTTGACAGGCCGACAAGCCATGATGAAAAGGAATCACTTGGTGGTGTCTTTTCAGCATGACAACAGTCTAAACGTGCACTTAAAGAATGGATAGGAGCATGTGCGACACGTAGAAAAAATGCACCGGTTCGTTTTTATTTTTTTTCACATTCTTTAACAGGAGAACGTAAGCGCCTGCATAAGCAAGATTAAAGAAGATGTTCCAATCTTTATGTTATTCGTACATTTCAATCTGTTTTATCTGTTAATATTTTATTCTTTTTAATTCAATATTAGCCCACTTTGATTGTTTTATTAAAAATGAAATTAGAACATATTTGTTAAAATAATAAGGAAAAATACTCACATTTACAAGCACACGTTAGTTTTTCTGCGTGGGTTGCAACACTATAAAAATCCATACACAATGATATGCTCATTCGAGTGTTGATTAATAATGTGTGTAGTAACTGTGTTTCAGTTAACCACACGTGGAGCACAAACGAAGCAGGGCTCAAGCGCAGACCTTTACAGTTGCCCCAGGAGTAGTTTATTCAGTTCTGTTTATTAGGTTTGGCCTAGAGAGAGCTCCAGCGAGTTTATTATCAGAGTAAAGTAAAAGTGACATGAGACAAAGCACTTTTTACTGACTCACAGATTGCATGCAACAATTAATTTACATAGGAAAACAACTCTCCGATACCCATGACACCCTTTGAGTTTTATTTTACTCTACTGCACAAATATAACCTTTTGCATCCTGGTCTTGGGTAAATACATATGCTAAAAAAACTACACATGAAAAACTTGTATGGCAAACCGTTTAAGCACATGCACGCAATATACTATGCTATTTATTACCATTTTTGAGGCAGGGGCATGATCTATCTATCTATCTATCTATCTATCTATCTATCTATCTATCTATCTATCTATCATACCTACTGGCAGTCGCCAGTAGGTAGTTATAGTTAGGATGAAGTTTCCATAGGAAGAGTGTTTTTCATTTCCCAATAACTTTGGTGTCATTTGATAAATCCTCGTGAAAATTTCAAAACTAGTTTGCCACTCACTTCAGCTGCTGTCTTGGAAGTTTTGGGGTGATTCATCAAGTGGGGGCCAAGAAAAAGGGGGAGGTCCCTAAACACATTTTCCTCATGTTAATTTCCATAGGAACTTTAGACACGGCTAACGCCCGAACTCCTGAACGGAATTACACCAAATTTGGCAGAAAGGTAGCTGTTGGTCCAGAAAGCAAACGTTTTGTAAATTGGTATAAATCTCCTCAGTAGTTGCGGAGTTATTAAAATAAATTTCCAATTGTATATATAGGGACACAAAGGATCCGCGACCCCTCCCGATCTTGTTCTGAGATCTGATTGGCTGCCAACACTTCAAACCAGGAAGTGTTTGCAGCCATCTTGGTACTCGGCTTGAGCTGAGTCCCAGAAAAAACATAAAAAAAGAAAGAAAAGGGGGCAGAGTATAAATACCCTAGCCCCCTAGACCTCTTGGGGGGGTCCCATACGGACCCTGCAAGGCCAAAAAAGGCGTAAATAATTTTTGGGGGGCAAGAGTCACGTTGGATCCGCGGATCTCGCTGAAAATGTAAAAAACAAGCGGGGACTCCCGCGCTTTGCTAGTAATTGGTCTCTAGGTGGGCCAGGTCCCGGGGGCATGTTGGTAATAAAGGTGGGTAGGTGCACAGGCCCCCCCTCCTAGGGCTCATTAATGCCCCGGGGACCACCACTTCCCTGGGGTAACATGCCAAAAAAGAAATCGGGGGTCTCTCAGACCCTCCGTGTCCCAGGGACCACCACCTCCTGGGGCCATAATGAATATGTATTTCGGGCCTCGTGGACCCCCCAGGCTCAGGGGACCACCACCTCCCCGGATCCATCTTCTTTTCAAATAATTGGGAAGGGAGCCTTGTGCCACCCCTCCCGGGCCATTCTCGGGGCTGCGGAACGCCACCTCTCCAGGGCTGGCCCTACACAGAGAAACGGAGGGGGCCACAGGGCCACCTCCTGGAGCCTTTGATGGCCCTGGGGACCGCCCCCCCCCAGGATTGGCTCCTGCTATGTCCCGGGGTGCCGACACCTGGGACATAGCTGGTTGCTGTGGCTTGGCGGGTGCTTTAATGCTCCCGCCAAGCCACAGCAAATGCTCCACTTCCAGCAAGCGAGATCATTAAAAATGCTTTTGCTTGCTGAAAGCAGAGCAAAATTGCTTTCACACAGAGGGAGCTGCATGCTTAGCAGCTCCCTGTCTGTGAAAGCAATGCCGGCTCCCGCAGGAGGTGAGGAGCCGACAGGGACCACAGGGGCCTTCAGGCTCCCCCGTGGTCCCAGTGGAGACTGGGCACCCTGGGGGTACCCACCAGAAATGGCCTTGCCCCGGGGGATGGGGTACCCAGGGCCAAAATCGGCCTGTGGAGAGGGGGCAGCACGGCCTCCCTTCACCATATGAGATATATATATGTATATGTATAAAACATCTAGCTTTCTGCCAGATTTGGTGTAATTCCGTTCAGCAGTTCGGGTTGTAGTTGTGTTAAAAAAAGAAAAATCCCCATAGACATTACATGGAGGAAAACGTGTTTTGGGATCCCCTTTGTTCTCGCCCCCTCTTGATGGATCACCCTGGAACTTTTAACACAGCAGCTGAGCCAAAAGTGGAAATAACTATATATATATATATATATATATAGTCACAATATCAGTAATCCAGTCAGGGTAGCCTAATAGGCCTCCATCTCAGGGACCTAAGTTGTGTCCTACACCACCAAATTTCCGTGGTATAACCCGCACGTCTCACTGGGCCGAAATCAGGTAGGGGGCCATGCAGGCCCCTTCCCCATTTGTTTATGGCCAGGTCCCCGAGGATGGGGCCCTCGGGGATGAAATCAGCGTGGCAAGGGAGGCCACATGACTTCCCTCCCCATTAAGTTAAGGCCGGGCCCCGGGAGATGGGGTCCCCAGGGCCGTATGTGTCTAAGGAGTGAGGCCATGTGGCCCCCTCCCACTTTAATTAATGTATTTGGCCCCAGGGAGGTGGTGTCCCCCAACACATAGAAATGCTCAAGGAGGAGGGCCCCATGCGCCCCCTCCTTGAATTTTTAAATATATGGCCATGCCCCTGGGACCTGGCCCACCCAGGGGCTTTTCCCAAAGAAGCGCTGGAGACCGCGCATGTTATTTTTAAAATGTTTGCCATGACACTCATACACCCACTCACAGACCCACTCAGAGACTCACACACTCACTCACAGACCCACTTAAAGACTCATGCACTCACTCACAGACTCACTGAGACACTCACACACTCACTCACAGAGCCAATGAGACACTCATACACCCACTCACAAACCCACTCAGACTCACGCACCCACTCACATACCCACTGACACACTTACACACCCACTCACAGATTCACTCAGACACTCATGCACCCACTCACAGACCTACTCAGAGAGTCGCACACCCACTCACAGACCCACTCAGACACTCATGCACCCACTCACACACCCATTGAGACACTTATGCAGCCACTCACAGACCCAAAGACACTCACACACCCATTGAGACACTCACACACTTACTCACACACCCACTGAGACACTCCTGCACTCAGTCACACACTCACTCTCAAAGGTTAAGGGTTACAGTTAGGAAATACAATTTTAAAAACCTTATAAATTCCCTTAGAAAAACCAAAGGCTACAGGGATAATATAGTTAGGAAATAAAAATTTTAAAAACATAGAAATTGGCTGAAAAAAACAAAGGTCCCAGGGACTTTATAGTTCAGCTCAGATTTCACTCGTACAAAACCAAAGAAATTCAGCAGTTATAGTTACTCGAGCTAACTATAACTTATGCCCTTGCAATGCACTTTTTATGACCTCACATATCACATCATTTATGACATTGTCAGTGACATCACTGATGACATCGCTGATGACATCTCAAATGACATCACTGATGACATCATCCAAAGAACCACTCACACATCCACTCACACCCCAATACAACCTCTCATACTCACACTTCCTCTCACACAACTGATCACATACCCATTTACAGACCCATACCAGTACTCACACAACCTACATTCATCCATAGCGCCACTCACACATCTGCTCACTCATACTGCCACTCACACACCCACTAACTCACCCATACAGCCATTCATGCACCCACTCACTCATCAATACAGCCACATACACATCCAGTCATACAGACACTTATACACTCACTCAAACACCCTTGCAGCCACTCACACACCCATATAGAAACTCACACAGCCACTCACTCACCCACACACTCACCCATACAGCCACTCACCACCAATAAAGCTACTCACACACCCATTCACTATCCCAAAAAGCCACTGAAAAAGCCACTCACTCACCCATACAACCACTCACACATGCACTCACACACCTACAGAACAATTTACATACCCATTCACACATCCATATAACCGCTCACCCTTACAGCCACTCACACAGACATTCACTCTCCAATACAGCCACTCACACCCACTCACTTACCTATACACACACACTCATCCAGCTACTCACCGACCCACTCCCTCACCCATACAGCCACTCTCACAGACTCTCAGTCACCCATACAGCCACTCAGATACCCACTCATACACCTATGCAGCCACTCACATAGCCACTAACTCCCTCATATACCTACTCACTCTCCAATACAGCCACTCACACAGCTACTCACTCACCCATACAGCTACTCACATACCCACTAACACATTCATACAGCCACTCACACAGACACTCACACACCCATACAGCCACTCAGACATACACTCACATACTGATACAGTCACACAGCCACTCAGATGAGATATGTTAGAAATAGTTTGACTAATTAATAGTACAGAATAAATAGTAATTTAACTTATGCTGTAGCTTAGTATATATCTTTAAGTCTCAGAAACGTTTACTGAAACACTTACACTCATGGGATGATGTCATCAGTGATGTCATTTGAGATGTCATCAGTGATGTCAATGACTATGTCATGAGTGATGTAATATGTGAGGTCATAAGCAGTTCATTGCTAGCTCTGGTAACTATAACTGTTGAATTTCTATGGTCTTGTATGAGTGAAATCTGAGCCTTACTATAACGTCCCTGTAACCTTTGTTTTTCTCAATGAATATAAATATATATATATATATATATATATATAGACCAAATCGTTCGTTTTCGAATAATTTCAAAAGAAGAACAGCGGCACACCAAAGGACAACACAATTAGTTTATTGTGTCCACAACGACGCGTTTCGGCGTAGCCTTTTTCAAGTTGTTAACCTGTGCTCCACTTCCCATAGAAATACAGGTCACAGTTTAATAAACAGTGAAAACATACTGCCAAGATCGCCTGTAACGCGAGCAAATTCACAATTCATTTTACCCACTTACAAAATCAAAACATGGCATATAATCGTTAGAATTTCATACCAATGAAAACTTCATAATTGTAACCGATTATAAACCTATGATCATTTTTTAGTCACGTGATGTATAAATATTTTAGACGCATACTTTCAAAATTTGTAGATCACATTATTAATCTTCATACTATGCAAAATTAGCATATACATTACTATATGGGATTGATTCAGATATCATACCAACATTACATACATCCATATACGTTTTTATATTTGCACGTAATCCCAACTTGCCTTATTTCAATTGATTGGAGAAAATATGGCAAATAGCATTGCAATAGAACACAATCTATAATTCAAGGTAATGTACCCAAAATCAATTTCACCTAATCCATTGATATGTATATAGGTTTCTAGGTTAAAGTAGCCCGTGCTAGATTCGGATAAAGTGCCAATGCACCAGTGTCATCCTATTATCCTTTGGTACACTTTCTAAGATCAAAAGTTGTGTACCCATAACCAGGCATTGATGTGTATTGCATATTCAATCAGCCATTGCTGAATTCAAAAACGAGGTACTATGTATAAAATCAATTTGGTATTCCCAAAAGTGCTTTCTGCAGTCATAGGTTATGTGCCTATAAACAAATATTTATGAATTTAAAAAGAATAACCATAGGTAATCTACACAACGATCAATAGGCAGTAATAATAATACGGAAGTAATAGAACACAGTACAACGTGGTGCACTAAATAATAAAATGAGTGATGTGAGAGAAATTTATAATAATTAAATAAAGAAACAGGACACTGGCCTACAAACTAGGAAGTGAGCCATCGACCCTTATTCCTAATGGTAAGTTAGTTTTACCTCACAGCTATCCACCTGTAGATCCCTACACCGTGGATTCCAGAGGACGAACACATAAATTCAAACCTCGATGTCTGGCTGTTTATACTAAACATAACTACCATAGCAGAGGTCAATCTTGTTTCAAATTTGTTTAAAAAATGTGAAAGTGATTAAAAACATTATAGAACCTCTCATACTGGGATACTCAATGAAGGCATTTTAAATTCAATACATTCTTTGTCCAATGTGTGTTGCTAGCTCCTCCCCACTATTGAGCCCATTAGGAATTTTCGTGTTGAGCTCAATTATGTATCTTGATTCTGTCACACGCAACATTTTCTCCCTATTCCCACCTCTGGGGTGTGATAAAATCCTGTCAATTCCATAGAATGTAATCAAATTAGAATTACTATCATGTTTCTCTAAGTAATGCCGAGCCACTGGGTAATTCAGATCCCTGTGTGTAACTGCCCTCATATGCTGTAAGATTCTGGTCTTTAATTGCAGTTTCGTGCTGCCGATATATCTAAGCCCACACGGACACTCCAATATGTAGATTACAAACTCGCTGGTGCATGTTATAAATTTAGAAATTTGTTTAATCCTGCCTTTATCAGTTTTGAAGTTGTCCCTACTTTTACTGTATTTACAGGCCTTACAGGAGTTACACTTGTGGAAGCCTTTCATGGTACCCAGCCAAGTTCCACTGCTTGGCTTACTTTGAAAACTGTGTACCAGATGATCTCTTAAAGATTTGGACTTCCTGTAAGTTATCAGTGGTGTTTTACCAATGCTCTTACCAATAATGGGATCCGTCTCTATTAATCCCCAATGGCGTTTCATAGAATAACGTAGCATCTTAGATTTGACATTGTATGTAGTAATCATTCTAGGGATATTCCCTCTCTCTTCTGAACTTTTTGCCAGAGAACAGGGCCTCATTATGCGTGATTTTATGTACTTTCTGTGCTGCAGAGGATATAGTTTTCACTTTATATCCCCTTTGTCTGAAACGTTGTTCCATTATTCCCTGTTCTTTGTGGAAAGCTCCTTCAGTGCTACATGTTCTGCGAGCCCTGAGAAGTTCCCCATAGGGAATGCTGTTTCGTAAGGGAGCTGGATGATGGCTATTCGCATGCAGCAGCGTGTTACCTGCTGTTTTTTTACGAAACAAACTGGTAACTATCTGTCCTTCCTTTATGCTGATGGCTACATCCAAAAACTCACAATAAGATGTACTTATATTGTGTGTAAAAGTTAGATTTAGCTCATTCTTTCCCAAACTAGAAATAAACTCCTGTGCTAGCTCAACTGAGCCATCCCATATCAGGAACAGGTCATCTATATACCTGATCCAGATAGGGATGTGCTCAGTGTACTTTTCATTGATGTCAGTGAAGACCACCTGTTCCTCCCACCAGCCCAGGAATAAATTCGCTAGGCTGGGGGCGAAGCAAGTAGCCATCGCAACACCTGATTTCTGACAGAAAAGGGTTTTTTCATAAATAAAGATGTTTTGATTAAGGCATTGGAGCATCATATTCTCCAGCATGGAGGTATGTTCCCACAATGAAATGTGTCTATTTTTGAGGAAATATAGACAGGCATCCACCCCCTGTCTTTGGTCTATCGATGTATACAGTGAACATACATCCAGTGATATCATAAGAAATTACTCTTCCCACGTGACATCATAGATGCGACGTAAAAAGTCACTACTGTCTCTGCAGTATGATCTTAATCTTGTGACATAAGGTGAAAGAAATAAATCCAAAAACATAGAAGTATTTTCAAAAAGACCTCCATTCGAGGAGACTATGGGTCTCCCTGGTGGTCTAGTAGGATGTTTATGGATTTTGGGCAAAAGATAAAAACATGGAACCCGTGGATTATCATTTTTCAGAAATGAATACTCATCTCTGTCTAATAGACCTTTTGTCCACCATTGCATCAAAGAATTGTGGTAAGTAGTGATCGACAGCTTATACTCATCCCATCCAATCTCCTCATAACAGTTGAGATCCCTCAACTGTCTCATGGCTTCATCATTGTATTGTACAAAATCCATAACCACCACATTCCCCCTTTATCTGAGGGTTTTACAATAATATTTTGATCGTTCATAAGGTCTTTCAACGCTAGTCGCTGTGGTCGTGTTAGGTTATCTCTAATGGAATTAGCATGTTTGTTTTGTAATTTGTAAATCTCTTGAATCATGATGGAATTGAATGCCTCGATATTATCATACGGAACATTGGGATTAAAAGTTGATGGAGGTTTAAAGCCACTTTGACACACTACGTCAGGTCTAAAGCCCAGTTCAGCAAGAATTCTGCCCTTATCTTTATCCTGTATTTCCTCGATATTCTCCTCCAATTGATGCAAATCTAGAATCAGATTCACATCTTCAATTCTGAAATCCAGAGCCTCCTCCGTAAGTTGACAAACACTTTTCGATTTTCTTTGGCATTCTGTCATTTTAAATATTTTCATGAGTTTTAGTTTCCTCACATACAAAAATAAGTCAATACGAGTGGTCACATAATCCATATCAGTAGCTGGACAGAAGGATAAGCCTAGTTGTAAAAGTGCAGTTTCCTCCTCCGAAAGTATCCTGGATGATAAATTGACAACAGAGTTATTCCCCTTATTTACTTTACTCTGGATGTTTACAGTGGATGCTGTCCTGCCTCCTCTTCTGTTCTTTATTCTTTGTCTTTTTTGGTTCCTATGCCTTTTCCTTTTCTTGGACCGCTGCCTGTTCCTCTGCCTCTGCCCTTTGCTTGATTCTTCTCTTCCAATTCCTTCTTTTGCTTGAGGATCTGAAATTCGTGCAAAAAGGTGAGGGGGCGCGTTCCTAAAGGGACACTTTGCTCACCAGCTTCTGTATCTGAGCTCAAATCCGAGCTGGAACCTGTGGATACAATTTCCTGTACTCTCTGGTTCTGTGTGGTACGCAAATTCCGCTGTGCCCAATCAAATTTTTTGGCATACGTTAAGATTCTGCCTTCAGCATAGTCCTTTTTATCCCTTAAAAATTTCCGTTGCTTCTTGGCTTTGATGGTGTCTTCATAGGCTTTTAACTTGCCATCTAGTGTTTTCCAGAAGTCAATAACCACTTTGTTATCTTTCTGTTTCTCCAGTTCTTTTTTAATTCGATGAGTTCTTCACGAGTGGTATCTAAATCAATTTGGGCATATTTCACCAACATTTCAATCATGCCCTTACACGTTTTTGCCATATAGGTTGCCCATTCTTTCAAAAGTTCAGGGTTAGGATTTTCATATGTCGGTATAATGGAAATTCTTAATCCTCGCGGAACTCTATTGACTTCAATATAATTTATAAGGGAAGTAACCTCCCACCATTTGTTTAATTCTCTTTTTGAAAGTTTCTCACATAATATCAGTTTTTGTTTCAGGGATGATTCCACCGGTAGTCCCCTCCTGCCGGGACAGAAGACACAGTTTCAGAATCGAGTCCTTCATCAAACAGGGAGAGCGCTTCTGCCTTCCTTGCAGATTCCCATGCATTCATACTTATTAAAAAATTCTTGATGCAACTTGTCCTTCGATACCCTTAGCTACTCGAAGCCAGAGTAATGTGTCTGCTCCAATTCTTCTGCAATCCCCGGCAGCTCCCGTGATATTGCTTGGATGCGCCGAGTTCTATCCAGAGCCCCCGCCCTCCGACACAGAATCCGGGCAAATCTCAGCACACCCTCACTCACACTGGCTTACCCGACAGAGAATCAGTCATGAAACGTGGAGCGGCGGGAACGGCAATTTGTATGAAATCCAAAGAAATATGCCGAAGATAGCCAGTCCCTTCCTTTCGACACCGGTGCCAGCAGCGGCAACGACAAGCCGCTAAATATAGACCAAATCGTTCGTTTTCGAATAATTTCAAAAGAAGAACAGCGGCACACCAAAGGACAACACAATTAGTTTATTGTGTCCACAACGACGCGTTTCGGCGTAGCCTTTTCAAGTTGTTAACCTGTGCTCCACTTCCCATAGAAATACAGGTCACAGTTTAATAAACAGTGAAAACATACTGCCAAGATCGCCTGTAACGCGAGCAAATTCACAATTCATTTTACCCACTTACAAAATCAAAACATGGCATATAATCGTTAGAATTTCATACCAATGAAAACTTCATAATTGTAACCGATTATAAACCTATGATCATTTTTTAGTCACGTGATGTATAAATATTTTAGACGCATACTTTCAAGGTAATGTACCCAAAATCAATTTCACCTAATCCATTGATATGTATATAGGTTTCTAGGTTAAAGTAGCCCGTGCTAGATTCGGATAAAGTGCCAATGCACCAGTGTCATCCTATTATCCTTTGGTATTATCCGTGCTAGATTCGTCGTTGTGGACACAATAAACTAATTGTGTTGTCCTTTGGTGTGCCGCTGTTCTTCTTTTGAAATTATTCGAAAACGAACGATTTGGTCTATATTTAGCGGCTTGTCGTTGCCGCTGCTGGCACCGGTGTCGAAAGGAAGGGACTGGCTATCTTCGGCATATTTCTTTGGATATATATATATATATATATATATATATATATATATATACATACACACATACATACAATGTGGCGCTCCATGTGGGGGTGAAGGTGAATTTGCACTATTAAATCACTTTGGGTTGTGCCACCGAGTGTAGGTCATTTGTTGTTTTTGGCAAAAGCAACAGTGTATCTCAAATGTTTGTGCTTTTATTGCACAAAATGCAGTAGTATAAAAAACATATTTAGCTAAGGGACGTATTTTTTGTTATCATGTAAAATACAGATTGCGTCATCATCATGACCCTCTCCCATACACTCATCAGAGTATTCCCATCGTCTGGGTTACTAGAATTGTGTAAAAAGAACAAATGATGAACGGAATGCTGTACAATGGGTTTGCTGTTTTTATCGGCTGTCAATATTTCAATACATGTGTCTTGATAGCAACGTGGTGTCCCCACTAGATGAGAGCAATACAAAAAGATGATCTACGGCATGCTGAGCATAGTCAAACATTCACCCCCAGTACAGAGATCTAGGTCTAAATCCATAATTTTTTTTCTCACCATGCCATTCCAGTTTCGACCCAGCCATATGCAAATCAGTCTTGACCCTGCTTCCCATGTGAACACTCCAGCCCAAACTGCCAGGCTAGGACCAGAAACAAGCATTCCGGGACTGGTTTCGGGGTATTGCCCCATATCAGCCAGGCTAGCTTGAATTCAGTGGTACAGTGAGCATCGGACCCACATCTGGGCATATCCTTCCCACTTAGGGTGAAAAAAAGCAAAAAGAGCAAATGATGGACGGAATGCTGAACAACGTAAACATTCACCCCCAGACACAGGTCTGGGTTTAATCCATTGTTTTTTTGCTCACCACCCTACCCCAGTTTGGACCTAGCCATATGCAATTCAGTCTTGGCTCTGCTCCCCATGGGAACAGCCCAGCCCGAATGGCCTGGCCAGGTCCTCCCTGGACCGGAAACAAGCATCCTGGGACTGGTTTTGTGGTATCACCCCTCATCAGCCAGACTAGCTTGAATCCAGTGGCACAGTGAACATGGCACCCAAGTCTGGGCATACCCTTCCCACTTAGGGCAACAAAAGCAAAAAATAACAAATTAGGCGGGACTCCTGTGGGATTGCAACTTCTTTACAGTAAAATGAATGCCCACCAGCATTTACATTTGTACTTAGGGCGACAAAAGCAAAAAGAACAAATGATGGGCGGAATGCTGAACAAATCAAACATTTACCCCCAGTCACAGATCTGGGTTTAATGCATCATTGCTTTGCTCACCATGCCTCCCCAGTTTAGACCCAGCCATTTGCAAATCAGTCTTGACCCTGCTTACGACAGTCTAGCCTGAACTGCCAGGCTAGGTCCTCCCTGGACTGGAAACAAAAATCCTAGGACTGGTTTCGGGGTATCAACTCACAACAGGCAGGCTAGCTTGAATCCAGTGGCACAGTGAGCTTTGGACCCACATCTGGGCATATCCTTCCCACTTAGGGCAACAAAAGCAAAAAGAACAAATTATGGTGGGACTCCAGTTGGATTGCAACTTCTTTACAATAAAATGAATGCCCACCAGCGTTTACATTTGTATATTATTTTGGGGAGGGAGACATGTGGCCACCCCTCCCCGAGTCACAGATAGGCCCTGGGAAACCCATCACCCAGGGTCACGTTTATCAAAAAGGGGATAGGGCACTCCCCCTCCCCGAACCTTAAGAGGCCCAGGAGTCCCTATCCACCAGGGCCTAAATATTTTATCATAGGGAAAGGGGGCCCATGGCTCCTCTTCCAGTGCCCAAATGGACCTGGGGGCCCCATCCCCAGGGCCCAAATGTTACTTTTAGCGGAGGGGGTGCGCGGCCCCCTCCCCAAGCTCAAAGGGTCTCTGAGGGATGACCAAAGATTAACTAGAGTGGAGGGTGGCACACAGCCTCCCTCCCCAAGCCTTAAGAGACTTTAAGATGCCCTGGTGACCCCATACCTCTGGGACAGGTCTTTGACTGTGTCCCATGGAGCTTTGAAAATGACCCTGCCAGGTAGGAGTACACTTCTGTTTCCATCTCCTTCTCTCCTAATAATATATTTTTTGGCCCCTGTTGATGGGGTCCCCAGGGCCAAAGGTGACTTGGGGAGGAGAATCACACACCCCCTCCCCTTTATTAAAAAAAGACTGTCCCAGGTGATGGCGTCCCCAGGGCCACTAGAGGCTCATAGAGTGTTGGCAGGCACATCCCCTCCTCTTTGTAAAAACAAAAGGCCTAAGGGGTTGAGGTTCTCATTGCCAATAGTGGCTTGAGGAGGAGTGCCCCTGCAGGGGTTTGGCTGAAAGCGGAGGGGATTGGATGCAGGTAGCATGGCCAAAGGCCAAGTGCAGGGGGGGTTGGCTGCCCACAGGTTGTTGGGCAAAGTGCCTGGCCACAGGCCAGGCTCTGTGGTCAACCGCCCGTCAATGCAGGTGAGTAGCTTTACGTATGAAAATGAAATATTACTTTATGTTAACAAAACAGTAGAAATTCACTGAAAAAAGCAAAAGCTAAAGTGAAACTTTCAGTGCCAATGTAATGTTTTAAATTCACAAAACCATTGAAATTCACCAATTAGAGTTATCTCTAGTAACTATATCTTGTGCAGTAAGGTAACTATAACTCGCGCCATCACCAAGATAAAACATGTGTTATAGTTCTGTCTCAAGCACCACAAACACATGTTTTTCTCTTTCTTGAGTGCCTTTTTTTTTCGTATTTTCCAAACGTGTCTTTTGAGTATGATGGGCCCCCAGAGTTATAGTATTCATTGTATGCATTGCATACCATATCTGCCGAATTTCAGTGGTTTTGCGTATTTGAGCCAAACAATAAATCGGTTGCAACCGTGTTTTTTCTAA
The DNA here is from genome assembly GCA_963921515.1 of Calotriton arnoldi. Classification (NCBI taxonomy): domain Eukaryota; kingdom Metazoa; phylum Chordata; class Amphibia; order Caudata; family Salamandridae; genus Calotriton; species Calotriton arnoldi. The sequence continues at coordinate 116,961 of CAWUFW010004202.1, forward strand.
GTTTTTTTATGCTACACTATGGAGCAGGTTTAGAGTTTGGCAGAGAGTGTACTCCACGCAAAGGCGACCGAGTGCCCTCTTCGCCAAACTGAAGGTCTTTCTGCCTGATTTACAGCTGGGCGAACCTTCAGTATGTAGACGGCAGAGACTACTCCATCTCCATCTCAGCTACCTACATACCCCTTTGACCACCCAACAGAGTAGGGGGTGTCTGAGGTTTGGCCCATTGGCACTGGCTGCTGTGCAACATGGCTTAACGGGAAAAAAAGCGATATGATGCGGTCACCGCTGGCCACACATAGCGCTTTTTAAAAATCTTTAAGCCATGTTGCACAGCAGCTTGTGCTGCTGACCAACAAGTCTAAAAAACATTAACAAAACCAATAGATCTGGCATAGGCAATACCTATTGGCTTTATCAATGCTTGTTAGATCTGCTGGACAGCGCTGCTGGACAGTGCTGCTGTTAGCAAGACTCAGTGTTACAAACATTTTTTTCAAAAATTGATAAAGTGGGCTTCAGTTCCACCTAGTGGAGTATTACTCTCTTACTTCATGCTATTGGCGGTTTGGTGTATCATTCCACCTTTCAGGAAATGCTTCCATAGCAATGCATGAGGGTCTATTTTACATTAGAAAACTACAACCATCCCCATTTGTTACATTCTGTTCTTTATCTTCTGCATGCATTCTAAACCGAAAGCAGTGCTCTATGGTACTTTTCCCCCCAGCATTTACCAAGACAATAGGACAGGGCTTTAATGTGATGAAAAACATCTTTGCATGCAATGGATGTAAACAGCATGTGTGAGTATTTATGTTTAAATGTGTTTGCACATGAAGCCAGAATTATTACCTTTATCAGTGCTCGTTTACATACATTTTGCAAACATATGCACACCACGTTTAGATGGTGGCGTTTTTACTTTAAGTTTTTTACTCTTCATGCCTTTGCACATGTTTGCAAAAAAAAAGAAATATATAAGAACATCACAGCCAGACCTATTAGCTTTATCAATTCTTGCTTCCATTTTTCCTTTCAATTTGTCCTTTGCAGTCTTTTCCATCATAGAAGGAAGAATAAGAAGCACATGAACACAAAGGAAACAAGCATTTGCAATGCAATAGGTCTCGCATTTACGCTGGTTTAAGCAATTGGCATTGTAAATGACAATGCCTTTTATTTATACTTTGAAAACCAAAACATTAATAAAGGGCATTGTCATTTACAATGTCAATAGCTCAAACTGCATAAATGCGAGACCTATTGCATTGCAAATGCTTGTTTAATATTGTAACTTTTTCGTAAGCAGCGCAGCACGCCGCGCTGCTTACGAAAAGTGTATACAATTGAAAAAATAGAGTTTGGCCAGTTGGGCAACAGAAAAGAAAAGCGCGACAGCAATAAGGAGCAAGCTGCCCAGGTGCCTTAAAAACATTTAAAAAAAATAAAAAAAAATAAAAAGAAGAACGGAAGGCGCCCGGGCGCTAAAGGTAAAGCGTGGCATAAATAATACAATTAAAAGGATTTAGTTGAAAGAAACATAAGAGCACGCAGCCCCTATAGTTATAACGTGCCGTGCTGACAAAACATTTAGATGAAAAGGTGCAAGCAAAGCGGCACAGATGCAGGAAAGCATGTTGTGCCTCCAGTAGGAGAAAACATTAAAGAAAATAGTACTTACAAACCTAACAAGCAGTTACTGCATGCAGCTCACGTAAGCGCGCCGTGCCTGGACAGGAGATGTGCACGCGTATGGTGCGAGCAGGCGTTGTAATAACGCCGCGAGCCGTACGCGTGCACATCGGCTGTCTGGGCCGAAGCGCAAACAGACGCCATGAGCATGCACATCGCCTGTCCAAGGGGGAAAGTGCAGAAAACCCCTCCGACTGTTACCGCTTCCCGCTCACCTGCCAGTGTACGCCGAGCGTGCCAAGAGGCCACCGGTGGTCAGGAGAGCCTTGAGTGCACCACAGCTAGAGAAGGAGATGCCAGCTTTGCTGCTTTCAGCTCGGCCCCCAGTTCACACCGAGCATGCCAAGAGGCACTCGGTGGGTCGGAAGAGACTCAAGCCCCGGAGCAGGTGAAAGAGATGCCGGCATCCACCGCCAGACGGCCCGTTATCTCAAAAGTCAGGTAGGGGTGGTGAGCAAAGGGCAACAAAGCTGGAAAGCAGCCGCGGGCGCATTAAGAAAGTGAAACTGCATGAGGCTTAATAAAAATGCACAGCCGTGCGCCGACGGAAGGGGGACAGGAGATGTGCACGCGTAGGGAGGATAGGAGATGTGCACGCGTACGGAGCACAGGAGATATGCGACCCGTACACGTGCACATCTCTTGTCCTTCGGACGCGTGCACATCTCCTGTCTGTTAAGCTTCGGCCCTACGCGTGCACATGTCCTGTCCCCCTTCCGACCCAAGTCGACAACAATAGATCTCGCATAGCGAGCAGCGCTTTGCGCTGCATCGCTAGGCGAGACCTAAAAACTATACTGGGCCGGATGAACTTCTGAAGTCTGACATTGGAGAGCTTGAGGTTTCCGTAGGGGAGACAGGCAGTGGCTCATCTTTCTCTCCCTTGAATTCACTTTCAAATCAATGGTAAGATCCATGCACCACAACAGTGTCTCTTTTTATTGCCCCAATCTTAGCTGAGAATTAGAGAGGTGAGAAATAAGGAAATCCCTTGTTCCACCCCCTCCGCCCCTTCCCATACCAGCCTCAAAGGGCACCCTCTCTTCTCCCGCACCCTGTAGCTTATGGGTTCCAATGTAATATGTATACTCAGGACATGATTAAGAAGACCCCATCTTTATCCCTTTACCCAATGGGGCACAGATACAGGTCTGGAGTTTGTTAAGGAAAAGAATCTCCAATGAGTGTAGGTAACATTTTGAATATCTGTTGAAAAGTTGGATGGCATAATGCAAGCAAAATATATTTATTTCGGAGACGAGGTATGTAATAAATAACTTTACTGTACCTTATATTTTATGAATTGATATATTAATGCAGCTAGAGCTTGCATACAATTGAACATTCACTGAACAAAGTTAAAAAGGACAAATGCATGAATGCATTTGACTTCTATAGGGCCAACCTAGCTACAAATAATCAATTGAGCGCTGTCTAAGAAAAATGTTTCCAAAAGGAACTAGCCAACAGCATAGAAGAGGTACTAAAAGGGCAGGACAGTAGCTGTGGGTACAGGAGGAAGGTTACATAGTACCACAAGGACACAGGAATGGGGACACCAGCTGAGAAGGGCGAGAGAGGGGCTTGTCTTTAACAGGAGATTGGTAACCAAGCGGTTACACCGCAATGAGTTTGAAGATTTAGGGTCTATTTACGAGTCTGGTGGTCTGAGGACTGCCAAACTCGCGGGGGCACGGCGTTGGTGGTCCAGCCACTGCCACACCGGCGGTCCGACCGCCATATTACAACTTTGGTAGTCAGACTGCCATTGCACCGCCGCAGCCGCCAGGGAACTGCCATTCCCTGGCGGTGGTGCGGCAGTCAGGGCCTCAGTAGTATGTTGGTGGTGCCACTGCAGCACCGTCATGCATATTACAAGTTTCAGGACCGCCAGTGGTGTCATGGAGGTCTTTACTCCATGAAAAGGCTGGCGGTCCTGAAACAAAGGGGGCCCTGTTGACCATTTGCATGGGGATGCAAGCAGGAGGGCAATCTTGTGCCCCCCTATATGCATGCACTCCAGTTCCTGCATGGCATGGACTTTACAGTCCATGCTGTGCAGGTACTTTTTTGGGCGTTCCCATTGCAGTGCCCATTTTCAGAAGAACTGATGTGGGACCTCCCAAAAAAGCCTGTCAGAGACGAGGAAACTCGTAATCTGGTAGGCGGTGTGCACACAGGTTTGGCGGTGTGGAAGCGGCCTGCCAGCATGGAGATCCGCTCCCACGCCGCCAAACTCGTAATCAGGCCCATAGAGAAGAATAAAAGGAATTTTAGGAAACACAGTAACATGACGATTTAGGGCTCATTTGCGTAATTTAATGTTGTTCGTTTGCACCAGTGATGACAACGCGATAGATTAATGAGCAGTCTTGTCTTCAAACCAGCTCTCAAACCTGTGACATGACTTCCCAGGACAGTACAGCAAGGTCGTATAAGAACATTAAAAAGCAAGGATTGGGAAAACATGGTTTGCTCTGAGATGACAAGAACAACAAAAGGGAAAATTAACAAAAAGTTGGCCTCAACCATACGTCAGATGTGTACCAATAAAACCCATTTTTTCAGTTCAGGAAGGATAGACAAGAACCTTCCAGGGAGACTGCTAATCCCAACCAACGTGATTTGGCCAAACAAAGGCAGTCTTAGCATAGCTCCAAAAGCAGGTTTAACAGCTGTGTATATCTTCCAGGAAATCGGTTAAAGGCTATGTAAGATATTACGAAATCTGTGATACTACCTATCGTGCCACTGTTTGCAACTGATTTACTACCTTGTTGCCTCTGGCAGCCTGCATGCCTCTATTGGAGAACGCAGAGGGCTCCTGCCGTTTCCGGCAGTGCATTTGTCTCTGGTGCATTTTGCTGCTGGGTTGCTAATTTCTTAAAACACACTTTTGCACAAATGTGTTTCATTTCTTTTTAATTTTTCACTCCAAGATGTGCATCCGCCATCTTGGAATGGTTAATACAAAAACTAAATCACGGCCACGTCATTCCACGTGCACACTCATACGTCATCACACTGGGCTGCTGCAGAGGCATGGCAGATAGGTGTATATCTGATCATGTAGGAGTGCATACTCATCACCACACTTGTTTTGCTTTTTTGCTGATGCTGTTTGGTATAAGTAAACAAGCAAAGCATTGCAAAAAGCACTAGGAAAGCCAATACGTCTACATGCCAAAGCGAAAAGGTAAGACTATGGGATTTGACAGTGCTTGTTTCAATATCATTCCTCCGGTTTAAAGAGAAAAAAACAATGTAGGTCACATTTTTATCTTTGCTGTCCTAGCACATACTATAATAATGAATTAAATGCAACATATGGACAGGATCCACTCAGTTGATCCCATGCATAAAACCTGAATCGGTGAGTTAACACTTGCAGCTTATACCTGTGGTGATCTGAGAATCACAAGTTCAAATTGCAGCACAACAGACTCAGCCTTCCATCCTTTCCGAGGTCAGTAAATCGCGTACCATTAAAACGGGCATTAATATTGTGCAATTCACAGAGTTTACAAATGGCAGAAATATCAGGTGAAGCATTACAATAAAAAAAGTGTGGTGGGATGGCTCAGTGAGATGAATGGACGCTGCTGAAACATACAGTGATCTGCATGTTGAAATTGGATACTGCTACATACATCATACAGCACCTACATTTGGCAGACGTGAGGTATGAAGCACTATATAAAACAGGCTATTTTTATTACTGTTACACTGAATGTGGACAAGCACTGGACTACCATCGACTCAAGAGGAGTAGGGATGTATTGAAAAACTCAGTGTTCCATAGAAATCTCATTTTAAGAAGTAACTCACTATTATGCCCTGCGATTTTGGCACAAAAGTGACATTAATATACCATACTTACAAATGGCATAAGAGTTGTAAGATATGACTAACCTATTAAAACTCTGACCATTCTTTTTTTATTTAAAATTTGTCAGATCTTCATTTTTCTGTCTTGTTTAATGTCTGAAGTGCTCGATTTTTAATTGATTTCAAAGACAAGATCATGATATCTTGATCAGCAATCACAAAGAGTTAAAGAGAGTCTAAGCTTTATCAGCTGGCATAGGTTAATTCAATATTTCTTGGATCAAGCCTAGCTGAATGAATCAATGCATGCATCATGATCTTGTCTCTATGAATTTGTAACTATAGGTTGATTGCATTAATTGATGTGGAGGCAAAAATATACGCATCGAACCTTTTGGTAGATTTAGAGGACTGGGTCAGCCGAACTAACCTTATACCTTACACGCAAACCGGATTCCGGGCAGGGATGGGTACCCTCACGAATATTTCTGCGGTCACTCTCCTAGCCAATCAAGCCTTTGCAAAATCTAGGCCCTTGTACGCGTGCTTTATCGATCTTAAAGCGGCCTTCGATAAAGTTTCGAGAGCAAAGTTATGGGCAAAAATGCAAAGCTGGGGGGTACCAACCAAACGTTTGGAGGCCATAATTAATCTTTACTCAAGCATGTGGGTCCAAATTAGGAAGGGAGATGGGCGCAGCATAACCAACAAGATTCCAACATTCAACGGGTTAAAACAGGGGTGTGTGTTAGCCCCCTGCCTATTTAACATCTTCACCTCCGACCTGGACAAGCATCTTCGGTTAATCCAAGCTGACCCCCCAAAATTGGGTAGAATTCCGACACCGTGTCGCCAATATGCTGACGATATCGTTTTGCTAGCACAAACTCCTGTAGGCCTGCAGCGACTGATTACGGAATTAGGAGCTTATACCACCTTGGCCCAACTAACGATTAACTATCAAAAAACAAAGGTTATGTGCTTCTCCAAATATAATAAAACAACGAAAAATCGTAAATTTACCTGGAAATTGGACAAGCAACCACTGACCCGGGTTGCTTCGTACAAATACCTAGGTTTTCAACTGGACTGCAATCTCAACTTTAAGCTACACTTGGACCAAGGACACACGAAAGCCAAACAACTGTTGTTTGCATTCAAAATTTTAAAAAAAAGCTTATAGGCTGTGTGAAGAAGTAGGTAGCCAGGAAAGATGTTAGAAGACCTTTATTGGTTGATAAGTTGGAGAAGTAATAGCGTCCTACCCACAGGTGACACAGCAGCAACTGACCAACAGCATTGTCGCTAGGCAGCAAGGAGCTCTCTACATTCTAGAGCTCCTTGCGCAGGGCATTCCACACGCAGGTGGAGGGACATGGGAAGTGGACAACAGGGAGTATAAGCAGGGTGAAGAAACTACGAATACCACACGCTGTTCTACTGGCCACCTGCTAAAAGTGAATGCAGCTAAATTTCTACCCTCAATATCTTATGGCTCAGAAATTTTGAACATTAAAGATGCCATAACTTTAAATAGAGCACAAGCCACCTTTTTCAAGAGATTGTTTTTAATTCCGTTACATATCTCCCAAGCACAAATCCGTCTAGAATATGGATTCAAAAATCAGATCCCGGCCAGACAAGGTGCACTAGTAAAATATTATTGGAGGATGAGTGAAGCAGAGGACAACACCTTAGCCCACTATTGCTGGGTAGAGATCTAAAATCAGCAAGGCTAATCAACTCTATCACTACAGTTTTGAAGGAATCTCTCTCTGGATTACAGCTAGAGGAGGCCTGGCTTATCCCTACAACGTACTCCGGTTTTAAATCTGTCGTGAATAAAGCCATCAAACGGATTTCTCTATTAACGGATAAAACTGCCTTTTCGAAAAAACACCATGCTTGGTCAGTGATACATGCCTATCAGACGCTGAAACCCCAACCGTACCTGTTTGAACACTTTTCTTATCAGAAAAAGCACTACCTGACGCTGCTGCGAATGGGGTCATTTCCTATGAAGGATTTGACCCCGAAATGGAAATACAGATGGCCTCTTGGCGCACTGCTGGTGGGGCGATGAGGTCCTCTTGTGTCCTGAGGACCTCAGGACACAAGTGGACTTCATCCTCCGAGCAGCAGTGCGCCACGAGCCGCGTTTGCAGAGTGGTGTAAAAAGGGGCGTGGCCTCGGACCACCTCTCTGCAATCCAGCTCTGTGGCGCTTACTGGAGGTACCTGGTGGGCAAGTTGGCCCCCAGGGACCCTCAGTATTCAAGGGGAATTAATTCCCCAACTTACCACGCGCCAGGGGGCGCGTTTGCAGAGTGGTGGAGAAAGGGGGCGTGGATTACCGGCGAGATGCCGGCTTTTAAAAAAATTTTTTTTTAGAAGGGGGGCTGTGTGGCTCCCTTCTTTTAGCATTTTGGGGGCCCTGGGGACCCCATCCCCCAGGGCCTGACCCCTTTTTATTTAAAAAATAATAAAAAAATAAAAAACGGGAAGGAGCCATGTGGCCCCCCTCCCGAGGCCAACTATGGCCCCTGGGACCCCTTCCCCCGGGGCCTGGCCAGCCTGTGTTTTTTTTAGGAGGGGGGCCACGTGGCCCCCCTCCTTAGGCCAATTATGGCCCCTGGGACCCCTTCCCCCGGGGCCTGGCCAGCCTGTGTTTTTTTTTAAGAGGGGGGTCGCGTGGCCCCCCTCCTTAGGCCAATTATGGCCCTGGGGACCCCATCCCCCGGGGCCGGCCTTTCCATTTTTTAAAAATTTTAATTAACGGGGAGGGAGGCCACGTGGCCCCCCTCCCGGGCCACTTCTGGCCCCGGGGAGCCCCCCCATGTTCAATTAAAGAAGCCCCAGAGAGGTGGCGGTCCCCGGGGCTGCGGGGGGCCGCATGCCCCCCGCACATAATTAGCATAGCCCCGGGGATGTGGCGGTCACCAGGGCTGCGGGGGCCCCCACGGGCCCCCGCTATTTAATTTTGGCATTGCCCCCGGGACCTGGCCCACCCGGGGGCTCATTTAAATGAAGCGCGGTAACCCGCACTTCTGTTTTTTATTTTCGGCAGGATTCGCGCACCCAGCGCGAATTCTGCCGATTTTCTTTTTTTTTAATGCTTTTTTTGGCCCCCCTGAGCAGGCCTAGGGGGTCAGGGTGTTTCTACCCTGCCCCCTTTTCTTGTTTTTCACCTTTTGCTTAACTCTTTTCTTGTGACTCGGTTACCGAGTCACAAGATGGCTGCCAACACTTCCTGGTTTGGAGTGTTGGCAGCCAATCAGAGTGAAGCTCGTGCCCGGGAGGAGTCGCGACTCCTCCTCGGTGCTCAGATATCGAAAGTTTTCTTTTTTTAATTTCTCAGGAACTACTGAACGGATTTACACCATTTCAAAAAAAGGTCACTTTCTGGACCAAGACCTACTTTTTTGCCAAATTTGGTGTAATTCCGTTCAGCAGTTCGGGCTGTAGCCGTGTCTAAAGTTCCTATGGAAATTAACATGGAGAAAACGTGTTTTGAGACCCCCCTTTTTTCTCGGCCCCTGCTTGACGAATCACCCCGAAACTTTCAAGACTAGAGCTGACTGGAGCGGGCCATTAGTTTTGAAAATTTCGCGAAGATTCGATCAAACGACGCCAAAGTTATTGGCAAAACAAAAACGCTTTTTGAATAGAAACGAGGTTCTAACTATAACTACCTACTGGCGACCGGCAATAGGTAATATATATATATATATATATATATATATATATATATATATATATATATTGAGGCTTTGACAAAGACCACAAGGTCGAAACATGCCAGCCATCAAAAATAAACTGAAGCAATGATTAAAGATTCCTGGAGTGCTGGCTTTTCTTTTGTGTGTATGCTGACACAAAGATTCTTTTGAACATTTACAGGTGGGACTACTACCGCCGCCGTGCACCAGCCCCGGAAGGTGGAAGTGGTAGGGAAACAGCAGGAGGTTGTTTAATCATATATGTATATGTATATATATATGTGTGTGTGTGTGTGTGAGAGTTAACATAATCAAGTCTTGATGATGGAAGGGCTTACACAACTGTTTTATGTGTAGACATCGGTATCAGAGGAAAGATTTTATGGAGAGATTTAAGGAGTGCAAAACAGATTCCTGACACTTTGATGATATGGTTCACAAATGACAAAGTGTCATCAAATATCAGTCCTAGGTTTCTAGTTACCTGAGTGGGAGGTGGAGGGGCTTCAATTTCTTCAGGCCACCAGTCTAGAGACCAACTCAAGATAAGTTTGCCAAAGGTCAGGACCTCCATCTTGTTTATGTTCAGCTTCAAACAGTTTTCCATCATCAAGTAAACTACAGCTATCAAACAATTTTTAAAATTCACCTTGGTATCTTCTGCTTTGATAGATATGAATACTAATATTTGGATGTCATCTACATAGGATATCAGATTAAATCCAAAGGATCTTACTACTGTGGCCAATGAAGATACATAGACATTGAAAAGCGTGGGGCTGAGGTATGAACCATGTGGTACCCCACAGCTTAAAAAAGTGTTGAGATTCAAAAGATGCTAGAGCAACAGTTTGTTCTCTGTTGGATAGAAATGATTGAATCCATTTTCAGGCATTGACATGTATCACAATCTATAAAAGTTGGGCAAGTAGGATTTCATGTGAGACAGTGTCAAACTAAGTGGAGCCTCCATGGTCTTGGATCATTCTCAGGAGGTCTGACACTTCTAGCAGATCTGTTTCAGTGCTGTGGTTCAGTCTGAAGCCAGACTAGATGGGACCAGTATAGAATGTTGTTCAATATATTGAATAAGCAGTATTTTAATGGCTTTTTCAATAACTGTAACTAAGAAAGGGAGCAAAGAAATGGGCGTAAAATTAGACAGATCATGTGTTTCAAATGAGAGTTTATTTTAAAGTGGCTTAGTAATGGCTCATTTCCAAAGCGGGTACTTTTACTACAGTACATGATAGGTTACTCAATTTAGTAAGCTCAGGAACTATTTGAGCCGAGGCGAAATTTACCATATGTGAATAGGGTGAGTAGGGGTGAGTAGGGGAGGCGGATTTGATCTCATTCAGAAAGTGGGATTCTTGCTATTCTGATATCTGCTTCCATTCCATGAGTGCGGGACAGGTGAAGGCTTTAGTGGTACCTACACCTTGGGAGCTAGGGGTTAATAGGTGCCAGATTCTGAAGTTTTGAGTTGATGGATTCTATTTTATTTTTGAAAAACGAGATAATATTGTCACATAGACTTTGAATGAGAGGAACTTCCAGGTTAAAGACTTCAGGATTATTCAATTTCTTCACTATTGAGAAAGCTCACGCCCTAGATTCTTGGGGTTAGTGATGCAGGATGGAAGCAGGTTGCTTTAGACTCCTTTATCAGACATTTGTATTTCAATAGATGTTGTCGAAATTGTTCTTTCGTATCAGAGGCATACTTTCCCCTTCATTTTCTCTGTAGCTGTTTTTTTTTGTTCCCCTGAGTGATGTTGATCAGTAAACCAGGGTTCAGAGGGTTTATTTCAGACCGTTTTCTTCAAGGTAATAGGAGTGATTAAATTAAGCACAAAAGCTGTCAACGAATTATTATTTGTTTTCTGCTTCATGTATCTTTGTAGCTTTATTGAGCGGTCTCTCTTCAAGGGCCTGTTTGGTTGGTAGCTATAGGCTTATTGTTGACACAGACTGCGCCTAATGTATGGCCCATTGGATGAGTGGGATCCCTGACAAGCTGTGAGGGTCCAAATTAGGCATGGGCAACATTTGTGTTATGCTAGTATAATTTGCATAATTTTGCATTACCGTTTTTATGCAAAATTCCAGAAATTAAACTATTGCTCTACATAGCATAATTATGCACCATTCGCAGTAAAGATTTACTGCAAACACACCTGATGACTAAAAGCAACAGAGCACAAGAGACTGTTGTTTGCAGTGCTTTTGTTTCTTTTGAACTATTTATTAAGCGTAAAATGCATCCTCACGTCCAAAGTGGATAGGAGGACACATTCTGAGCTAAAATACAGCACCAGTTACCAGTTTTGGATTTTATATAATTCTGCATAATTGCAGATAATTTTGCCGAAATTCAGCATAATTACACAAAAATAAATCACATGAATTTCGCACAACCCTTTTCCTAATATGGACATAGTTCCACAAGCTCAGTGACGGTGTCCTTGTCAGTGACATTTTCAAAATGAAAGGTAAAATCCCTCAAAAGGAGGACTTTAGAGGGTTAGATGTGTCCAATTCGATCAAAATGTGGGTGCTATCCACAAGTTTACAAAAAGACTAGGATCCTCATGCATGGGCGTACTGCTCAACTTTTACAAGGCCAGATGCGTTTCAGCAGCCACCTATGGAGCAGGGATCAGGGGAACACAGGAGCCGTTAAAACTGCAGGTCGCTGAAAACAAATTTGCACTAAATTGTTACATCTACCTATGTCTGTACCTGCATCCATATGTCATGAAGAACTGGGCATTGATTATGTAAGCGACAATGTCCAAGTAGCCCTGCTTATGCTAAGGGTTTCAGTTGGAACCGCCCGGAAGCGGTATCAACCAAAACAGTAATTAATGATTGTCTACAGCTAGATAAGGCAGGCAGCATTCCCTGGTTTGATAACGTTAAAGTACAACTTAATTTGATAGGGAGACTAGATCTTTTTAACAACCCCACGAGCATTACAACGCACATGAAAGCCACGGTCAAGAAGGAATTGATGAACCATAAGATGAGTAAAAGAGAGGAGGGGGAGCTCAGTAAACAATCAGTTAAACTTTACAGTATGCTAGTAACAACTAGGCATATGAAACCTACTTGCTTACCATTCCTAGCTCATATTGTTACTACTTAGTTAGATTACACCTTAGTGTATCACACTTATTGTTCGGCTTCCCCCCCCGACAGCTAGTCGTGTACAGGACCTCACAGTGTGTCCATGTGATTCGACTTCTGCCCAATCGCAGTTGCATTTTTTCTTTTTCTGTGGACTGTACAAAAAGAACAGGAAGGCATTACTTGTTCCCCTGCTCAGGAGCCTAAATATTAAACAATGCAGACCTGCTCTGTTACATCTACAACTACTACAAACAGACATGGTATGTCATACAGTTTTTGGGTACATCATCAGTTAAGGCAAGGAAGATTGTGGGCAAATAATTATCTTCAAATGCATACTTTTGCTCTGCTTTCATGAAGTGATGAGCATGACCTGACTTATACTACCTCGTAACCAGCAACCTTTCAGGTTTCATGTCAGTACGACAACCAAGGAAGGGAGGTTTCGACAGAGCATAGTGTCAAGATAGTGATTTTTTATGTAATATGGCACAATATTTTTATTTTTATTTTAAAAGTTTTATATAGCGCTGGCTAGACCCAGAGGTATCAGAGCGCTTTACATGAGAGGATGATAAAAAGCAAACATGGCATACAAGTAGATAAAAAGATAATGAAACATCATGTGAAATATACAAATCAAAATAGATATACAGGTGCAAGAGCTATACACTTCAAGTAATTAGGTAGATGATGTTCGGGAAATGGACAAAAATTACTGGACAAATATAACATGGTGATTGGAGATCAGTTCTTAGTATGGCCCTTGCTCCACTCTTTGATTTTATCAACACTGGCAAGCGTACAAGGGGCCCGATTCACAGAACTAACTTACGACAAAATCCTAAACTTACTACCTTTTGGGTTTCACAGAATGAACTTACTCATTTTGGTATTCACAGAAGACACTTACACATTTTGTGTAACTTACACATTTTGTGTAACTTACTCATTTTGTGTAACTTACACATTTTGTGTAACTTACACATTTTGTGTAACTTACACATTTTGTGTAACTTACACATTTTGGTATTCACAGAAGGCACTTACTCATTGATGAGTAAGTGCCTTCTGTGAATACCAAAATGAGTAAGTTAATTCTGTGAATACCAAAATTGTTGTAAGTTCATTCTGTGAATACCCAAATGTGTAAGTTCATTCTGTGAATACCAAAATTGTTGTAAGTTCATTCTGTGAATACCCAAATGTGTAAGTTCATTCTGTGAATACCCAAATGTGTAAGTTCATTCTGTGAATACCCAAATGTGTAAGTTCATTCTGTGAATACCAAAATTGTTGTAAGTTTAGGATTTTGACGTAAGTTAGTTCTGTGAATCAGGCCCAATGTACTTCCGTCGCACCTGCACTTTATTAATTCATGATCGGAATTTACATTTCATTATTATTTGAACATGGTTTTATAGCGTCACTGGCTGAACGCAATGTGTTTTATATTTACAATTGATTTCTATCTTTTACAGATTTTATGACAAGCACTATTAATTGAATTGATACACATAATTTTGATACGTGTGGGAGTGTACGTACATTTGATTCTTATGTGACTTGTATAAAATGTATGAACTTGCATCTTTTATGTTTTTTTAAAACCAGATAAAGATTATTTATCTTATCTTAGACGGTAGCATAACATGAGGTGCAACATCTCATCGGTCTAAGTTCACATAGGAGTAAAAAATAGGAACACCCCTTATATTTCAGAAGCTGAGCAAGGGGCTGAAGGGTTTCCGGATTTTCTTCTGACCGCAGGGCTTGTGAGTCTTTACACACCAAAAAGAGAATAGTCTGTGTCCAAAAATAGGGCTCATTTAGGGGTTACCTCTGGCTACAATTGCAACTCTTTTGCTTCTACTTCCAGCCCATCAAGATTGTCTTCCAGCCTCTGTTGTTAATCACTTTTGTTGTAACCGATGATATTTATTGACTCTAATGTCACCCTGCACAGAGAGGAAAATCTCTGTTTGTTTAGAGGGTCTTTCCTTGTCACAGGGAGCTCTTCCCTTTACCATACCTCCTTATTTCCTTTCAGTTCGAGTGAAAATATCTGCAAGTTCTGTGCACAAATGTCAACGAGTCAAAGTTGCAATAAGAGTCCTCTGTCATGGAAAATCTGTTACAAGTCATATTCCCTAGTGATACAGCTCATTAAGTCAAGGGCTTGTTCCTGCATGTCATAGAATAAAACCATGCAGGAATCTCTTAGCCTTTTATCACTCCATGGTCAAGAAGATATTAATCCATTGATAGGCCTTCTTAGATCATATTTTACCTGCTGCAACTGCTTATTAAAACTAGTGACCAAGGGGTAACAATGCATGCAAAATTTGCAAAATTATCTTTTGCACATTTTGATCCAGATTAGTTGGCATACATGTATGTATATACATGTGTGAATCGGGTTCAAAAACAAACCTGCGTAAAGGTGGAAGCATTTTTTGTGAGGGAGTGTTTTTACATCAGATATGTCTAAAAAAAACATAGGAGTAAAAAAAAACACTAACACCTGATATTTCAGAAGATGCGAAATGGAAAGACAGAAGTAGCAAGAACTTTATGAAGAAGCTATTAGTATTTTGGGGAAACAGCGTTTACAACGCTGTCTCCACAACGCAATTCCTTTACAACGCGGTCGTTACAATGACTGTGTTGTTACCACGCGTACCATTACATTGCAAGTCGTTTCAACGACTTGCTGTAGGGGCGCGCTGGTGTTGGATTTACAATCCAACACCTTCCCTGCTGTTGCACAAACTGGAGTAGGAATAGTAAATAATACTATTCCTAAGTCCAGCGCGCCCCCTACAACAAGTCGTTGAAACGACTTGCGATGTAATGGTTCGCATTGAAACAACGCGGTCGTTGTAACGACCGCGTTGTAATGGAATGTTTGAACAACGCATTCGTTGTAAAGAGCCATATTCGTATTTTGATGGGTCTACACACGAAAAATCAAAATGTTTTAAGTAAAATTATGGTGAGACCCTTACCATGAGGCTCACGTAGGAGGTGTGTGATAGATTGTGTGTGAACCCAATTACTTGAAATGTTGAGAGGAGAACGTACTGACAGCTGTGGATGTGCAGTCCTGTACAATTCATACAATGCATGCCAGGCCTTCTTGGGCCCTCCCTCCAGTGGTTGTGTCAGTGTTGTGTATGTTGTTAGCCGGCTGTAGGATATAATACTGTAGTTGTGGGGCTTAGCCTATGTAGCTTTCACAGGTGTGGTGTGGTGATTCACAGTTTTTTGTTGTTGTGGTGATGTTAAAGGTCTGGAGAGTAGGGTAATTTCAGTGTTTCCTAGCTGAAGTGTTTTCCACATGGTGTGAAAGAGTGTTGGGCATCTGGTACATCTCGTTTACAATGTGCTGTATGCTTCGGACAAGTGAAAAGTCTTATAAGCCAATGCTCGGGAAAAGGAAGTAAGAGCTTGGCGTTGTTCTACAGAAGTATGGGGGACTGGCTCGGAATAGTAATAATGGATGTATAACAGTGGATTTGTATTAAGACAACGGGGAGGGGATGAATGGCGTGTGTATTGGTGCTATTTTAATCTTTAAGGAACTAGGGAGATTAAACACGCCACAGTTGCCTGATAGAGAAGCACTGAAGAGTACTGATGCTGGGTGATGGAGCATGAGAATTGAGTCATGGCATCTTTTGAAGGCTGATTGCATCATAACTCTGTAGAGGGTTCCAATTCTGGTGATGCATCATAACATTGGTGGTGGACTGGGGATTCATTAGGCTATTGCCTCTTGGATGTTATTCTTTTGCATGGACCAATGAATCATGAGGTGCTGGGGGGATGTGGCCTGGCGAACACTATGGGTCCGATTATGATCTCGCTAGTAAAGCCCTCCGCACGACTCGGATCTGGAGGACTTTCCTAGCAAATTGTGCTCCGCGATTCCGAGCGACTGATTCCGATGCACCCGTATGGTGACGGACTCGGTGCGCTCGGACTCCGATTGAACTCCATGGGAACCTGTATACGGAACGTGTACACAGGCTCCCATAGCCGAAAGGGGTGGGTGGGGAAAAGCGTACACCCTGTGGCGGGCACCACATGGTGCCTGCCACACTGGGCATGCATGTAAAGGGGGGACCCATGGGTACCCCCACGGGACCGATTCAGAGGGCCCTGGGTAAAGGGGGGCCCGCCACAGCCCCCCGAAGTCTGATTCCCACAGCCGTTTCGTCTCGCTGAGACCGAGTCAATACGGCTGTCCGAATCGTGCATCATACTCGCTCGTTCAGAAGCCGGCTCCATTGCGCGGCACGATTCGGCTGCGAACGAGTCAGACTGACAGGATCGGGTTTGGAAACAATTCAGTCGACGCGGACGAGATCTTCGCATCGTACTTGGTTGTTCGGAACGGGGGCAGATTCGGTTGCAAACATAGGCTCCGAATCGGATTTGCTCGTTCCAGAACTCGTCTGGTAGCCTTCCTAACAAGATCGTAATCTGCCCCTAAGACGTTGTTTCTTTAAATGTGTTTTCATATCTGTTTGTGATGACAAGGAACTGGTTTGACTTTTTGTTTATCATACTGTTTTTATAGTCTGCTAAGCTTCAATAAGTAATAGCCACCTCAATACCAATGACAATGGCTCTGTTTTTCTTAAAACATAGATGGTTGGTGGAAGTGGAGTGCTTTGGCAATTCAGTATGTTTGCCTTCCCTTATGTTGGAATAAAAATGTTCTAGCTGTATTGTCTATGTATTGTATGCCTTAAGTTAGCATTCAAGGCACCGTTTTATGTTTGGCCGCCATTTTGAGTCATGATTGAAACTTATTTCTTTCAATGCCTCTGCTGAAAGCAGCTGCGATAGTTTTCGTTTCTCCAAGGTTGAGCTTTGCTGTACTAATGAATACACTGTTCTTATTAGCGCATACCTTTCTCACTAGATAGGTCTGCTCCCACCCTTAGAGCAGCGGGCACAGGCAGAGTGGCCTTGGCATCGAGATAGCATGTGCCCAGTCTCAGAATCAAAACTCATCCTTCTGTATCTTCTTTGTTCAACTGCTACCAGCTGGAAATTTCCAGTCAGGGCGTGTCTTTATTGGTGACATGTACATAATGTATTGCCATGCTTGCTGAAGTCAGTCCCTCTGCAGCAATCTCAGGAGGCTGGTCAGATTGGACTCAGTTCGAGTGTACCTGAATAAATATACTTGGTTTGTATTCTCTACTGTCTGACCGACTCTTCATTTGTATGGAAGGCTGAGAGGTGGTCGTGAGTGACCTGGGTGGCCCTAATCGGGTCACTTCCTTCAATTGGTGCCTGAACAGGGACTCCATCGGGAGGCCCATCCTCGCCCGCGGACGGGTGAGGTCAGGGCCATCGTCTGGTCGGACGGGCAGACCAGGGGTCCCTGCATGAGAGAGTTCTTGAACTCACAGCTTCCCCGTCTGTCTGACCGGTCGGTGCCTCACCCAGCAGTCATCCCGACTGGGGTCCTGAACGGCGAAACCCTTGGATCTGACCGTTTGGTCCGAAGAGTCAGCAGTGGAGAATAATGTCGTTTGACCTGTGTGCACCAGGTGAGTTTGTTTTGGTTCTTTGTGGATATGGTACCATTTTGGTTTGTCTCTGATACGGTCTGAGGACCGATTTGGATATAAAGTGTTTGTGAACACTTTGCCAGGCAACATAACGAATTTGGCCTACTTTTGAAAATGCCTGGAATGAGCCGGTTTTTGGTTTCTTGTTGTCGTTGTTGTTCTGCTGATACTCGACTGGAAGAAAGTCAGCCAGCGCCTCCGGAAGGCACTCCGAACTTTGATATGTATGTGAAGCATGGCGTTGGCCCTATTATGTTTAGTACACTAGGGCACAAATATACGAGGGACAATGCCAAGTTGCAGTGGCCGTTGACGAGCACTTTTGATGAACAGAAAATTGCCTTTTTACAGGAGAAGCTGTTAGCAAGAAGAAGTAGGCAGTCTATGTTTGATTCCCTCACAAGGTGGCAAAAGGAGGTTAAGCAGAGAAAGAGGCCCGGAAAGGGAGAATGCAAACATTGACTCAGAAAGCTGTAGCACATGATAGAGAGAAACAAGAGATAGGCATTGAACGTGAAGATAGGAGATTCCGATTACAGATTGACAAATCTTATGTAGCCCAAGAAGAAAATGATACGTTCGTGGAACAATTGTTGGCAACTCGACCCCCACCCCCTTATGCCCCGCAGAGGATATATCCCGCTCTTGCCTCCCAGAGCCAGCTGCCTGGTTCTTTTGTCGCCGCCATTTCTGCCTCTGTTATTGTTGATCAGACTGCCTTGGCCACGGCACCTCCTGTCCTTTCTTTGCCCTCGCCGTCTGTGGCAACTGTGACTGTGAGTACTCCTGCAACGCCTATTGCTTTGGTTTTTCTCTCTCCAGCTCTTACCCCCACAACGCAGCCAACAATGACGTTAGTGCCCGCTCCCTCTTTTGTTGCCCCCACTGTGTTCCTCCATTCCTCGACATCACTGAGTAGTGGGACACCGGTACGCGGCCCTGAGGATAGAGATTGGACAAAATTTAAGGAACGTTTGGGGCGGACGTTGGTCCGATCTGATGTGGGAGATGCAGAGAAACAGGTGGTGGCTAATCAGGCTGCACAGTGGGCTCGTAACCCCATTTATGGTGTGGAAGATGTGTGGAGTGTCATGAAAGATTATGAGCCTTTTGTACAACAAAATGCCCATAAGCATATGTCGGCTACTTTGATCGGAGTTTGGGAGCAGCGTTTCAACGGTACAGCGCCACAGATCATATATGATATTAGGGATCATGTGTATGTTACTGATATGGAGCCTGCTCATGTCTTTGGTAATGTTGCGACGTTGGTTGCTTATCAAGAAAGGCTACTCGAGAAGAGCCCCACCCCGGTAACTCAGTTTCCGATGCGGGAGGTTCATCCCATCTACCATCCAGAGATACCGGAGCTAAGGGATCAGCATGATTATGTTACTAGGCCAAGGGTAGAGGCCTGTTTCCAAGAACAATGGGTTTATACTCCATGGAAAAGGAGTGAAGTCTTGTCCCTTAAGACTCAGTTGCCTGACCCTAGGAAGATTCTGACTGCCTATTATAAAGAACTGACTGAGGCTGCCTCTTCTACAGTGATGACGCTTGCTGATATTGAAATGTTCTTTGGTTTGCTAGTTCCGGTGGATATTTGGAGACAAGTACATACACAGGATCATGTTGCGGAATTGGGTGGTACATGGGACCTAATTAAAGCATGGGATCAGTAACGAAAGCCAGGTGATAAGCCTAGGGTGGAGATACTTGCTTTGCCTGGCCGCATTATCACGTATATGCATTCTATTATCCCTCTGAGGAAAGTTGATTGGGACAAGCTATCGGCTTGCCGCCAGAAGAAGGATGAGAGTGTGTCAGAATTTTTCACTCGGTTTGAAGGTGTGTTCCTAGACTATAGCGGACAGGATTTGTCGATTGAAGGTGGTGTGCGGCTGTTTGTTAATAGATTCATTTCCAATTTGCTTCCTGAGATTTCGACCTGATTGCAGGCTTCTGAGAGTACTTGGGCCACCTCTTACCATTCTGTTATCTTAAATATGGCACAGTATTATGAGCACAGGGAAAATGAGGAGAAGGAGAAGACGGAAAAGAAGCACAAAGATTTGAAGACGAAGGTGTTGTTACAGCAGGCTTCTAGAGGGAACGGTAGAGGACAAAGTGGTTTGGCCCAACAGGTTTCACGCACTAGCAGGCCCGGTAATACCGCGCCTTTGGGGTGAATCAGTGTGCATACTGTAAAGAGGAGGGACACTGGCGCAGCGAGTGTCCAGTGCTTTTGCAGAAGGTGGCGGCTCCTAGAGGACGAGGTCCTCGTGGGCGGGGTCATGGAGCTGGTGTCCAAGACAGGGCTCAGAATACTGTGGCCTCGCAGAGTTGCTCTGATCAGAACTATTTTGATGACGCTCGGGTGGACAGTATTATCACGATGATTACGATACGGATGAGGGGGCGGGGATGTCTTACAGCTAGGACAGCCAGGGACAGAGTGAGGGACCAGTTTCAACACTTGTGGATCAACGTGGTCCGTACGTCAGTGCGGATGTGCATGGTTCGACTAAGGAGTTTTTGGTGGATACAGGTGCATCAAACAGTTCTATTTCTCGTTCCTCGGTCCCTGGGGCGGCACTGTCTGGCCATAATAATGTTTCGGTAGGTTTTTCTGGTGTACCGGTTGTGAGCCCCATTTCAAAACCCCTTGCGTTGACTATTGGTCCTTTCACTGTGGATTCGCCATTCTTGTTGACGTCCAATTGTGGAGAGAATTTGATGGGTTTGGATTTATTGAAGAAATTGCATGCCACAATCTACTGCTCCCCGGAGGGTGTCTACATGACAATGGGTCCGAATGTTGTGCGCGCTACACATTGTCTGTCTAAAGATGCGCCTCTTCCTGCGGAGTTTAAGGATGTGCCACCCACTCTGTGGGCAGCGGGCGACACAAATGTGGGTTTGTTGCAGATATCGCCCATTTCGATACGTGTCAAGGAAGGTTCTACTTTACCCCACATCCCCCAGTATAAAATACCACAGGCAGGTAAGCGAGCTTTGATGCAAATTGTGCAAGATTTGATTGAGAAAGGAGTGGTTGAAGAGACGGTTGCTAATGTTTGTAATAGCCCTATTCTTCCTGTTCTCAAAAGGACCCCTTTGGGTTCCTCTGACGACCATGCCAATATTTATCGTTTTGTGATTGACTTGCGTGAAGTTAACAGAATAGTGATTCCCCAGTTTCCAGTGGTCCCTGACATTACAACACTCTTGACAATGATTCCTTCTTCTGCTAAATTCTTTTCTGTCATTGACTTGAAAAATGCATTCTTCAGTATCCCCATTTATCCTGACAGCAGGTATCTGTTCAGGTTCACCCTAGCCGGTAGAAGTTTTAGATTCTGTCGTGCTCCTCAAGGCTATGCAGAAAGTCAGAATATTTATAGTCAGGCATTGAAAGGTCAGCTAGATTCCTTGTTGCTCCCCACAGGTAATGTATTGCTCCAATATGTTGATGACCTGCTCATCGCCTCGGACACAGAGCAAGGTTGCAGAGATAGTGCGGTCAAATTGTTGCTCCATTTGGCTGAGCATGGTCATAAGGTATCCCTTTCCAAATTTCAGTATTGTCGACAGGAGGTCACCTACTTAGGTCACCTACTGTCGAAGGAGGGTAGGAGATTAACACCTGAGCGCATCAGTACCATTGTTAAAATGCCCATTCCGCAAACCCAGAAAGATGTGCGTGCTTTCATAGGTATCACTTCATATTGCAGGCAGTGGATACCTGGCTACTCGCTGCTTATTAAGACCCTGCTTGCACTTACACTAAAAGATGTGCATGAACCCCTGCCTTGGACGACTGAGTGTCAGCAGTCATTTGAGCAATTAAAAACTGTGCTTTGCTCGGCTCCAGTGCTTGGCACCCCTAATTACGCTAAATGCATTGTGTTGTATGTCCATGAGATGGGTGGTTGTGCGCTTTCTGTTTTAACACAAAAATTTGGGGATAAGCACCGACCGTGTGCTTATTTCTTGGCTGTGCTTGACCCTGTCGCACGAGCCCTCCCGAGCTGTCTAACAGCGGTCGCGGGTGTGGCTGTCTCAATAAGACAATCGGTTGGACTCGTACTTGACACTGACCTCACAGTCACGGTAACCCATGCTGTGGATACACTTTTGAATAAAACCAGGACACAGCACCTCACCAGTGCACGTCTGACAGGTTATGAGCTAACACTCTTTGCAAAGCATATCACGATCAAACACTGTGCCATTCTGAATCCAGCCACGTTACTACCCCTCCCTTCTGAGAATGAAGAGATTGATATACATGATTGTATCTTCTGGACGGAAGAAGAGACGAAAGGACGGGTAGACCTGACTGATGTTCCCTTATCTGACCCTCAAAGGGAACTATATGTCGATGGCTCTTGCTTTAAGTTACCAGATGGCCCTACGACTGCTGCATACGCCATTACTACACTGCGTACAGTAGTCAAGACATCAAGAGTTCCCTATCAGTCAGCCCAAGCTGCAGAGCTTGTTGCCCTTATTTGAGCCTGTGAATTGAGTGAGGGACTAGTTGTCAATATCTATACTGACAGTCAGTACGCCTTTGGAGTCGCCCATAATTTTGAGTGGCTCTGGGCAGAGAGAGGGTTCCTTACTTCCCACGGGACACGCATTCAGCATGGTCCTCTTATACATAGGCTTCTGTCCGCTCTGACACTCCCTAAGAAATTGGCCATAGTGAAGTGCAGCGCTCATAGAAAGGTTACTGACGATGTGGGCAAAGGGAACGCCTTTGCAGATCAGACAGCTAAGGAAACAGCCCGAACTAAGATGAAAAGAATGTTTGTAGCAGGTCCCGCTAGGTGGGTACCCGAGGTCACCATGTTTGAGGATACATTAGAAATGTGAAGGAGATACAGAGTGAGGCCACGGTGGAGGAGTTAGCAGTGTGGCAAGCAAGTACAGCAAACTTGAATGATGAGGGATGTTGGATTGACAAGTCAGGGAAGCAGAGATGGATGTTGCCAGATGCATACGTTCTTCCTGTAGTCACGATGGCCCATGGCCCAGCTCACATCAGTGCTAAGGGTATTTGCAGACTGTTAGACCCCGTATGGCAAAATGACAATATTCCAAAGACGGCTGCACACCTAGTAAAGTATTGCATGGTGTGCATGATGCACATTCCTGGCAAAGGGACCCCTACACCATCCGGCAATTTTGCACCTCCCACTTTCCCTTTTGAGGTCCTTCAAATAGATTATATTGAAATGGACAGGGTCAATAATTTGAAGTATGTGTTGGTGGTTGTTTGTGCATTCAGTAAATAGGTTGAGGCTTACCCTACTAAAGAGAACACGGCCATTGCAACTGCAAAGGCACTCCTGAAGGTGTTCTTTCCTCACTTCGGCTTGCCCCGTCTGATCTGGAGTGATAACGGAAGTCATTTCAATGCCAAGGTTATCCAGTTAGTTTGCAATGGTTTGCACATAAAACAGAAGTTTCATGCTGCAAACCACCCTCAGTCAGCAGGTTTGGTTGAGAAGCACAATGGTACTCTCAAACTGAAATTGGCAAACATTCAGGAGACAACAGGGTTACAGTGGCCAGATGCTTTATCATTAGCTCTTTTATCAACAAGAATTACAGCACATTCTAGGACAGGATTGTCACCCTACGAGGTCGTGTTCGGACGCACAGCAAATGTCTGGGGCATCCCACGCCCACGTAGATTCTCCGAAATTGAGTACCCTTTGTTGACCGACTACCTGTACAAGTTAACTGAAAGTTTGCGTTCTATTCACCAACAGATTCAGGAGTCACTTCCACCTGTACCAGAGGGGCCTGGCCACAACATCCAGCCTAGAGAGTGGGTGTTGCTCCGTAATTTTCAGCGGAAGAAGAGCTTGGAGAACAGGTGGAAGGGACCCGAGCTGGTCCTCCTCGCAACACGCACCGCAGTGAAAGTGGCCGGCCGTGAGAACTGGATTCATTCAAGTCACTGTCGCAGGGTACCCCTAGCCCTTGCCCTACGACCAGTGGGTGAGGGATGGACTCGGGGACACTGAGACTGAGCAGATGCCCCGTTTCGTCCCTTTTAGTGACGCGAAACTTACATGGACCCAGACGGATGTAGAGAATGATGATGTTTTAAATGCAGCGACACCCCCAGAAATTCGAGCCCTTGAAGAACAACTGTTTGTCGACCCCTGCCTGGAGTCACCAGGTATAATTTGCGCCCTCGGCTGAGAAATAGTGCACCAAAGGAGAAGTCAGATTAGTTAGGGATGGACTGTGTAAGTTAGGGTGTGCCTTGTTACAGCACCAACGGTGTTAGTTTAGGGTGAGGTAAGATTGGTGCACTGTTCTGGCACTGGACAGGATATATCAAATGTTCTCCTGCTTGGGGGGTACATTATCCTGGACGACGTGGGATTCATCGAGAGCTAGGACTGAGCAGCTCCACTGCCGGTGCTCAAGACCGCAACGTTGATGAACAATAGGAGTCTACCAGTGAGGCTCTGACGGACACTAGGAACACTTGCCCTTGCCATCAGTTTTATTGCATTGCCTTTTCCTTGTCTCATAATGCATCCGTTTGGTCGACCTATTGAGGAGGAGGAACAGCCATTTGCATCACTGCGACTAGCGCAGGGCTGGTCCACAAAGGGTAAAATAGTCTTCGTATTAATAGTTGCGATTGCATTAATAACAGTACTCAGAATAGCTTGGTTCCTGGAGGAAAAGTATCCTGTACATTCCTTGGTTGGTACAACGCCCACTTCCCCTGAGCACATGTTTGTCACTTTGGCCCCTCACAAAGGTGAATACAGAAAGACTTACACAGATAATGTGTTTATGCAAATGTTACATCAAGCTCATGATGTGTCCAATACAAAAAATTGTTGGGTTTGTGGATTGCTTCCCTCAGTTACTCATAAGAGTGATAATTTGTTGTCCCTGCCATTGTCATATATTGGTAGTTGTGAGGGATGGTTTCAATTGTTCGCTATGGTGCACTATCATTTCCAATTATCTACTCAGGTTATGACATCTGCTGATTCACGCACTGTGATACAGTATATAAGTTTCCACCACAGATTTACTCCCCTAGGTCGAGAAGGAAATGTGACGTCCGGTACACAATTCCCAACATCTTGTATGAGCATATATGATAAAATACAGAACGAAACATGGCTTAGAATGGAAATGGCTGATTTCCAAAGATTCAACGCTTCCGAGAACTTCCAAACTTTCCAAGATCGGAATGTTACTAATGACAAACCCATGCCGGTGTCCGTGGTTAACACCACAGCTAGTTTCTGTGTCCAGGGAACAGGGGAGGTAAAGGTGGGGGAAAGTAGATGCAATTTCACTTACGGACTGGTAATGCTTAATAGTCTGCCCTTGGTTCTACCTCAGAATGTCTATTTTGTCTGTGGATCCCAAGCTTATGTCTGGCTTCCAAGGGGGTGGTCTGGCAGATGCTATCTCTCTTTCCTCCTTCCCCCTGTGTATATTGCCCTGTCCAATTACCATAAAGACTATCGGCTGCAACGTAGGAGTATATACTTGCCCACCCATTCCCGTCCGTGTCTAGGACGCGCATCAGCGCGCGGCACAGACGACAGGCTCCCTTGCCCCCCGCTCCTCTGTGGTGCGCGCGCACCACTGGTTTCGATTCCCGCGTTCGGCTTCTCTGTGGTGCGCGCCCACCACAGGTTTCGATTCCGTGCTTGTTTTTTTAGCCCTAAACAAGTGTTTTCGTTAGTTAATTCACAGCTTTCACCGACTACCAACTTCCTGATGGTGAACCAGCTTTCATTATAAATGTGAGAGAGGGAAGTTAATGGTTGTCTCGACAATAAAGAGTTCACTGATACTTGACACAAATATAATGTACGTCAGGGTCCCACGGACGTTCGTGGCATGCACCTTATCTTCACGTTCACACACGTTTGTACGCGGACGGGTTACATAGCGGCATGTGGTGAACACCCTTGTGCGTGCCCGGCCCCCTCCAACCCTCGCCACTGACTGTCCCGGAGGAGGAGGGAGTGGCCGCTCCGGTGCGCACTGAGTTCGCAGCAGGCAGAGGTGTGGATCGCTGGCGAAACGCAGTTACTTACCTGTGCCCGACAACCTACCTTCCCCTCCAAATCATGTCTGACTGAAAACGCTGTCAACGCATAATTAAAACAAAGAGGCGCGTCTGTTGTGGCATAAAATCCGAGCCCCAGAGGAGTGCACATCCGGAACCGACTGTGGCGTGCGAGGAGACGGGCTGAGGTCAGAGAGTGTAAACTCACATTGAACCCTCCTCCTCTGCACCTGCGTGTCACTCCACCCAGGGAGAAGCGTCACCGCCGTGTGCGTCATTCTCCCAAAAGCGCACGTCATTGACATCACGGATATTCTCGTGTTTGTATTATCCAGTTTAATTCATAGCACTGCGTAGTGACTTTCTCAAGAAATATGCCCTATTAGACGTCGTTCTCTAAACCAACAATTATACATCACAAATACGTCCCTTTTATTTGACAATATCTCATTGATTTGCCTTTGAGTGTGTCTAAGTTGGCAACATACACATTTGCATTATAGGCATATGTATTTCAGACTTACAGTCGGGGAGATCTTTAGTTTACGCTTACTCAAAGAGTTGCCTGTACACTGTGTGTAGTGTAGACGGCTCTGCGCCTGTCGGTTTCTGTCTTACGTGTACACGTATTTTCTGAGACACTGTGAAGGTTTCTGTGCGTGTGGACACGTGGAGGTTTCTGCATATTACGCTTACATGTGGTCTGAAGGGATTAGTATACTGCGCATACATGTGTTGTTTTCTGTGCAATCATGTTTTTAGGTCTCGCCTACGCAGCGCGCATGCGCTGCATAGGAAAAAGACCTATAGTAATCGCTTCGGCTTTTCAGCCAAAAACGTGCACGCATTGCATTGCTTTCAATGGCAATGCGTGCACGTTTGGCGATTCCCTTGCGGGAGCGAGCTTTGGCAACATATGTTTGCTCGCTCCCGCAAGGGAATCGCTGTGTGTTCTCTCGCACTCCCACCACCCCTCCCACTTGCTAGCCCAGTAGTTTCACTTTCGCTGCCGCGGGGCCGCGTTTGTGTTTCAGCGCTTGTTTTTTTGGGGGGTTTTTTCAGCGTGCGCGAGTTTGTACTTGTTTACTTTAGTCTGACCCTGGCTCAGTATTTCTATTTCCTCGAGCGTCTTGTTATGCCTGCAATCAGTTACAACTTATCATTTGCTAGAGAAAATTCAGGTGCTCACATAGGAAAGGGACAACAAGCGTGAAGTGATAAGTGGGGGTGACTTTAACAACGTATCATTTGCTCTTTAATTTGTTAATACTCCTTCTGGGGACTGCTTTAAGGTGCTGAAGGAATTATGAGAGCACTAGGAATGGTGTTCAATTAGGCAATCCCGGTCGTTGAATAACAGGTTAGAACTTCCGTATTTTAGCTGCAAATGTTGATGGCACATTGGAAGTCTGAGCCTCTAGCCTGTACACTAAATGCCCAGTTTCATGTATGTAGTAAGGAAAACAAGGGGACCCCAATAAGTGAACCTGGGGTAGACTACTGTTTTAGAAAACAATGGTTCTTATGCAGGGCCGGACTGGGAACCAAAACCGGCCCTGGCAAAGTGCTCGGCCGCCCCCCCTCCCCCCCCCGGAGACATTGGGGAGGACGGCAGAGCTGTTTGCCAGGGCCGGTTTCGGACGATTTTGTTACAGGGCCGATATTGCAGCTATGCTGCAAAATTGTCCCTGTAACAAAAACGGCCCCCAGGGGCCCAAAACCGGCCCCCACCCTGGCGGCCCACCGGGGAAACGCCCGGTGCCCGCTACGGCCAGTCCGGCCCTGTTCTTATGTGGCCAAAAAGGTCCAAAGAAAAGGCAGTGTCAGAATTAGGGACAATGGGGCACATGCATCAAGATGTGCTTTTGCGAGTCCTTAATTGCGTTTATTAAGGAATCGCAATTAAGGACTCGCAAAAGCCTATGCATGTAGGAATCGCTATAAAAATAGCGATTCCTAAACATTCCTTAATTGTGACTCGCAAATTGCAAGTTGCAATTAAGGAATGGCTTCCCATTCATTCCTATGGGCCTACAGGCCCATAGGAATGAATGGGAAATTACATGCGCAATTTGCGAGTACCAATAGGTACTCGCAAATTGCGCATGCAATTTCAAGGGTGCAAGAGTGTCAAAAGGACACCCTGTTGTACCCCTGAAATTGTGATGTGCACCCATGTTGCGCACACACATTCCCCAAGGGCATGTGTGTGTGTAACATGAAACTTTGAAAAATGCACTTTAGTGCATTTTTCAAAGTTTTTGCAAATTACCGACCAGTTTAATTTTCGGTAATTTGCGGCCCCAAATAGCGAAATTGCTATTTCAAAGTGCTTCTTGCATTGCATTTAAGGAATTGCAAATTACGATTCCTTAAATGCAATCGCAATTTGGGAAATCACAAAAAATAGCGATTACCGAAATTGGGCATCCCAAAGACTTTCATGCATCGCAAAAGGCCATTTTGCGATCGCAAACGGCCGATATTTGCGAATCGCACCGTTTGCGATCTCAAACTCCCTTGATGCATGTGCCCCAATGCGCTAGAGTCGAGATTGATAATGAATATCTCAGGGAACGATAAGTAATATGAACAGGGACATGTAAGTCAAAATAACGTTTGTTATTTATTTTATGAGAATATGCAAGAGAAAATTCAGGTGCTCACATAGGAAAGTGACAACAAGCGTGAAGTGATAAGTAGGGGTGACTTTAACAACTTATCATTTGCTCTTTAATTTGTTAATACTCCTTCTGGGGCCTGCTTTAAGGTGCTGAAGGAATTATAAAAGCACTAGGAATGGTGTTCAAATAGGCAATCCGGGTCGTTGAATAACAGGCTAGAACTTCCGTATTTTAGCTGCAAATGTTGATGGCACATTGGAAGTCTGAGCCTCTAGCCTGTACACTACATGCCCAGTTTCATGTATGTGTCCTACATCGAAGTAGTGGATCTAAGCGATGTTAAAATGTCTGTAGACTATAAGGAGTTTACTATGCAGTAAATTCAACAATCATAGGAAGGGGGGCATTCTACCCTTGGGTTTCATTGACATTTAGAACATATGACTGCACGCAGGTGGAGGCTGATACGTGATCCAGGACGGAGAGGACCAGTCACGGCGTTTGCGCCTCCTCGAGGGGCACCGATATGCCTCCCACGTTATTCCAGAAACTCTTCAGCAAAAAAAGGGGGGCTTGACTCCCCCACAGGCAGCAGAGACCCGGAGATCATCTTCTGGTAACAGCTCAGTGTGTGTCACGACTAGTGGATAACAACATAGTGTAGGACACATGCTCAAGCCACAGTAATGCTGACGTATTAATTTATTTAATTTCACAACGCCTCGTCATGGGTAGTAAGTGCTAAATGAATGCAATTACAATACAATTACAAGACAATATGCTGAGAGCTCCGAGCAGCCATGATTTAAAGGAATGTTTAGTGAGCATATGAAAAAGCAAGTTTTGCTCTTTTCTTTAATTCTCATATGTCGGGAGCTCCGAGCAGCCAAGATTCAAAGGGATGTGTAGTGAACATATAAAAGCATGTTTTGCTCGTTTTTTTCCAGCCGTCAGTAGTGGCTTTTGGCGTTAACAAGGCCAAAAGCTCATAGCTCGGACTTTGTCGAGACCTATTGGCATTGTCAATGTGTGTTACACTTTCCCAGTAGCAACATTTCCATCTTATTAATATTGTAAATTAAACGCCATCCATTGCTGCACTGCGCTCAATAAGTCCTTGTTTATCTTGGACCTAATCTTTGATTTTATGTAAATAGTATGTTTGATTATGTGGTTATAAATGTGTATACATTACTTTCAGCCTTGAAAAAGTCCATAGGACGAAACACGTGTCGGCTGCCAGCTTGTTGCATCACACTGATAAGAAGGAAATCAGAAAATAAAAAGAAAGGAAAATTTGGAATGTTCTACCTCTGATTACTTTTTTGGTCATTGACCCACATACTTTATGGACTGCTTTTGTGTGCCTCGGTATTTGTGTATCTATAAGTCCTGAAATGATGCAGGAACGTCAATTCACCAAAAAGCCAGTGGATGTGACATCACATGCCATTTGACCTTTACATATGCTCACACACACATGCTTACACATACACACACAATCACACATACACACACTGTCTCACATAAACATAATATCACCTGCCCATATGCACACAACCTATATTTAAAAGCATTTTTTACTTACCTCAACTGCTAGGGAGGGTCATATTTCAGCTGTTTGCACACCATTTTTATTACACTATATTAAATAATATGCTAATATTCACTATTATTGCAATACAAATTGACAAAAAACAAGAAGATTGCAGCCCCCGACCGATGTCCAAAAGGACGAACTGGCCCTGTGTTTCTGGTACTGATTTTGCCACCTCTGAGGCCAGGGGTCGCAAATGCAGTGCCAGGGGTTGCAAGGAGCAAGCCAGGAGTTGCAGCGACTCCTAAATGATGTTCATGAAATTATGCTACTTGCTTCCCCGGTATCAAAGTCAGCTCCTCTGGCCGTTAGGCCACATAATCATCACACAACGAATTAAAAAAAAATGCAATTTCTTTGATAGTATGATTATAATACTTGACAAAGCCATGATGTTGTGGAAAAAATCTATTTTTCATGTGTCTCAAATTATTCACCAAGACAAGCAGAACATCTTAAACGATAGTATTATTTTGTAAATCAATTTTGTAAATTGGCCAAAACAGCCAGGCAAGCAGGCTTATAACACACATGGGATATATGTGTCAATATATGTTCCCAGGAACATTACATTAGGGAAGGGGAAATGGAAGTTTATGGTTTACTCACAGTCACATGCGTGAATACTTGAAATTAAAGTCTATGATTGTAGAAAAGGCGACAAATTATATATGGCGTTCAAGAAGCAGATTCTCTCCACCCCGCCCCCATAACTTATGTCTAGATATAGAACTGGTGTTAAATGGTCCTTCCACCCCCTTTCCTGAAAGCCTTCAAAGCAGCTAAGACCCAAGATTACCCTACAGTGCCCACGTCATTACAGCACCGCTTCCAGAGAAGGTGAGGGAGGGATACGTGTTATTTTTGCTCACCTTTACATTCACTGCACGCCAGCAGGTAGCAATCACCCTCATGCTGGCAGGCTTATGGCCGGACTGGTTTTTCTGGCTTCCTGTCTGCACGTGGGCACGTAAAGCATTTCAGGTGATGCAAACTGGAGGCTCGAGACTATGTCAGCATTCTTGTCTGCCACTTTATTTCAGCCTAAACTCACTGCAGCTCTTCTGCAGGCACTGCACGCACCTTCAAACTGATGCCACTGCCTGTGACCCTGAGTTCACATGGAATCATTCACTCACTGGAGTGAAATTGACACTGATACTCACTTGCGTGTTAGGCCATCAGCACAACGGTAATGGCCTCAACCAACCGGTTTGAACATGTAAGTAACTAGAAATAAATACTGTGATCTTGAACCCTGGGCCATAGTTCTAGTTCGGATATGCATTTTCGACCAATGTCCCTACCACCCAACAATCTTTGAAATATTATCTCAGTGTAAGAATGAAAAGTGGTAATTCGTTTGTGAGCCCAACCTTCAGCTTCTGACATATGCAAGTTTGGAAAGGAAGCAGGCAGGATTTTGATGATGTTTGTGTTTAATAGGATTCATCCCTTCAGAATGTTGAACAAAATTACTTTGAAATGATGATTGAATATTGACCTGGAAATTCCCCTATGAGAGCTTAAAGCTAATCCTAACCCTGCCATAGGAGAAGGGTCTCAGTGTAATAGTTGACATCAGCCTACACGGGCTGATTTCAATGGATAGGGCTGGCTCCTTTAACCAGGTTCGTCTGTGGCTGACGCACGGAAGGAGATTCTCCAGATTCTGTGTAGCAAGGGGAACAGGAACTTTGATGTACTATGAAGAAAGGTTGCTTGAAAACCAGAGTATTGGTAGGAGGAACTGCTAGTGGTGTCGAACCCAGGACATACACATCGACCTCCAGCATGGGTATGTCCTGATCAGCTCCCAGTCCAAAAAATTTACATAGAAAAGACTAACTCCAGTGAGTGTTTTTGCCGAGACTGTGCACACTGATATTTTTAAGGCAATGCACGGAGCCAACTTTGACCAATGGCACGGTAAATGCAGAAGTGCGTATCAATGAAGGACAGTTCAGCAAGTGTATACACCATGCAGTGCATGGATCCCTTGAGTCACCCTGGTTGGACATGGTGTTGAGATTCACTACTGCCCTAATGACACACAACTGCACCTCAAGGTCTCCACAAAGACACAGATTATTTTAGGAACTGCCTATTAGTCATTTCAACGTGAACGCCAACACAATCGAGACAAAATTCATTCTCATCGCTAGTAGCAACAAACAAGCTCAAATCCATGATTGGCTTAATCATGCAACTGGATGGATTCTCAACTGACTTCAGGATGAACACAAAATATCTTGGGTTTGTAGCCCTCTCCCATCCCGACAGTAGCTACACCTTGCTCATGTGAGTTTCCAATTAATTAATACCATTAATGAAGAGCATTGTTCATTGAATTGAATTAAAAACTTATATAGCGCAAAACTGCCACCCTACGGGTATCCTGGCGCTTAGATTGAAAATAGCCACTGTAACAGCAGAACCAATTGTCAGTAAGGGGATCTAGTGTTCACCCCTTGGAAATAGCCAAGTTTTCAGACTCTTCCTAAAACAGGTCAGAGAACTGGCCTGTCTAAGGTTCTGAGGCAGCTCGTTCCATAGGCGCGCAGCGGCCACACCAAAAGCTCTGTCCCCCATCCTGGATCTCTTAAATCTGGTGGTTGTTATCAGATTTGCACTCGAAGAGCGAAGCTGCCTCCTGGGATTATACCAGGTGAACATCTCCTGCAGGGGAACTGGACCCAGGTCATGTACTGCTCTGTGTACAATACAGAGGGATTTAAAGCAAATTCTTTCCTTAATAGGCAGCCAATGCAGGTCTCTCAAGGCCAATGCCGTGGAAGACCTACGCTGTCTATTTAGCACCAGCTTAGCTGCCATGGACTGGACTCTCTGCAACCCCTGCAGAATATATTGCGGTGCTCCCAAATACAGGGAGTTGCAGTAGTCCAATCTGCTCAAAATGATGCTCCTCACTACAAGAGATCGAGTATCTTTCGGTAGTAGCGGAAGAACCTTCCGTAACATGCGTAGCAGGGAGAGACAGACACTAGCAGTTTTGTTGGCCTGTGATTCCATTTGGAGGTTATCATCCATCATGACCCCCAAATTACGCACCATTTTAACAGGAGTCAAGGGTTCATCCTCGGGGGTAAGCTTGAACTCCACCGGTAGATGTTGGTACATTCTGGTAGCAGGACAATACACCACCTCTGTTTTCCCCCCATTAAACTGTAAGGAATTTTTCCTGAGCCAACCAGCAGTCTGGCGCATACACTCCTGGAAGGTATCCATAGATACTGCTTGTTTCCCCTCCAGGGAAAACACCAGTTGGGTATCATCTGCGTAGTTGACCAGGTCAATTCCATAAGATTTAATAATGGGGAATAGAGGGCATAAATAGATATTTAAAAGAACAGGGCTGATCGCCGAGCCCTGCGGCACCCCGTGGTATACTAGGGACTTGCCAGAGGTGAACGGTGTCATAGACACAGCATGTTGTCTTCCTGACAGATAAGATTGTAACCACTGCAAGGCCCGTCCTTTAACCCCTATACTTTTCAATCTTTCCACTAGCACTGTGTGGCTCACCGTATCGAATGCGGCTGACATGTCCAATAACACTAGGACAGAGGAATTCCCATTGTCAGCACGCATTTGTAGATTATCCATTACGGTTGCCAAGGCGGTCTCAGTGCCATGTCCTGGGCAGAAACCAAATTGGTCCCTATCCAGCAAGAAATTATCTTCAAGATAGCATGATAGAATTTTGCTAACTGCCTTTTCTAAAATTTTGATCGGATATGGCAGGAGGGAGATTGGTCTAAAATTTGCTGGAATTGTGGGGTCCAAAGATGGTTTTTTGAGCAAGGGGGTCACCACTGCCTGCTTCCATACCTCTGGTACCTCTCCTTCCTCCAAAGACTGGCAGCAAATCTGTCATAGCCAAGGGAGGATTTCTTGCCCAAATATTTTCCAGATTTTATGTGGAAGGGAATCTAAGAGGGATCCCAAGGACACAATTTGGGCAAGATGATTAAAAGAGTCCTCCGTAGGGACTTGAAAGTATTCCAGAGAGGTGTCTACCTGGGGTTCTGCGTCTAACTTCCAGGGTGAATCATCCTGGCCACTGGTGTCAGTGGGGTGAAGATCTCCAACGATTTTAATTATTTTTTCTTCAAAATAAAAGGCAATCTCGTCGCAGAGTTTCTGTGATGCGACCACCTTATTGCTCGTGCAAGCTGGGCTAGAGAGATCCCTAAAAATATTAAAAGTGCTTTTGTGCTATTTGGTGCCTGCAGAATAGATTTAGCATAAAAATCTGCTTTGGCCCTGGCGATAGACTCCTTGTATTGGGACTGTACTAATTTCAAATCTTTCTTATCTGACTCTAAATAGGCCCTCCTCCATTTTCTCTCAGCCTTTTTACATGCTACTCTTAGCTGTTTCAACTCATCATTATACCAGGGGGCAGATGTTTTTTTCCTGTTTTTGAGTCGTTTTACTGGAACTATTGAATCAAGGGTTCCAGCTATGTAATTGCAGTAAGTTTGATAATTTTCGCCTACAGAGACAGAAGAAGCAAAAAGATTCTGATTCGGAAAGGTCGGGTATGTCCTATTTTTCACTAACTTAGCCCATTCTCTTCCCTTTCGATAAATCACCGGCCGATTATTATTATCCTCTAAACTAGGTGTCGTGATACAAAAGTGGATTAGAGATTGGTCGGTCCAGCTTTGAGGCAGTATATCAACCACCTCAGTCTCTGCCTGGTTTGCAAACAAAAGATCTAAAACATGCCCTCCTAGATGAGTCGGTTGTTGTACCAGTTGGTGTAAGTTAAGATTCTCACATGTGTGCCTTAGGTCTCTCAAATGATTATCTAGGCCGTTATCCCATAAGTTAAAATCCCCTAGTAGAATCATTCTAGAATGGGTTAGACTCAGATCAGTGATGGTATTAAATAGTGCTTGAAATTGGGTATCAGAACCCGGGGGTCTATAACAGACCACCCCAGTAAGTAGCCTACCTTTAGCCTCTTGAAGTGAGAAGCCCAACAGTTCAATCACTATAACATCATCTACCTGTAGAGGTGCAAAGTTCCACTTTTCCTTAAAAATCACCCCAACCCCCCCTCCTCTTCCAACAGCCCTCGGTTTATGGAATATTTTGAATCCATCTGGGCAGGCGAATCCCATTTGTACTGAGGAGTCAGTGCTAGTCCAAGTCTCTGTTAGAAAGAGAACGTCCAGATCCATGTCCTCTAACATGTTGGATACCTCTTGGTAGTGTTTCATCAGGGATGTGCAATTGATCAGCCCGCAGTTTAGAATGTTTTTATCATAGCCCGTAACAACAGAAGGTTGACGGTTCCCCCCCTCATCCCTCTTACCCATATTAAGTAGCTGTTCCCTGGAGTATTTTATTCTTCCCTGATTTTGACTACAACGGACAGCGTGGCTGGCGCTGGGCGCGCCCGGAGCGCGGACTGGCGCGCTTGCATTGCCTGTTCTAAATAGGCAGGCGAGTGCTGATGCCCAAACACTAGAGCGTGACCCCGGAAGTGCAGCAAACCACGAGTCCCTACACCCAAGATGGCGCTGAGGAAGAGCGGCGATTCTCGATTCCCGCCAAAGCAGCGAGATGTGGTAAGTCAATTTTATGTGCAGGTAAGCGGAGCAAATACAAATTTTAAAAGGTTGGGAAAAAGTAGTTAAAAATCAAATTTAGCAATTTGGCGACACAGCAGCTCCTAATATCTCAAAGTAACAGAATAAAAGATGAAATGCTGGCAGTATTACCAAAGTGCTATACACATTCAATTGTCAGCGTTTAGTGATTATCTTCAGTCTAGATAGCTGCGCGCTTGCACTGCCTGCTCTAAATAGGCAGGCGAGTGCTGATGCCCAAACACTAGAGCGCGACCCCGGAAGTGCAGCAAACCACGAGTCCCTACACCCAAGATGGTGCTGAGGAAGAGCGGCGATTCTTGATTCCCACCAAAGCAGCGAGATGTGGTAAGTCAATTTTATGTGCAGGTAAGCGGAGCAAATACAAATTTTAAAAGGTTGGGAAAAAGTAGTTAAAAATCAAATTTAGCAATTTGGCGACACAGCAGCTCCTAATATCTCAAAGTAACAGAATAAAAGATGAAATGCTGGCAGTATTACCAAAGTGCTATACACATTCAATTGTCAGCGTTTAGTGATTATCTTCAGTCTAGATAGCTGCGCGCTTGCACTGCCTGTTCTAAATAGGCAGGCGAGTGCTGATGCCCAAACACTAGAGCGCGACCCCGGAAGTGCAGCAAACCACGAGTCCCTACACCCAAGATGGCGCTGAGGAAGAGCGGCGATTCTCGATTCCTGCCAAAACAGCGAGATGTGGTAAGTCAATTTTATGTGCAGGTAAGCGAAGCAAATACAAATTTTAAAAGGTTGGGAAAAAGTAGTTAAAAATCAAATTTAGCAATTTGGCGACACAGCAGCTCCTAATATCTCAAAGTAACAGAATAAAAGGTAAAATGCTGGCAGTATTACCAAAGTGCTATACACATTCAATTGTCAGCGTTTAGTGATTATCTTCAGTCTAGATCATGCCGCAGAATGCCTCATCAACAGCTTTACAAACATTGACCAAATAGCACTCATCATGAAAGAAGCACCCTGGCTCAAACTATAGCAGGTTTCATCTTCATGACATGCTGCATCGCCGAAAAACAGTAACAGTTTCCCGCAAAGAAATATAAATAGTATAGTTTCCAGGGGTCAGACTATTGCAGGAAACCAGGATATCACCAGTTTGAAGATGGCAAATTGCAAAAAAGAAAAAACTCCGAAACAAGCCATCTTCATGTAATCACTCAGGACATGGAGAAATACTCCATGACACAAACACCTATACACAACTTACCCATCACTAAAGAAGGTCATGAAAGCTATAACTGACACATCTCTTTGAGGAGAAAACCAATGAAGGAAAACTTCACTCCTATTGCGTGGGTGATTAAGTATTTGCTCCCTCTTACAACATCTCCAGCTAAGTACACCATCTTGAATCATCTCAAATCACAGGTCTTGAACCCTGATGCCTCAATGCATCCTCAATTAGGTTTAATATTTATAAGTTTCTACACATACATATATCATTTGGTTTCATCATATCTTTAGAGGAGCTGTATCCATAATGCATTTGTTCATTTCTTCAATCTCACCAAAGATTAAATAATTCTGGCTACCATCAGTGGGGTGAATCCTTCATGGTTAGCTGCCAGTGGTACCCTTTGGGTTGGATAGATGCCTGGGAATGGTCATAGTCTACATTTACATTCTTGAAAAGTAGAATCTTACAACCTGGAC
Source organism: Calotriton arnoldi (assembly GCA_963921515.1). Taxonomy (NCBI): domain Eukaryota; kingdom Metazoa; phylum Chordata; class Amphibia; order Caudata; family Salamandridae; genus Calotriton; species Calotriton arnoldi. The sequence continues at coordinate 154,536 of CAWUFW010004202.1, forward strand.
ACTTTTTGTCTATATTTCAATCTTGCCTATGCCACATTCTGCTTTTAATAAGCACCTCATGCATCTTTAATTATAACTGAGACAGTTAGTTTAATATAAAACCTTCTTATATTATTTCTGATTCTTATTGACTGCATTTTAATATTTCTGCCTGGACAGCTCTATTATTATCTTCATGATGTCTGATGTTCTTGTTATTAGCTATGCCACTTTATCACTTCTGAATGAAAGATTTGTGCTCGGCGTTGCCGAAAAGCAAGCTTTGGATATGAAACTGCTGTTCTCTTTTGCTCCTCGACTATTGCTCTCTGATTTTGCTGTACATTCTATGCCTCTACCTCCTCTCTCATTCAAAGAAGATGATGGGAATTCACCACATTTCTAATATAGCATTGTAGCCCACTGCTGAGGGTTCTACCGATAGTTAAAGGCCCCTACCTGATCCTAGAGGCCACGCTGCAGAAGAGGACCTATAATGATGGCGATAACAACTAGTAGCTTGAAGCAGAAGGGCTATAAAGCTACTAGCTTATTCTACCAGTGAGGGTGGAATGTCCTAAATTAAACAGGGAAAAACAAAAAGATAAACATTGGAAAGTTGAAGAAGAAGGCCTGAATCAGTCTTTATTGCCCGTGAGGTGAGCCACTACGTTTTCTTCAGTGGAGTGCCCAAAATTCCAATGTTCTGATTCATTTTGCAACCTTCTCAGGGTTTTCTCAAGTTTCTCAATATTATTTTTATGTGGAGGAACTAAAAATGGAATACAGTTACTAGATTTTATCTTTCTAGCGTGCTATAATGTGACATTACCCTGCTGCCTCTTCTCACTTTCAATTAGGCCTGTCTCTGCATTTCCTTTTTGGCCAATGGATTGCATTTAATCCGCCTGGTTTCAGGGATCAATTTGTGCTGCTAAAACACGAGGTGATTTTTCTGGCAAATAAGCTAAATGATCGGATTTAGGGAGCCAAACGACCCGGGCTTGCAGATTTGTGCCGTACACGATAGCACAAAAATTGTGGCCGTATTAAAATACTCTTCCGCTGCATAGCGGTCTGCAACATTGGAATCAAACCTCTCAGTTGTGAACCTGCCCACATCTCTCTTTAAGAAAGGTGTCCTAGATGCATGCAAAGATGGCTCCATGGAGGTCTGAGTAAGAAGAAACCACCCAAGGCAGCTAGGCTGGATTGGTTACTATAAGGCTTTCCTATTTCTTGCAAAACTCTAGTAGAGGTGCCTTCTCTAACTAAACAAGACTTACTATGCCCTATGCAAGGATGGAAACTCGTGGCAGTAAACCTCCTAGTATATTCAGCATGTCCTCTCAGTGCCCAGCACCTGTATATGAAATGCAGAATATGGGATTGCTGCTTCACTTAGATTCTTTGAGAACATATCAGGGGTTTACCCTTGCTACGTAAGAGAATTGAGCAACAAAAAGAGGAAGAGACACTGTATTTGCGACCACTTGAGTTTGTAACAACTCAAACCTCTTGTCTGACTGTGAAAGAAGAGAATTGAGTTTCTGAATAGTTCAGTCATGAAGAAACAACATAGGAAGCCAGTTCGTGCTGTCAGCAACAGACAACCACTGCACTGATGAAAACCCAGCTGCACCCCAATGCATAACTGCCAAATGTCCCGTTTGTGCCGGGACAGTCCCGCCAAGTTGGAGACTGTCCCGGGTAATTCAGTATCCCGGGATAGTCCCGGCAATTGCACTTCCAGCCCTGCTAAGACAATTGCAATGGGAATTTCAAACTTTAGGCCAAAGTAGCTGAGTTGGAAAAATTCTCCAATGCAGCTGGAATGGCGAAAAGTGCAGTAGAGTGTCATAGAGTGGAGTTGCGTAGCGTGGCATACAATGGAGTGGAGTAGAGTACAGTAGACTGGTAAAGAGTGCACTGGCGTAGAGTGTTACAGAGTCAAGTGACACAGAGTGTAGTGGGTACAGTGCAGCGGCATAGAATTCAGTGGTGTACAATGCAGTGTTGTAAAAAGCAGTGGCATAGATTAGAGTGTTACATAGTAGAGTGCAGTGGAACAGAGTGCAGTGGTGCAGAGTGCAGTGTTGCAGAGTAGAGTTGCAGTGAGTGCAGTGCCTTAGAGTGTTGCAGAGTAGAGTGGCATAGAGTGGTATAGAGTACAGTGCCATAGAGTGCAGTGGAATACAGTGTAGTGGTGTAGAGTGGAGTGATGCAGAGTGAAGTGGCGTAGAGTGGAGTGATGCAGAGTAGAGTCGCATTGAGTGCAGTGACGTAGAGTGCATTGGCAAAGAATGCAATAGTGCAGAGTAGAGTGGGATAGAGTGGCGCAGAGTAGAGTATAGTGCTGTAGAGTGCACTGACATACAATGCAGTGGCGTAGAGTGCAGTGCTGCAGAGTGAAGTGGCATAGGGTCGAGTGATGCAGAGTAGAGTGGCGTAGAGTTCAGTGGCGCAGAATGGAGTGTTGCAGAGTAGAGTGGCGTAGAGTGCAGTGGTGTAGAGTGGCATAGAGTGCACTGGCAGAGAGTGCAGTGGCATACAGTAGTGTGGCATAGAGTAGAATGCAATGACGCAGAGTAGAATTCAGTGGCGTAGAGTAGAGTGAATTAGAGTAGAGTGGCATAGAGAGTAGAGTGCAATGGCATGGAGTGGGTTACAGTGGAGTGGAGTGGAGTGCCGTAGAGTAGAATAGACTAGTGTAGAGTGCATTGGGATAGAGTGTAGAGGCATAGGGTACAGCGGCATAGAATTCAGCACCGTACAATGGAGTGTTGTAAAATGCAGTGGTGTAGATTAGAGTGGTGCATAGAGGAGTGCAGTGGTGCAGAATAGAGTGGTGCAGAGTAGAGTGGCATAGAGCACAGGGCCATAGAATACAGTGCCATAGAGGGCAGTAGTGCAGAGTAGAGTAGTGCAGAGTAGAGTAGAGTGGCATAGAGTGCAATGGGGCAGAGTGGTGCAGAGTAGAGTGCCAAAAAGTGCAATGTCGTAGAGTAGTGCAGAGTAGAGTACAGTGGCATAGAGCAGAATGCTGCAGAGTGCAATGGCGAAGAGTACAGTAGTGCAGAGTAGAGTGGCACAGACTTCAGTGGCAGAGAGTGCAGCGGTGTAGAGTGGTGCAGGAGAGTAGAGTGGCGTAGAGAGCAGTTGCATAGACTACAGTGGTGCACAGTAGAGTGCAGTGACATAGAGTGCAGTGGTGTAGTGTGCAGTGGCGTAGACTAGAGTGGCATATAGTGTAGTGACATAGAGTACAGTGGTGCAGAGTGGCATAAAGTGCAGTGGTGTAAAGTGAAGTGGTACAGAGTAGAGTGCATTGGCATAGAGTGTATTGGCATAGAGTGCAGTGGCATAGAGTGAAGTGTTGCAGAGTGGCATAGAGTGGAGTGACGTAGAGTGGAGTTGTGCAGAGTAGAGTGGAGTGGCCTAGACTGGAGTGGTGTAGAGTGCAGTGGCATTGCATAGAGTAGAGTGGTGCAGAGTAGAGTAGAGAGGTGTAGAGTGAAGTGACGTAGAGCGCAGAGGCGTAGAATGGAGTAGTGCAGAGTGGAGTACAGTGCAGTGACGCAGAGTATAGTGGCATGGTGTAAAGTGGAGTGGTGCAGAGTAGAGGGCAGCAGCATGGAGTGGTGCAGAGTAGAGCAGAGTGGCATAGAGTGGAATATGCATGATATGGTAGCACACTTGCATTACAGACAACACATCTTCAATTGAAATCAACATTACATTTGCACAGATATCAGTGCTTAATTTGTAAAAACATAAGTACCAGGGCTCTTGTCAAGATGCCACTGCAGTTTGTACCACACATTGCCCCTGCCAGCACTGCCAATGATAGTAACAACACAACTACTAACCATCACACTTCTACAAGTGTGACAATTTGGACTATTCCAGGTCCCCAAAGCTATTAGAATGGCTTGGGTGGCAGGTAATAATCATTTTTAGTGTATATTGAATTAATAATTAACTGTTGTAGTGGTCATCTCTAAATCAGCCATCAGCGCCACCTTATGGCAGACTGTCAAAAGCACCGGTGCTGACAAATTAAGTGCCGGTACCAAGCACCGGAAACCACCGGTTCAAATTAAGCACTGGCAGACATACAGTTTCATTGATAAAAGTATACAGCACACAAACGATAATGTGTGGAAATGTAATCGCCTAGTGTATTGATTTATTTTGATCATTTCTAAAATATTTGTTTTGATCACACTTTTCTAATTCTGCAATATCTCCAAAGTTTGTTTACAGACATTTAAATTTTGTAGTGTGCTAGGAAGAAAAATAACATCGTACAGTCTTCCTCAAGCACTCCCCAGAGCCAGCATGATTGTCACATAAATCTTCTCACTTTGAAGTCAGAGAAAGAAAAGTATACATCAAGTTCCCTGGAAGAGAGAGCCTGGCATTTGGCCTCTGTCTTTGAAGGCACAGCAAGTGTGACAAGATAAGAACAAGATTTAAAGGCTTGTTCACAGAAATCGAGTACCAGCCGCGGCCTGTGCAGGTAAGAGTGGTGTGGCGGTGGGGCCTCATTGGGGGGGATTTCGACGGACAATGACGAGAAATCCCCCACCCCACCCGACCCCACCGCTCTTACCTGCAAGGGCCACAGCTGTCAAGTACTGGTGGACGAATACAGTAAATAGAGTTTGGGCAAGGGAAAGGACAAACTCGAGCTGGACAGCCTAAAACAAATAAAGCCAGCAATTAGAAAGCAAGCAAATGTGAGTTACAAACCACAAAACCAATGGTAAACAACGGGCGGAATGCATTCACAGGGAAGCTTTCTATATGTCCCCAAGATGTCATTAGCAAACCAGACACCTGATCTCTCTGGTAGGCTTCGACCTAAAAAATAACTTGAATGTCTCCTTGCGTAATTTAACTGGTGCTCATGTAAAGCGCCCCAATACCTTCAGATCGAGTTTGCGCTGTATAAAAATGCAAACACATAAATAAATACAACCAGTATACTGGTTGAAAAAATTTGATTCAAATAAAGGCACACCATTGTACAAAACCTGAAAGTCCCCTATGCTAGAGGCCGCCTATTCATTTAGTGGAAAGCACTCAGTTTGCTAAGTAGTGAGAGCATTTTCTGGTGGATTTTTTCACCACCGTCCAAATGCAAAATGGCATGCTTGATAGGTATTTCAAGCTTTAAGGTATGGCTAACTTTCAAACACACATGCTCTTTTTTGTTTTTTTTTAACAGAAGAATGACCTTTACAGGTGATTTGTACGCCTGTAATTACAAATGCCTGCTGTCCTTGCAGTGCCAACAGGCAAGAACAGAAAACATTCCTGGAGCAGATTTCAATGAGACACAGTAAGTATTCATCCTTAAAATATGTAACCACTTGAACAAGAAAATGATGATGCTGTTAATTGTAAACAGTTCATTTTCTCAACTGGAATTTTTTTTCATGCTGGAACGGAAAAATATTACGGTTCAATTAGACATCTCTGTAATTATTCTCTTAGCCTAGATACCATTTTTCAGCATTTCTCATGGGAAAGGTCTATAATGGCTACTGCTAGTCACGCGCATTTCAGCATTATCCAAAAACTCAATCAGCCTATTGTGCTTAACTGGAACCTGACATGTTGGCCAGAGGGCTAGAAACAAAACCCCTTAACTCACGTCTCTAAGCCCTTATATGTTCCCCATTCTATTCAATCCAAAAAGTTCGCAACATTAGCATTATAAAAATATTCGGAATCGCCTGGCTGGAAAAATAAATTTTTATGATGTTTGAGGGATAATTTTACTGTCTGAGTTAACGAGGTAAAGTTACTCTGTGATGTACATGAATACTTAATCCCTCATTTTAGGCATTGTAGGTTCTTGTAGTCTTAGTGTCATTTGGGTGTGCGGGTCTTTTGGGGGCTATATCCGGTTTATTTTTGTTTCATAGACCAAACGAAAGCGGAGGAACAACACTTGTAACATTATTTCACAAACTGAAAGAGTTTTTGGAAGATACTGTAGACAAAAGCATGTGGGATGGGGTGAGGGGCTTCAGGTGATTAAATGATCTAATTTTCGGAAATTTGCCGGGCACAGTGGATGAGGATATGTGTAGGTGGGGCACTCTTTGATTGTTTTGTTGTTGGGTGTAGGGGGACTGGAGAGAGAACCATGGGTGCCAGAGTGTGGAGGACACTGGCGGTCCAATGCTACGGTGCAAGTGAAGAGAGTAGGTCACAATTGCCTACAACAAACATAGCAGGGACGCATGGGCGATGCTTCTGGGTTTAGAGACAGCAGGCTATGGTGTTCACCAATTTATGATGTAGGGACCAGAAAGAAGAACCAGCGCCATTTCTAATGTGGAAATTGTAAAGCACAATGAGGCACATGGCATTGGATGGGGGTGTTAGTGAACAGTAATAGAAGCTGACAGGGTGAGGGGAATGGCGGAGACTTGAAAAACATCCGAGGGAGAAGGGAACAGGAATTGAGGTTTAGTGGCAAGATGGAGAAACAATCAGTGGCGGCTCCTTCGCTGAGGCGGAGGAGCATCGTCCCACTCCTCTCTGAGCAGTAAAAAAAGGAAAAAAATAAGCTAATAATGTAACGTTATCATAATATTCTTTTTCCTACTGCATTGGCTCCCTTCTTTCCTCGGGGTGAGGCTGGGCCCCGTGACGCCAGAGCACTGCAGGGGGAGGAGTGGTGATACTCCAAGTGTGCATGACATTCTGACCGGCCCTCTCGGGCCACGCAAAACAGTCATGCGCACTTGCCATGTTCTCCATCCAGGCTGCATTACAGCCTGGGTGGAGAACATGCCCCAGGCTTCCAAGCTTGGTCTGAGCACCGAAATACAGCGCTCAGACAAATCACAACACTGCATTGCAGCGTTGTGATTGGTCAGGGGAGCTTGGGAGCCCGGGTGCTTCCTGCTGCCGGACTCCAGACAGGAAGAACACAAGAAGATGAAGCGGATCGGAGGAGAGTCGGCGGCAACACCGGCCGTAGCCAGGTAAGTTTTTTAAAAATCTTTTTAATTTCCCCCACCTACCCCACCTACGCTCCACCCTCCCCGCCCCACCACCCGAGTCCGGTAGCAGCAGATACTGGAAACAATTGATGATGCTACACTAGATAGGTGGATTGAGAGGCGGGGTGTTGATGCAGCGGGGGGGGGATGAGAGGCATACTGTGGGTAATTCTTTAGGGGTGATTATGTGGAGAATAAATGGCAACAAAGTGGAAGGAAGGAATGGCACCACAGGCAATGCTACAAGCTGAAGTGTGGCAAAGGAGAGGGGCATCGTGGATGAATCCAGTTGTGATTCTGAAGTCACTGTGGGAGATGGATGACACCGCTATATAAAAGAAAATAACATGCCACTTGTTTCATTTAGTTAAAGCATGAGAAAACACTTGGCAACTTTTCTCTCTGTGCCATTCAGTGGAAGTCTAATCCTGCCATCAGAAATCTTTCTTCTTGGTTGGTCTCTGAAGTGACAGGGATGGGACTCATTCAGTGGCTGGCAGATCAACATCGAGGGCACATTTTTATGGGAAATCTTGAAGCAGCAGCCCATAATTACTCAGTAGGAATTATAAGCTTGTACCAGTAGGCACTGGTACCCAGGAGGATTCCATGCCACGGTTTCTAACCGCAACATGTCATTAGGAACCAAAGGATGTTGTCAGAGCATAGGCTTTATTTAGTGGCAGCAAAAAAGGGATATGATCTGAGCATGTGAGAGCAGGAGATAAGGTATGTGAGTTTCCTTCTTGGCAAGCAAAGGGAGGAGGTTGGTTATGTGACACTCTGACTTAAAGAGGGCTGATGGTCGAAGACACCATAGGCCTGTATCAGGGACTGAAAGAGTTGATCTGGGAATGGGTTCTTGAGGGTAAACTGTGTCCCTGTGAAAGGTGAGCTTAAAATGACGGACATAACTAATGCAGGAGAAGCTAATACAACAGAAAGGAAATTGTGTAATGGCCCAGGCAGAAGGGTAATACATTGGTTTTAGAGCATAGCTTGAGGGTGAGCAGGGGGAGCACATGAAGCAATAGTTTCCATCTCTTTGGTTATTTCACAGCAGAGATGAGTGTAGACTGGAAATTAAATGCACTGTGCAAACATCAAGAGCCACACCTGTAAGATGAAATATGTACCTGCTTGTGCAACAGACGCACATTCACATGTGAAACATTCCCTCATTTTTATTTATGACCCCATGAAAATGAGATAATCCCCTTTGAGCAAAGAGGCATTTGGGGGGAAAAACAAGATGTCTACACCTAGTAGGCGGAATATATTATGTCCACACCCAAATGATTCTTTGGGAATGTCATGATGGAAGGTCACATGATTCTGTCCACATCGCAAATGAAAAGGAAGAGGGGTACTGCCAGAATTAGCACATTTAAGGACGATCCTGAACGCTACACACAGCTGTGTGTAAGAGGACATTTGCACACGGACGTGAAACAATAGTTTCTCCCATTTTTATTGTCTGTCTGCTGTGCCTTCTTTTGCTAAGCACTTGCATTGTCTGTAAAATCCTGTGCATGGAAACTTCTGTGCACATTTTGTAGGTCTCGCCTGTGAGACAGCTTGAGCTGTGTTGCCAGGCTATTGTTTTTTTTTTAAACATGTAGGATATACAGTCAGAGGGGTCTTGTGGTCGGTGGGCTTCAGCCATTGGTCTGTTAATTTGTCATTCACAGTTTGCTTCCACCCACTTGCAGCATACTAAATGGGGCAATGGCTCTGCCAACTTTATCTACTGGCTCCCTTTACTTGAGTGACTGCATAAAGCCCGTTCATTTTGTTCACATCCGCCTAAAATTTGTGTATTTCTCTTCAATGGCAAAGCTGGTTCAAAATGTGTTCTTTAATACATATTTTTGATTAACTTCCAATCTCAGTTATTTATAATTCCTAAACTTGTGTAGCCAGTTAATGAATGTTTTTTTTCTGTCTCCTTTTTAAAGATGCTGTAATAAAGTGTTTAAGTGACGTTGTAACATTGTAGCTGCCTGCAATTTGAGGGGCTGGTTTGGTGGTGTTTTATTCTTGTCTCTTGAAAAAATAAATAATAATAGTAAAATGTATGGCACAACTGAAAACATGTCACTAGTGAAGTGGCCACCTCAGTGACATTTTTTAATTAAACATTTTTATTACAAGCATGTAGCAGCCATGTTGAGTGGCTGCATGTTTTTTTCATTTTCATTTTATTTAGAGCAGGCTTTAGGTCTACCCTTTCAACCACTGGCTTTCTTCAACCAGCCTCTTTCAGCTATTGGATTCAGACATTGTCAATAGCCTCATGACTCAGTCCAGTGGAGTATCCATCGCTTACAAATTGCAAATTGACTGTTCTTCCACCTTCACTTAAGTGCTTGCACTGAATTACATGAGGGATTACTTTACAATTATAGTTCTCTCTGTCCCCTCCTGTTGGCTCCCTCTTATTTGCCTCACTATAAAGTGCTAACGTTGCATGCGTTAGGACATTAAAGCCAGATGTATTTGCTTTGCCCACGATTGTTTTTGGCTGCAAGCAGTCTTTGAGAAATTACAGATTTTATCTTTTTATAAAATTTGTAGAGTTGCAGATTCCCAGTTTCCCTTTGGCCTACTCTGCATAGCTAGCTAATTCTATGCTAATAAAACTCTGTCAAACCAAACATTACTCACTATTCAGACTATGTACCTATTTATAACATACATTATTCAATGCTGGAAAATGTATCCAGATTTTTCTCTGCAAGTTTACCTTTTGCTGAGCTTTTCTATACTTGCTATGCACAGTCACATTATGGAGAAAAATGTGTCACTTTTTTCTGTGAAAACAGATCTCTATAGAGGCGTTTATAGCCTTAGATACAGATGGTCGCAAAAGTGAGAATTTTATATGGAATTGCCAAACAAAGTGAAAATATAGCTATCTATGCACAATTGTAATGATTTCCATATTGCAAAGATACCCCAAAACATTGCAGCTTTTTAAACCACAAGCAATATGATGTTGTTAGTGAGTTTATGAGAGCCTTTGGCCATCTATTAAAGACTGTCACAGTAAAACATCCGCTCTTTACCCACTGTTGCAAACACATCTTTTATATATATTAAAAAAAACATTGCACTGTCCCTTTTTTCCTCATTTGCTGGAATAAATTTAAAAAGAATTGTGCCCGGGGAACCATATTGTCTTGCTGATCCACTGTTAGTGACTTCTCAGGTTTCAAATATACCGATGGGGCCTGATTCACAAAGATAAACTTACAGTTTTGTGTAAATTTCAATTGTGTGCTATTCACAAAGGTATTTTACTACTAGTATCTTTACGACTGTGGAGTCTCCCCACATAAAAAGATGGGACAGTCCTATGTTTTTATATGTGAAATCTCCCCAGTCATCATGATACTATTAGTAAAATACCTTTGTGAATAGCAAACATTCGTAAACTTACACAAGAATGTATAAGTGAGCAGGCTGATTTTGAGTAAACAAAATTGTAATCAATATTAACGTGGTAGCATGAACTTGTTGCAAGGTCAATGACTTGTGTAAAGGTTTACCTGATAGTGTTCAAACTAACATCAACAGAGGCCCGTGTGGGAACATGACTTTTGAGACTTTCCCATCTTTACACTGCAATTTATTCACCTCTGTAAGTAAACACTAGATAAGAAATACAGATAGAAAGAAATAGCATACCTAAATAGCAATTGTTTAAAAAGGGAAGATTTAGTAATATATTTCAAGAGGATCTATTTTAACTGATCTATGACTAATGTGTGTGCTGAGTAGTATTCCATACCCGCACTCATTATACATTTTAACTGTTTACTAAGCATTACATTCAGCTCATCTTTGTTTGCAGCATCCTTTTAGAGCACGCAGTCAGGAGATAAAATAACAATTAGTTTAAAACGTCTTCTTTAGTCAAAAATAAGGCGAGATTGTGGGGATTTCAAAGCATAATTACTACACTTTATATTTCACTAGCTTTAATTACCACATTTGTTGGAATGTTGAGAATGAAGCATCCAACAGGATTCCCTGGAATGCAGTCTATTACTACCGTTACAAGCCCATGGCGTCATTGTTAACAACACGCAATTAATGTCTTAAGGTCTGATTTTGATCTTGGTGGACTGGGTTACTCCATCACAACGGTGATGGATATCCCGTCCGCCGAAATATAAATCTCATTATATCCTATGGGATTTATATTTTGGTGGATGAGATATCCGCCACTGTTGTGACGGAGTAATCCATCCGCTAAGATCTAAATCAGGCCCTTAGTGTTCAGGAGAAGGGGGCCGTGACAGATCTGGTATTATTGAGTTTGAAGATAATCAACAACGCTTGTGGTAAGGTGGGACACCATCAAAATGTCCCAGTGGTCATGAGGTGCTAAATCTGGGTAGGACCACCTTCTTCACTATGAGGTGAACCTTTATCTCTCCATGTGCCAAAAGGAACCAAGAATGTGTGAAGGGGTGAGCGTCTTGTAGCAAATGCACGATTTATGCTTTTCAAGATGGCAAAAATGAATAGAGGGCCCTCTCCGAGCTGGGGATGACACACAACCTTTATTTTTTCATCATAACAATTCGATTACTTTTGTCAGTCATATTATATTATTGATAATCTTTTTGGAAATCTAAGGAAGTGCAGAGTAGGATTGAAGGAACTGCATTTACAAATGTTTACTCATGTCATTTCAGCTGCAGTTTGTGGATTTTTAGGTAATATATTTGGGCGCTTTTTAGTTGCATTCTTTCAACATTTTCTTCAGCAGGCTGCCCTCTATTTTCACCCCAAACCCATGAGGATGGTAAGGCCTACTCAGCACACCTTGAACTATTGGATTTCATCACTGCCCCTACAGAACTGCCTTAAAAACAGTTTGAAACCATCGATTTTTAGGTAATTTCTTTGGGAAATTGTGCTATAAAATGCGCAATTTGGTATTAATTCTTTTCAATGTTTTCTCTGGGAAAGTCTTTTCTGGCAGGCCCTTTTTGCCAGATGGTGGATGAAGTGGGATGGTCTTGCTTGCTCTCTGTCTCTGATTTTATGAACAATAATTCTGTTACTATGAGTTAGGGCATGAGCTACAGACAGCACAACTCATACACACTAAGTGGTAGTTGCACCTCCATGTGCCAGCACTGTGTTGTCTGCAGCTCACTGTCTAACTCGTGGAGTTACTGCACTGGTGTATGCACTGTGGATACCTCAGCTTTGTGGAAAACAGACCCATGGAGCTCTTCTGCATCTGCACATGGCTGTAAAATGGGATTGTGATGCGCCCCCTTCTTTTGTGAATGCTGCTGCCAGACTTAAAATGATCCAAGCCTCAAAGCATTAGGCACGACAAGCTTTCCTTTGAACACCTATAATAAAACAATGTCATCTTTAAACAGTTTGTGCTCATTCACTTATCAGTCAAGTAATGAGTGGAACAGGTTCCCTAACGGAGTTGAAATTTGTGACTTGCTGGTATTCAAAGATTTCTGCATCAGGCACATCAACTTCACTTTAGGCCTAACAGGGAGAGCATTACACCCTCCCCCTATTCCTTGGCTGAGGGTCGGGCAGGGTTCCGGAAATGGGCCCAGGCTACATTGTAACCCTTTCACAAAGTGATTTTACTGACTGGAATTTCTGGCCACTAAAATTGGGTCTTGTGTTACCATATCCAGAAAATCCTCCTCTTTTTTCGCTGTCTCTAAGCACAGCAGATTCAAAGTTGGGGTTTCGGTTACTGAGATGGCCATGTGAAGGCTGAGTAGGAGGCCATTGTGTTGGTGAATGTGTGACACAAGCATGGCCTGCACAGCAGCTTTATGACTGAAGAGGGAGAATATACTTTACCTTCTGAAGAAGATTGTATTTCAGAGATTCAATTTGAACTTCAAGCAGGCAATAATATATTATATCCTCTCTTTGTTTGCTTAAGATTTAGGTGTATAGCTGACATCTACTCCTCTTTGCTCTTGAGGAAGCCAGCGAGTCAGAGAATGTCTATCGGTGTCCCTACCGAACCACTCCTTAAGATACCGCAGGGTGTTTCTGGCTTATCGATGTGTGAATATATACTCATTGCCCAACAAATCTCCTGGTGCTTTTGAGATAGGGTTGGACCCTCAGTCATACTGTATGCTTTCAACAAGAGCATGGTGCTTGAGAGATCACTTTTGAAGGGCTTTCAAAATCCCTTATAAAAATGAGGTGATTCACTGCGCGACTATACTTCAACATCCATGTCTATAGAGGAAGCAAGCAGTACCCTTGGTGCTTCAAATACTACTTAAGGAACTGGTAAAGAGAAGACTCAGGAGGATCACAGGGAAACATGTCTTCACAGGGGGGAGTTAATGGGGGCATGAAGACAAAAGCTAACCGTGCTTGAAAGGGCAAGACTTCCAATAGTTTGCAAATGTCTGGAACAGAAACAGAGATGCATTAAGAAAACATGGTCGAAGCTAGAGACCTAATAGAAGCTACATCTTTACAGAAAGCAAAACAACACTAAGAAAGAGGCAAAAAGACCAGGTCTGGTAGTCTCAGCCTTCTGGAAACTTGAATGCTCCAAATGCTGAAGAAAAAAATCGATCCACATTGACAAATAAAAATTTGTGCATATCTTTCTCCTAAAGGGGAAGTGTTTATGAACCCATTAGAAGTACATATATTACATAAGTGTAGTCTGACATGGAAAAACCAACCACCATCTGTAAACTCAGTCAGGCTTATTAGTTAACTCATTTTATTAAAAACCCAAAGATCTATTTTCCATTTTGGCAGCTCACTTCTTATTCTGTCAAGCCTGTAAAACACATCAGAGCACAGCACTGTGACATCTTTATTTAGTCTGAGTAAGTCTCATCTAATCCCCAGGAAAGTTCTTGTTTTTGACTCTGTAGAAGAATGCTAATTAATCTGGCTTGTGTCTTTCATGTGACCAGGGTAATCTTCTGCAGTAATCTTCAGTTCAACGAAACAGGCAAAAGCAGTCTATGTGCATCATGGATGACATTTTAAAAATGCTAGACCAAAATGAATCCTGCCTCCTAATTCTTCTTGACCTATCCTCTGCCTTCGACACTGTTAAACACGACAAATTACTATCCATTCTAGAACACAGGATGGGCCTTTCAGGGCCGGTACTGCAATGGTTTACTTCTTTCCTCCACAACAGATCCAGAAAAGTCAAGGTGAATCAATCCATCTCTCAGCCCTCCATGGTCAATATGGGAGTTCCTCAGGGATCCACCCTTTCACCCATACTTTTCAACTTATTCTTGGAACCACTTGCAAATGCACTGAACTCCACGAACATTCTTTTTCATATGTATGCTGATGGCACTCAATTATATCTGAAAATCTCCTCCCGAGAAGACTTCATTTCACTCAATTCTACCTTGATGAACACTCAGAACTGGCTCACTGATAACCACCTCATGCTCAACACCTCCAAAACGGAGTTCCTCCTCATCGCACCCCCTAATCACACTCCCAAGATCGACCTCGGATGAAACATCTAACTGCCTTCAACTGTTCTCCCCACATTATTGAATCAGCTAAATCTCTTGGAATTACACTAGCAAGCACTTGAACATGCAGAATCATATCAGCAATGCAACCAAGGGCGCTAAATACCAGATGAGTATACTAAGGAAACTCAAACCATTCCTTCCACAGGATGACTTCAAGCTGGCGGTATAAGCTCTTGTATTGCTGAGACTAGACTAAGTAAGCTCCACGCTTTGTGGTCTTCCCAAACATAACTTGGCCCGCTAAGGGCTTCTATTAATGCCACAGCCAGACTGATTACCAGTACAAAAAGAAACGATCACATATCCCCAGCCCTAAAACCCATAACTGGCTGCTGTATGAAGCAAGAATACAGCTAAATATTGCCTGCATGACTCGCAAAGCCCTACATTTCAAGACCCCCATATATCTGGCACAAAACCTAGAATTAATATGGGGTTGCAGACCTTCACGAAGTGCAAGTTCACTGCTTCTGAAACCACAGATTTTCCACAAAAATAGAACGAGTTACAGAGCCTTCCCAGGCATTGCCCTGAAGATTTGGAACTCTCTTGCACTGGAAGTTAGTCGAATCTCATCCACCGCTTCTTTCAAAAAGGAAGTGAAAACAATCCTAATGAACAAGTTTCTGCCCTAAAAGACCTTGGCTCTATTGTTTACTTACCTGCCCTATATTCTGATGCCCTGATTGGCTACTACATTTTTGTACATCTGTGAACCCCAGCTTTACCATGATATGCACATATATGTAACAAATGTTCTTTTCCTACAAATGTATCCTACCTACCCTAAATGTGAAGCACTCTGATACCCTCTAGGGTCATGTTCGTGCTATACAAAACTTTATAGATAAAAATAAAAAATGTGTAGTCGCGACCTGTTATAGACCTGCTTCCCTGTCTCTTGTAATCCTACCTCTGCCTAGGCCAGTCTTTAGCATGCTGGTGCAAATGTGATCCATAGCACCAAGCTGATACATATAGCGGACGATGCCATCTGCAACTGAATTGCTATTGCAATTTGTTTATAACATTCAACCAATGATTGTGTAGGGCCTAAAAACATGGTCAGATAAAATAATATTTTAAGTTTTCAAAATACATATATTGGTGAATCAGTCTGCATTTAAAAATGAACAAGGGCACATTTTTACACCATGGTACTTTGGTATTAAAACATACAAGGTTTCAGGGGCGGCTCCTCCATTAGAGCGGAGGAGCGTCAACCCACTTAAAATACCCCCAAAGCCCCAGAGATAAAAAAGAGTGATTAATTACCATTTTATTTTTTACCCCCAGTCCCAAACAGAGCGTCAGGATGGTGGCAGGGCTGCTGCTGAGTGACAGAAGCTGGAAGGAAGGTGGGCAGTATGTGCACTGTTTAAAGTGTGCATGACCCTTTGGCCGGCCATCTTGCGACGGCAAGCCACACATGTGCACTTTAAACATCTTTAACCCAGCTGTCATAAGACAGCTGGGTTAGAGAAGTGCAGGCCTCCAGAGCACTGTTGAGCGCTGAGTGAAGCCGCTCCCACCAATCCAAGCGCCACTCTCATGGCATGAGAGCAGCGCCAGGATTGGTCATGGGAGTTTCCTGGTGGCCGGGCTGCAGTTCCAGAAAGAAGAGGTCCAGTGCGGAGTCTAGGTAAGTGTTTATTTTATTTATTTTTTAATTTATTTTATTTATGCTCGCAAGCACCTGCCTCACCCCTCCCCGTAGTTGCCAGCTGTTTATTTTTTATTTTGTTTGTGCTCTTGTGCGACCGCTTCCCCACCCCGTAGATGCCAGCCGCCACTGCAACGTTTGCTATACAAGGTATTGCAACATAGATGGACCTGCATCTCATGATCTGAATATGAATACTCTCTACTACTCATTACGCTTTCATTGTCCCCAATAAGTAAAAAGCAGATGTAGAGAAGGCCTGAGACTTAGGGCCAGTGAACGCCTTAGTGTTAGCTACAGGGTTAGGATTGTGTTTGGGTTAGGAAAGGTTTCATGGAAACCGAATAAAATAATTTTTTGTTGTAAAGGAATTGGTTGTTGCACTTTCATTTGGGGAGTCTGAGTGTTAATTAAAAGACTTGTTGTTGATGTTCTGTTTGTATCTGCTTCTCTGTGAATTTCGTCTTCTGCAAAGTTATTCTTTGTAATGATATATTATCCAAGACGGTTTTTGTGACCTTTCCGCATTTTCCCCATTAGAATGGGAAATAATGTGTTGTGTCGGTCTTGCCAACTGGAAAAACAATACAGTATTTTAAATTCCGCACAATATTCCCTGTGCAAGTTTCTTCTTCCTCACAACACTTTCAGGATTCCCATTTTATCAGGATGCTGCAACTAACCCTTTGATGTCAAACATATCCAGTGATAGCAGCACCTGAAGCGCCAACTACCAGTACCACAGACACACTCTTTGTGAGTCTTGAATTCAGCTGACCGCTAGTATGAAGTTTGATTTAAGCAGTGATGAATATATGTGTACAGAACTATGCAATACAAATCAGTACCCTATTGACACAGCTGCATGGTCATGATGGAAAAAGCAAACAGAAGCACTTCACCACAAAACCATAGTGTTTTATTACATTGCCATAAAGGTTGTGACAAAAGGTTGTTACTGCCGGTGTAAATTTGTTGAGGCTTCCTGCTTCTCCAGGGTATTATTATTACAGACGTGGCATGAGCCCAACAGTGAGGCAAGCAGGTATGGCACGATGCCTGCCGCTTCTCGGAAAACTGCTCTCTGTAGGAGCGGAAGTGTATGTTAATATTCCTCACACAGCGCGTTCTTCTGTGAGTCGCAACACTTTTGACACTCTTTAGTTGTTGGATCTTCTGGTTCTTTGTGATAGCATTTTAAACTCTGACAAAAACACTCAAGCTCACTGGATCCATGACAAGCGTGGAACACTTCTTTTGCTGGTGAAGCTGCTGCTCATTTGTTCCACCTGAGGTACACATAAGGAGTATCATTTGCAACTGGGAAATATTAAGTCATTTGGCGTTTCAGCACGCGCAACGAAATTCGTTTTATTTATTCATTTCTTTACATTACTCCGGTCGGCCGTGAGCCGGAGTTTATTACCCCCCACACTGCCCCTCCCCCGCCCCGCCTCACCGCCCCACGGCACTCCCTCCACGGGCCGCTACTGGCCAGCCTTCAGTTAAGTTTGCACGGTTTGAAAAAGCAAATGACGTTTTAAAGCCACTCTTGAGTGCTGGCTATGGGTTCACGCTCAGTGAGATCAGAGAAATAATGGTCAACATTGATGAAACTTTAATGAACCATAATAATGAAATTAAGATTTTTCTGGTAAGAATGTACAATGACAGAATTCGTTTTTGACAGTCTAACAAAAAGAATGAGCCACTTATGGTGTTCTCAGCTGATTTCACTTCTGAAGTTCTTGCTGCCAAAATAAGATTATAGGATGCAGTAAAATCAGCAGGAAACATTTTAAGAAACGTCCTGAAAGATTTACGTTTTGAACTTAATGACATATTCTGTGATGCTCCAGAGCTCAGCAAATCATAGAAGTCAACAAGAATGTCGATGTTGTCTTAACATTTTTTACATCATTGTTTACTATCAGCAAAGCAAAACTGTTGCAAACAAAAGCTCTTGAGTTCGGAACAGAAGCCCACAACATTGATGATGGCTTTGAAGATATAAGCGAAGACAAACCCATGAACCGACAGGCTTATGCAGTGCAAATGTACTGTCTTTTCCAAATCATGTTTTATGAATTACATCACAGCAAAAAGAAAACTCTGCTACACATAAATACTGCCCACACAATCTATAACAAGTGCAAACGTATAGAGCTAATCACTTCAATGAATAGGATTGGTGTATCAAAAAGTTACATGGCATAGTATGGAGCAGGAACTTGTTAGCAGCTCATGCTGTAAAATCTTGTGAATCCAACAGCACACCACTTCCAAGTCACTTTACCAGTAAAGGATTTACAATTGCTGCTCTTGATAATTTTGATTTTGAAGACAGCTCTTCTTTGTCTGGAACATCCAGCATACATGATACTGCCATACTGCGTTTTCAAGACTGTACCAATGAAGTAGCTGCTGGAAAACACGCTATGTCAGCTGTAGGCATAAACAAGTGAAGCTACAAACTTATAACCCAACTGCCTTGCCAACGTGTACACAATCATTACAAGCCATCAACATGTCCCAGTCTGCTGGAAAGATTCAAAGTGGCTGAGGACATGGATCTTCTTCTACCTCATTGCAGCGGTCTGCAAAGCTGATTGAACTGAATTTATCATATCACTTATTCGGTGCGGACTGAAGGATGAAGAAAAGCCAGTTCCTCCGTGAGCTGGAATCCATACTCTGATCTCCCAGAATACCGTCCCACTGAAGAAGGTTGGGATTTTACAAGGAATACCATCTCCAGTCACAAACTATGTAACAGTATATGCAGCTCTAAACAATTTCCAAAATGTGCATGCTTGGCTTGAAGACCAGCCTATCTTGCCAATAACCTGTGTTGAAGGTGTTTTCCGTATTGTAGCTGACATTTTTATAAGCAATCCAGTAGAATTTGAAGATCTTTGTCCAATGATGGACATTGCCCACATGACAAATGTTATGTTGCAGTGTGCAGGACGTTATCTCAGTGGATGTGGCAAAAATGATGCACTTATTGAGGCTGAAATCTTTGGAAGAAAAACTGGCCAGTCAGTGTTGAGCGGAACTCATTATGTCGTTCATTACAAGGTATGCTCATCATATCTGAGGCTATAGACGCATTGCGTTGGAATGCTTTCTAGAACAAGAATGACAAATTAAGTTTTGCATATCTTATCTCAGAAGTGAACAAGGCACAGGGTGCACTTTATTCAAAAGACATAATGCAAAGCCAGGCAATGATCAATTCACTCACTTAAAAATCAGAAAACCTAAAAACCACGTTCATAGAGTTTGTCAAAGAATGTGAAGAAAAATCTGAACTTTGCAAGTACTGGGGAAATGTTTTACACATGATAGCTCTAGTGAAAAACTTGGTACATGCTGATCGGGAAGGAGACTGGGAGCTGCACATGAAGACTGCGGAGTTACTGATTACTGTGTTTCGCGAATTCGATTGCATAAAACTACCTTAGATATGGGTCCTGGTATTTGGAAAGAGTGAAGAAGCTACAGGTGGAAAAACCATTTCTCTACAGAAAATTAATCCAAAGATATTTTGTGGTGAAAGAAAGGGAAGGTTCAATGGTATGGCTCCAGATATAAAACTGGAACAGACGATCCAAAGATTACAGAAAAGCTCCAAGAGAATTGTTGATCAGACACATAAAAGCAAATATGTTGCTCAGTGGCAGCTAGTTTACTGCAAAGTCCTTTCTATTTGCAATGTTTTCAGAAAGCTGACAAATTCAAAATTAATGAATCATCGTGAAACTGTTCCTCACCATGAACTTGTGGGAAAGAGAGGTGAATGTTTTAATAAACATGTTGACAGCCTTCTTCATTTCATCCAGCACCAAGAAAACACTTTTGAAATGACTGAGCCTGTGCGACTACACTACTTCGTGACCAAACAATATGTGGATAACAATATAAATGCACATGTACTAGATTACCTGGAACTTGGATCAAAACTATCTGCAGAACTGAAGCACGAGAGATTTGTATTGAAAGAGAAAAATCTGTTTGACATAATCACTAAAACTAAACTTCCACGCATAAATTGCCATAGTTAGAGTTTCGTCCAACCAGCCACTACAAAACAGGTTACAAAAAAACAACTTTCGCAAGCACATAAAGAGGTGGATGTACCAAAAGAAAGGCGTGAATTTATCAAGGACATTCTGTTGCATGATCTTCTTCCAGCAAACGCGTTATTTAATGGATATGCTGCAACCAAACCAGTGAAGCACAAACTCGTATAAGAGCTCGGAAAAAAACTTTCACATGAAGAATTTGAATGTGAAAAGGTGTCCTCGTTGAAAACTGCTGTTGTTGTGGACTTTATGTCACAATTGGGAATGGTCAAGATTTCATCCATGCAAAACTTCCGAGAGGTCATTCAGATTGTTCTACAGATATCAAAGTCAGTGTGCACCTTGCAAGAACTGCACATTGTCTTTGACAGTTATCTTGAACTATCTGTCAAAGAATGTGAGAGAATCAGATGAATGTCTACAAGTGGAACAATTGACCTTGCCTGCAACAAACATTTGACACCTACACCTGTGCAACTTGATAAATTCTGGTCATCAACATCGAACAAGATAAACTTGGAGATGTTAACTCACCAAAACATTTCTGATGCTTCAGTGAACACTGAATTTCCAATTATTGCAAGTGGAATGTTTGTCAATGAGGAGTTGGTGCCTGCAGAGATATATTCAAAAGGTATAGGTCATATTGTTCAAGAACTTAACAGCAAATTGGAGGAGGCTGCCTTTCATGTTGTGCCACATGTTGAGTGGGCTGTTCGAAATGGTTCCAATCGAGTCATTGTACTGTCAAATGACACAGATGTTATTATTGTGCTACTTAGATTTGTTGCAATGTTCATAAGTCAAGCATTGTCAGACTTATGAATACATTATGAAACAAGCGAGAAAAGACACTTAATCCCGCTTCATATTCTGTACAAGAAACTTGACCCAGAGATGCCCAGTATTCTTACCAAGGCACATATTCTAACGGCTGATGACACTATGAGCAAAATTGGAACAAATCTTGGAGCTTAAATTGCTAACCTGTGAAGTTTCTAAAAAGGATCTGCTGAGAAAGAAGAAGAATGTGACTTTAAAGACGTAGAAAAATACCTTGTGCATGTGTGGACAACGAGTTCTGACTGTCACACATTTGACAGTCTTTGATACAATGAGTTCAAGAGATCAGTCCCACTAAGTGACCTTCCACCGATGTCATATTCTGTGTGTGGACACATTAATGAATTTGGTGGGGAAAATATTGATTGAGTACTAAAACCGACTAAATTTCTAAATCCTCTACCCACAGAACTTACACGTACATGGACTTGCAAAACCTGTGCTACAAAAAGATGTCCCTGTTGTTCTGCTCTTCTAAAATGTTCAATATTCTGCAAATTTACAGTCGCGGTTCCTCCACTAAGGCAGAGGAGCATCGTCGCACTGCTTTTTTTAAGCAGTATAAGAAAAAATAAAATGAATTTTATCCCTTTTCGTGAGCAGCAGCTTTGCGAGGCGAGGTGGGGTGGGGCTGACAGAGCAGCTGAGGAGTGGGTTGCCGTATTCCTAAGTGCACATGACTGTTTGGCCGTCCCTCTTGGGCTGACCATAACAGTCATGCGCACTTTCCCTCGTCTCCACCCAGGTTGCATTACAGCCTGGGTGGAGAACATGCCCAGGCCCCCATTCCCCATCTGAGCGCCGAGCCACAGCGCTCAGACCTATCAAAACGCTGCCTTGCAGCATTGTGATTGGCTCAGGGGAGCCTGGGTGCTTCCAGGCTGCTTCCTGTTCCTGCCGGTGGGAGGAGGAGAGACGCGACCAGGAGGCGCAACAAGGAGGACACGGCAAGCAGGTAAGTTGAATAAAAAATGTTATTTAACCTCACCCCCACGCCCCTTTCACACTCCCCCACACCCCCTGCCGCTCTTCCACCCCCGATCGGTGCTGGCCGCCAATGCAAATGTACCGCAAGCGGTTGCCGAAACAAATAAAGAAAGTGAACTAAAAAAATGTGTCTAAAATTATTTTTTTCATATTCAGATCCTAAACATAGTTTGGTGTATACATATAAGGATTAAAAACTATTATTATTTATTTCATTTCTATATATGTCTCTTCTTCTATTATAGCTGCCATTTTGGAAAATGGTGGAAAGGTTGCTCTGAGGAGTTATTTTCTGTCTCGATGAGACTACTTGACCCCCAAAACCTATGTTTTGACACCAAAATGATGTATATAGGTCTCATGGTTCCTGAAATATTACATCATCACTGCAACACATCTGCCATTTTTAAAAATGTTGTCCAGAAAAATTCAGTTCGGATCAGCAATGTCTACCCAAGCTAAATTACTTTTCTAATGATAAAAATGAAAATCTCTGGACAACCTTTTTCTTTCCGGAGGTATATCAGGGGGCCGGGATTAAAGTGAGTTCTTTCCAAGTACAAGAACGTTAATCACAGCCAAACATAATGGCTTCGATAGGAACAACACCACTTTTAGGGCTTGTGAGACTTTAGGCTGGGGCTGTATTGCCAATGGTGGAAGTGGGCCACGCCGAAATTGACAGTGGGTGGCGGCCTTCTGAAAAAGAACCTGGGGCAATGGCATTTTTTTCTTAACAAATGAAATACTTCACACAAACACAAACAGCCACACACACTCAATCACACACACATATTCACACACAATCACTCACACACTATGTGAATTGTTTTATAGTTCCAGAGCAGTGCTTTTTATTTTTAATACCAGCTGTCAACAGACATTGTGCAATGAGAAATTAAACCCTTATTTTGTGAAATAGTCAAGACAATTGACAAATGATGCGCAAGCAAGAATGCCAAAACAGTCAGCTAGGTACACAATGTGCCTAAAAGTTCTGCATTCCACAGGCAGTGAATTTCACAAAGTTCTTGCATCATTAGATAAACTAAATAAACTACCTCCTTACCTTTTGGTATTGTCATTCTTATTTTCAACACCTAACTCACAGGGCCCTAACAAATTATTTTTAGAGTTACATAGATAGCGACATTCATTGACAAACCCACTAATTATCCAAATACAGGTTTTCAATACCCAACATTTTATTATTTGCTTTAAAAAGGTGTGTTTTGTGTGATAATCGCATAATACATAGATGGAAACAAATCTTTCTTCAGAATATTTTTCATGGTCTGCATCCAATTCACAATAAAAAGAGTGACCATACTCCGCATGGATGTAGATGTACAGATTTTTATAATTCACAATGTTCACATGTGTACTCCTCGGAAACTTTTTTTGACTATGTGATTGTGCTGCAGAGATATTTCTGCGCACACGATTGTACATAGTGTGCAAAGGCACAAGTGAAATGAATGTTCTCTACCTCTTCCAACCCTACAAAGAGATTTATTCCAGTCCATGTCAGCAATACATTTTTGGCCTTTTCCAGGTTGGAAAAGGGTCAGAGAGGAGTTTATGAATACCCACAAACCTGTAAGCTTGTGTTTTTGCAAAAACTCGGAAGATGGTCCTGCCCTGGGATGCCCACTGCCCAACGACAGGTTTTAGATTTGCTCACTCAAATATCTTTGGGTGAATAAATTGTTTTACAAATGTAAAATAAGCTGTTGGGAATTCCAAAATGTGTTCTACTCTCATAAAACTGACTGTTTGCAGATATAGGCTAACCTTACTGGTTTTATTAACTTTGTGAATAAGGGTTCAGTGTGTTCAACTTTCACTTTGTCTGGATAGGTGCAGACGCGTAGCTTGGTCAGTTTGATTGGGGGGGTGTGAGCTTCAGATTTCATAACAATCACGCTGGAAAATCTTGTTAAACTTAAAACACATTATATAAGAAGCAGGAGATGAGGGGGGCTTAGAGGGGAGTGGAAAGAGAGAGGAGTGCGGATTGTTAGGGGACCTTAAAACACAATATTGTTCAAACTAATCGACATTTATTAAGGCCTTCAAAATAGACGAGAAAGAGTGTGTATTTTTGTCAGTGTCGGCATGTAAAAATCTTAGGTAAAATCCGACAGACACTTTATACCACCCGACTGAAAGCACTTTTGTACCCGACAATTTACTACAAAATGCATTTGTTAGGGGGGTGTAATACCCTCAACACCGCCCCTAGAGCTACGCCCCTGGCTAGGTGCCATGACCTCAATTATGCAGTTTAAAGAGACACTTGAATAGGCTGTGGTATGATCATAATGCAATTTATCGATAAACTGTTGATACATGCAGTCAAAATTAGACATGAGAATTGATACATACACCTAAACCAGCTGGGTTGCAATTCTGGCATTTACTGAAGACGCCAGCTGGGAAAAAGGCATCAATGTGGTCAGAGCAGTTCCTACTGCTATGGGTTTCATATTTATACTTGAGCTACTGAAAATTCTTGCTGGATTTGCTTCTGCACAGCCAAAAAAATTAGGTGTGGGCTTAACTCGTGTAAATCTGTGTAGTGTAATCATGCAGAATTACCTAAGAATTCCACAAGATTATGCTTGAATTACCTGAGAAGAGGAATTCTGAGTTTAGCGCTATTTCTTAGAGCAAAAATGCCCCCTCACATCCAATATGGAAGCAAGGATGCATTTTGCACTAAGAAATAGTGCTAAATGCAACAGAATGGGTGAGGGCGAGCAGCCACTTGCGCTAGCTAAATGTGCTCTTGTGGTAGGATTTTCCCTCAATTTACTACAAACATTTAGCACTATTTTCTTAGCACAAATGCACCCTCGCGACCAAAATGGATGCCAAGATGCATTTTGTGCTAAGAAACAGCACTAAATCCAACAGAACATGAACAGTGAGAATTAGAATAAGAATTCAGCGACATTAAGCTTGAATTATGTGAGAAGCATAATTCTGCATTTAGCGCCATTTCTTAGTGCAAAAATGCCCATTCGCATCAAAAACAGATGCAAGAATGCATTTTGCACTATGAAGTAACACGAAATGTGCTTCTAGGGTAGGATTCCCACCAACTTACTACTGACATTTAGCCCTATTTTCTTAGCGCAAAATGCACCCTTGCAGCCAAAATGGATGTGAGGATGCATTTTCTGCTAAGAAACAGCGCTAAATGCAGCAGAACATGTATAGAGAGATGTTAAACCTGGCACCATTGATTGGCGTGGGTCTCCCCTGCATTTTTTGCCTTTGCCTCCTGTGTTTTTACCGTGTGTTGGGCTCCGTTTTGCTGGTCTAGATGCTTTGGGCACTTTGCCACTGCTGTTCAGTGCCAAAGTGCAAGTGCTCCCTTTGTAAATTGTTGTTATGGATTAGTGTTTCCATGATTGGCTGATTTGATTTACTAGTCAGTCCCTAGTACACTGCACTGTGTGTGCCCAGGGCCTGTAAATCAAATGCTGCTAGTGGGCTTGCAGCACTGATTGTGCCACCCACATAAGCAGCCTGTAAATGTAACTCTGGCCTGCCATTGCAGAGCCTGTGTCCAGTCTAGTACTGCCATGTCGACTTGGCAAGTGCACCCACTTGCCAGGCCCTAACCTTTCTTTTTCTTACATGTGAGTCACCCTTAAGGTAGGCCCAAGGTACCCCTGTGGGCAGGGTGCAGTGCATGTGAAAGGTAGGACATGCCCTGGTGTGTGTGGCATGTCCTGATAGTGAATTACTGCCAATTTCGTTTTTCACTATTGCATGGCTACCTGTTCTCATAGGATAGAATGGGGAGTTTTTTTTATAACATCTTGTAAACATAACTATCCCTGGGAACAAGGTAGGAAATAAAGCTTAGTATGCCTGAACTCAGAATGTTAAAATGCATCTTTTAGTGAGGGTGATTTTTACATTCTGTGTTTGAAAATACCACTTTTAGAAAGTGGGTATTTTCTTGCTCAGCCATCCAGTGTGCCTCTGCTAGGTGGTGTATTGCATGTCTGGCTTTTGGATGACAGGAGCTGGGGAAGAGCAGTGGCTCCAGAGAGCCTGATGAGTCAGGGCTGGGCTGAATAGACCTGGGCTGCATTTAGAGTAGGGGGAGGAGATTTCCTTTCACCTGAATGGGCCTGGTCTGCCAAGGACAAATCTGTCTCCACCTCCTGCCAGGAAGCTGCACCAGAGAGGACAGAACCGGTTTTGACCAAGCGAGGGCATCTCTGCCACCAGAGAACAAAGGATTTTGTAGTATAAATATTGGGGCCTAGACCCCTGGACTATAGATCACTTCTGGGAAATCAAGAGCAACCTTTGCCAAAGAGAAGAGCCGGAGAAGCTGAGGAGGAATACTGCTCCTGTGCTGTTTGCTGTCTGGGGTTGGCCTGCAGTGCCTACTTGCTGCCAAGGAAAGGAAAAAAGGACTTTGCTGTTTGCTGTGTCCCCTACTTGAAGAAGATCTCCAAGGGCTTGAAACTGAGCTTGCCTCCTGTTCTTAAGTCCCAGGGACACAAAGACTTCACCACCAGCTCCCCTGAACTTCCTTGCTGGGAGTTCTGACCTGCAAAGAGATGCCTGCTTTTGTTTTGGACCTCTAGAGACTGTTTTCCGCTGGGACCTGGAAAAGTAACGCAACTTCGAGAAGCGAGACGCTTCAGCACCAGTTTCCAACGCATCGCCGAAGAAATCGTCGCAGCGCCTGCCCGTGTCTCGAGAAATCGCCGCATGCCTCATCGAGTGCACCGATCTCCGAAGTCCGAGATCACCGCACCAATTTCGACGCAAGGCCTGCTGTTTGGCTGCAAGAGTTCACGCATCGTTCCGGATCGTCACATCGCATTGAGGCGCCAAGTTTGTTGCATCATTGGGGGACGCAGTAAGAAACTGACGCATCACCTCCCCACGCAGTAAGAAACCGACGCATCACCTCCTTTCCGGTAAGGAACCGACGCATCACCTCCCCTGCGCTGCAGTAAGGAACCGACGCATCACCTCCCCCGGAGCAAGGAACCGACGCATCACATTCCCTGAGTGTAAGGAATCAACACATCACCTTTCCCCCTGCTCGTTTTGTTTGCTTGCGTGACGCATCCAAGGTACTTTGTGAGAAAAGTGTTGCATCTGCAATTTGCTTTGAACTGAACTATTTCTACCACTTGAAAGTCATATTTTTATTACTGTATTGTGGATTTTTGTCGTTTGGTCTTGTGTTGGTTTAGATAAAGATTACTTATTTAACTGATGTGGTGTCCATTTGTAGTGTTTTCACTGTATTACTGTATGTGTTCACAAATGCTTTACACACTGCCTCTGAGATAAGCCTGTCTGCTCATGCCAAGCTACCAAGGGGGTGAGCAGGGGTTATTTTAGAAGTGTATCCCCCTTACCCTGACTAGAAGCAAGGGTCCCTATTTTTACAAAGGTACCTACCTCTGCCAACTAGAGACCCCCATTTCTAACAAGAGATCTATCAGGCAAATTGTTTCCCCCAAATTACTCTTAATTACGCAAGCAAAAGTAATCACGTAATTATCGGTAATTCGGTGTCAGAGTAACACAGAATTACCAAAATTACTTTGATTACTCTGCATCATCAAAATTCTGCCCAGGCCTAATAATTATCTGTCTTCACCAGCCAGACAATCACAGCCAAGCTGATTGATTGGTTTTCAGTATTTACACCTATGTGGAGCACTGAAGCCCCTTTCTGACTCTGCTTGTTTGGGAATGCAGTATTGCAAGAGAGCTGTCTTAGCTGTGAGCCTTCATGGGAAGTGTTTATATGCACGTTAGTCACCATAAGAGTGACTATAGAGCTGCTCTTACCTGGTCTTGAGATACAGCGCTGAGCGGTATGATGGATGACGGGTGTGAAAGACATGTGTGCCATTTTAATTTTTATTGGCCGGTGGCCCTCCTAGTTACTTCTGCAGATCCCTGGCAGTTGTCAATGTTCAGTCAGCCCCTGACTAAACTGAATGCGGAAGAAGGGTATCCACTTCAACAGAGATAACTCGGGTGGATATTAGGAGAGTGGAGAGAACCAGAAAATGCCAGCTATGCACCTGGATGACATATCGTACTGTCATCCTATGTTTGAGCAGTGGTAGGGACAAAAAATATTTAATATGGGTCAATATCAACAGGAATGGAATGTGTTCAAGACCTCCATTTCACCTACAAAAAGTGGCAAATCTCAGCCAATATGAGAATCCATTCATCTGGTATTGAGGGGTCAATTAGGTGGACGCATGAAGGAATATGGTGTACAGGGTGAAAATGTCTCTGGCTTTATGGTCCTCCAATATGGGGGAAGCTCATTATGAGGCCATGGTAGACAGCTATGGTTGATGAAGCCTGGAGGAAAGCTATAGAGCTTTGTCCCTGAAGGGTGCTGTATCTGTCTTCTTGGCATGGGCACCTGGTCAAAGAGGTATCGAACTGCAAAGGCAATAAGTAGGCTGGCAGCAGACAGTTGTTCCAGGTTGTGATTCTGCATCAGTAGTCTGTAGTTATTTTGGAAACATTTAGATTTTCATCTCCCTTCTGCATTTCAAATGCTCCTGAAATCTTTGCATGCTAGCTGGCAAGAAGTGCCAGAGTTGTGCTGCTTGGGCTGAGAAGACAGGTCCTCTCATGGATTTCTATTTGTAAGGAGATGTAATGATCCATGGTGCCAATCTAGAGCCTTGTGTCTTATTTTCTGAGTATCGTTTAAGCGTCAGCTATAGGCATAGCGGACCTTTTCTGTGAGTGGCTCTGTGGACATTGTAGACTGCCCTGAACATCAACCTTCTGGCTATGGGTAGTTATTGAAGGGTTCTCAGGACTGGTGTTGTGTATTCCTTGGTGTGTAGTCAAAAAAGAAGACTTGCTGCAGCATTCTGGATTCATTCTAATTTACACATACTGAAGCAAGAGGCAAGAAGGTATAGCCTATGGGATGGATGGGTCAAGGTTCTTCTTTTTCAAACGTGGTCTTGTGTAGGAGGTCTTCAACTCAGATGGAAAGGATGCACATTCCAAGTACTTGTTTAATATGATCTTAGGTGCAGTTGCAGCACAGATTGTCATGAGGATATCTTTGAAGAATTTATAGGGCGCTGGGTCTGCTGGTGATCCTAATGGCCTACTTGGCATGATAAGTTTGGGAATTCTTTTTTGGAGAGTGTGCTGGAGATAATAGGAGCTCATCAGTAGATTGTGTCTATCTTTGTGGTGCTCAAGTCATTTGAGGTAAGAGTGTTAGCTGCTTTATCCTTGGGGTGGCCCTCTGATGTTTCTATTTTATTTTTTAAATGAGCTCTTAGAAGACTGTGCCACAGAAGGTTTGGGATTAAGTCTGTTAAGTTGTAGCATTTGGGGTAACAGGACTCTGACAGATCCTTGTGTAGTTACTTCGATGGGCAGACTGCATCCATTGTGTGTTTTGAGTAGTGATGTCTTTTAGTAGTTCTAAATGCATTTAATAAGCCCTAATATAGTGGTGCTTTGTAATTTTTTCTTTCTCATTCTGTGACTAGCTCCCTTTGTGTTGTAGCATGTAGATTTCTGTTTTAATTTTCTTGATCTTGTTATTGTTCTATATGATCCTTTTCTTGAAGTTATTCTTGTACATTGTTTTCAGTGAGATCTGTTGTCCAAGTCAGCAAATAGTCAATTGTAAAGGGTGGATGAATCCAGTCAGGGCTTTAAGTGGGGCAGGTCATTCCGGGTCTCAGGCCTGGCAGTAATAGAAACAGACTTTCAAACGAGTCTCTATCGGGCCCTGTATACCAGAGAAAAACACTGACTGACTTCTCAACATCGATATCGCAACAATGACTATAAATACCATAAAGGTAATCCATATCAATGAGGTGGCTCTTGTTTACCTCCCACATGTTTTCCTTAATTTACTTCCATAAAAGTATTTGCTGTTTCCAGGATATTTTTGTCTTTTGTGCATCATATTCTTGTATTGTGTGTAGTCTGAACCGAGCTTGCCTGTAGGTTTTTGTGTGAGTTCAGGCTAAGGGTCTGTGTTTATAATGGGCCACAACTGAGAGCTCTGGAGTTGAGGCTGAAGCCAGCGCCTGTGAGCGGGTAATAAAGTTGTTCAGAATACATGCTCATCTAATACTTGGCCTGTCTGGAGAACACACAGAGCAATGGTGACATGTGCCAATTGTAATGTTGTTACATGCGAACGTTTGTAAAGTAGGAAAAAAGTTGTCAAAATATTGACGGTAAAATGAAACGCAGTGCTTACAGGTGAATAGGTGTGCTGTGTGTGTGTGTGTGTGGAGATGGTGGTGCAAGAGAAGGTGAAAAGAGGGTGGAAGGAGTGAGGTGTGGAGTGGGCGATAGCAGAGTTTTAGAAAGATTCGAGGAGAAAAAGGTGTAAATGTCTCATAGAGAGGCTGCAGAGGAAGCTGTTGTGAAGTGGAGTAAAGGAGTGATTGTGACACTCTAAAGACCACTACCCCTTCCGCAGACCTCAGTTATGTTTAGTGTTTAATTCACAGTCCCATGTTTACAGAATTGAAACATTTTCAATTCTAATTCAATTCAATTCAAAATATTCACAACAGTATAATTATTCATTTAATTAATACTGATAACAAGCATTGGCAAGTTCAATAGGTATGGCTTCTTTCAGGTGCATGTGCGTTATTGTGTAATTTGTCTAGAAGCAAAAACAGAAAGCTCACAAAGAGGCACTCAAATACTATTGAGGCGGCGCACTGTGTGAAGCACAGGATTTTAGTTTACATATTTTAAGACACACCACTTAAATACATAGGAGGCGCCTCTTTCAAAGGATTCATAGTTAGACGTCTTTGGCCAGGCCTCTTTTAGCGACCCCCCCTGACACCCTTTTGATCCCATCTAAAGTCCTGCATTCAGTGGTCTTTTGTGAGTTGGGCAAGGTGGAAGTCCATTGCTTAGAGGTACATTTTCCCATTGTTTGTATGTACCGTTGCTCTTATGGTAGTTTTTGTGTTTGCTCTGTAGGCTGAGAAGTTGTGATGTGACGGTTGCTCCAGATTACTGGAGAGGTACTGTTTTTCAAGACATATTACGGGGATGAAAAGAACATTTAGTGTGTTCCCAGCAGAATGGGCTGATTAATTCACAGTGGTGACTAAGGGGAACCATATTTAAGCATACTTTGAGGGCATCTATAACACAGTCTATGTTTTTGGTTTGAGTTTGACAGCACAGCTGTCTAAACAGACCTATTATTTCCAATATACCTGCACTGGGTTTTGAGTCCACCACTTTCAACTATTGGATTTTTTTTTGCCAACCTTTTTAAGCCTTAGGCTTGACACTTCATCCAGCCCAGAGACGCAACCGTTCTCTCACCTAATTCTATTGGCTGTTTTGCTGTATTCTTCCACCACCAACAGGGTGCATGCATTGAAACGCCTGATGGATTATTTTACATCTTCCTGCTTCCCGCTCTGTGAGCGCCGTGTTGCTAACACATGCACAAATGCACACTTGTGTATGCCTAACTATAAAACATGAAACCCAGACCTAATGGCTTTACCAATGCTTATTTAAATGATATAATTGGTGATTTGTTTAGGGCACTGTTTGCAGGTGAATGCTGTATGCCAAGAGGACAAATAGGTAAAATAGGTAAAATAGGCAGTAGGTTGGAGCAGGGGTTAAAGTGGTTGGGATCTGTTAGGAATTACGTTCCCAATCTTTTAAATTTACACAAACAGTCCTCATACTTATTGTTGCCTCATCCCCAGATTCGCTGCTCTCACCCCCATTGCACTCATCATAGTTCCCATACTTTTTTTATGCACTTCAGACTCTGGGTTGGAGAAGTAGTAGTAGGTTGGAGAAGGAAATGCATTAACGAAGATCAAGAAGTCAATTAGAATGCACTACTGGCCTTCTTTACAGTGCCAAAAAGGCTGGTGGGTGAGGGCGGCCTTCAGCTGCCTCTAGAATCTGTAATAGCCTGTTGTTGTGTCGGTTCTGCAGCCACTCTGGGGCATATTTACAAGCCCCTACCGCCACCCAAAGTCACTTTTTCAGATATTGTGGTGGCGATAGGGGCTTTGCCTTATTAACAAGGCAGCGTTAAGCCACTTAACATGGCTTAATGGTGCCTTGTAAATAAGGCCCCCTTTCACGCTACACTTAGGGTGAAAGGGGAGGGCAATGGGTGTTGCGGTGGGCGTTCCACCGCAACACCCATTGATTTTGATGCTGCCCCCTTTTTAGAGGAGCAGCGTAAATAGAAGGCATCGCCAAAATTAAGACGAGGTAAAACCTGGTCTTAACATGGCAAAACGAGGAGAAATGCTTTATTTCTCCTCGTTTTTGCTGTTTCCAGGTGTGCTGCGTTGTGCAGAGGTGTGGTGCAGCGGCCAGGACAGCTGACTTCGGAGCACAGGGTTCACGGTTCGATCTCCGGCGGCAGCTCAGCTCAGCACCATGTGACTCTGGGCAATAGCTCACTTAATTTCCACGACGGCCCCCAGCGCCTTGAAACCCGTAAGGGTGAGTAGCTGCGCTATATAAAAACGGACTTACTTACATAGAAACAGCAAAACGCCATTGATTGTTTATGGGCGGGAAGGTGTCCCTTCCAGCACATAAACAGTCATTGATAAAAAAATGAAGTTTTGCGGCTTCTATGTGTGCTGCATTCAGCAGCACACACAGAAGTTAGAAAGCGCCATTACTGATTGTTTATGTGCAGGAAGGGACACCATCCTGCACATAAACAATGATTCCCCTGTAACGCAGGCACCCTTGCACTATGGCGCAAGGGTGCCTGCGTTGGCACTAGGAAGCTAAATTAGAGCCAGCGCAGGGGGAAACGCAGGGCTGCACTGTATTCTTGTAAATACGGTGCAGCCCTGCATTTCAGAAGTGGCGGAGTGTGGCGTTAAGCCAAGGAGGCTAACGCCGTGCTCCGCCACTTCCTTGTAAATATGCCCCTCTGACTGCCTGTCTGTAAATCCATTGAAAACACAACGCATTCGATTGACTTAAATATGGGAGGCAGCCATGAGATCATATACGCGCCGCTGTCTCACGCAGATGGGTTATGGAAAGAATACCTCAGCAGGAGCAAGGATTAACAATGACCGGATATTCATTGTAATTACTTATGTGTTGTGAATCTAGACATGTCAAAGAAGGCAGAGACATCATGTGTTAACTGTGCAGGGCTCAGCTGAAAGGATGAACATTTAGTGCTAATTACAGACCCCTTGTAATTTGATCCATTCCGTAGAACTGAAACAAGGCAAATTTAAGATGCAACTGTGAGCTGCCAAGTCTTAAAACATCTTCTTCCCTAAGTAAGCAGGAGGGAGAGGGTGGAGGCAGACGCTTCCTCAATTATTATGAAACAGAGTTACCTCTGCAGATTCAATTATAGGAGTCTTGCAGTCAAAACCTAGCATGCCCTAGTCGTTGACACTGTTGAATATTGTTATTCTGTACAATACCTGCCTCTACGGAATTATTATGCAACAATACAACAATAAGTACCACAACGTAGTTCTAGTGCTTGTCTGCTAAAAAGGCCTGTCTGCGCTGGTACCATCAGCTCTCCCCAAGGGCGGAAGACAAACAGATGCATGATGTAAAACCCACAAATCAACCCACGACCTAGTAGGAGGACTGACAAGCTCTAACAGTTGCAGATGTTGTTCTCAATGCTTTCAAGATGCATGAGCGAGGGACAGAACTCGCGGTCTCATGCTCGGCCGCAGTGGTCACAAAAGTCACGTGATATCAGTTCTCAGACTCTGTGCAACCCATTCATCAGGAAGTCAAACTATATAGTATTCAAATAAAGCTACACAGTGAAGCAGCTGCCTCCTCATTAAAATTTCTGCCAAATATGTAGATTTCTTATTTCCTCTTCTGTTTAGGAAATGTCCAGCACATTCTCAATCTCTGATGGAATTTGTAGTCAGAAAGAAAGTGTGTGGGAGCATCATAACTTAAGGAGGCGTGAGTGGGAGCGCGGGGCGGAGCCAAAACAGATGTCAATATAGGCTAGCAAGACTGCTGGCACTGAGTGAGGTACTGATTTAGTGTAATGGCAGCTTAGATGAGTTGGACATTCTGCAGACACCTTAACAGCGTGACTTTGCAGTGCAGCAATGCCGTCTATCTCTAAGTCGTCCACTGGAGGCTCTCTTCTCCCTACTATGACTAAACTTGAGCAAGCAGGAGCACCAATAATCAAAGGGTTGCCGAGATGATCAATCAATCACTCAATAGCTGTATTGTTTGATTAATTTAAACCGTAAAAATGTTACATATGTTCATTCATTAAGTATCCATAAAACCAGTAACTCATAATATAAATTATAGCTCCTCATAACGTAACACCATTCAATACATCTTTACATCTTCTCAGTATAATCAAGTAGCATAATTCCCTTTTTAAAATGTAGCAAATAAAAATTTGCATTCACAGTAAAAGCGATCTTTCATGCTGGACTCTGCTTTTTAGAGCCAGTTTGTGAGCCTTGATGTACTTCAACAGTTTATTATTCAGTCGAGACCTTGTATAATAGCTGCCCTACATGCCCTGATCCTTTGGCAATAAAATCTTTCCTTAGTAAAGTGACATGTGCTGTATATAAATAAGGGCATATACAAATAGCACAAAAAAGCAAAGTGTTGCCCAGGTGAGGTGTGAGAGGGGACAGAGGACCTGACTTAGTGATGATTATAACACACATGTATATATGCAAAAACAGCTGAGACACTGGATCATGTGCAAGGTGGTGCTCAGATGGATTTATTTAAATTAGTGTAATTTCCATACATTCAGGAATGCTGAAATAAAACACAGTAAATGCTGTTTCATTACTTTTTTGTTCATTATTTTTTTCATTACTTTGAGGAACAGTAACATACATTGTCAGTGTAATTTCCACTGACTTTTCCCAAAGAGTTTACATTATTTTCCACCAGAAAAGTCAAAATATTATACTCATTTTCGAATATGTTACCACAGATTTAGACTACCTCTAGCACAAGTTTAAGTGTGATTTTCATATTTTTCAACCCATGCCCTGCCATCTTTTCCTCTCCTCGTACTACAATCATTTCTGATTAAGGAGAAGCAGAACTGGTGATTGGCTTGAGGCATTATTGACATTGTAGAAAAGGCGCTGTTTCTCTTACTGACAGGATTAGGTGAAGGCGTTCTGCTGGAGAAAGCTTTTTCCGCTTCCTGCTCAAGAGATATAATGATTATACTTAATAAAGGACAACCCCAAGTAATCAGGATAAGGCGTGTTCTGTTTTTTGATCACACAACGTAAGTTCTGAGATACTGGCCTTCACTACATTTGCAGTTTGATGTATTTAGTACCCATACATAAGTGTGGTTTTTCCCCTCAGTACATAACACTTTGTAATAAAACATGATCCGAATTACAAAAGAACTTATTTTTTAACCCTCTCTTCCTATGCTTAAAATTAAAAAAACAAAGCAATACATTTCAACAAGGTGGATATAACACCAGTGGTGTAACTAGGGCTTTTGACGCCAGGGGTGATACATCAATTTGCTGCTGGCCAGTGCTGGGGGCAAACGCCGACGAGGGAGAATAAACAAAAAGCTGCCATTCAAATTAAGCCAACACACACATGGGATCTATCAGTAGAATGTGAAAAAGACAGAGTATGCTAGGCCACTGAGTGCAGCACTTAAGGCCTGATCACATTTACTAATGGGAAAAGGTTTGCAAATCAAGTCCATGCAGGGCCGGCTTTAGGGCAGTGCGACTGGTGCGGCCACACTGGGCGCTGACCTCAGGTAGGGGGGCGCTGTGTTTAGCAATAACTTATGATTGGAGAGATGAGGTGCACTTTTGCCCGGTGGTAGAGAGGGAATTTGAGGCGTGTAGGGGCGCCAAAAATGATTGTGGCACAGGCGCCACCAGCGCTAAAGCCGGCCCTGAGTCCATGGAATCTACTACAATCATGGTGGAAATTGTTGTAGCGAACACCTTCATATCCACTACATGCTGCAGAGGTATCTCCCTGAATACCACAGGCATTGCAAAGGTTGACATGAATGGCTGCTAGAGACATGCTGACATGAATACTCTTAGAATACAGAGAATCCCAACGCCTCACGGCCCCAAGCAGATTTATGCCAGAAAACTAAATCTTCTGACAGCACATAATTATATGCTACGTAACACATTAAATACCTCTCTGTTGAGGGAGGTTCGGCAAAGCTTTGATCTCCCTCCCAAGTAGGATCAGGTCAGAATGAACCAGACACTAATAATGATCTCGCCGTTAGCCTACTCAAAATTACATTTTCTGATGTGGCTTTTGACTTTTTATATTCTAGGTGAGAAACAGCAATACATGCAGGAGACTTGCAAACACACTGCACCAAATGTTAACATTTAGAAATTGAATGCTTTCTCTCCCAAGAGGCTGGAGCACAATTAGTATGTGCAATATATATATTTTAACTTCAGCTATCACAACTCAAAATGCAACTATCAGAATATTTATTTTGTATTCCTACGTGCAGACATCATGCACTCTGAGCATCTGACAACAGGCATTGGTATTTACCAGGTGCAGTACGTATCTCATCTTTTTCCAACATTCACGGGGTCAGGGCCATAATATTTTGTGCTTCTAAATGGCTCTTGGGCGCTCAAAAAGTTGGATTTGCAATCATAGAATTACGATTTGCAATTTTTAATGAATGCAATTTAATTTTCTCATTAGCAAAGTTGCATGACCCAGTGCAATGCTTTTTCTCTGGGTTCAGCAGCAGTAAGTGGTTACCAGGCAGTACTCATTGACTACAGTCGATCACGTGTGTTTGAAGGCCTCCACGATTATTGCCCTGGAGTGATGACAAAGATTCTTTGCACACTTAACTCACCTCGTGTAGCAAATCCAGCATATTATCCTAATCAAGAAGGAAAAAAGTGACATATAGAAATAAATTCACATTTACACTACTATTATTTACATGAATTTTCTGTCTAGTAGCAAGAGTGAAGCAGTGCAGATACTCATCCATAATTGCTCTATGGGAGGTTTTGAACCCCATGAAATACAGTTATCTACTATACACACAGGAGGAACTAACTCTATGAGGAGATTTCAGACTTTAAAAAGGATGTCAGTGAATCAGGCTATCAGTTGCAAACATATGTATGAAGCAATGGGCCTTTTAACACTTCAGCTAATCAATATACAGGATTCATAATAAGAACAGAAGCTTTCAAGTTTGATGTACTGTGCTTGAGCGGTAACCCAGAAATCTCACTATCCAAAACTCTCACTAGTGCCTAAAAGTGTCTCCAACCAGTTGATTGTGAGCTACCAGTGGCTCCCAGCACCTTCAGAGTAGCTGACAGCCTTGAGTTCATTTTTAAGTAAACACAAGGTCATATTTCCCTTTGAAAGTTAAGGGAAGGCTGTGTTTATTTTACTTTAGC
Organism: Calotriton arnoldi; assembly: GCA_963921515.1. Classification (NCBI taxonomy): domain Eukaryota; kingdom Metazoa; phylum Chordata; class Amphibia; order Caudata; family Salamandridae; genus Calotriton; species Calotriton arnoldi. The sequence continues at coordinate 192,147 of CAWUFW010004202.1, forward strand.
ATCAGGCCAGAGATAGCAGGGCCTGATAATGAGCATTACTCAGTCTGATTTATGCCCCAGCCTGGGGCCCAGGCACAGAGGTGAACACTGAAGCACTGAGGTATTTAACTCTTTAAAAAAATCCTTGTCAACTCAGTATTGGAGCTGTGAACAAAATAACATTTCTGAATGCTTTTAACAATGGGAAAAATTGAAATGAAAAGTTACCTTTATGATTAAGTTAACTCATCATTTTAATTTCCTCCCATTTCAAAATGTTGCATTTACAAACAGCAGGCCCTTTCTCCCAGTGGCCAGTAAACAGTGCCATAAGTATAACTGAAAAAATACAGCCATTTTTTAAAATGAGAGAAATTTGAAGTGCAGAAAAATGTTCCATAGCATGAGCATTTTTGTAGAACATTTCTCAGCACTTTAAGTTGCTCCCATTTTAAAAATGGCTGTACGTTTCTGTTGTACATGCCATGGTGCCACATATGGGGAATGGTATGTACTGTGCTACAAGCACATAGAACACAGGCTCTCAGTCGCCCATACAAATATATCCCATTCGTATGCACACATGTTCATACATCCCCAAAGACCATACTCTCACTGACACACATGGCAGCCCTGTCATAGTGCCCCTAGTCAAAGTATTTTGTTCAAACCATAGTATCTGGCTCTATGGACATTAGTCTTAAAGTCAATGAAGCTGGACGTGCGGGTGTCTGGTAACAATGCACAAGCTGTTTAGCCTTTAGAACCTCACGATGATTTTCACTGATCAGAAGTAGCTCTCACTACCGAAAAGGTTGGAGACCCAATCTAACCTTTGCAATTATTGATTGAGGTGGTGTGATGGAACTGAAAATGAAAAATATGGGGATACACAGGAATCCTCTAACATTATTTGCGTTAACATTTGTTTTACATTATTTCCTTTTATTTACAACACAACTCAAAACATGTTCATTGATACAATTATGATATTTTTCATCATTTTTTTCTCATTTTTGACAGAGTTCACCTTTGGGCTGTTATTACAACATAGAAGCAGTGTAGCACTTCCCACGCTGCATTTGTTACTGTTAAGGTTGAGCACCAATTATGAGGAGTTACTAGCTGTTTATATTACACCTTCTCTACTCTCAGCCACATGAAATAGGTATCAGTGACTATCTGTGACTATGTGTGATCATAAAGATGTCATTAATGCAGATATTCACACCACTCTCTTACCATTCAAAGGGCTTTCAAACATTGTGAAATAACAAGCATCCATTCATTCTAACGCGACAGAAAGTTGTCTTAAAACTGTGGCAGGATGATTACCTGAGCTGAGCAGGGTAAACAAGCGTCAGGGTTTATCCTGTATACAATCTTTGGTACAGGTATGGCAAGAAGTAAACTCTTAAACACTGAACAGTCTATCACAAGCATGCACAGTGTCCTTCCTAAACGAGCTACAAGAAAGGAATCAAAGAAGCTAGTCAGGCATACTAATGGGAATGTCATGTGACATTTTTTGTTTTTCTCCAATACAGAATTGTGCACATTGTACAATCAAGCATATGGGAAATGCAGCTCGCTGCAAAATTACATTTTTTTTGCTTTTTTTCTATACTGAAAACTGTTTCCCCTGTGGAGAAACGACTACCCCTTTCCTCCACAAACTTGGTCCAATCCTCTTCCGGCCCTCAAAGAGGATTTATTCTAATTCTTTGCAGGAACAAACCTATGACTATTTCCATGGTGCAAAAGGGTCTGATACAAGTTTGTGAATGCTCACAAAACTCACAAGCCTTGAAAATTCACAAACTCACAAGGCTTTTAGCCACTCCCTGATCCTCCCTCTTCTCACCCACCATAAAGGTCCTGCTCCCGCTTCAAATGTACACATTTGTGGTGAACAATTACGCAGCACAATTTTACACAGCCATCGCATACGAATAAATAACACAGTGTCCATTTTTTACACTCGCCAGGCTACCTTTTGTCAATGTCTAGCAAGGGTGACGACTGCTATTTGCACTCATAAAACTGATTTATGAGAGCAAAACCTTTGCCATTCAGGCAACTGTGAACACAGAACATTAAATTACAAATCAGGTGCATCCGTGATGAAAATGTTGTAGTTTAGTCTTTACTTAGCTCACATTACCCTCTTGGCTTGCCCCGGCCACCTCACCCCTACCCGCGGAGGCCGCCTCTGCTCTGCTCTCGGTATTTTAATGGCATTCCATGCCACAAAGCGAAGTTTCTGTGCCGCGGGAAAGTGACTGGCCATCTTTGACAAAGGCTAATCCCCGCTAATCCGCTGTTAAAAGAAGCGGGGATTGACAGATTACACGAAGCACACTTCTGACGCGCTCTGCGAGCACCTGCAATTTGTTACTAAGTGAACCGGAGCAGGGACCAGGCGCATGGCGGGAAAGCTCCGATTTCAGGTGTTCGCTTTTATGAGTTTGTTGAGTGCAAAGATTGGAAGCCATTCAAAGTGCAGGCCCTAACGACTCTTTTAGTGTCGTAGTACATACTATTTTGTGTTAGGGCACATACAGCTTTCACCTCATTAGTTTAACTCGTCAACAAGCGGGTGTGGCGGGAAAGGCACAGAAAAATGTTCCCCTTCCTTTGTACACTTTATTTTCAGTAACAAGTGACCAACGAGCAAAGAAGTTTGCGTTGAGTATATTATATTGCCACAGTAGTAGAGAGGCACGCAGCTAATGAAAGCGAAAAGAATGTTCTGGAAACACTGCAATTCGAAATTAACAGAAGAGAAAACCGTGGAACGGGAATTTATCCACACTGAAATAATGAAATCTACTGTTTGCAGAGAAGAAGCGTGCCGCAGATTAAATGTCAACATTATATATTGCTTTATTTTAATAAGCCTTTCCTGGAGCCCATGTTAAACATTGCATTTATTTGCGTTTTTGATTTCTGCACTATATGTCAGAAGCCTGCAAAATAATAATCACGGAAGAGTGATTTAAATTGAATGTGTAGCTTTTTTGTGGAATATTCAAAAAAGATTTTTGCGACAGCATCATTTCGATTGGGGTTTTTGGTAGATGGGGGTTGTCTGGGATCCTGCTTATGAGGTGGATGCAGAGCAAGAGGCTTGAGACCATACCACCTGCCTCGGCCATGGCGTTGCCGGGAGACCAGATGGAATTGCCAGAAGTCACCTCAGCCTGATCTTTGTGCGGCCCACAGTTCTAATGCCTCCAGGTCACATGCCACAAGCCCAGAGCAGCGTCTAGCTGGTTGTGAGTGTGCTGAGAGGAATAGAGAGTGTCCAAAGAACGTGTGCCCCTATTCATGCGGTGGATAGGAGTAGGCAGATTGGGCAGAGACCACTAGCCTGCTCACAGAAGTTGCTGGTGGGTAGCATGCAACGTGCCCAGTGGCCATGGGACTCTTGGTCTTGAGAGTAGTTTTAGGCAGTACACATGTCCAGAGACTCTCTGGCTCTGGCAATGAAGATAGCTAGGGTTAGGTACTATGGCAGGCAGCATACTCCTTTGTCACCTGCACTTGGTCGTGCAGGTGATTGGAGGAAACAGAGAATCCCTAATAGACCCCAGCCATCTGCTCTGATGTTGCCTAAAGTTCGGTGAAGGACGTTTCCTTGAGGGATGTCTTGCATCCTTGTGCTTAATGTGAAAGGGTTGGGAGCTAAGGCCTGCTGCTGCAGGGTCCTTGGCTCAGAATGTATGTGGGATTTAGGCAGCAGCTTGTTGCTGAGACATCTGCCTCTGAGTTCAATAGGAAGGTGTGGTGGAGTGGGAGCAGTGATTTGTTTCTCACAGGACTTCATTTACAAAAAAAATAAATCCACATTGAGACCACCTGCAGTTGTTTTGAATTACTATTAAATAGTAACTCCTATGTAGAAGGAGTAATATCTTTGCAGTGATGTTAAATATGGTTGCACAAACCTATCTCTATGCATCTTAAAATAGGCTCAGGCTACTGGAGCATCGTGCCCCAGGCTTGAATGGACCTTGGGAGGTGTGTGCAGGAGCCTCCAGCTTGCAACTTCCTGACTGTTAATTTAACTGGATGGAAGCCGCAGGAACAGGCTTCTAGTAGCGCAAAACATTGGTGGTGGACATAGGCAATGTCTACCTCCCGCGGATAAGATAAGGACCTGTAACAGCAGCACTCACCTGTGCTATGTAACTTCAAGCCCTCTGTATAAAAACTCAGCTTGGAAGTCCACTTTAAATGCTAGATCTAACACTTTATACTGTAGCTCGTCACTGGAATGGTGTGCCTCCCCCAGACATTGCGACGCTATAGCGCACTGAACATAAGCTACAGAGCTGCAGGGCCAGGAGGAGGGGAACAGTGACCAAGGACCGTATGCAAATGAGATCTTAAAAATCAGTCTTCAAACTTTTTTGCATTGTGCCCCTTCTAAGTAAAATGGTTTAAAGTCGGGCCCCCCTCTTAAACTTAATGGCAAAATTGAGGGAGTGGGAGGAGCATAGCTGATCTCGGGGGCGGGGATTATGAAATCATTTCAGTAGTGCTTTTCTGTAGCTCATAATCCACACTAAATGTCAGACATTCAAAAGAGCAAATGCATCAAACAAAAACAGAACTGACCAAAAACACTACTCCCCATGAAAGGGGTGCTGTGAGCCCCTTGCACTCCTGGGCCCCTATGCAATTTCTGTTGCTGCACTAATGATAGCTGCCGCCAGAGATACAGTCTATCTCCTCTTTTTTCACCCCTTCCACACCATGCCTGTCCATCACTTCACCCTTGAAATAGGCTCATTGTCCCTTTCAAGTCAAAAGAAATTAGCTCCCGCATTCTCCCCACACACTTTTTGCAGTAAGGTTGCCCTCTGCCCTATTGCTAGGAAGGAAAATGACCCCATACGCTCTTTTTAAAGTAAGGCATTCATAAATGTGATGCAGTGGGCCCCTCAATCCCCTGGGCCCCAGTGCCCATGCACCTGTTCAGTACCGATAGCTACTGCCTTGCGAAGCAGGCGGCCTCTGCCATCCCTCTCACTCGCATCTCTCTGATGCCCAAACCAAGGTGCCTCCTCTGCTTTAATTGTCCCCTCCGGGGGACCATTGCTTCAAGGCCCAAAGCAACACTGGCAAAACAAATATGCACTGGTCTGCTAATGCAAGAAATAAATGGCAGTAAAACAGACGTATTTATGCAGCTACAGCACCAATGATACTACAGCTCTGTGAAGCAGACTGTCTACACCGCCCATTTCCCGAGGCCATCATTCTTGGGCCAGATGCCCAAAGCAGGCTTTCTGCTACTTTGAGTTAAAAAAAACACATCTAGTTCCCTACCCTCAAACCTTTGCTTGGGCCTTTTTTCCTTGAGCAGCAAGAGTGACCTGGGCCCTAATTCTAGCAAGGAAAATGACCCCATTCCCATAGCATAAAACACTAGCATTTAATGTTTATTTAAAGTGTATGCCTGTTATTTCATATGTAGTTAACTGAAGGTGAAAATAACTACAAAATGAAGAATATTTTGTTCTTTTCAGCCACCTCTTTGACCCTGTTTCCACACTCACTGCCCCTATGGCACTAAGTATTACAGTCCCCACACATTTTAAACTTCAAATACTGCTTGTAAATGAAGACAGCCTGGAAACGTCCCAGTGGCGCTTCCAGGCTATCTTCAGTAACAAATAAATGCAGCAGCATTAGTGCTCCTCTGGGAATATAGCACCGGACCTCCAGGGGGCACGCCCAGTGCTTAATTTGAGCCGGTGCTTTCTGGTGCTCAGCACCGGCACTTAATTGGTTTCCGGTGCTCGGCACCGGCAACTAATTGTCAGCACCATACTTAGAACAGTCTACCACATAGTGGCGCTACTCATCTAATTTAGAGATGAGCAGAACAACGTTGTTTAGGAATACAATATACATTAAAAGTGTGCTAATACCTGCCTCCCCAATAATAAACCACTCTATTTGGCCTGGTCCTGAGGAAGGTGGTTTTTCATCAGTTTCTAACCCACCGAAACGCGCGTCGACCTTATGGTCATACCCTGTTGTACCAGCTCATCCGACAGGGCCGTGGAGACTAATTAGTTCTAAGTCTCTCCATGATCCAGATAATTGGTTTTGGGTGCTGTATGAATGTGTGTGGTTGTGATTGAGTGAGTTTGTGAATTGACACAAAGAAAACTGTTTTGTACCATTTAATTATTTAGGGATCCGGAGTAATATGGTATATTAAGCCTACCACGTGTTGGTAGCGTGCAACCATGTATAGGAAGAAAAACTAAATATAAATGAAAATTTATGTTTTTATTGTCTTATAAAAAAATGAAAAAAACTAAATGTATTTTGATATAATTGTTATGAATAATAAAACTATGACAAACAAATTATACTGTTGAAGTTGAGTACTTTCAGTATCTCACTACTCGGTCCAATGTCCTGACGTCTTCCTCCGTTCCGGACTCCAGAGTTCTGCGTCAACCCGCCAATATTATTCTCCTAGTCTTCCCGTACCCAGGTTAGCTAGATTCTGCACTTCGCCTGGCTGTCGGTTTACCCTTTCACCACGCCGGACATTGGACAGCCAATACCTGCCATCACAGGTACCTGGCAACTCCAAACCCATGCTTTACCTTTAATCCGCCTAGGCTGCATTCCAGCCCGCGGTCTCCGTCCACCGCTGTAATTTTTCGTAGCGCCTCATCCAGCGCCTATCAATCCTGTTGCTCCAGCCTCCAGCTCACCCCACACCGGGTTGGAATTATCACCGGTCCTCGGGGTCAACTTTCCTTCTGATACATTCGCTTTTAGCCCTGATGAGTCACGGGAATTTTCCCAGTGACGAAACACGTGTCGGCTGGCCTTTTGTATTCAACATAGTTGGTGTTGAGACATAAATAAACCCCTTTTTTTGTTCTAATACTGATGCCGACCTCTGCATTTATATAACATTTTGTAACAGACTAACAGTGTGGATCCTGCGATTCACACATTTTTCAGGGGTTATTGGGTTAATCCCCTGACCTGGAGGCATCGCATGCTTATAAGCCTATAGTTAGTATACGCAATAGCCTGAGCGCCACTTTCCTGTCTTAACTAAAAAACCCCCACCTAATCTCCAGTATACTGTTGAAGTGTTGAATTGTGTATACAACAATGTTTAGCCCATACTAGATACTTTCTAAATAGTTAAAGAAATAGAGGTCGCGAGGGAGTTTGTCTTATATAATTTTTCAGTTGTTTTCCCCTCTTCTCCCTGACCTTAGTTTCCCTTAGAGGGGGTCCCCTTTGCTAGTAATAATACCTGCCTCCCCAGCCATTCCTTTAGCTTTGGGGACATGGAATAATCTGAACTGTCGCATTTACATGCGAGAGAGATGGTTAGTAGTTGTTTTGGCAGCAATGACAAGGGCGATGGGAGGTGCAAGCTGCAGTGTCCTCCTGCTCAGAGCCCTGGCACTTAACATTTTACAAATTAAGCACTGGGCACGCCCAACAGTTTGAAGATCTCTGTCTTAACACATGCCATTCTGAGTTGCTGCCTACTTCTTTGGGAATGCAAGAGCCTATTAGAAATGGAGTGGGATCTTGCGGCCTTTGAGTGCACCCCACAGTTTGCAGACCACTGATCTAGGTGGTCATGGAAGAATGCCATACAGTAGTTGGCTGCAGTACTCTATTGCATGGCACTGCATAGGCAGAAGGAGACAAAGAGATTGTAGGGTGTTGGGTTGTTGGCAGATATGGAAGAGTGGTACGGAGATCAGGTTTTGGATGTTGGAGGATTTGGCCAAGGTATGGGTAATGAAATACAGTTTGTCTTCCATGAAAGCTGGAAAGGCTGAAAGTACAGAGTAGGCTTAATGATAAAGTGAGGTAAGCAGTTTAGTTTGTTTGAGGTAGGTGTATGATGGACTAGATGACAAGAACTGAAACAGCCAATAGGTTTGGCATTGATATAGGGAATGCACACATATGCAAAACCCAGTCAGAACCACAAGCACACACAAACTAGCACACATGCCACCATTTTTATTACGTCCAACAGACACACAGACACCGATGCCAGCAGTATCAGGGGCACAGTATGATGTACCGTGGTAGTACAAAAGGGTGCGTACATGGCTGTGCAACCGGTGGGCACAAATTGATATTTACGAGGTCTCAACCTGTCCCTTTTCAGTCATGAGCTGCTCAGCCAGTCGTTTTTAGGTCGAGCCTCGAGTAGCGCGCAAGCGTTGCTCTGGCGAGACTTTAAGTAAGGGGTTTGAAAAGCTGACCAGACGCTCGTGCGTCGTGGCCTTTTTCGGGCGGTTACGCGCGACGCAGACATGTGTTTCCCATTATCGTGCCCAGACGCGGGCGCGATAATTGGAAACACATGCCGGCAAAAGGCCATGACGCACGAGCGTCTGGTCAGCTGAGCAGGCTGCCACGCTCGCTCGCCCGCCCCCGCTCCTCCATTGTTGTCCTTGTTTGGTGTGTCGCACATCTCTGCCTGATGTAAACATGGCAGCGGCGCATGCGCAAGGCTGCGGCAGGAGCCGGTGTGCGCGAAGCTTCGTCGCGTTAGTTTCCTGTTCCAGCTGCCCCCTCCCGTTGGCCGTGTTCCCGTTCCCTTTGTTCCCGCCCCCCTCCCGCTGCCCGTGTTCCCGTTCCCTTTGTTCCCGCCCCCCTCCCGCTGCTCCCTCCCGTTGGCCGTGTTCTACACCCCCTTTTAATATGGCGGTTCGATTTAGGCGCGGTGACATTAGGACAAAACATTGCCCTTTCTGAAGGAGCTACCCTTTCATGGGTCTGTCATGATTCATTGTTCAGGAAGACTCGCAAATGTCAGATAACGCAAAGAGCCATCAAGTGGCTCCTACGAGGACTGGACACCCCGAAGGCGGGAGGCCTGGTTTTGTCGTTGGCTGGTTTCTGCTGGTTGCTGCTCCGTGTGCAGGGCAGACTATGCTCATGTGCGCAAGGGCGCCTCTGTATGAGAAGAGATGTGATGGACGAGGTCCTATGCTGAACGCCACTTCGTGTGTAATACTGGTGCGTTCATATGCAGTTCTGCACGTGCAATTGTTGTTTCTTCGTGCAGGCTGCCTCTGTGCGTGGCTGAATAAGAAGAGATGAGAGTGTGCTTTAGAATGTTGAGTGCACCCCTGCAATGCCTGATGTTGCTAGAGATATGTGTGACGTGTCCCGCTTTATATCGCTGCATGTGAAACGCAGCATGTGTGTATATTCAGTACTTACTGTACAGTACCGAATTTGTTGCGGGAAGTGTGCATGGCTGAGCGAAAGATGCCCACCGCTAGTGCCCTCCGTGTATCCGTAGCGATTAGAGTAAACCGGATAGACCCCTGAATCTGTTATGCACTGCTTGTCCAGATAGAGAAGGTGGATGAGGACTCATACCGGATGGATGGGTGGAATAAAAGCATGCAGGTAGGATATTGCAGGGTTGGCAAAGGAGATCCACAGTTTATTAGGGACTTATAAAGCGAAACATAACGTGTCAGAAAACGAGGAACAGTTCCTACCAACGGAAATGGTCTTTAAGGATGATAGTCAGCTTTCACTTCCTGTACCACCTTGAACCTAATATCTCGTACACGCGATTCATCAGGTGTGCAGTTAAAAAGACTTTTGAACAAACATCAAATGTCTACCTCGGGCTTCATGCAACCGTAACATCCCTGCACAAAAATACAATCGCATATTGTATATGCCAGTGCCTAAAACTACGGCTGGAACTTGCTTAACCTGTTAGAGAGAAACCTTTTGTACCTTTTGGAGCTCTTCTTACAAACCCTGATACAGGAGCCACAAGCGCAGGTATGAATAAGATTGCTGAAATTAATTCTGCGATGGTATAACCACAAAGACAGCAGTTATTAATTTAAACGTTATTAATTTAAACGTCGGCAATGTTGGAGCTCTCATAAAAACATAAAGCACTGGTTAATAGGCAAGAATATTATTATTACAGTTTGCTTTTGAACGAACTGGGGTGTCAGTGGGGTAGTCGATTCTTAGCCTCAAAATTGCAAGCACTATACCCTGTGCCATCTTGGCCTCTGTCGCTTCACTGTGAGACATCTGGTTTTGACTATTTCGCCTGCGTCACATGTTTCCGTTTATGCTTCGCAGCAAACAGGAGTTGTGTGCCCCACTGACCCCCACGGTGTACTGTAACTCCCACTACAACAAGAAAGAACAAGCATTGGCATAGCCAATAGGTCTCGCCTTTGGGACCTTATAAGTGTTTAGCCATGCAACAGTTGATGTTGTTGCAGGAAGGATATTGTGCTGCATAACTAAATACTTATAAGGCCCCAAAGGCGAGACCTATTGGCTATGCCAATGCTTGTTCCTGTGAGTTTTGAGACTACAGGACCACAAGTACTAGAATAAGCAAGTCTGTGTTTGGCCCCTTACAAAAGTTAACTGATCACATCTCTGTTGTTGATTGCTGTATTCAGGCAATTAAAGGGATGGCAATTGTACTCAAGTTGAATAAACACCCCGATTGATGGACAGACAAAGGTTTTAGCTTACAGAAGGAAACATAAATAAGTACTTAAACATAATTTAAACCGGGTGGAAAGAACAATTCTTTCATTTTTCACCCAAAAAGTTTTATTTCACTCGTCATCAAAATGCCTGCGGCGTTTCCTTCACTTGGGCGGGTGAGCGTTGCTCCCCCCACCCGCTGCGAGCAGCACAGAAAAAAATAAAATGGCAATGAAAAGATTTCATTGTCATTTTATTTTTTACCTTGGTGCACGCTGTAGCAGCCAGCCTACCCCGAGCCCAGCGACATACGGGGCGTGTCCTCTACTGCCAATTGGCAGCAGAGGACAGGAGCAGTGGCAGGCAGGATGCTCCAAAGTGCGCATATCACTTTGGACGGCTGTCTTGCGCCGTCCTAAGTGACATGCGCACTTTGAAACTCTCCACCTAGCTGTCTTAGAAGGTAGGGTGGAGACCAAGCACAGGCCTAAAGGGCCTGAAGGAGCATCCAGCTAGGACGCTCCATCCAATCCTGGCGCTGCTGAGCAGTGCCATGATTGGTTAAGCAAGTTGGCTGGTCCCGTGCTGCAGGAAAGAGGAAGATCGGGTCCAGAGTGAGGAGCGGGTCAGGTAAGTGGCTTTTTTTTTTTGTTATGTATATTTTGTGTGTAGTGTATGATTTGTGTTCCCAGCAGTGGTTTGCCCGCCTCACCACTCCCGCTGGCAGCTGCCACTGCAAAATGTATGTGCAGATCACAGATCCAGTCCTCAAAGAGGCAGTTATTTAGAGAGGACACTTGAGGCCGGATTTGAAGTGCCTTGGTACTGTGGTCAGGAAGTTCTCTGCGGAGAAACTGCTAACTGGGGTTTCGGCAACTCTGAAGCTGGGGAGAAATTACTGGTCGCTTACAAGTAGCACCCTCAGGGTACCCTGAAAAATGAAGAAATGTGGTTCTTGGACTATAGAAGAATCCCCCAAAATCGCATCCATTTTTAGAGTCTGCTGTTTTGATTCCTAAATTACCTCCCAATGAGTCACGTACATTTTAAAAATGAAATGTACTATACTGTTCTGAATGTCTGTTACATAATGAGAACAGGTGCTTCTAGAGGCTCTGTCGTGTGAACACAAGGTAAATCCGAAACCGAAGACAGGTTTTAAGGATGTAACTCAGACGTGCCATACAAATCACATACATCTGCAGGCTTGTTTTGTGCGGAGCGCAAATTGTGCCTATTTTACATAATCCATTTCAAAGTGGGAAGTAGAAACTATTCTATTGGCATTCAGGTGCTTCTACGGTAAACAAAATCATTCATTTTTGGTGCATAATACTTAAAATAGGATCTGCAGAAATGTGTAGTTCTCTTTCCTAAGAAACAATGTGTTATTTAGCGTTGGGATCTCTCTTCTACGCTTGTTTTAAAATGTCAAAGTATTAAGATAATAATGCCACAGCATATGCCGCATTTATTTCCTATTCAAACAACCGGTCCCAGGAAGCTTGTTTCCGGTCCAGGGAAGACATGGCTTGGCAGTTCGGGCTGGACTGTTCCCATGCGGCACAGGGTCAGACTGATTTGCATATAGCCATGTCTGAACTGGGGTGGCGGAGTGAGCTAAAGAATGATGATGGATTAAACCCAGATCAGTTGACTGGGGGTGAGTGCTTGCAATGTTCAACACTCCGTCCATCATCCCCTTTGGTTTTGCTATGTTCGCCCTAAGTTGGCAGGGTATGCCCAGACGTGGGTCCCTTGCTCACTTTGCCACTGGATTCAAGATAGCCTGGCTGATGACGGCTGTAAGCCAGAAACCGGTCCCAGGATGCTTGTTTCCGGTCCAGGGAAGACATGGCTTGGCAGTTCGGGCTGGACTGTTCCCATGCGGCACAGGGTCAGACTGATTTGCATATGGCCATGTCTGAACTGGGGTGGCGGAGTGAGCTAAAGAATGATGATGGATTAAACCCAGATCAGTTGACTGGGGGTGAGTGCTTGCAATGTTCAACACTCCGTCCATCATCCCCTTTGGTTTTGCTATATTCAAACAACATCACCTTTTTTTCTTTCGCTCCTGCTCAATTTGCCTTTTCTATTTGCTTAAGTTAGTCAACTTCGCCACATAATTTGACCCTTGATCACCGCATAATTCCAGTGGTCTGGCAAACAGTTTGCATCTCTGTTCTAACAGCTAGCTACACCTAAATGAAAACACAGTTTATTCCTTAGATCAATTGTTTCTTCTGGGTGGATGTTTCATACTTTTTTAGAAAGACAAAGAGTGCCCACAGAAGACCCCTTACATGGTATGCATTTTCAAATACTTAAGGTCGTTTTTGCAAAAACATTTAGATTATCTACACACTTCTGATATTTAAATTTTTTAACAAATGGTAATGGAAAGTTATTTCTCACAAGCCAGGAGAAAATAAGCTATCATTACATTCAAAAGCGATTTCTAAAAGAAAACTTTGAAATACTTTTTTTTGCATGATATGGTGATGAGAGCGGTAGCTATTTTTGTTCTCTTCCTTTCCACCAGAGAGCAACTTTAATAATAGCAGCCATCTCAGTGAAGGGCATCTATTGACAGGATAAGTGACTCCATTGAAGTGAGTGCTCAAGGTCTTCTGAGTAGATCACTTTCCCAGAAAAGTTCTTTTTTTCAGTCAAAGGTTATAATGTTTAATGTACATTTGGGAAAATCCAGCCCCAGATTGAACAGGGTCTCATCCTATTTATTTATTATACATGGTAATTCTATAAATTACATATCACAAATACAAATAATTAGAAATACAACATGAAATACTCAACTATTCCCTGTAAATTTGTGGTTGATACAGTCACACCCCTCAATGTGTTCATTGTCCAAAGAGGGGGTATTGAGATGCGTAGGTGTAAGGTTTTAGAAACCGCAAGCCCTTACTATGAGATTGATGCCAGTTTGCTTGAAGGATGATACACCAATGTCTAAAGAGATGTTTGGCTTGATGGGCGGGTAAAGATAATGCCAAGCTGGATGATATCCTTCAAGTGGAGGTAAGATGTGAGCGTTGACATAACTGAGTAATAACTGGAGGCATCACATCAAAATTTTGGTTCTTTTGTTTATTTGGAAGATTAGTTTCTAGATGTACCTGCAGTCACTGTTATTGTTAAATGATCACTTGGGCCAAGTTGGCTTATCGGGAGGAACCAGGCAGACATTTAACATCAATCACGATTTTAATATAAACTCTTCAATGTGCTAGGTTTTTTAAATCTTGAGGAATGATTATTAATTAGTTACTCAAAGTTATTGTATTGCAGATATTTGTTGAGTTATTTGAACCTAATGGGTTCCTGTTGTTATTGACCTATGTTACTAAAATCCAATACTTGCTCATACACATCTTCTATGTCTAGTCGTAGGGCTCTCAGCAATTCTATTAATTTATCTTTACCTTAATTGTAAACATATATTTTTAAGAGCAGAATGGATGGTGGTGAAATGAGAGATAAGGATAAGCATATTCTACCAACCCGAACCATGACAGAGCCATGAGAAAGGAAGGTTGTGGAACAATTAGCGATAAATGGAGAAAGAGTTTTGCACCACAAATGATCTGGTCACAGAAGGGGCTGTCTTCCCCACTGTGATATTCACAAACTAACTTGGTGCTCACCCAATGGCAGAGACAGAAACCAGATTGACCCCGTGATGGTAAGCGACACCCGAAGAATCTCACTGCAAGATGTCAGAGTACGGAGGAGAGCAAAAATGGGAGTGATCCCCATCTAGTGACCACTCTTGTGAAGTCAAAACTCAGAAAAATAGAATGCAAAACATCACAATAGCACTTCGATGTGGAAAATTTACAGGACCAACGTCCAAGAAGGCATTTGCCTTACAAATCAAAATCGGGTTCCAACTCCTGGCAGACACAGTAGATCAGTCTGAGCCAGCTGCAGACTCCTTCAACAAGGAATTTGAACAAGTTTCTTCAATATAATGTAAAGAGCAGTGAAACATGCTTGGTACCAAGACACAGAAGAGGAAAAAATGGATAAGACAAAACACATGGCAAGCTATTGAAGACAGAAGGGTAGCAAGAAAGAAACTCATGAAGGTCAAATACAAACAACGGTACATAGAAGGAAACAGAGCGGTCAAAAGAATGACAGGAGGGCACACATGGATAACCTTGCCAGCTAAGCAGAGGAGGCAGCCAGTAGAAGAGAACAGGGGAAGGTCTTCAAGATAGTCAGTGGTAAATCTTGTGCAACATACAACACCCGTATCTTGGACAAGCAAGGCAGACTACTCATACCAGAGAAAGAGCAGGAAGGACGCTGGGCAGAGCACTTCAAAGTAGTCTTAAACTGACCAGCACCAACAAGCGAAGAGGACATCCAAGAAGCAGAGACAGACTTGGATCTGAACACCGCCCCATCACAGAAGGAAGAAATCATCACTGCCATCCAATCTCTCAAGCACAGAAAAGCTCCTGGTCAAGGCATCCTGCATGCAGAAATGTTGAAGGCAGACTCTAAAACAGCAACCAAGATCCTCCAACCACTGTTTACATTGATTTGGGAGAGAAAAAAGTACCTGATGACTGGAACCAAGGCATCATCGTCAAGATTCCAAAGAAGGGAGCATTAAATAACTGTAACGTGGTGTGAAATCACCCTTCTGTTAATCCTGAGTAAAATCCTGATGAAAATCATTAGACAATGCATTTCTGATGCCATTTACAAGCAGTCAAGAAAAGAACAGGTTGGGTTCCTCAAGCGTAGAGGGTGTGTTGATCAGATTCTTACTCTGTACAACATCATAGAGAAATGCAAAGGAGTGGCAAAGACAACTATACATCAACTTCATTGATTTTGAGAAGCCTTTGACAGTATACCCCATGACAGCCTTTACTGTATATTGAGAGCCTAAGGGCATACCGCAGCAGATAATTCTCCTCATCAAGAACCTCTATGATAATTCTACCTGCAAGGTGGGAGATAGTGAGTATAGCTACAAAGTCAATACTGTTGTGAGACAGGGATGCATGATGTTCGTGTTGCTCTTCAACCTATTAATCGACTGGGTGATCCGACGCGCAACAGAAGATCAAACCAGAGGCATCAGATGCACCATATTCTCTACACTGAAGGACCTTGACTACGCGGATGACCTAGCCTTGCTATTTCACACACACCAGCATATACAGGAAGACGGCTCGCCTCCAGCCGAGGTCCATGCAGGTAAAAGCGGTTGGTCAGTGGGGCCGGGTGAGGGGGATTTTGACGGATGATGAGAGGGAAAATTAAATAAATAATTAATTTTCCCTTGTCATCGTCCGTCGAAATCCCCCCCCACCCGGCCCCACTGCCCTTACCTGCATGGGCCGCGGCTGCTTTCCTCAACATCTTTGCACATCCAGTGGGCCTGTAGATGAACATGAAGAAATCAGAGGTCATGGTACTCAACATCCCAAATCCCTCACTAGTTAACGTAGATAGAGAGGATCTAACTGTGACTGAAGAATTCACCTACCTAGGCAGTACTATTAGCCATGATCAAGGGGCAGGCAATGACATCAATAGAGAGAGATGGATAGTACACACTCTCAGAAGAGAACAATACTCCATCACTAGAACAACACTCCACTCTCCAGAAAGCAAACTGAAGAGAGGTAAGCCAAAAAAAACCTGGAGGCGAACTGTGGAAACAGAAATGAAGACCCTGAACCACCGCTGGGGCACCATGCAGAAACTTGCCCAAGACAGCCAGAAGTGGAAGTCCTTCGTTGCTGCCCTAAATGCCAGTCAGCATAACGGGCAGTAAGTAAGTAAGTAATCAGGATCTGTTACTCTAATCATTCATTGTATTCAGTAACCTGATGCAACTTAGTTAGCAATAAGATCCACATGCCTAGTCAAGTCTACTGTGCTATATACTGGACTAATCAGCGCTCATCTTTCCCTTTCCTTCAAGATCAGGGCGTATACTCCCCAATGAGTCCACAATGTTCAACAGTGGTACGTGGTGTCTCTGTAGATGCGTTTCTCGCTGCTGTGCCCCACCTTTCCTCTGCGTTTTTTAAGGCAGCTTGCCTCCTTCCACCACTACTTTACACAAATTTGATATTACACAGCAGTTTGGAAACATGAAAACTGCTAACGTTAGAACACTGTGTTGAAGATCTATTTGTAGGATGTTTTTGGTCCGGGCGGGGTGGGGGTCACCCAACACTCACAACAGCACAGAAGGGTCTGAAAAAATTCCCCTGCCCTTAGGAAGGGGGCCAAGAAAGCCAATGCTGGGGGTGAGGGCATCAACCATCAGGCCTCTTGATGAACGATTTTATTTCTGACCAGCAGTTTACTACAGAAGCAAACAGAAATGGCACAGATGAGCAACAACACAATCCTCTCCGCATAGTTTAACACCTAAGTAGGTGAATGTCAATCCCATTCTCCCTCTATGTATGTGTACCGTAGTCACACATTTGAGTTAAATTTAAGACGAAAGTTTTATTTTGCTGAATGCATAAGAGGATGGAGAAGCATCAGTGTATTACGGATGATGTTTGCCAGGTTCTATATTTCTAGTCACTATTCTACTAAGCGTTGTGCAGCATTAAAGATTAATGAGAAGGGAGAACAATGTACCCCAGTTTCAGTGTCACAATGAGGATTGGCAAGCAGACACCTGCTTAGAAAGGCATTTGGGTAATCTATCTGGCATTTTATTTCCCCGAGACATAATGTACCAACTTCATTCAATGAATTTACCGGATCCTAATTACTTTGCTTTCTTTTTGATCTGAGGTTATGCTGACTTCATGGGTTTACATATAGAGTAACATTACAGTAGTTTAAATTAATGCTTAAATGTTTATTTATCACTACCTGAAATAACAGAAGTATACAAGGCATATTACGGTTTCACATTGTTTTGCTGAAATCACTTAACTCTTGATTTACATTTAAATGCACGCATTTTACGATTACAGAAACATTCCTATGCATACTAACTATGACTGAAACCAAGAATTTCTTTAGCAGGTTCTGATTCTGCCAGATTTGGTGTCGAATTTTCAATTCCTTAAATTTTTTTACGAGATATTGGAATACTGAAAAATCATACAAGCGACACCATTTGCTAGTACTTCGATTAACTTATTTATGGCTCTTCACTGTATGAATTGTGCAGCAAAAGTATCCAAAACATTATTTTAACCACATGTTAATTTTAGTTTAACCACGTGCAAATTTGCCAATAACACACACCTTAGCCTATAACCATGCGGCCGGTGAAACACTTATGCCCCATTAGTCTCTACCATCCCCCTCCGCGTCCTCTTGCAATCATGCATACAGACCCTCTGCCTTAGTCAGAGTTGGATGAATAGTGATGTAGGATATAAAAAGCGTACTGTAAGATACGGCATGAGTTAAAGCGACCTCTTAAAAGATGACCACAATCACTTTTCTCATACAGGCAGTTGTGACATGTCATCTGGTATTTTTCATAAGACCTTCAAATATCTCTCTCTGTTACGATCTTACCCTATCACAGTTTGGCTGGCAGATATTAGCACACAGGTTGGGATTGCCGGACCTTCCATGTTCACTGGTAGGTGCAGATGTATGCTTATTTTTCAAAATAAATATATCTGTTATATAGTGGAATTGTCCAATAGACGAGAGTTAACACTAAAGGAAATGTTTGGAACAACCCCATGTGCCCAGATTGTAGCAGTGACTTGATCTCTGGTAGTAGAGGGAAATAACTTAGGAAGACCATTTGAGCTATTGGATTGCAATCTGTATATCCAGGTATGTCTATGTGTATGGGGTCCACTTCAATGGGAATAAAGCACCTAGCCTAGATATATAACCTGCAAGTGTTTTTATTGCTCAAATTGTTTATGTTTAATTTTAAGGCCCAATACCTTGAAGAAGCAGTCGAGTTCGCCTAGCAGTAAGGGGAGGGAATGCATGGGCTCAGAGATCATTACTGTCACAATGTACACAAAAATTTAAAATGTCAATTCATCATTCCCTAGCATGACCCCACGTATGTGTTTATTGTGGTTTATTTTGTCAGCAAGGGGTTCGATATATAAAGCAAAGAGAAGAGGTGTGAGTGGAGACCTCATAGTCTCATTGACCCCAGCATGTGCACTGGGCTTTTGGTAGTTCACGCAGATACAGATGCAAAGATGAGGGCCTAAGCTTATCTCCTGGAGAACTCTATTCAGAAAGCACCAATTGTCCCTATGAAAGGCTTTTGCCACATCTAGGGAGAGCAACAAGATGTTCTTCCTTCACCTCTGTGCATTCTCCATTAGAAGCAAAACTTTTTTTGAATTATCGCCATACTGTCACAAATCCTGATTGGTTCAGGTCTACTGGTCTACTATCCAAGGGCCCAGACGAGCTGCTAGGATCCCTGTGAATATTTTGAAATCCATAGTCAGTAGAGATATCAATCTATATGAACCACATTTCTCTGCATCCTCACATGGGTTGTGAATCGCTCTAATTTTCGCCTCAAGCACAGAGGGGTTCAGGCATCCCGTCTCACCAAAGGAGTTTAATAGCTGGGTCAGAATTGTGGCCAGCTCCATCAGAAGATAGCTGGAAGCCATCTGGCCCTGGTGACTTCTCCTGTTTCAGACTTGCTATCCCCTTTATAACTTCCTCAGAACTAATCAGGGTCTCTATGTCCTCCAAACACTATGGTGGTATGCACAGCCCCTCTGAATGTTTGATGTATTCTTCAATCTCATCAGCCATTGGTTCTTCACTGTATAGATCCTGGTAGAATACTCTAAATGTGTACATAATTAACTAGTCTTCCTTAGGCAGGGCCCGTAGTGTCTAATTCCCCTTGACTCTTTTGTTAATCATCTTAGCACACAACTTGTTTGTTAGCATTCTTGCAGCTTTTTAACTACGAGCACAATATTTTTGTTCTACACTATCCATGACATAATCTGCCCTACCTAAGTCAATGGCCTGATATGTTCCCTTGGTAGCCTAATATTTCGGCATGTTTGAAGGGCTTGAGTGGCTTGGAGAATCTCCTCTAATAGTCGAAGTTGAGATTCTAGTTTCTCTCCAATATCCCTCCTCATCTTGTTAAGTCTTGCTCATACAGAACTAAGGCAGCCTTGAGTGCTGCTTTGAGGGTGTTTTAAAGCAGAGACATCTCCACCTGTCTATGCCATTTACTAACATGCATTTATTTAAAGCAGTTTTTGCCTTCCATTAAACTGATGCATTGAAAATCAGGACATCACTGAACCCTTAACATTTATCTCCTAGTCTGCTAGTTCCAATCCCTCTACAGCTCTCAGGCATGAGCTGGGAGTGCTATACCTCCTATATTTGAGTCAGGACAAGGAAAAGTATCATATCTCATAAGATTCCCCAATCTGGAATAAGTTTTATGAGCTATTTAACAGAAGATGCAACCACATATGCTGGGTTTGCTATACATCTGTAAAGTACTCATCCACCCCTGAATCCCTGGTACAGCACTTTGGACCCTGTACCTCTGCTGGGTTACATCTTTTGATCCATCCATTACCACATTTAGATTGTCCTCTATGACAATCTACCCCTCCGCTGCTCGTAATATCTCAGAGATCACTAGTTTAAGGAATCCTTCTTTATTGATATCAGAGGTGTAGTCAGATGAGACAGTATACACACAGGAGCCAAGCTCCACAATCAAGCTTATGATCTTCGTCTGTCATCTACTATCACCTTTTTACAACATCTTAAATCCCTATGAGCACCATACAGCCACAAACAGCCACCAACCTTCTTGGATGGTCCAGATGCAAAACATTGCTGTGGAAACCATTTAGATCTCATCCTATGTCAAATTGTCAATCCCTTTTCAACTAGTGGGTTTTCTGCCAGAAATAGAGATCCTCTCTTTTAGTAAGTTCAGGGCTGCTAGGCTAGGCGGTAGCATGGCACATTTAGGGCCTTATGTACAAAGTCCTTTTGCAATGTCAAACCCTGCGATTAGCAAAATCGCAGGGTTTGTGATTGGAAAAGGTCTTTTCCTTACATACAAAAGCACTTTTATGGATCAGAATATTTCTCAAACTTTTAAAACAACTTTTTCGATCCTTTCCTGATTGCAAATAGGTGGAGACCCGAAAGAGGTGTCCCCCACAATTGCTGTTGCAAAACATTGATGAGATACTGACCTCTGAGTTAGGTGGTAATTGATTCACAAAAGGCATGAGGTCCCCTTAGGACCCTAACCCCCTGGGAATCATGTTGACCAATGCCTGCTCCACTTGAAGTTTTCCAAAAATAGAATTTTGTTTTAAAGCAGCATGGGAAACACTTTTTTTTAAAAAGCAGCACTGGTTCGTTTGAAAAAGCATACGTTTCCCGTTTTGGAATGTAATCATAGAGATGGTGATATACTGTCCCTTACAGGCTACCATCAAATTAATTCCAGCCAATCACAGAGTGTTGCAAATTGTGACCTTCCTAATACATATTATTTAGACAGATTGTGACTCTCTGCAATATGGTATTTTGTGAGCCAACCTATTATTGCATAAGTAAGGACGCAAAATACTATTCCATTCAAAAATAGTCGATGCACAATTTGTGACCATTTTTTGCAAGTGGAACAATAGTACGTGAGACCCCCAGTCCTTTAACATTAAAGATAATTACCTTTAGCCCCACTTACATATCGGTAAACTGGTGTGCCAAGTGCCACCCCTCCTCATCCCTTTCTTTTGTAGTATAGTATCTAGGCCATTGTTTACATGGTTGTCTTGGGCATGGTACAGACCTCACCCCCAACACCCATATCTTGTCTCCAGTCAGTCACCTCAAGTTGTGCCTCGTTCCTTTATGTCTTCCTGCCCAAAGCCATGCACTGCGTCAGGGTGTCCATCCAGATCTTCACTGCTGCCTCTTCTCCATTTGCTGGGTGAGGTCGCTGCAGTCAACAGTGATCATGATCGTCTCACTTTTCACTGCGTTAAATCTCTTCTTGGAGGTGCCTGATCTCAAGCCCTGCCAGGCAGGCCGGTTTGAGATTCTCTGCCTGTGGTTGCAAGGAGGTGATTGCTGCCTCTCTTCCTCTCTCTTAACTCCGTAGTCCTCTGCAGTGGGTGCTGCTGTCCGTTGTAGTCCACTTCTCCCAGACTCACACCAGCAGATATTTTGTCTCCACCGAGAACAGATGCCCTAAAATAGCTTTTGTGTTGCTGGTAAACTCTGATTTCACAAGGGTTGGAGCAGAGCAGCCATACCTTGTGACTACTCGATTCTCCTGCTAGGCATGCCCCCCTATAACCTGCTTTCCATAGGATTACAGTTTCGGCATGCCTAGCCACCTTTTCTATGACTTCCACTAAATAGTGGAATTAAAAGTATTAGAGTTTGTTTTGTAAGGTGTTTTAGTGGCTGCTGTGGATTTGCTTCCTCCAAGTTGCACAGCAGTTTTCTTATCTAGTAATGATCTAATGTTGCAAGACCTAGAAGGCTGATGTGCAACTTGGTGGAAAAATTTCCACTGTAACCACTGATTTGAGTAGGTCAATGGATTTTACATAAATGGTTGATGCTGCAAATAGGGTTCACATTGATGGTTTATCAAACCAGAATGTAAAATTGATAGTGGTCATTTCCATTTGCATCTATAATACTGGTATTCAGGTACTCCATCATTATACACACGTTTCCATTATTGAATTATAATACATGGAAGTCTGCAATCCCTATATAAAAGCCTGTCTCTAATTTCCTTTTCACAGATGACTTGTGATGTCTCTAGTCGCCTGTAATAAAGAAATGATGTAGCCACTCAACTGTAATAATTTATTACAGTTGAGTTCTGAGCGTCACAATTCCTGCAGCCAGAGCCATCATCTGAAGGAAAATGCAGGCTACATAGCATAATTAAAGCTTCACTTTAAAAAATGAAAACAGAAAGTAGGTTTTCTGCTTGTGCTTTGTTTTTCTTGATGAACAGTGATAAGCAGAAAGGAGATATTTATGGCAACATGTTTATTTTTATAAGCTTTAGGTAAGTATAGGAATTAATCTCTGCATGTTTCTACACATTCTGATCTACAGCGGTTTTTAAAATCTTATATTGAATTGATTGCAATATCCTTTTGCATCTAATATCTAACTGTTTTTTGGTGTGTTTAATTTTAAACCAGAGATTTTAATTGTATTCTTTATGTTTACAATCATCCTATCTTTTTAGTGGTTTGTGGAAAGAGTGATGGTGTGGCCATGTATTATAAATAATAAAATACCCTTGTTGTATACTGTAGAGATATTGTAAGTCACCTTGGAGTTCTATGACCTTATAAAGGAACTCAGCCTTGTTTCTTTATACGGTCATAGTACACGACAGGGAATACTTTATTGCATGTATTTTTAAGATGTTGTTGCAATATCATTTTAAATCCCACTAATATTAGGCCTAATGCCTGTATTAGATCAATGATTTTTGTAAGTCAGCAAGCTAATAAAATGCTTTAAAAAGAAAAAGAAAAGTGAGCCTCATCTATGTCTATTATATGCCTCACAATGGACTAGTCTGATAAATAAATGAGAAAAAATTCTCACCATTGTAGGTTGTTGTTTCTGTAGTGTTACCCACCAAAGCAAATTACAATAAATTATGCAATATGTCATTTTCAAGTATCTATATCTATGGTGTCATTTATTAAGGAGCTTGAGATTAGGAATATGCAGCTTTCTGATATTCTGGTAGGAGGGGAGGTTTAAGTCCAGTAGTACAAAGAAGTAAAGCGGAACCATATCTGAAATCTTCAGCCTGTGACTCTCATATATGTTATGCTCAGTTAAGACCAGTTTGAGTAGTTCCATGTTTAATGGTTCCCTGGCCGGACTCAGATCAAAAGTGCGAATTATGTGCATTCCAGAATTTAAATCCATGCACGCCTCTGGAAACTTTTTCAGGAGTATCAGAGTTAACAAGGGTTACTGTTCCCATCTTGTGAGAATAAAAGTCTGTTATCTTTGTGGTCATGGGTCTTATTTTACTGGACCCAAAAGATCCATCATGGGGAGTCAGTAGGCCAACTTCAGTTCTTCTCACACAGCTCCTCGAAGGTCCTAGACTGCCTTTCATTTGTGCAATGGTACGTACAGCACCTCTCAGTAGTCAGTGGACTGCTTTTCTCAAGGTGGTTTAAGGCAGTTCTACCTGTCAGGATGCACAATTTCTAAGGACCCCTTCCCAAACCTAGCAAGGGGAGTTAACTGTCTCTCTGCTTGAAAGGGGCTCCAGTCTCCTATGCTCCACACCCTAGAATCTTATCCATTGAAGGACTTCAGGAATGCTTTGGAGTAACTCTACAATTCAAACTGCTGTCTAACAGGTTGCCTCCAAACGCCTGCTGAGGTACCATTCCCACAACGGAGGCTCAAAATAGATTCCTGCGATGCAACAGTAAAAAACAACACATATTCCCCATCCTCACCCTACTACACAAGCATAGAGTAAATATACATGCAACATCCATGCTCAACATAAGTGCTGTAGTAAACAAACAACAGGAGTATGACCCATAGACCAGGTTGAGATCTGGGTGGATAAACGAAAACTAACAACAATGTCTCAACCGGTATCATTAAGGAAAAGGGGCCCGATTCACAGAACTAACTTACGACAAAATCCTAAACTTACTACCATTTTGGTATTCACAGAATGAACTTACTCATTTTGGTATTCACAGAATAAACTTACTCATTTTGGTATTCACAGAAGACACTTATACATTTTGTGTAACTTACACATTTTGTGTAACTTACTCATTTTGTGTAACTTACACATTTTGTGTAACTTACACATTTTGTGTAACTTACACATTTTGGAATTCACAGAAGGCACTTACTCATTGATGAGTAAGTGCCTTCTGTGAATACCAAAATGAGTAAGTTAATTCTGTGAATACCAAAATTGTTGTAAGTTCATTCTGTGAATACCCAAATGTGTAAGTTCATTCTGTGAATACCAAGATTGCTGTAAGTTCATTCTGTGAATACCCAAATGTGTAAGTTCATTCTGTGAATACCCAAATGTGTAAGTTCATTCTGTGAATACCCAAATGTGTAAGTTCATTCTGTGAATACCAAAATTGTTGTAAGTTTAGGATTTTGACGTAAGTTAGTTCTGTGAATCAGGCCCGACAAGTATATATGCATGTACAAAACATTACAGGAAGGACGAGGGAGACTCGTGGTGTTTTTTAGAAAGTGCTCTTAGCATCATATATTTAAAGTAACAAAAATTAGAGCAGTTGTATCAGCACTGTGTGCATGAATGCACGGGCAACCCAAAACGTACTTGGTGCACTACTGTGCTCGTGACACACGAAAGTGACGGCGCAAGTGACAAGTGAAAGAGCAGCGGAAGGCGCAATGTGACAAGGTGAAAACGAATATATATACAGAAATATATGGTTCAACAGAGACTATTTACAGAATTAGGTCGCGGTTTAGCAAAACATTTTGTGTGAACCATAGTTGAATTTGCGCCGTGGATTGCGCTGAATGGTCGACGGCGTTTCGATCCTATTTAATCAGGATCATCTTCAGGACCGGGTTGCCAATTAAGGGGTGCTGAAAGAGGTAGGCTGCGGGCGTCAAAGGGCAGCGTAGCTTGCCCAATGAAGAGAAGAACAAACTAGTTAGGTCCCGCTGATGGGTGCAAGGTCCCAGGAAATGCACGCAGCGCGTGGGAGGATCTGAGTGGTAGGGCAATGCCGAAGGAAGCCGGAGGTTCCTAACAGCCGGGTTATGAAGTAAGGCTGGGGAAGTATCTGACAGGGTCGGAGCCCCGATCTGTTGTGTATACAGGTGATGCAGAGGTACACGGTCCGTGTAAAGGGATCCGTAAGGTGAGGCAAGGGGGATTGAATCTGAAGACAGGAAAGTACGCTGCGATGAGCGCCAAGCCGCCACATTCGTGTGCGGCTGTTCCGGTGTCTACCAGGTAGACAGATGCTCCCACGCGCTGCGTGCATTTCCTGGGACCTTGCACCCATCAGCGGGACCTAACTAGTTCGTTCTTCTCTACGCTGCCCTTTGACGCCCGCAGCCTACCTCTTTCAGCACCCCTTAATTGGCAACCCGGTCCTGAAGATGATCCTGATTAAATAGGATCGAAACGCCGTCGACCATTCAGCGCAATCCACGGCGCAAATTCAACTATGGTTCACACAAAATGTTTTGCTCAACCGCGACCTAATTCTGTAAATAGTCTCTGTTGAACCATATATTTCTGTATATATATTCGTTTTCACCTTGTCACATTGCGCTTCCGCTGCTCCTTCACTTGTCACTTGCGCCGTCACTTTAGGTGTGTCACGGCACAGTAGTGCACCAAGTGCGTTTTGGGTTGCCGTGCATTCATGCACACAGTGCTGATACAACTGCTCTAATTTTTGTTACTTTAAATATATGATGCTAAGAGCACTTTCTAAAAAACACCACGAGTCTCCCTCTTCCTTCCTGGAATGTTTTGTACATGCATATATACTTGTCTTCCTTAATGATACCGGTTGAGACATTGTTGCTAGTTTTCAACATAAGTGCTGGGCATAGGGGACCAGCAGACAATTTTGCACATTAGAGCCAGTAAGCAACTCTTCCCAGTCCGGTGAGCTGATGGTGGTTATGTTTGGCAAAATAGTGCTCACGGTGTTCCCTTTCAGGCCACAGAATCTAGCTCTTGGCCATAATTCTTTTTTCCACACTGGCCCTCAGCATAAAGGCGTAATTGTCATGTGCACTGAGGCCAAAAAACCCAGCATAACCAGAGAATCGCTATGGGGAACTCTGTCCAAGGTCTTCAGAGCCTAATATGGGGACATTTTTCGTCCCAAAAAGGAACAAGGATCTGCCTCCATGTCATAGTGTAATATGCAATTTTTTACCATTGCTGAGTACAAGGGAGGGGCATGACTCACAAGAGACAACACCTCAAGTAGGTGAGGATGCTAGTCCCCTCCCTCAACAAGGTTATTAAATAACACATCACATACCGCAGATCTGATTCCATGAGTTCTTCTTTGCTGTTTGTTTTATGTTTCAAATTTATAAACACATTTATTTAACCAGAGCTGAAGGGGTTAAATCCATTTATTGAGTTAGTCTCACAAAGCTAATTAAGGACTCAGTTGTTTTCCTCAGTATAATGATTATAACATGGAATCTGAAAGGCAGTAAGCAATGATTTCTGAAGTTAGTTTGGCACTATTACCCTAATAATGGGAAATTTGACCTTTGCGTGTTAGACATAAATGTGTATATACATGTGTAAATGCATTGTTTTATTTCAAAGAGTATGTTGTATTGTGCCACTGTCAGACCCCATTCGGGGGCTACGGGGCAGAGGGTCCCAACTGTAGTGGTTGCAGTCATTTTGAACTGGTGTCCGGGGATCCATTGTACTATTGCTCTGCAAACTGGGCCAAGTACAAACATTTCTGTACTTTTTCCTGCTAGCGAGTGGGATCAGTCAGAGGCTTCTCTGAGAGCTAGAGTAAGGGGGCAAGAACTCAGAACTCAACAATCAACCCATAGACAACATAAAGTAAAGTCAAGCCCAGTGCTAGTCTTTTGAGTAAAAGAAAGTACGTTAATCATACAACGCTACTTATTACTACATAGTTTAATTCGGGTACTGCAAGACAGGCTTATAACCCTGTTCATGTCTAGGTGCTACATCCTTTTGTACCCACCACGCAAATAGAGCTCCCCAGTGTTTGTAATCCCTGGCATCTAATCAGGGAGGCTGATTACAGTAGGTACGCTCATTCAATTACTCAAAGACATATGCACTACAACAGTTTGTTTGCTTTTCCTTCACTGCAGTGTTAACACGGAGAAAGCCTTGATTCATGCAGCAGACTCAGTCTTGTTTTCACATTGACATTCACACATGCCCTGCAGCCCTGTGGTTACCTGCTTCTGGCGGTTGGAGTCCTGTCAGGTGTAGCACAGACGCATGCAGCCGTTTCCCTCCGGTGGTGACTTTGGAGCTGTTGTTGCTGTGAACATGGAGATTTCAGTGGTCTAGGTGCAGCGGATGCCTCTGACGACTTCTCGTCTTCAGCAGTTTAATTACGGTCTCCAATGACCACGGACTGAATCGACTCTGGTAGATGCAGCTTCCTGGTCGATCTCGAATTCAAAGATGGTCTTGGCAGTTGTAGCCTTCGGGCTGAACATGGTACACACATCAGCTGTGCAGGAGCACTTGGGCTCCAAAGACAGCAGCACAGTTTTTCAGTGGCAGCCAACTGCTGATTTCACTAAGAGTTTTTTTTGTAGAAGGCTTAATGCCGTTCATCAAGAGAAGGTTCTTGGGAGACCTGGGGACCCTATCCACATGCGTTTCTGGCTCAGCCTCTGGCAGTTGCTTGCTCTCTCTGGCTTTCCCACACCTCTGGCTCCTCACCTTGGACTATCTCTATTCTGCTCTTTCTCAGTAGTCAGGCTTCTAGATTTCTAGGCAAATGCTAAGCTCGTCCAACAGAAAGTGCAGACTTCAGGTAATGTCCCCTCACCTCTGGAAGACTGGCTGTCAGCCCTGGTCACACAGAATTCTTTTGAGTACTCTGCAGAGCATTCCTTTGCTTCGCCATTAAAAACTTGAAACAGGGTAAAAGTGGAGTGGTTTGGGTCCCACATTTATACACATTTTATAGACAGAGGATGATGATCCACTCTGAGTTTTCAGAACTGGTTTGCGTTGCTTCTCTTTCAAATGTCATTTTCAGGCTACTCTCCAGACACTGCTTTTGTGCAAAGTGATGCTTCTCACAGCAAGTAGGAATGGGGCTGCATTTAAGCAGGAGTATCCAAACCATGAACTCAATGAAGTGTGAATTTGCTACACTTGCTGCCACCAGCCTTCCTGCAGCAGCAAGAAGAGACAGTCAAAAGGCCAGCCCATGCTTACAAACTCCTTCACACTGAACTACACGTCTCACCCATACCATCTACCAAATGGTATTGCTTGGCAAGAACTAATCAGTCCCTTGCTAACAATGCCCTTATTGAATTTCTAAAGGGAGCCCTGGCTCCATTCTCTTCACTTCAGTGTTTGGGTCTACACTCTCTAAGTGCAGGAATACAGGCAATATATTTTCACTGTCTGTGGGAGCTGCCATCATCCTCCATTTTGTGACATGCTAAATCTGGGGCATTCAAAATTGATCCCACTGGTTCAAGCCTCACACAAAACACACAGATGTACTATCATACACATGCTACACATGCACTGCATACACCCACACACATACACCTACACACACACATGCACACACACACACACACACATATGCACACATGCATATATACACACTTTCTCTCTCTCAACATGCACATGGGATGTTAGGACCAGGTTCTGTGCTTTACATCACAGTGGGACTTTAAACCAGTGGGATCAGTAGACCACATGCACACTAGCATAGGAAAAACTCTTGTATTAGTATAGATTCAAAAACACTTAATGTGATACATTTGTGGCATGGACAGTAGTCAACCGCCTACTGTGAGGGCAGGCTTGGTGTGACTATCCAGGACATAGGACTTAGCCTGGACATCATACTGTCAGAGACATGCCTAGGCCTCTGTGCACATGCAAGATTGGCATGACGAGAGGGCCAAAATAAACGCCAGGACACCAGGTTAATTTGCAACTGGGCTTTCAGGGCAGGAGTGCACCCTGTTTACCATTCAAGGGACATTCCCACCCCAAAATTCACTTACTACGTGCAACTGCATACACAGATACACACTTACATATACGCACACGTAAAAATACACACACAATAACACATGCACATACATATATTAACCGAAAGTAACTAGAAACATCTTGGTTTAGGGTGTAACACATGCAGGACAAGCACACTAGAGCAAGACAAATAGGCAGAAGCCAACAGAAGTGCAACGAGATGGTCTGGACCCAAAGCCCACTCTGTACATTCTTTACTATCGGTCTTCTTCAGACCTAAGAAGAGAGATTGTGGACCAGAAGAAAGTGTGAAGGCTAAATATTGTATACAACTAGCCTAAATCGTTTTTTCGGTAATCTAAAGGTATTGTGCCAGTTACATTTTCATCTGTCACTGGGTGCACTTAGCCTCTCTCTAGTCCAAGGTCGATAATAACAACTATTACTAAGCTGCGTAAAAACAACATCTCTTTATTTACAACGTAGCATGCTTAAATGTTACAGCACTGTGCAAATTCCAGATTGTTTTTAATTTATCATTAAAATGACAAAAGAATGGCAAAAACGTAAAAGAGTACCCCAGCGTAGAAATTCCTAATAAATCGTATTATAATAGTGTAAGACCTTGGAAAGTACCACACCACTCCTTTCTCTCTAAATAACGCGAGGACTTCAGTTTCTTGTACTGTCAGTCAGGCACCTTACATGAGCACTTTAAGCATTGTGTGAAAAACTCACTTTAATCTAAACCCGTGGCATGCTGCCCGAGCATTTAAGGCATGTGCCCCCTGGCCTATTGATGCGAAAGATAATATTTTGCTCTGGTGGCGGAAACAAGGCTTTGAAATAGTAGCAGGAATCATGAAAATAAAGTGAACTTTGCAGGCTTAAATTCAGAGACAGAGCAAATGAAATTTACTCAAAGGGTTCATTTGAAAGGCTCATGAAAAGAACATGAAGTACTTCAGAAAGAAAACATTTTATAATGGCATTGTGGCATTTGCTAGTACTCGTGATACATGAACCAAGGCACCATAAACTGGGTGGGCTATAACTTTCTCACTGTTCCAAAATAGCGTTTTAATCAGTGAGAGAAAGTCAATCTTTTTGAGGCCTGGGCATAGTTTTAATTATGGTGGAGTTATGGAACTAAATTTAGTAATTCACCATTACTCTTTGACGCCGAATTACTGATTATAATACGATTACGCCTGCTCGCATAATTAAACGTAATTTGGGGTAAAACAATCCTACTGCTAGCGCACATTTAGCCACCGCAAGCAGCCGCTCGCACTCGCTATTTGTGTTCTGCTGCATTCCGCACTATTTCTTAACGGAAAATGCATCCTTGTATCCATTTTATACTCAAGGGTGCATTTTGTGCTAAGAAAATAGCGCTAGATGTCAGGAGTAAGTAGGGGGACAATTCTACTCCAACAGTACATTTAGCGCTATTTCTTAGTGCAAAATGCATTCTCTCGCCCATTTTGAATGCGGGGCGGGCATTTTGCGATAAGAAAATAGAGCTAAATGCAAAGGTAGCAAATTGGTGGAAAATCCTACCCCAAGAGCACATTTAGCGAGTACGAGCAGCTGTTCGAGCTTGCTATTGGTGTTCTGTTCCATTTAGCACAATTTGTTAGTGCAAAATGCATTCTCACGACCATTTTGGATGCGAGATGGCATTTTTGGGTTAAGAAATAGCGCTAAATACAGAATTACTCCTGTTACATAATTATGAGTAAGCTTGTGGTTTTTTTTGGTAATTCCGCGTGATTATGCTACACTGAATTACGCCCACCCAATATCGTTTTGAGTGACCCTCTATCCTTTTTTAGCTGTCTGTTGACACTATGAGACTTCCATGTAGACATGCAGTGCATGAACTCCCCAAAACATGAAGTAAAATCGTCTACACCTAATTGGCTTATCTTACTTTTAAGTAAGGTTACAGTAACATGATGCAGGAAATGCACCAGTGGAACAGGAGTTAAATGTCACGTGGAGACTGAAGTGTACATTTACACCATCCAAATATAAGAATGAAAAAATATGTGTTTCATGTTTACCATTGTGGCCTGCCTGCAGCCTAAATCCTGCAGTAAAATAGACATTCCAGCAAACTTTAACTCACCTTTAGCTGTGGCTTCCAGCTCAGGAGGCTGGCAGGTTAGTATATAAAAGCTGGGCATGATAAATATTAAGAAAAGTATGTACTTAAAGCGTCCAGTATTAGTAAATGTAACTTATACTATGGAGAGGCATGGTTGTGATTAGAGGCAATTTGACCAAATTAGGGCCAGGAAATAATCAGAAAATTATTTCAAAATGTATTTCTACTATTTATGGACAATCTAGTTCAATGGTGAAGGTCGATTTTTGTTACTCTTATTCGATATGTAAACTTGTAAAATCAGACTCTGTGCTGTCTGGAGGCTTTTGTAGTAATGAATCCAGTTCTACCAAACTTCCTTCTTGTTAATGATTAAAGCTTGATAAGATGTGAAGAAAATGCTGCAAGGAGACAATAGAGTTATGTTTGGGGACAGAAACAGTAGGAGGAGTGAATAATGGACATTTATTGTGGAACACGGCAGCTGGAAGTGGACAGGAACACACAGATGACATCACAAAAGACCAGTCATGTTTTATTGTGCTAGATGGCCCTCTCCTCATATTGACACTCAGCACTCAGCAAGCGATCCCTCTTTAAGTCATTCATTTCTGTTTCTAGTTGGGGGAAACTCGGATCTTGAAATTAAAAGAGTCCTGCCACTCCTACCATTTTGAACGAAGGCTTCTGGGTTTTGTTTGTCGACAGGTAAACAGTAATTGTTACATTAGTGGGATGGATGGCTGGTCTGTGGGACTTCTCTAGGGTTTGAATCAGGGATTACCGCCAATTACTGGCAAGCATACAGGATAAGTATTATAACCCACCACCAGTTCACCAGAATACATTTGGACATGGTGAAGATCCAGAAGATGGAAGATTCTTTCTATGATTTCTAGTGAAGAGTTCTGAGGAGTATTGTTTGCTTCATGTTTTACCGAGAGAGAGGAGGTGCTTTCATGGATCAGCATGTTGTGTTTTGTTTGCCCCACGGATGCAAAAGGCTGAAAAGGAGCTCCAACCTCTATGGGCGAACTAACTAGGCTGGGAGTACATCGCTCTGCACCATTTTGGAGCTCTGGCTACAGAGAGTCCTGGACCGTAGGGGCCTTCCTTGGAAGCCTGTGAGCTGTGAGATAGATTAGGAGAAACCTTTTCATTAACTGCAACAAAGTAGCTTGTTATTTTTTGGTCTCTGAAAAATGGGTTGAGACACCAAAACTTCAGGAGAAAGGTGTGATCTAGCCAGCTACAAACTGCCGGACTTTCCAGTTCAGAGGTTTTTCTACCAAAGTGCAAGGCTATTGTGCAATTGCTGAAAGAAGCTTGTGGATACCACATCAACTTCCTTCAACCTCCTGCTGTTCCATGAACATGGGCATTGGGACCAAGACCAGGTTGCAAAGACACCATTTCTGTGAAATGACCTAGGTGACTACATAACTCAGCTCTATTTTGAGGTCAAAACTGAAGTCTTCAGTGGAAACCCAAAATCAACATATCTGTTTTAAAGCGACTCTTGCCGGCTTCACTATCCTACCTTCCACCGTTAGAGGAGTTTGAGATTCAGGAAAAGTCTAAGAGCCTCATTTCAAATTTGAAGGGAACCAAAAACATCCAAATTATGGAGGATACTCTAAAAATATGGAGTGGAATCCACTTCTCGAATTTACTTCACAATATTATCTCTATGGTGGAGGAAATTTAGCCAGTGGATGTTACTGCCTAATTAGAATTTCCTTTAGAAATGGTAGTATTTTCAGTTTCCTCTGAAATTCTAAATTAGGCCCAAAGTCCCCAGAACCTTTGATCAGATTGACATTGAAGGCTTACATGGCCTTCTAATTATCACAGTTACCCTGAAATTGTCCTAGGTCCCAGTCAACTGCATCCATTCACTTTAATTTTCTCTTTATATTCTCTTTCTCGAGGGAAATACATACTTGTGCCATAAATACTAGGGGTTAAGCTAGATTTCTTCAATAAACTATGTTTTTACTTATCAAGATAGCATCTTATTGAGTAGGTGGAATCCTAATTCAGGATCTCACAATCAGTACACATATACGTCAATATGTTGTGTGTGCTTCAAATCAAATAAGAGCATTTATCATTTGGGTTCTGCATCTGCAAGGTACTTAAACTGCCCTTCTAAATATGAGACAAGAACTACTCTCCACAATGAATCCAAGTAAGACTTGCACACTGATGCTATCATTGTCACATCTTCTTTAGACACATTATCTTTGAAAAATGAATATCTTGTCTATCTAAGGGTACAGACATCACCAGTGTCATCCCTCTGGACTCTACTTCAAAGTATGAACATTTCCATTGCCGCATAATCTGGCTACCTACAAAATCACTTTTTGCATTTATGTCAAAGACACCAAAATCCATCATAATGTCCATGAAGGAACTAGTCCCCAACAACAGGGAAATGACTGCACGACACAAATGCATATCTGCAGATACCAGAATAAGCTTTGTCTCAACTCGATCAAAACTGAAGTCATGGTGCGTAATTGACTGCTGTGGTCTGTACCCAAGACAGTTGATCCAAACCCTCCAGGGATAAAAAGAAAGATATATATTTGTTATCAGTTTATATATTTGTAGAGTTGCCTACAGTAAAGCTGTACTTAATAGGAATAGGAATAGGAATTCAAGCTATCTTCTTTGCCCAAAATTATTGCTGCTACCAAAATTAGCTCCCACTTGCTATTAGATCTTAGAAGAGCACTCCTTTTTCTAGCTACTCCACACAAGATTGCCTTGGTCCTAGAATAGTTCTCGGCCCATCTCCATTACTACAATTAGGGGCATAACTATAGCTAAGTAAAGTGCATCCCCACCTCATCCCACTTGGTGCTGCTGTATTTCTCGTTTGCAATTCTGCCACTGCCAACCCCCTCCGAAACACCTGCCACCCTCTGCGTTGCAATGTCCATGTCGCTATCTCCCCTGTCCCCTCCATCCTCATCTTAATATTTAATTTAAAACTCCCCCGTTCACTCCCAAAAGTCGACAACAGGATTTGGGGGGGAAATATTATATCTGTCTACAAGAAGGTTGTGTTTTTATCCTTATGGCTGTTTACTGGGGTGAATAGCTGATGACACCACTGTCCCTCTGTTCACCCCCCCCTAAAAACAGAGTCAGCTCACCTCCTTTTGCCCCATATGTCCAGTCAAACCTAGTGGCTAACAATAGCCCCCTGCGGTGTAGGGGGGCCCGAACTCTAGTGAGGCCCATCCTGCACTGTGCACGGGCAGTGTCAAGAGCTCCTGACTGGGACGAGAGCATGGGGGCCCCCCTCTATGTACTTTGCAGGGCCCCCCTCAAGTTTCGTTGCGCCACTGGTCTAACCCTGCACTGATCCTCCTTTTTCTCTCCTCTCTCCCTTTCTACGGACTCCCTACTGCCTCTCTCTTCCTCTTCTCTCTTTGCAGAGTTCATTCATGGCCACCTATCTTCTTAATTGTTTTATTTGTTTTATTATATTTTCTTTTCCTCCAATAACCCCCAATTAAGGGGCATATTCACAAGGAGCTATCGCCGAATTAACGGCACTTTATCGCAGCCAAAGTCGTGATAAATTTACCCCCCCATTCACAAGCCGGTGTAAACAGCCCACAGCACCAGTTTACCCGCGATAGCAGCCACAAAAAACATCACCACAGAGGACCCCAGCAAATATCGCTAGCGAGATGCAGAGTAGGCGTTCCCGTGACAAAAGCCGAGACAACAGCACACCTCAACATTCACAACAACCAGCCAGATCCGCGATAAAAACACAAAACAGGCGATAAGGCGCGTTAGCACCAAGAAATCTACACCTGCTCTGACCTGGTGTAAAGTCGGACGGCAGCCAGCACCACAAAAGGGAGCACAGCCCAGGGCCACATCTGAAGGGCAACAGATGCCATGGAGCCACCCATCATGCGGCCCGGACACCCAAGAGGGCCACAACACCCACCGACACCACCCCCAGGACCACCCCTCCCTGGCACCCCCCGACCAAAGCTCAACAAGAAAGATATGCTGTTCCCCTAAACGAACAACGTGATCAAGGGATAAAAGGAGGGAAGTCCTCCTTGTCGGAACTAGAGTCCTCACACACCCAGCAAGCTAGGTGTCATGCTTCATCATATGGACTTGCTCCTCGTCGGGTCAGCGCTGCAATACCCGACGGGCTCCCTTAAAGGGGCACTTTAACGGAGATCTTTAGTTCCTGCCGTTTGGTGCGTGGGTGTGAGGGCCCTAAAAAACAGTGTAGATGTGGTGCAGGTGAGTGACGTTAAAAAAGGTTGGATAGTCCACATAAACTCTTTATTCGGCTGGTAATCCACCTTCTTAAAAACAGAGTGGATGCTCTCTGGCTCTATGGTCCAGTGGAGCCTAGCTCATCTCATATCGTGTGGTCGACATGTTTCATGCATCGTGGTCAATATTGATCCATTGCATTTCATCAGGACCTTGTGTTACTATACTATCTACACTTGGTGGTGGTGGGCAATGAGGCTCCTACCTACCACACTTCTTGGAAGCGAGCGCGAAGTCCCGCCAATCCTAGTGGTAACCTAGTTATGGGATAAAACTCACTCCATTCGGTTTTTGGGCTTTAGACACCAGATTCGTGGTGTCCGGCCTCATTAAGATGTGCGCCGGTACACCTCCCGCGCGTGCAGCCGCAAAATACCGGACCAAAGACATGCCACATCAGCCACACCGAAACATGTACAAAATATTCCGCTTGATGCCGCACAATCACAACTGGTGACATGGATGTGTCGTCACAGAAATGACCAGCACACATTCACTTTCGAAGCAACAAATGAAACTTTATTAAAATGAACAACGAAATGAAATGAAGACACATGGCCGCTCCCCTCCAGACAATACGTAGGTCACAGCCTGTAAGACAAAAAACATGATGAGAAGGTGTGTCCTGCACACATCAGAGGACAGAGAGAGAGCAAAGGAGAGAGAGAGGAAGAGTGGGAGGGAGAGAGAGAGGAAGAGTGGGAGGGAGAGAGAGAGGAAGAGAGGGAGAGAGAGAGAGAGAAGAGGAGAGAGAGAGGAAGAGAGGGAGGGAGAGAGGAAGAGTGGGAGGGAGAGAGAGAGGAAGAGAGGGAGAGAGAGAGAAGAGGAGAGAGAGAGGAAGAGAGGGAGGGAGAGAGAGAGGGAGAGTGGGAGGGAGAGAGAGAGGAAGAGAGGGAGAGAGAGAGAGAGAGTGCCGCTCTGCGCACCCAGGCCACACTGCTCACCTGCTGCCACCGGTGTGTCTCCAACCACGTGCCGGTATGTAGGGCAGTTCACCAGGTCACACATCTGATTCAGAGCCGTCAGCTGAAACAGAGCCCAGATACATGACTGGTACAGTACACACACTTGCACAAGACAACATCGCCTGCCCGCCCATGCACACCCAGGCAGAGGCACCCCAACCACTCCCGCCGCCCTTCGGAGCATGCCCGCCCATGCACACCCAGGCCTCAATGCTCACCTTCCGCCACCGACGCGTAGACAGGAGGTCCCACCACGTCCCGCTGCAAGCCACAAGCCTGGGGCCCGCGGACATGGCACCCTCCACATCATGCAGCCCTGCTCCGCAGGCCACCAGGTCTCACGTTTGGTGCTGGGTCTTGATTACTCCATGGCAGAGGACATACCAGTGCACCCGGCACCATCGCAGGCTGCACACCCGCTCAGCCCAATGGGTGCCACCAACTCTGGGATCCCGGAAGCGACGCCACGTGGCGGTAGGCCCCGCTGCCCACTGGCTCTGGCCTACACTGCGGTCCAGCAGGGCACACAAAGCCTGAGCTGTCCGGACCGCCGGGACGGGGCATCATCGCAGGCTGCACACCCGCTCAGCAGCTCAAGGTGCCATTGACACAGTGCACCCCAAGTCACCGTCCAGTGGCGGGGTGCCTGTGCTATCCGCAAGACCCCGGGTGCCACTAACCCTGTGCAACCCCAGTCTGCGCCACGTGGTGGTAGGCCCGTGCCTTACTCAAGGCCTCGGATGCCACTAATCCTGTGCGCAACAACTCATGGGCCCTACATGAGTGAGAACCATGGAGCGGCCGTCATCCAGTCACCACCGGAAGAGGGGAATGTGACGTCGTCGGCCCCTTATGTTGGTGGAGTCACATGGCCTGTGACGCCTGTGCCGGATGGGTGTGGTGTGTGTGAAAACCTGCCCTCAGGGAGTGGCTGTGACATGCTGACAACTAGACCAGTGACCTGCACACCACCAGCGAGTACGCCCGCGACGGGTAGCAATGAGGGCCCCCCCTCGGGGCTTTAGCGGAGTGGTCTGGCCTGCCGTACGCCCGACCAGCGCAGGGCTTGCAACAATGACTTGTGGGCTCTGGGCGTGGTCCAGTCCATGTCCGGACAAGGAAGTGACTGATGCGTGTGTCCCTGTTGTAGTGTTCACGGAACCCGGTACACAAAATGCAATGTCGCACCCTCTGACTGGCATCCCACAGGATGAACATCATTGACGCAAGGGAAGGCACTGTCCCCACATTCATCCACACATCCATACATGAATGACGTAAGACATCACACAGCAGTGCGTCACTGGATGTTTATTTGCACATCCAGGGCAGTCATGCAGCTGAAGCGGAACAGGGCAATACCGAGCACACCACACAATATGGGCCCATGGAGGGCCAGCCAGTGTCCATCCGGGGATGACCTGTACTGCAGAAGAGGAAGGGTACAGTCCGCAGTCTGTCCGCCGTGTCAAGGGTCGTCAAACAGGATGTGGCAGTCAATGTCGCTGTCCGAGGTGAGTGCATCGGAGTGTATCAGGGGTCAGTGGTAGGTCTTGAGGCCATGTGCGGCACCAAGCAGTAACAGGCAAGGTGGCGGAAATGGATGCTAGTGCCTGGCCCTCCTGACCACAGTCCCATCCACGTCCTCATCCCCGGGTGTGTGCCCTGCCCCACCTGTGGGTGTTGCAGTACCGGCTGCGGCACTGTGTGCCACTGACACATCAGGGGCCGGAGGAGGATTGTCGGCCGCACTGTGTGGCAGTGACACATCAGGTGCCGGAGTGGATACGCCTGCCGCACTGGGAGGCACTGACACACCAGGGGGCGGAGATGTGGATGGTGTGGGGACAGCAGCATTCATCATCGCCACGCCTTGTGGCAGCAATGCCATGATGAGGACATGCAGGGCACGGTAGATCCCAGCTACATTTCACTGATGTGCAGCGGCGGCTGCCATCCTTTCCGCCTCCATCCGCACCATGTTCTCCATGAGCCTCCACATGTGTGCCAGCTCACTGCTGGCATCGCTGGGGCCACTCTGAGTGGACAGGTATTCTTCCCTCTGCGTCATGACTCCAGAGATGTCAGTCAGGGCTCGCTGGAGCCCATGGGGCGGACATAGACACCCAAGGAGGGCGTCCAGTTTGGTAGCCATGAGCTCGGACCCCACCCGCACCTGCTCGGCCGTCTCCCTCCGGCCCTCCAGCACACGGCGTTGGAAGGCCATTTGTTGTTCCTGGGGGACTTCGGAGGGTGTCGGGGCTGTGGGTGCCTCCTGCTGGGTGGTTTGGGTGGTGGGTGGGGTCTCATGGATGTAGCTGGGCTGCCCTGATCCTGGAGGTGAGTTGCGGATGAGGTCAATGAGGTCTTGGATGGTTTGGGTGTCGATGCTGGTGTTGTCCTCCTCCTCGTCATCAGTGAAGAGTGGCTGTGACTGCTCTGCAGAAGGTGTTGACGATGCCCCTGCGATGTGAAAGGGAGATGGTGTATTACAATGTGTCCACATGTATGTAGCCGCATGGTACAGGTTGACATTCAGACAGCATGGCATTGTACATTGTGACAGTGTGTGGGTCTGGGCGAGGATCCAGAGTGATTGTGGGTGTGCACAGTGCCCTGCTTGCTTGTGCATGTGTGCCATTGTGGCCATCTCTCCCTGTCCCCCCAGTACCTGGTGGTCACTCACCCTGTTGCGGTTGTGTTGTGTCCTGTCGAGCAGTGTCCGGTCACCGACTCCGGCCACAGTATCCATACTGATGACTGTCAACACCAGCTCCTCCATGTCATCCAGCTCCAGCTGTGGCGCTGGGCCCCCACCTCCGGTCTGCGTTGCTGCCTTCAGGTTGGCGGAGAGTTTCTCCTTGGTCTTCCGCTTGATGTCATTCCATCGCCTCTTGACCTCGTCCATTGTCCGCTTGTGCTCTCCGAAGGCATTCACCTTGTCGACGATGTCCCGCCATATTCCAGTTTTGGTGCCCAATGACACGTTGGAGGTGTTGAAGAGTTGTTGATGGTGTTCCATCACCTCCGTGACTATGATCCTGTTCGCCTGCGGACTGAACTTGGTCTTCCTCGTCTTCTTGTCCTTGCCCTTCCCTGTCCCCGAGGTCCCAGGCTGGTCGTCCGGGGTGCTTTTGGGGTTGCGCTCGTCCTCTGCGCCTGCTCCGGCTGCCTCCATGGTGCTTGTGTGTTGGTCAGTTTGTGTGTGGGTGTTTTTTCTACTTTTATGGTGATTTTTGACGCCTGCCAGGTGTGTGTTGCAGGCCTGGCGCTGCTTGTTCGCTGTTTCCTCATCGCACTTTGGCCCATCGCGTGTTTTTTGGTGTTGTATCGCATGGTACCGCCTTGTTGTGAATTCCACATTGACACAGGGTTATTTTCCCGCGATAGGCTGCGATATTGAAAGTTGCGTTACGCTACTCTTGCGGTAGTTATCACGCATTCTTGTGAATATACCCCTAAATTTTTTAGACACTCGGTAGCCTCCACGGGCCCAGACACATTTTTTTTAAGTATTTTGATTTTTGCTACATACCTTGTAACACTGGACATTGTGTTGCACATATCCACGCTTAATGCACCAATTGCACATCCACGCATAAGACGGATGTGTAAATAAGCATGCAAAGTCGGTTTAATACAGTTTTTCAAAGTGTGTACCATCAAAGGTTTGTTTTTTAATTATTTATTATGTTTTTGGGAGTTTTATACAGAGCGACGTTTACCCGAAGGTATCTTGATGTAAAAAACTGCTCACACCCTGAATGGAAATTTCAGGTAAAAAGCCCAAATCCTCTTCTAAATATAGAAAAGACATGTTTTAAGGCTTTTGAAGACGTTTCTAAATTTTAGGGTTAGGCCCTAATATAAGGAGAGAATTTCACTTTGGAGTTTTCTAGTCACGCTTTGTGAGGGAACCATCAGTCCACAGAGAAAGAAGCAGGATTATTGTCTATGAGCTTACTCTCAATAGGTCAGTTACTATTTTTGCAAAATGTCTGCGTGCTGGTATTTAGGTATTGGCGTTTCCATTAAATGTATCAAAATCCCTGCACTTCTCTTCCAGCCGTCCATGAAGTCCCTGGTTCTCTTCTGAGGGGCTGAGGGAGGGAGGGAAGGAGGGTGGAGTGAAACTGCCAAGTTTCCTGCCTTGCGGACATTTCAGTTATCCTTTCTCGGCGTGACATCCCCTCACATTCCGTTTTTGCTTTTTTGCTTTTTATATCCCTATGTGGATTTAATTGCATGCAGGCCGCTTTTCTAAAGACATGTTTTGATTACCTTGGCGCATGCTGATAGAGAAATGATCAGCCAAGAGCTGCCCTACAGAAGCGAGTCGCTCCCGCATGAAGCCGCAGAGAGGCACAGGTCTGCTGAAAGACAGGCCGACTGCTACTGGATTAATTACTGGATTAATCAAAATCCGAGGCCTGACATGTCA
The DNA here is from genome assembly GCA_963921515.1 of Calotriton arnoldi. Classification (NCBI taxonomy): domain Eukaryota; kingdom Metazoa; phylum Chordata; class Amphibia; order Caudata; family Salamandridae; genus Calotriton; species Calotriton arnoldi. The sequence continues at coordinate 233,246 of CAWUFW010004202.1, forward strand.
GAGCGGTTCTCACTTTACAGGTTTCCCTTTGTCGAAACGTGGCCAAGTGTGACCAGCGTGCTCCTGTCGTCTTCAGCACTGTCACACCACTCGCTGCACAAGGAACACCAGCTCTGAGGGTGCGATCGACAGAAGACGTCCCACATCTGCACCTGCAGGTTGCTGATCTTGCAAGGGTGCAGAATTCTGACTTTTTTGAATTTTCAAAGGTTTGTAAGAGTAGGAATGGAAGCCTGCAACAGTTGGAGGTTTTTCAAGTATAATCCAGGGAAACTTTGTTAAATTTATGTTTACTCACATCGAGAGGGTTTTCTGCATGCTCAATTGCACGTACTTTACAATTGCGCATGGGGAAATACTTTACTATGCATGTAATTATGCCACAACAGAACGTGATTTGTGGTGCTAGGTGTTCATTGATTTATATAAAATTAAGTGATTTAAATAAAATTTTAAAAAATAAACAAGTGAAGCTTTTCAAGGCTCTCAAGCTCGTCAGTGATGATGCTCTAACATGTAACAGCACAGTCAGGGTCGGAGTGGGACAGAAAATAGGTCCGAGCACCAAAATAAAAGTGCCCCTATTATTGAATGAGCTAGCTAAAAGAGTGTCCCCTGTTTGCAAATTGGGGACGTTTTGAACTTGTAAAGACAAGTTGTATGAATGTTTTGCAAGGTACGGAAGACTTCAGTGATTTGAGCTTGCTGCAGGCAATGTTTGTTTTAATATCAGAGAAATTAACAGCAAAACCCGCCCAGCAGACCATAAAACAGGCCCACAAACAGCCAAAATACTGTCCCACACACAGACCTGTCAGACCAGCCCGTTGGGCACTGCCTGATTGTGCTATGGGCCAGTCCAACCCTGAGCACAGTGATTTTTCCGCAGCTTTATTGAGGATTTCTATATTTTACAGTATATAACAACTGCTCTTCTACCTCCTGACAATGATGCTTAAGACCACAGGTGGCATGAAAACATCTGCTTGCATTTGTAGATTACTGCACTCTAGTAGTCATCATTTTACTGGATTTCTCCACAGTCTGTAATGCCATTGATCATAAAGTTCTCATAGGCTGAGTACAGAGGTGGCTGAGGGTATCTGACCCTGCCCAGCACTCTGCTACCTTTTTAGCTATGTTTGCTATATTAAAATACCACATACATAAGTAAATCTGTTCTTCCTTAAAAGAACAAGGCAAACACATCAGAGTTGGTGCCATGTTGTCCTCATCAAAAAACGTTTATGTGTGGGGTACCACAGGGATATTTGCTATCACTATTCCAGTTTAACATGTACATGTGAACAGTGGCAGAGGTATTAGTCACACACATTTAATTCCAAATGTATGCTGGCAACGTACAAATGATCTAAGGAGACAGGAATAGGCAAATTGTGAAAACATAAAAGGGCCTTATTCACAAAGGTAAACTTACACGTTTGTGTAAGTTTATGCTTTTTCAGTAGTCACAAAACTGCATTTTAATAGTAAGTTTACTACTGCGGAGGCTCTGCAGTCGGGGCATAAAACGCGGCACATAAAGGATGTGTCTAAGCCCCATTTGAATCTGGGTGAAGGAGAATTAACTATGCTTGAACAGTTCCAGTTCAGAGATGCTGTTGGTGAGGGAAATGGTTAGCAAAGTAATGCAATTTGGGTTCATCCAAGGCATGGAAGAAGGAAAGTAAAAACCCTTTGGTCATGTTTAACCCAACCTTTATTTTAACTCTAGAGATCAATGCTGAAGTCAGCTCATTTTCACTTCTGCAATGGTGCTTAGAGATCTGCAGAGATAATCCAAAGGGATAGCAGAGCTCTTTCTTTCACCTGAGGCTTATTACTGAGGATTTCAATCTAGCAGGGGGATTGTGTCAGAAGGGTTGTCTTCTTGTCTTTTCTTTTCTTGGGGACATTGGGCTCCCTCATGGTGCACTGCACGTAGTGTGAGTATTATTATTGAGTGAGAGTTTTCCAGATAGATGTGCATGGCTTTCATTATGATGCTGTCTGACTTCAATTTTATTCGAGCTGGAAGTGTGAGTTAGACGATGTTCTGAACAGTGAGGCAATATAGTCATACTTTCTCTGACTTGTGCTTTGGGGTTGACAGCATGGACACACCCTCAGGGGCTGAACGAAGACTCCAGGATGACTGTGAGCAAGGTGCTGTCACTGTTTAAGTGTGAAAGGATGCACACTTGCATTTTGTAAACTCAAGGCATGGGTCAATAGAAATGGCTTGATCCAGTGTAGAAGGCTCAGCAGATACCAATCTCGTAGATTTCCTATTGGCACTTTCTTTGATCAAGATGCAGGAATTGACTTGGTAGGCAATGGAACTTTACGTTGTATAGTGGACTACTGAGATGCATGATATTAACACTGTTTTAAATATGGGGCTACAGTTTACACCCATCCAAAATGGACTACGTTTTTAGATACTTAAGTCTGAGATGTACAGCACACGTCTGTGCTTCGCAAATGTACTCGCAGTCACTTGGGGTGGTGTAATCCAGTTGTTTTTGACACAATGAGGATTAAATGTCTTTCAAAGTTACACAAGTGATGTACTTGTTTGATTAGTAGGACCAAGGGATTCCACATACAGACTCTAGATCACTGGGAGAAGCATGAAACCAGGAGAGGTAGAGGTGGTGATTTGAAGAAGTCCATCTGCTGGAGATGAAATAGCTTAGAACTGTTTAAATGATGTCCATCTTGGTATAGAGGCTATTGAAAAGAACTTGGTGATTAACAGTGCTAAAGGCCAAGAAGGGTCAGGAGATAAGGGTCACAATTATGAGTGATTCTCAAGGCATCATCAATGACTTGGATAGTTGCAGTCTCTCTGCTACAGTGGGCTTGGAGGAGAATATTGTGGTCAATGTGTTTTTTTTGTGCTGCAGTGGCACTGTTCTTTCTATGCTTATATGATGAGGGCATAGTGGGTGATTGGCTGTCACTTGAGAGTGTCCTCCAGATCAAGGTTGGGGTTTTGACCAAAGCAAGGCCTGGGTGGTCTACAGGAGAATGGAATGGTGCAGGTGAAGAGTGAAATGTTGCCTAGGTATAGCTTCGGATCACATTATCACATAAAATTGTGCTGAGGAAGTTACTGATGACAACAAATCTCTAAATAAGAGGAGTTCAAGTTATGTTGTAGTCTGATACTGTGTGGACGGGTTTTAGGGTACTGGTCATGTGGTATGTATATGTCAATGTTGTTGATGGTATTTATTTTTAATGAGAAATACAACTTTAATGCCTATGGGATGGCCTTAATGTAACAGTCAATTCTGTCTTTGTAGATAGTGCACCTGCAGGCACTTTCAGCAGTTTTGAGAGGTGCAAGATTTTTAGGGAAGTGAGTGGAGAGCAAGGGATTACTTCAGTTCTTTTGTTTTGGGCTTGCTAAGAATGGGGTCTTTTGTATACCAGAGTATGTTTGAGTAGTGTTTTACCTTACTGCTATGGATCAGTGCATGAATGCTGAGAAGGGATACAAGTGTGGTGACATCAAGAAAAGTATTCATTCTTGGTACTGTGATGGATTTGAGTGGAAAGGCCCTGTTGAAGGGAGTTGATGAAGACGTTTTTTAAATATCTCATTGAGATTTCAGATTGCCCCTTGTGCACAGGGTTAGAGGGAGATATGTGGAAGAATCTGGTCTTAAGGGGGGTTTTCAGGAAGGAGAGACTGGGGATTGCTAGGGGATGAGATGGGAATGTTTCCAAGGGTGTGTGTGTGTGTTTAGGTTTGTGGGAGGTGGGGTTGAGAGAAGAGACACCATCATGGATTTGATATTGAGGTGCCAAGGAGGTCAAAGTCACCTATGCACGTCTTATCAGTTATAAAACTGGTGGTTGAGAGGTGAGACTGAAGACATTATAGACATCATAGATGGCACAGACATAGGACAGCAGTTAATCTGAAATGTGATGGTGAGTAGGTATAAGTGCAGTGTGTTTACAGATGAGGTTCTGTGAGTGAATCATGGGTGACAACTGACAGAGCAGTTTTGTGTATGATTGTGAGACCACCACTAATGTTTGCTAGCATTATTCGTAGATGAAGGTGATCATTCTTGCCATTAGCTCATTAATGACAGGGGAGGAGTTGGAGTTGAGACACGTTTCAATGAAGAAGAGGACATCAAGATTGTGGAGTGGATTTAGGCTACAAATGTCAAATGCATGTTTGTGTAGGGAATGAGCATTGATGAGCATGTAGGTGAGTGGGGAATGAGGGAAGTGACAGGCTTTGCATAGTTGATGTCATGCTGGATGGAACTGGGTAGGATATACTTACATGCCTGGTATGTGTACTGGACCCTGGTATTAAGGGAGCGATGAACTGTGGAGATGGGATGACAGGAGGTGCAGGCAAGACACAGGATGACTTATATTGGTGTGAGAATGCAGGGGTTGTTGCCCATGGGTTGCATGTCAGCAAATTGTTCTCAGAAATATTGTCTGCTATAAATATCTTGTCCTAAATATAATTAAAAAAATATTGTCCCATTGGGTGCAGATTTTCTATTCTTAACTCCAATGGGTGACATATGCAAATTATATTTGCGAGAAGATAGCAATGTCAGATGATGCTCTGACACCAATATTCTGGTACCATACTGGCCCAATCAACTGTCCCAGTTAGAACAGGAACAAATAGGGAATTTGTCACAGGAGTCAGTCTGTGAGACTTTGACCCTTTTCTACAACACCTCTTCTGGATAACCAGGGACATGTAGCTATGAGGCTGCGGGAGAGGAGCAATGACCCCAGAGGCCCAATCATAGCAACAAAAGAGTCCTCAGGAATGAGGAAATTAAAACTATACTTTCCGCTGGAAAACTTACATTTTCCACAGAAATGGGTACAGGAAAGCCAGTAACAGTGTGTGAGTTCTAGAAATTATGGAAGCTTTGAGAATACCATATTATTTTGCTATTTGCTAATCAAAAGTTATTCATGACACCAAAAGACCAATTACAGCAGCCGACGAGTGCTATGGAAGCAGGGACTTAAATATGTAGGTGAGCAGGTGTTTACTTGACCTCAGCAAAACAAACACCCATTTTATGAGGTTTAAAGAAGTAGTCACATGACTTCAGGCCAATTTTCAAAACCTCTGGTTATTGTCCCATTTAGATTGTGATTAAGTATCTGCCAAAATGACATTGAAAGATCACAAAGATTATGCAAATAAACAAATGGAGTAAAAATTACTACTTAACCTTTGGCTTTAAGGCACTGTTATGTCTCCCTGTGCAACAGAGAACGAAATAAAACATTTGCAGCATTATTTTCAAAGCTTACAGAGATAAAGGGTTGGGGTGTACATTAAGCCGATAACACAAATACACTCTCTCATTCAGATCCAGCATCTCCAGGGTGACTGCCTCACTTGATGTCATTATGGACACAGTTTCCAGTACTAGGCTTTTATTTATCAGCTAAATGTATTACTGGCATTGTGGTCTTGGTTTGCGAACTAAGTAGACTAACACATCTGACGGAAATGATTTGCAGCTGAATAAGTCAGGAATGGAAACTCTGTCCGTGATGATGCAGAGTGAGGTGGCCACCCTAAGCACCTCTCTATCTATCCACCAAGCCAATGTGTAATAAACCAAACCTCAAGAAAAGTCTATCAAATGCAAAGCATTTGTTTATGCAACTTTCAAGTTCCCTCCTGAGGATCCTTCCTGGACTACCAGAATACAAAAAAGATAAGAAATGGGCCTGTTCAAAGAGACATTCCACCCTCTTACTCCAATGAAGAGTAGAGATTTACCTAGATAAACCGCTGGAATCTTCAGCAAGAGAGATCAAACCATGACTACACACGTGTCCTGCTCAATGGTAGAAAATGTCTATTACACCAATAACCAACGACCCAAACAAATGGATTGCCATGGGACCAACATATTAACCAATACCTTGATTGTGCAGGCAATTCCAATGGAAAATTCCAAGCTAGAGGAGAATCTTCCATAGGAGGATTTACCACTTATTACACTCATTTGAAGACTTTACCAGTGAGCTCTTAATCAAGTCCAGTGTTCCCTTTTCCTAGACTGTGCCTCTCTTTATTTCTCATTCCCTAGCGTAAGGGATATGGTGCCAAAATATTGTACCCTTATTATTGTCTGACAAAATTCTAGTGTCCTAAATATCATTTACAAAAATATCATCCCATTGAAGTCAATAAAAGAAAATCTGATTGATATTTTTTGTAGACATTGTTTAAGACATGATAGGAATTTAAGCTGATATTTCTGGTATTGATATTCAGAAATACAATCATGTGAGGACAGCATTACAGAAAGTAGAATAAGATAAAAAGTGTTTTAGGTTAAATTTGAGCTTTCATGATGTAGAGCCTCAGCTGTTCACTGACATAGGGGAGGCAAAGGCCACTAAGGTACCTTTCCTCTTTGAGTAGCTTGACTGAGCACAAAGCCCCTGTGAGATAAAATAGGGACAATGCAAAACAGTCATGAAATAAAGATCACAGGGGCTGATTTCGAGCTTGGCGGAAAGGTTACTCTGTCGTTGTTGAGGTGGAGTTTCTCTCTCCGCCAACCTGAAGGTCCCCCCCTCCTGATTACAGTTCAGCTGACCATATGTATGTCAGCGATGGAGCCTACTTCATCTCTGTTGCTTACATACTCCTCCGACGGCATGACGGAGCAAGGGCTGCCAGAGGCTTGGCCATTTAACCACCTGCCCAATTTAGAGTGTGTGGGTGAATGGCAAATTTTGACTGCCCATTACCTCCATGCAACCCCCCATTCCCATGGTGTGAAGGTCAATAATTTTAATTTTTTCAAAAACAAAATCCCGCTTTGGGAGTTTGTTTTTGAAGAAATAGAAACTTGTTAAACGTTTGACAGAGCCGTCCATCAAACATTTAGCTATTGACAGGAACCACAGTGACAATAACTTGTTAGTTCTCTTGTTGTCAACCACATGACAACCACCTGTTAGTTCTCTTGTTTTTGTTGTCTTTGCTTGAACTCACATTTTGTGTATCCTTTAAAGATTCATGTATTATTTATACTATTACGTATATTGTAATTTCTGCAATGGATTTTGTAGCTTAGAGAACCTTGATTAAAATTCAGTGTTCCAGTCAAGTAACAAATATTTTTTCAAATTCTTTAAAAATGTTCTAATAATTTAAGGTGTATCAAGCAAAGACTGTGGTTACAGCTATGATTGAGGAAGAATTATTTATTGGTTGTATACACACCATAAAAATGTGGTTCTAGCTGGAAATGCTTTGATGAAAGGCAATCCAGAGCTCTAATACCCCATCCAGATTTTGTATTTACTGTTATGAGTTCATGGTCTATAAGTTCCAAAATTGCTAAAACCTTTACTGCAACAGGAGTGTGTTGTATTGGATCAGGGTGTCACCTTGATGAATTTTTGAAAAGCACGCTGATACCCTAACCGGTGTCCCGGTGATAGGGAAGCAAATTGCAGCAGTCGAAGAGAAAGATAGATATGGAGAATAATTAATAGCTTAGATAAATACGTTAATAAATGCTTCCTAAAGGTGGTATGAGAAGAAATGGAATGAAGAACAGATGGTAGTTTGCTCCATGCTTTCAGAAAGACTGACTATCCAAAATAGATGTTTTCTCTGGAAATCCTAGCACTTGATAAAGATTTTGACATCCTTTTTCAAAAGATGCTTTCTCTATTTTGATGCACCTCATGTCATAAAAGAGGCAGTAGGTTTGAGTAAAAACCTAAAATGAGCAACACATACTTAAATATACACAACCATAGAAATTCTTAGGATTGCCGAAACAAATTATCTTTAAGGGATGCCAAATATTTCTTTTAAACAAGAGTTGTCTAGAAATATTGAAAATTGTGGTACAGTTTACTAAGACAAAAGACCACAAGGGAGAGAGATGAAGATTAGATGTGTGCTATTCCATCATTGCTTATTAAAATTTGCAGTGGACATCTAAAACATCAAGACATGCTGTACTCTATTAATTTCCTACTGGTGGATCAATGGGCCAAGATGGATACATTAATATTTTAATGCTTTGAAGTGATGTATATCCACATAAAATAAGTGGAAGAAGGTAGTTTGTGAAAACCAACAGTTCAGCCGCGGTCCGTGCAGGTAACAGCGGTGGGGCCGCGTGGGGAGGGGGGATTTCGAGGGACGATGCTGAGGGAAAATTAATTATTTATTTAATTTCCCCTCGGCATCGTCCCTCGAAATACCCCCACGCGGCCCTCCGCCCCACCGCTGTTACCTGCACGGACCGCGCCTGCAACAGTTTGCAGCTGGTTTTGATATCCTTTGACTGGCTAATTATTTCTCAAAACACATTGTGGAATCTTTAAGAAAATAACTACTGCTGTATATTTTTTTCTTTTATCTCCAGAAAGCGTTCGATATGAGTGTCGCAATGCCAGCATGAGGCAGGGCACGAGGACCCCGCACACCCTAGTCACTGCAGTAGACACTGGACACTGTTTCCGGTCAGTGGAGGCAGGGCAGGATATAGAGGGGCTACGGGAAGGGAAGGACACATTACACCGCAGGGATGCAGAAGGGCAGGACGCATGCCAGGAGTCTGCAAGTCGTGTACCAACGTAGCCCAGAACAAGAACAAAGATGCATCCTTTCCTTACCTGCTTGTCTCTGCGTGCTTTCTCTGCTGTGGGGGCCAGGGACAGGCGTGACAATGAGCTTCTTGGTTTTTAAGTCACTTTATTTGTAGTTAAGATGAATCTCTTTTCATATTCTTGATCAAAGGTAAATCTGTCATTTGTTGGCTTATTGACCTTGCAAGTGAACCATTTTAAACAGCTTGCTGGTCTGCAGTTTTCAGAAGAGAAGACTGAATGAGATCTACAAGAGATCTAAAAACCGGAAATACTTGGCCTGATTTCTTAAACGCAAAAGGCATAAATCCGAAAATTGGGTCAAATAAAACAATGGTTCACTTATTTTTTAAGTTATATGAACTTGTATGTCTCTGACATAGACTCAATCATACTGGCATTTGACTGTACGTAAGACCGAGGACACTGAAACAACCAGAAAGATTGAGGATGCTCCGAAATTGCAAAAAAGCAATGGCTCATCACCCAAATGGCCCTACAATTAGATTAACTGAAGCTTTGATATAAACTACAATTTCATAGGTAATTAATTTATACAAACTTTTAAATTATTCAAAAAATATTAAAGGAACAGTCACAGATACAGTAGCGAACCCGTCCCTAAAACAAACAGAGGTTTTACTTTAGTTAAAAATCATTGTTATATCTGCACTAATAATTCAGAGTGTGATCGGGAAAAACTAAATTCAGCCTGGCTCCTTTAAGGACATATTGTTAAGAATGGTTCTCAATGAGAGTCACTATTCTGAATACCAGATTTGAATCCTGGTTAATGACTGCTAGGACATAGCAACAGTGGGAAACAAAAGTTATTTCCTGCTGTTGTGATACCATAAAGGAATTCCAATCAGTCCTGAAAGGGCCCTCTGGGAGCCTTTCAGTGTGGCACTGGCTCACTGCTCTAGTGGAGAGCAGTAAGCAAAGTTTCAGGAGTGGTGAGAGACGGAAGGCAGAGGCATGGATTGGCAGGAGTGAAGGCCAGGTATTTTTTTTACACTTAGGACAAGGAGAAGAGGCCATAATACACATTTCTACCCAATTACTTTTCTACCCCTGTGCAGGGGCGGCTCCTCCATTTGAGCGGAGGAGCATCGCCCCACAAGCCCCAGAGCTGAAAAATAAAATGGTAATAAAGTTTATTTATAACCATTTTTTTTTCCAGCGGCCCATCCTGAACTAAGTGTCAGGACGAGTCTGAGCCAGTGCTGCTGAGTGGCAGCAGCAGGGAGCTGTGTGCTTTAAAAAGTTCATGTCTCTTTGGCCGGCTGTCTTGGGGATGGCCAGCCAGACATACGCGTTTAAACTTCTCTAACCTAGCTGTCTTAGGCAGCTGGGTTAGAGAAAACACAGGCCGCCAGTGCTCTTGAGAGAGCTGAGTAAGGCTGCTCTCTCCAATACTGGTGCTTCTCCCATGCTGTGAGAGCAGCACCAGGACTGGATAGTGCAGTTTCCTGGGTTTGGGGCTTCCAGAAGACACCTGAGGGAGGAGGAGTTGTGCTGCAAGCCAGGAAGGTGTCTATTTTATTTATCATTATTTTGTTTTTGTGCCCGCCCCCCACCCACCACCCTCGGTGCATGCCAGCTGCCACTGTCCCTGTGTACCAGTTGAAAGGGCAGATTATTTGGGGGACATACATAATATAAAATTATTGATAGATAAATAGTGAATAGCGGCAATATTTTTCACGTCAGAGTTTTGAGTATCATCATGGACAGCTCAAGTTTCACTCTCATTGTCTGATGGCACTATAAATTTCAGGTATTCACTGTTTATCTTCTACAAACCTTTATATTGCTTCTAACACAAGATTAGTGTGCAGTGTTATTGGTGAGTGATTCCTAGATATTGTTTGGGTATAAGGTGACAAAGTTCGTCCTGGTGGAAAGTTTATCTTCTGACTTAGAGAAGTGGTCGTCGACGAGTCGATGGCGGTGCAAGCTGCAAGTTGGAGCCGAAGCGGGGCTAGACAATGGCAGGTTGCTGGAGAGCAGGGTCCCGTGTGGTTGTCGACGAAGGTGGGAAAGCACTGAGCGGGCGCAGTCGAAGGTCCATGCCTGGGAAGGTCTTGACGTTAATAGGATACTGCTTGGCATTGGTCTCGATGAAGCCCTCTCCATTCGGAGTTAGAAACTTTTCTGGAAGTCAGATCTCCTTCAGCGGGACAAACCGGCATGCGGAGGCCAGCCCACGATTAAACGGCTGCAACTTCGATGGTGATCCCAGTCTCCTATGGTTCTCTGGGCAGTAAGTTGGCAAAAAAATTAAAAGCCCTACTTCTTGCAGTACACTGTAATACTAAATGCGGTCCAGAACCAGACGGGGTGGGGAGCACCAGTTGGGGGTTAGGACTCACTCCAACAGAGGCCAGCAGAATGGTCCAGGGCACATCCACTTGGAACTTGTGAGCTGAGTAGTTGCAGGGACAGAGGCCTCTAGAAGTTTGATGTGTCCCTGTAGCTGAAACAGAAGGTCAGCCAACCACCTTAAACCATGCACCTGGACTTGGTCTGATGTAAGTCCTACCCCTAAGTGGTGCCACCCCAGTCTTGAACCCGTGGAAGTAGGTCGGAAGGTGCCAGCCCAGCTGTGGACTTGAGCAGAACTAATGCAGCATGATGCATCTCCTTGCAGCTTTGCATCGGAACCACCCCTGAGCGAAGCATCCCTGATGCAGGGCTCCACAGCACCTCGAACCGCCTCTGCGCATGCATTTTTGATGCAGGACTTCGCATTGCAGTCCCGCAGCTCCTCTGAACCGTCACTCTGCAATACATCCTCGATGCAGGACCTTGCATTGCAGCCTTACAGCTCCTAATAACTGTCCCTACTAGACACATCATCGACCCAGGATGCTGCTTTGCAGCCTGCAGCTTCCCAGAACCACCGCTGTGTGAAGAATCGTCAACGCGGGATCTCGCAATGCTCCGCAACAAGGATTTAAGGTACTTTGTTTAGCGGGCCTAACTTCGTCCCAGTATACAGCCCAGGTACAATTGCAGTCGGCCTGATCTTGTGACTTGATCCTGGTTCGACGCGACCAGATAACCACAGTTGGCATTTTGTGCTTTTGAGCACTACTTTTACCTAAATCGTAGAAACTTCATATCTCCGGTTCTACTGATTGGATATTTGTCATTTTGGTGTCAAATTATTTCTCACATTTTACTCTATTTTTCTAAATTGTTGTGAGTTTTTTTTGTTTTCACTTTATTACTGTTTGAAGTACTTCATAATTTTACGCATTGCTTCTAAGTTAAGCCTGACTGCTTTTGTGTCAAGCCACCAGAGGTTTGAGCACAGGGTAATTTGGAGTTTGCTTTTGTTTCATCCTGAAAAGAATTGTGGTTGCTGCTTGAGTAGGGTTTCACCCTCCTCAACCAATAACACAATTTCCTACAAATCCCCTCTATTGGAGGACAGGCCCACACAAGACTTGTATGGGTTTTCCTCCAAACTCACCCTTGGCATCACCAAGCCAACTACACTGTCCTCAGCATGCTCGTCAATAATGGAATCTCTTTTGGGAGAAGCAGAGGATAATCCTTCAGAAGAATAGTGTTCTGCAATCCAAATGTTAGTTCTTGTCTTAAGTCTATGAAAATTTAGGCACAACTTTCTTTCTTGAGCTCTCATTGCCTACCTTGGCTTTATGCCCTATATTAGTATTGAGTATCTATTCCACATGCCCAGTAATTCTTTGTTACAACTTCATTTCACCTTGTCATTTTATTGAAGCATTATGTTTCTTCTGCAGTATTGTCTTTTTGGTGCATAATACATGGCCATTCTCACAATCTCAGACCACCATTTGTAAATCAACGACTATGAACTGTCTTGAGTGTAAATCCCGGATAGTTCCAATATTGTGAGACTTCAACCTCCAAACCAGTCAAGAAATCGAAGGCTACCACTCCTCCCTCTCTATCACAGAATCCTGGGCCTAGTAGAGCCTTGTGCTTGGAATGTGTACCACTTTTGTGTATTCTCCTTCTTTACCAACAATGCAGATACAGCACTATGAGGCTATTCAGAATCCAGGACTGGAATGCCTCAAGGGGACGGGGTGGGTTTAGTGAGGTGCCAGTGGGGATGTCCCTCATGCAGCTCTGTGCACTGTGAGCATGAGCTGTGTATACTTGCTTTGAGGGGCCAGCATTTATTTACACAACCACTACAAAACCCCACAAACCACAACTGCGTACAATGCTACCCCAACTGCATCACTATGGCACCTGCATTTTCACACAAAACACAAATCTGTCCTATACCACTAACACATCCACACATCACCAACACAACACAAAGCCACATTATACATAACTTTAATGCATCCAGACACACACTCCCTGTTCAAACAAAACACCAGCCCTATCCTCTACTTGCTCCTAACAGATCCCCTTTTATCATGACAAAACCTGTACTCAGCCTTCCATCACACCATCCACCAACACCCGCCTACCTTTTTATCAATTACACACAGCCATACAATCCTTAAACGCCCCTCCAGCACACACATTACCTGTTCCAGTGATCAAATCTAACACAAACACTCATAACTCTTGTCCATCCCCTCTTATACATCCATCCCCTTACACACCACATACTCTTCTCCAAAACACATCACCACTCCTGTACTATTCAAATACCACTCACCAGCAGTATTGCACATTCAAATCTTTCATTAAAAAACACTACATCAATATCTTCTGTCACTACTCCACAAAAACAAAACACACAAATCTCAATAATATTATATTCCTTACACATATATTCCCTTACTATGAAATCATGTATCTATATATTTATTATTTTAGTCCTATTGTACAAGAAGAAAAGAAAATACTCTCTCGAAGGCTTTACTCTGTCCTACCATCACCCTACACCTCTATCAATTTATCCTCTATCTTCACTCTCTCTCACCCCCAACCCTTTCTACTACTATGATCTCCAAAATAACCCTTCCTAGACTCCTCCCTCCTATACACCTCCTGGCTCACCCCAATCATGAGTTTACTACTATGATCTCCAAAATAACCCTTCCTAGACTCCTCCCTCCTATACACCTCCTGGCTCACCCCAATCATGAGTTTACTACTATGATCTCCAAAATAACCCTTCCTAGACTCCTCCCTCCTATACACCTCCTGGCTCACCCCAATCATGAGTTTACTACTATGATCTCCAAAATAACCCTTCCTAGACTCCTCCCTCCTATACACCTCCTGGCTCACCCCAATCATGAGTTTACTACTATGATCTCCAAAATAACCCTTCCTAGACTCCTCCCTCCTATACACCTCCTGGCTCACCCCAATCATGAGTTTACTACTATGATCTCCAAAATAACCCTTCCTAGACTCCTCCCTCCTATACACCTCCTGGCTCACCCCAATCATGAGTTTACTACTATGATCTCCAAAATAACCCTTCCTAGACTCCTCCCTCCTATACACCTCCTGGCTCACCCCAATCATGAGTTTACTACTATGATCTCCAAAATAACCCTTCCTAGACTCCTCCCTCCTATACACCTCCTGGCTCACCCCAATCATGAGTTTACTACTATGATCTCCAAAATAACCCTTCCTAGACTCCTCCCTCCTATACACCTCCTGGCTCACCCCAATCATGAGTTTACTACTATGATCTCCAAAATAACCCTTCCTAGACTCCTCCCTCCTATACACCTCCTGGCTCACCCCAATCATGAGTTTACTACTATGATCTCCAAAATAACCCTTCCTAGACTCCTCCCTCCTATACACCTCCTGGCTCACCCCAATCATGAGTTTACTACTATGATCTCCAAAATAACCCTTCCTAGACTCCTCCCTCCTATACACCTCCTGGCTCACCCCAAACATCAGTTTACTACTATGATCTCCCAAACAACCCTATTAAATTCTCCCTCATGTTATCTCTCCTTTGACTCATCCCAAACTTCATTTTTGTACTCTCATTCTCTTTCTCCCTAATCCCTTTCTACAGGCTCTTCCCTCCTCCATCTCTCCTTTATTCATCCCAGACCTCAACTTACTACTATGATCTCCTAATTAACACTTCTGGTTTTCTTCCCTTTTCTATCCCTCCATTACTCTATTCAATTCAACTACAGACTCACATGTCCTCTGCTCAAATTATCTCGTACCTCCCCATACTAAAACTATACTCATATTCCCCTATACTAATCCATCACTAATCCTTTTGGGTTCCGGAGTAGAGTGCTACTCATCGGAAAGCGCTTTGACATCTCGTAGTAAGCGTTTTATAAATACAAGTACAATTGCAAAGTGGTTTGCAGCCCAAAGCAACTTTACAAACATGTTTGCCTTTAACTCTTTGACGAAGGGGGAATGTGAATGCCTGTCGAGAACAGGCCGTAATCCAGTCCTAAATTAGCAGGGATGGCCCCCAAAGCAGCAGGGGATAGGCCAAAAGGCATTACGCATCCAGCCGAATGGGCATTAAAGCGATTGAATTAATGATATGGAAACAAATTGACCACCACAGAAAGGCGCAACAGATATGAGGTGCTACGTTGTCTGTTTTATTGGTAGTGTCTTTACTGATTTTTTTTCATCATCCACAACATGCAATAAATAATAGAAGCTGCTCGCTGCTTTCGCAGACCAGGGTTGAACCACGGCCACAATGAACAGCAGGAGAACCAGGGCCGGCTTCAGGGTGCGGCCACACTGGGACCTGAGGAGACCGAACCACTTTGTCTTGGATGGCAAATGTCTCTCCGCCTCACTGAATGTGTACGACTGTCCCACCTCGGCACCCCCTTCCCTCCAGTCGGTAACACGAAATAAAAACACCTTTTGGCGGTGTTTCTTAGCATGGGAATGCCGGGCATAATTACTTATTTGCTTGCAGTTGTTCGAGCATTGGTGGCAAGCTGTAGTTCAGTTCTCGGGTCAAAGGTACATTTTGTGTTGAGCTGAGTAAAATGAATGGCACGCGGGGAGAAAATGTTATCGTGCTGAAGTAATTATTCATGATGACAATGCACCTGCTCTCGCGCGCACACACGTCACCTTTACCGGGACCAGCAGGCTTCTGGCCCGAGGCCTCTTTAATTAATATTATACTAACTTTTAATAAGACAATTTCACTTCATTCTCTCCAGCAACACATGCACCAAATACTAGTGTGGCTATTTGTTGCTGTGATTAATGTACGCGTGCAACTGTCAGCCAGAAGGGTACTGTATCAAGGTCATTTTCAGGTCATTTTTGTAGTACATAGTTACACCATCGTGCCTGTGTGGAGCAGCCTACTATTGAGGCAGAGAAGCCGCCGTAGGAAAGGAAGGCACACTCCAGGAACGCCAAGTAAAGTGTAAAATTCCCACCAATCAATACAACATGCTTTCTGCTTTGAAGTGCTTTTGCTAATTTGTGTGTTCATAAATTCTCGGTAGGCCGTTTCATAGATTTTTTTTTATAGTCTGCCATTTATACCCAGAAGTATCCACCTACGTTTGGGGTAACATTGTGACTTTTTAGCAATTTTTAATGAATCGATAGAGGGATCCTAGGAACCTGCGTTGCAGTTTTGCAGGAGTAATTACCGACTTAACTACTTCTGCATGCAGGAATGCAAAAGGACTACATTTCGATTAGTGTGCTTGAATACGAAATTATGTTTTAGTTTCTCCGTGTAGAACCTTTCCTTGAAACCTCCTTCCATTTTGGTTCCCACCCCTTTTCCATTCAGGAAACCATTCATTTTCGCCTTTGAGGGGGTACAAACAGGGCCACAGGAATTATGCAACCGAGGAGGACCAAGTTATGTGGTAGGGTTTACTAAATTATGCAGCAGGAAAAGGCAAATTATGGGGCATAATGCAGCACATTTTGTGATACTATTAATTCATTATTTGAGATTTTTACAGCAGGTAAGAGTGTCTGGGAAAGGAGGAAAAGAGTTTACCTTGCTAGTACAAATGTAACACCCAAATTCAGCAATAAGCATCTGAAAGATGACTAGTCAACCTTTGTGAAAAGCCTTCTGGTGCGCAGGAACATGACTTGCCATAGTTTTTGTAACTCTTGATCAGTTTGAGCTAGAAACATTTTTTTTTGTTAAAATCTGCAGATTATGCAGCAGATGATGGATTATGTGTTAAATGTGTCAAATCCATAATTATGCGAAATTCGCGGCAGTGACAGAAGCGCATAATTCCAGCGGCCCTCGGTGCACCTGAGAGCATTTTCAAAGGGAGAAGTCCCTGCTAATGATAGGTCAGTAAATGTCAGTGAGTCTGTGGGTCCTTGCTCAGGAACGCCCACAACCCCACACCTAGCAACAGATTTACTCTCAATAAGATGCCAACATACCCGCCAAATTTCCACGTGATTAAATCCCATTTGCGTGAGTGTCAGAAATGGGGTTGCTGGTTGGCTAGGTTATACACCCAAACCAGGCCAAACCTACCACTCTAGTCAGGGTAAGCTAGATACACAATAAAGATAACCTGTGCTCACCCTCTGGTAGCTTGGCACCGAGCAGTCACGCTTATCTAAATAGGCAATGTGTAAAGTATTTGTGCAGCACAATGATTACAGTAACACAGTGAAAACACCACAATACTCCACACCAGTTTAGAAAAATGAAGAATATTTATCCGATTTAAACAAAACCAAAACAACAAAAATCCAATGAGTAGAACTCGAGATATAAATGTTTAAAGATTAAACCAAAAATAATGCTTAGAAGTCACTAGTGCGTAAAAGGTTACTGGAGGTCGTGAGGGACCGATGCAAAGTCATAGTTTGGGCCAACCACGATCAACGGTAAGGCAGCTATAGGACCCAGACAGGTCCCGCTGAAGAAATACTTTGTAGGGAATTTTTTTCCGACTTCAAGAGTCTACTGCATCATCATCAAGCCACACAGAGATGGTCCTGCGTTGTCATCGAGCTCTGTTGAAGTGAATGTAATGCTTTGTCATCGAGCCATGCTGGGCATCATCATCGAGCTGCACAGACTTGAGGATTCTTCATCATCGATCAGCCCAGTTGCGGCTCCTCGAGGGAGTGCTGCGGGGCGGGGCAAGGGAGGGGCAGGGTGGGGGGTAGTAAACTCCGGAATTGGGCTGAACAAAGTTGAGTAAAGAAATAAATAAACAAAACGAATTACATTGCGTGCGCTGCAATGCCAATCGGTGATGCAGCGCGCAATGTAATTCGTTTTATTTATTTATTTCTTTACTCAACTCCGTTCGGCCCAATTCCGGAGTTTACTACCCTGCCCCGCCACCCCGCAGCACTCCCTCGAGGAGCCGCCACTGGATCAGCCTCTGTGTCTTCATCAAAGGGAGATACTGCAGAAATTCTCAAGCAGTCGAGACAAAGCATCGGTGTTTGCAGAAATCAGCGGCAGAACCCACTTCTGAGGTCCAAGACTGGAGTACACACCTCAGGCAAGGGTAGGACTCACAGATTGTAGAGTCCAGAAGCACCAGGAGAGTTGCAGGAATCCATTTGTGACCCCGAGACTTCTGAAAACAGGAGGCAAGCCAGCACGCCCTTGGAGAATCTTGGGTTCAAGGATGCAGAAAGCAGGTCCAGTCTCTCTCACTCCCAGGCAAAAGGCAGCAGGCCAACACAGAAGAGCAAATTCCAAAGTGGCAGTCCCACCTGCAGCACAGCAATCAGCAGGCAGCAGGCCAACATAGCAGAGCAGTAACAAAGTGGCAGTCCCTCCTGCAGCACAGCAGCTCTTCTTCCAGGCAGAATGTCCTTGGTTCCAGCAAAGTTCTGATTTGGTGGTGTCATGGGTCCAGTACTTATACCCAAACATGCTTTTGAAGTGGGGGAGACTTCAAAGAGGCCTTTGAAGATTACAAGGTCCATGCCCTCCCTGCCCTGGCTCCAGACTCACTACAGGGGGTTATGCAGCTCTTTGTGTGGGGACAGGCACAGCCCTATTCAGGTGCGAGTGTCAGCTCCTCCTTCCCAATCTACCTCAGGAAGACCCATCAGCCTGGTGATGGGCCACCACAATGCAAATGTCACACCCCAGCTCCCTTTGTGTGTAACTGTCTAGAGGGAATACACAAAGCCCAGCTGTTACCCAACCCAGACGTGGATCCGGAGACAGGCAGAGGTACAGAATGGTTAAAGTAAGAAAATGCCAACTTTCTAAAAGTGGCATTTTCAGACCTACAATTTAAAATCCAACTTCACCATAAGTTGTGATTTTAAATTGTGAGACCACAGACACCAAACTGTTTTAAGGCAATTCCTATGTTAACCTATGGGAGAGATAGGCCTTGCAGTAGTGAAAAACAAATTTGGCAGTTTTTCACCACCAGGACATGTAAAACTCAAAAGTACACGTCCCACCTTTTAAATACACTGCACCCTGCCCATAGGGGCCTACCTTAGGGGTGGCTTATACGTAATAAAAGGGAAGGGAAAGGGAAGGGAAGGGAAGTAGGTTAACTTGCCAGGTCGAAATGGCAGTTTAAAACTGCACACACAAGCTCTGCAGTGTCAGGTCTCAGTCATGTTTAAGGGCTACTGAAGTGGGTGGCACAATCAGTGCTGCAGGCCTACTAGTAGCATTTAATTTACAGGCCCTGGGCACATGTAGTGCACTTTACTAGAGACTGTTAAGTAAATTAAATATGCCAATTGTCGATAAGCCAATGTTACCGTGTTTCGAGTACAGGGCATATGCACTTTAGCACTGGTTAGCAGTGGTAAAGTGCCCAGAATCCTAAAGCCAACAAAAAAAGGGTCAGAAAAAAGGGAGGAGGAAGGCAAAAAGTTTGTGGGTGACCCTGCAGAAAGTGCCAGGTCCAATAGTGAGCAAAACTCCATCCTTTCTAATTCTATGAACCTCTCATTTGCAACACAGATGGTGGGAGTGTACACACCGATATACAACAAGTGGGTGAAAGGGAACGTACACATTGAATCATCATCTTTTTAGACCATTCTGTCAACTGAAGTTGCACAGTTAGCGACAGATGCTATTATTTGTGATGTTTACTTGGACATCTGGAAAGCTGCACTAAGAACAGCGCTTCACTAAAGGCCACCAAGCAGCTGCCTCCTGGCAGACATGGCCAGTCTGGCCCTGTTGTGAAGCACTAATTCTGTGCCCGGTAGCTAAGTCACGTAGAAATGTTATTACAATTATGTTTTACTCTCGTATTTCGGGGAAATTAATTACTCACCAGTTGTATGTTTAAAGAGAACTGCTTTTAGATAAGATCGTTTGCATACGTGAAAATACCCCCGTTACAGCACTCTCAGGTATGACTTCTTCATAGTACGTTTGTCAAAGTTTGCTCAGATCTAAAACAAGTGTAACAATTCCCTTCTGGCATTTTCAGTTCAAACAATGTGTGGGATTATTATGACCCAGACAATGCATTGCCTGAAAGTCCTGCCAAGTGAAGCATACCACACCAGACTATAAGTGGGCGGGCTTGATAAAAAAGTGAGAGTTGTTCCAACTGCTACAGATAAAGCTGATAAAACAGCACTCTGTACAGAGGCATACAAATCAATGGTAGATTTCTCCAAGCCCTGTTGTCCCCGGCGTTCACAAACAAACTGGGCAGAATTCATGGTTACACTGTGTGACTGCTCTTGTTCCTAATTACCATGAAAGAAATACCTGAGACAAGTTTGGGCAAGCGCAGCTAAACTGTTGAAACAGAGCCTCAAGGTCACATGGCTGGAACCTTGTCACATTGATTATCTAAAGCTACTGGAAGAGAAATCCCTGCTGATTGGGGACTAGACAGAGGAGGCTGTGCACAAAACAATGGCCGCCTTGTATTTTTCTTGTGTGACCAACCAAAGTTGCACTCAGTGACTTTTTTTTTACTGTTAAGTACTGATAAGCTTGTTTACATACCCGCACTTTCAAAAAATTTGCCAACTATCCAAGGAAAGTAACTCATATCTAGCAATTCCTGCCAGCACAATCATGGTGCTGTGCAATGCTTACAATTTTTCCTTCTTCGGGGCCATTTTTGCATTTTAACAATAACACTCCAAAGTGAGCAAAGAAACCTTGGTTGTATACTTGGGAATAGTCAGTACTATAGAAAGTTCAAATCCAAGTGAGATCACTGAAAGACAATGGATAAAACACACTAAAATTCTTTCTTCACTGGTGTTTTCGATTTTGTCTACAGATGATGAAAGATCACAACTCAAAGAGAAAAATGTTAATCCTGCCAATAGAGTACTCCAAAGTACATGTTTCGGTTGGCAGCCTGGTGCTTCCTGAATATCCCGAAGAGATGATAACGGGCACTCTTCTGCTGCAGTGCTTATTGTTGGTGGAATCAATGTTTTGCACAAGGCAATGTTCTTCCTCTGAGCACGTACCTTTGCAAGGAGTGCAGCGGAAGGTAGGAAATGGACCTAGCTAAGTTCATATGGACATGTCACAACTGTGTGCTAATCCTCAACGGTAACCGTTATTCTCTCCACAAAATTTGTCATTGCCTTAGGCTTGTTGACAAAATAAATGATTGTGCATGAGTTATGCGCTTGAAATGACTTCACAGGCATTTAATCACAGAGCAAACAGACAACTGCCGGTGACAAGAACTTCAACAAAATCGGGTTTAGCCAACTTCCTAGATCACGCATCAAGCTACAAATGGTGCATAACGTTTCTTGGCAAAATGTTTGTGAGTTACCAATCATAAGCATGAAAACCACCACCTGTTTGCCCAAGATAGTTCTGGGTTTGAAAGGGCAAGGTTTGAAACGACATCGTAATGTAGGATGCAGCTGCTTCAAGTTAAAAAGTTAAAAACATAGAAGGATGAGAGGAAATCGTTTTCACTATTATAGATCAAGACATTTATGGGAAAGAAACATAGCTGATACATTGAAAATCCTTACAATAAATGAGCCTTCAATACTAAACATACTGCCTATCTTGATAATTTCAATGACCTGAGAATAGTAATTATCGCGAGCAGGAAAAATAGATCTAATTAAGAGAATATTAGTACTTATTAATGAAATCCAGAGATTTAGTGGCTTGAAATATTTTTAGCATCGTGTAATTATATAAAGGCATGGTAACTCGAAGAGGAACGCCTGCTAACAGAGATAAGAATTCACCACCCAGACCTTAAACTGATCTCTCTTGTCCCCTTCCTCTTGTTGACATTCAGTACATGACTGGCAGTCCATCCTACTGAATTAGGTCTGCTCAAAATAGTAGTCTGCTCAGTACTTTTAACAAGGTTGATGCGGCTAGAGTGTGGCCATGCTGAATGGAGTAAACTGTTTTTTAATCTCTGTTGGCATTGAGTTACCTTGGCCAAGAGCTCAATCGAGGCTCTCCATTGCCTATTGGTTCATTTTCATTGTGTGGCACCTAGTTTGGAATGGCAAGTATATTATTCCCAGTTGGATATGCATTGCGGGCGGCTCAACACCACCTTTTAATTGGATAAAATGTGTAATGGTTTTAACCCAGAATAATGGCTTTTTACTAGGTTTTACCCCCTGTTATGATTCTCTTCTTGGCTCATCCTGGCTATTTTGCCTCCCCTTGTGCTCTGCTCCATGTCTCTGCCCTCGCCACTGACCTCACTGCAAAGTGCTGACTCGACCGATCTAGTGTTGTGAACCACTCTGAGTATGTGCAGCGATTTGGGAAGACTTATAAACAGATGCACAGCATATCTGTGCAGCAGGTGTGTGCATCAGATATACTGGCACCTTGACAAAGGCACGTCAAAGTGGAACCCGTCTGCGCCGACCAGGCCCAGATGCCGGTTATGCTGCCAGTTTTTTCTGCAGACTGTGCGACTTCCTGCAAAACGGCCATTATTATCTCTTCTACCCAGCACTTGCAACTTGATACAAGTTTGAATAATGATCAGCATGTTAAACACTTCAGCTATAGTAGAGAAGTACTTCTATCTATAAATAATCCCTCCAGACCTGTTTCTCAGTTTTTAAGTAGTATCCTTCAACTCTTTGGAATGGTAGCTCCATAAACGGGTCAATATTCATCATCGTTCCCCTCCTCCCAAACATCTACTTTAGAAAAAAATCTCAGTCTTCCACACTTAAAATTGTTCTTATCAAAAACATTCTCTTCCAAAGCACTCGTTGGAATTGTACAATTTATTATCAGACATTACTGCAGCCTTCTTACATGTTACTGAGACTCCATTTAAGCCATGGCTTGCGCCAGCTTTAAGTGAGTCCTGACCTCCTGAAGGTTACTTCCATGGGAGCTCATTGCCCAGGTGGTGGGGGTTGCTGGGGGGAGGTCGGGGGGGGGGCGGGGTTAGTGAGGCTATTTTAACCAGGAAGACACTGTTTCGCATTGGCCTCATCCCCACCCTTACACAATGCTTTCTAGGATGTTGTTTCCTTCCGCACAACACTCGTGCTCCTTTAACTGTATTTACAGAGCACAAGGGCTAGCAAATGATTTTCTCAACGACTTTAATGAACTGCTCATTAGCCTTTAAACTCTACATAAACCAGCCAATTATTCTTGGTGATTTTAATTTACACGAAACGAAAGTTTAAAAAAATATATATAATTTTAATTTTCACAGGTAAAACGAGTGTTCTGCTTCCATACAAGTAGAAAACAATATTTAAGCATGATAAATTCCACCCGCCTCTCATCACATATAGAGACATTCATTGCAGTGCCCCATGACATAGTCATGTAATCAGTAATAATACTACATACTTTAGACAAGTTCCGCAACTCCAGGTTTTACTTCTTCCTTATATACCCCCCACACACCCTGCATAATTCACCTTTATTTTTATATACAAGACAGTGGTGTCTTCCGCTCCCGGAGGCCCATAGGTTTATCCATGTTTATCCAAAAATGTCACATAAGGTACGTAGCGTACATCTGATCTGTCCCATATGCCACTGTTATGTGCACTATATGTCCCTTTCTCCTGAAATAACTGCTATTACTATTCAAACCTGTTTCCGAACACAAATGGTACAACAAAAACGAACTGTATGGCTGATCATATACTTGACCTAGTTATCACTTCTCAATCAATCTTAAGTTCTTTAGAAATCACACTCTTTTTCCCCGAACAGTATTGGTCCTTATCTTTTATAAAACCTGAAACTGATCATCGATAGCTCTAATGTATCTGATAAATATATTTTTTACCACACACAATGAGCAAACGTCTTTGGGGATGAGATTAGATAAACTCTCTTTTTGGATTTGAGGTGGCAATTCAAGAGGTTAAATGCTACTTCTTTAACGCTCGAATTTGTAAGGAGCTTAAACAAAGACAGATCTTCAAAATCATAAATAGATCACTCTGATTAAACCCACCAAGGATTCTCTGTACCCACACGACTTTTGTGAGCAACTGGTTACTTATTTTATGCATACAATTAAGAACATTTGCTTTTCTATTGCTGACCCACCAGTTACAGAGACAACACCAAATACTTTTTAGAGCATTTGACCATATCATGTGCTCTTTTTCATTACTTGACCTAGATGCGGTCTTACATCTGCTAGATCAATGACAATCTGGCTCCCCACTGTACCATATTCCAGTTAAATGTTTCTCCTTTTTGAAGTAATTTCTTTCCCCAGCTTCGCTCAGCATTTTTAAATCTTCGTCTTTTCACTGATACTGTTCTGAATGTCCTTTAGGAGAGTCATTGGTATACCTCTTCTAAAGGACTCTGATCTTGATCCACCATTACCTTCCACTTACAGGCCTATCACCTTGTTTCCAGCTGCTGCTAACGTTAGAATTTTCTGTGGCAAAACAGTCTTTTCAAAATCGTGAGACTAATTCCATCCTGGGTGACTCTCAAGTGGGATTTCGTCTCAACCACACATCGTAACTAGCTTTATTGGCAGTCATTTTAGATTTGTGCCTAGAAGCGAAGAAGGGCCATAGTAATGCTCTAATTCTTCTGGACTTGCCTACGGCGTCTTACACTGTGAACTACCAACTTTCCTGTTAAGTAGCTTCCAGCTCCCTTTATTGAATGAAGTCTATTACTATTTCACAAACACTTTTCCTATATATCCCGGTAGACATCTTTGTTCCACTGCTTCTATCTCTTTAACTGTTCCCCGGATGCTGCTGCGCCACTTTCTCTGCTTCTTCTTCCACAAAAGATCCAACCCATCACCACTCACATCGTTTTTAGGACAGCTCTTAATACATGACTGTTTATTTCACGATTCTCCCTCTAAATAGCTGTTCTCTGTCTTGTTTCTGCCTTAATCCAGTGTAAGAGCATTCTACAAAATCTAATATGAATCTGAATCTTAGGGCCACAGCTCTAAGGATGACAACAACTTTTAAAACGTGAGCACCTATATAGCCATATGTAATGAACATGTTATGAACATTCTCAGCTCAAAGTAGATGATACTTTTTCCAAATATTTATTTTCAGTAACAAGAAAAGATGAGCCAATGATTGATCGCTTAGGAACACAGCTTATACAAGGCGTGTTCTATCAGAATTTGTATTGAATGGGCAGACTTTTTCCCTCTGTAAAATCTTAGAGATATATTTTCTCAAACTGCTTCAAGAGCCGCTGCTTCAAGTGGCATTTACATTTTTTAGAAGGAATTTTATTTTGCAGAGCAATTTTAGATGGAATACTGACTGCAGCACACTTACGCGAGAGACCAATCCCGGAAGTGACATTGCTGCATACCACTGGCAGTCAGTCTATCTCATGTTTTGTTGTATTAACAAACATTCCTCTATATTTCATCTAGAGATTGTTGAAGAAAGACTGAAATTGTGTAAGTTTTTCCATTCATGACATGTGATTGTTGCAAGAATTATGGGTTCTATGCAAATTGTGCGCGGACGGTCAATTACGTGAACATTGCACGTGAGGTATTCTCATGTGTACAAAAGGCATGTAAGTTGCAAACTCATTCTGTTGCCCATCCAGGGCAGCATATGTTGGTGCAGTGAACATTACCACAGTTCCCACTAGACATTTTCATTGCAAATCAAGTGAAAATTACACAATCAATGTACATATAAGGAAAACAGAAATACTGTGTGATTCTCCTAGCTCAATAATCTGGGTTTATAAAAGATTACACTTGATAAAATAATAAGAACACACCCCTAGAACTGATCCACATTGTGATCTAGACTTAGAAGCAATTGTTTTCCTATGAAAAACGCACAACATTGCAGAGAGCAACTCGATTCAACATAGACGGCCCATAGCCCACATTCAAGTAGAGGGCCTGACCACTGCTGGGAGGGCAGACGATTCTTTAGTTACTGAGTGTCAGGATACAAAATGTGCCTTGCTCCATTGAATGATCGAAAAATTAGGTTTGTCCAAGTATTTCTGTATAGTGCCTGAACTCAGCTCTTTGGTTGCACCAATGGACCTGGCAAAATGGTCCAACGACCCTACGAAATCAAAAATACTCTCACCAATAAACTGGTGCATAGCACAGTAATGAAGGGTATTCCCAGAAGATATGCATCTCTCAATAAGTGAACAGTCTGGGCAGCCGGTCAAAGACTTATACTTGTAGATCTGCATTAGTTCCAAGTGACCCTGGATATAACGCAAGGGACAGTTAGAGAAAAGTATTCCTCTGGGCACTAGCAGAGATACCTAGAAATTTCCAAATCCTTTTCTAGGAATGTGAGCAATGTGCACCTCTTGGGCAGAAATAAGCTAGAACAAATTAATCGTTTCTATCAGCCTGTCTCTTCCCATAACTTTACATCTATTTGGCAGAATAGTAGACTGGCGTGGTCATGTCTTAAGGCAACTGCTTTCCCAAGGGTGATGAAATTGGAAAAAAGGATCTGGTCTGGGATTCACCAGTCCAACTCCCCCCCACCCCCCATCCAATGTGGAGTAAAGAGACTTGGCAGGGGTGGGAGCCTGTCCCAAACATGGTCCAGCCTGGGCACAGAGAATCTAAGGGCCTAATTACGATGCCGGTTGGACTTTCGTCCGACCGGCACCATGGCGGAAGCAGGACCGCCCGACTAGATGTCGGCGGTCCCACTGGCCGCATTAGGATGCAACCGCCTTCACGGCAGTCACGCTGTGTATACCTTGCATTGCGACGCGTTCTGCGGTCTGCAGCACACGCCGCAGTACAAAATATACACATTCCAAACACATTCCATGCGGTGCCTGCCACATAGTGCAGGGATGTTTAGGGCCCATAGCGGAGGGCCAGGGGGGAAGATGGCCCTGCTAGGGGCCCCCAAGGTCACTTTCCGCCTGCCGTTTCATGGCGGGAGAACCATCATGAAAGGGCTGGCGAAAAGAGACATCCTAATCCCTAAGGCTTTGCCTGAGCAGACACCGCCCCATTGTAGGGAATAGGAATCCGACCGCCGCACTGACGGGATCCTTGATCCTGTCGGACGCGGCGGTCTTTCCCCCAGCCAGCTGAGTTCTGACCGCGTGCATCCTAATGCTATGGTCGGATCCAATGGGCTGGATGGCGGTGAGACCGCCACCGACGGACTGATGGTGGCGGTCCCACCGCCATCGTAATCAGGCCCATAATCACTTAAGAACAAGGAGAGCAGGCAAGAACGAGGAGGAAAGTGGAGCGAATCATAGGGTCTGAACTATAGTTTGGAGGAGTGCCTCTCCATCATAAACTTGAGGCACTCCATCATAAACTTGAGGCACTCCATCATAAACTTGAGGCACTCCATCATAAACTTGAGGGACTCTATCATAAACTTGACTGGTGTCCTGTTCACCAAATTACAAGTGACGTAGGATATAACACACTTGTAATAAGGCAGACATGCTATCGGCATGTTTGGGACTTTTGTAACATATCTTACAAAGTCTTATATCAGGCCCTATGTCTCTAGCTCTGCCTGTGAGTCCAAGGCTCAACTTCCAAGATACCCAAAAAGCACGAAGAACTAGACACAAAGATAATGTACTCACAATGCAAATCTATTAAGCAACCTGGTAAAAATAATAATAATGCTTGTAGCATCAGTGATGAGTGCCATCGCCTGAACTGGCTGAAAGGAATCGTTGAGGACGCATTCTTCATATCCTTAAGAGTGCTTACACCCAGTGCCAAAGAAATTAAAACCCTAATCCAATATAAAAAGAAAGTTCCTATGTGGCCCAGGAAACTGTACGGGTACTACACAGATGTAATATAGATCGGTGCAAATTCGGTCATATAAACCCTAATGAGTTATTAAATTGGTCCCTTAAATAGCAGATGCAGAGTTCTGTGTTAGCAGACCTCCCTATTTTCCTAGCTTCAACGTAAAGTGCTAAAATTCATGGAACGTGCCTGCCATATGACGCGGTTCTATAGTGATAAGAAATGTGATATAAGCAAATGCCATATGTTGTTTTCAGGATGTTAAATTACACCCTTGTGACATTTCTTGTGTTGAAAAAAAATAATAATAACAGTGCTGGGCCGTCACGCTAAATTCTGCTGCTTTGATTCCCATTTGTCCCTAGGACATAAATGTCAGAAGCGGTATCACTGCGCCTCGGAAGGCATTGCATTTCATATTAATGGAGAGAAAAAAATGACAGGAAAGCGGAAGGCTGCAGCAAATCACAGCAGATACGAGGGTGGAAAAGGTGTGGAGGGAGCGATGTTCAGAGAGGGTGAGAGAGGGAAAGGGAGTGAGAGGGAAGCGTTAAAGAATGAAAAGCAACTGAGCATAAAGAAAGAAAAAAAACTAATTACGTCAACAGAGGCCTTCCATTCTGCATCATTACAGCACCGACCTGCACACGTTAATTGAGTGAGCTAAAAAAACATATCCTGCAGTAATTATGCTGTATGGTGATAATGTTGTCAAGCGTCCGTTTCTAAATCCTGTGAAACTAAACACATTTCTCAGGAGGCAACATCTCCATTCAAAATTTCTAAAATAAGACTGCGAAATTCAAACCGATGTGCTCAGTTTTGTCACCTGCTCTTGGGGGAATACCGGGGCATATTATCAAGAACGGCGTTAAAATTATAGCCGGTTTAGCGGCAGAAAACTGCCGCTAAAGCGGCGATAATGGGCTTGATAATATGCCCTGGAGAATTCCAATAGAAGCCCATGTTGACACCAGAACATGGGCTTCTATTGGAATTCTCAAGGGCATATTATCAAGCCCATTATCGCCGCTTTAGCGGC
Organism: Calotriton arnoldi; assembly: GCA_963921515.1. Taxonomy (NCBI): domain Eukaryota; kingdom Metazoa; phylum Chordata; class Amphibia; order Caudata; family Salamandridae; genus Calotriton; species Calotriton arnoldi. Next base: position 262,070 of record CAWUFW010004202.1, read on the forward strand.
AGTTTTCTGCCGCTAAAGCGGCGATAATTTTAACGCCGTTTCTTGATAATAGGCCTATGGGGCCTATTAGCAATAACCGGCGATAATTATCGCTAAGCGCAGTTAGCGCTAGGATAATTATCGCCGGCTATCGCAGGTTTCTATCGCGGAGATAGCGTGCTATCAGCAACGCTTATCTCCAAAGCGATAGAAACCCTGGAGAACAGTGTGAATATCGCTTGAAAACAAGCGATATTCGCACTGTGACCAGTGTTAGCTTGGTAATAGGGCGAGGGGGATTGAGCCATGTAATCCACCTCCCATTGGATTACATGGCTAAAGTCAGGTTTGGACCAGGCGTTAACAAACAAGCGCTAAACGTGTTTAGCGCTGGTTCGTTAATCACCTCCCCTGCCTCGGTAATAGGCGATAGCGACCTTAGCGACTGTTTCCAGTCGCTTTTAGGTTGGGAACGCCCACTTTGCATGCCATTAGCGATAAATATCGCTGGCATGCAAAGCGGCACCCAACCCGGTCGCTATTGCCTAAAAGCTGTCGCTAACAGCAGTTAGCGACATCTTGCTAATAGGGCGATTGAATTATCGCCGCTTTAGCGAGAAAAAGTCCCGCTAAAGCGGCGATAATCACGTTGCTAATATGCCCCTATGTTCCTTGCCAAAGTGAGGTGCATATTCAGCACCAGGGGATGGTGAGTCCTTTGCCCTCAGCTGGAGGTCGGCCATTTTGAATCGGGCAAGTCCGGATAGCCTTGCTTCCTAGCTTTAAATTGTGAACTCAGGGCAGCAGAAAGTCTTTTGGAAGTTGGGGAGGTGAATTTGGTTCTCTAATTCCTGCAGTAGAATATTCGGGGAAAGGGTATCTTTTCCTACATTGCAATAGGCTTGCCAACTAGTCTAACTCCACCTCTGCAACATTTATTTTAAAGAAAGTTAAACATTACCCACGTACGTTACAAAAAAAAAGTGTTCAAAAGTTGCAATTTTGCATTGCTGTGAAGTGATGCCCTGAAGGCACCGCTTAAGACAAACATAGGGATACCTTGACAAATTACCTACTATAAATTGGGTAGCAGTAAAATCTGCTTACAGTGTCTACTCGGGAAACACACTTTGCTTCAAGACGCTGTCCAAGATAGCACGTTTTTCTGAAACGAATTTCAAACAGTCTTATTGTATCTACAGTAGGTGTTGGTTAAATGGTTTGATATGACTTCATAGTCCATACACCTGCATGTCTGAAATAGCTCAGAAAGAGCTTATAGTAATGCAGGCCCTAAAATGGAAACATACCAGTAGTAAGATATGAGACCTCTGCAAGTCGTACAAAATGGAAGCATCACCACCAAATGACCAATATCGAATGGTGTCATTCCAGCCAAGGAGAAGATGGCTGAATGCTCCAAAGTACACAATAAACTGTTAAAGAGCTTTTTTGTACATATCAAGGGAAATGGTTATATGAATTTTAAAGTCCAGGGTGAGGAGTTGAAGGCAATCTGCTAGTGCTCGGTGGTTTAATATGCAATCTTTGTGAGGTTTTAAGTGTTTTTCCTTCAGCCACCTTACTTTTCAAATTGTAACGCCTTGTTTTATATAGCAAGCACTACCATTTGCATCATTATAATAACATTAACCAATTTCACAATAATCTTATTTTTTCTTCTTAAAAAGGCGAGGGGCTGAGTTGGACATTTGAGAATCAAACATGCAATGTGCATGTTAAACAATGTTGTAAACAGGAATGTAAGATGTATTTAATTCGCTAATCTACTAATTCACAAATTCATTAAGATTTGTGTCTATTGACTATACTGCGTGGTATTTTATTTTGGCGTGGCATGCTATGTTTATTATGTTATGTCATGTTATGCTCCACTGAAGAGATGTTATGGAAATAAAAACGTCATGATATCCGGAGATTATCTAAATAAAAATTGAGTTGTCTTGCTGCTAAAATAAAGACTTTCTGTGAGTATAGCCGGTTCATCTTTCTGCAAGTTTCTCGAATTGGTTAAGATTAATCAGCTTGGGACTTGGACTTATTGATCTTTTCAAGTTTAAAATTGCTGAAACCATTTGTGCCTCTCACTTGGCAGAAGTGGTTTGAAACCGATGCTTTTATCTTTTGACACAATATTATAAAAAGAGGAGGGATGTTGTGATTCTGCGATCCCTCCTTTAGACAGAAACAACCTCCACCCCCACTGTTTGACTCTCATGTGACAGCGGTTGTAGACTAGTGTGGGAATACACAGTCTTAATGATGGCACTGCTGAATGACTAAAGGGACTGAAATATCGATATTTTTAGCATCATTTGGTCTACAGCCTTTTCAAAATATATTGTGCCTCATCCTTTTGTGACTTACATAGGTCGCTTTCATAGGGGTCAACAATAGCTTTTTGTCTTTAAAATGTATGTTATGCTATTAATGACAATATTTTCTGATGCTTCTTTGAAGCTTTTTTGATTATTTATGTAAACATATGTTTGAAATACATTTATGTTGCTGATATATTTGCAGGCCAACCCCTGTTTTTTGTGCCTTCTCTGTTCTGTTGCGTATTTATTGTTTAGTTTCATGTGATTTGTAATTGTTTTAATATTAGATTACTCCTCAAAAGGGAACCTTGCTAAAATAAAGACTAACAAAAAAGAAATTAAGAATCTAGACACTTCATCTACTACAGTGCTAAAATGCCCTACAAAATATAGATTTACTGAAGTCACACACCTTTGATAAGTTCTGTGCTGTTATGTCTGAGTGCAACCACAATCTGTGTTAATATATTTTGTATAAATTATGTTGCATTGTAGCATTGTAGTATTTGTATATTGCGTCATAACACTAGTGTGGCCCAAATTGTCATCCTGGGGAGTCGGGTAAGTTCCTAGCCAGCTTATTGTGAATGGTCGGTAGAGTATGTGTTTATGCGTGAGCTCTGTGGGAAGCATCAGGTGTTGTTCATAAGGGTCGTAGTAGTGTTCCTGTTGTTTCACTGCATACTTGTAGCTGCTCTTAAGGATGTCTATGAGGCTGAAGGTTGTAGCATATAGATAAAAGCACTTGACATCACACTGGCATTTTACATTTGTCTGGCGAATGCAAGTTTGGCGCCAGTTTGTGGGGTGGGCATTAGGTGTGATAATCTTGGATGGGCAGGAGAGTCAGCTGGTCGGGAATAGCATGGCTTTACAGCTCTTTGCAATCTCAGGTGGTTGTGAAGGTTGCTCCACTTGTTGTGGGAGAGTTCTAGAGTTTGGCCGTCTATAAAACACACATGGTACCCCCAACATGAAACTTTCCGAGACTATAGATGGTCAGAGCTGAAACCACACTGTGTCTAACAGTCCTTGTTGACTGACAGAAGCAGAGTTTGTTCTGTATTAAAATCAGTACAGTGTCATGGATGGCCCAATGTGCAATGTAGAGTGCCTTGAAGGAAACACATGGTGATCCTTTCAATTTCAATCCCGAGATTGTGCGATCGCCATGTTTGCAGGTCCTCTGTAGTAAAATCTGTTTACATGTGGGTTTTTCGTATGCACTGGTGTTTCACCTTGTTTTATTGAAATGTTTTATTTTATGAGTGGTCTAATCACCACCCTTTTTCTCTCACTGTACCTGTATGCAGCTTACACTGTCCAGTCCTTTTCTACAAGACATTTCAGATCACAGGCTAAACAACACAACGATCACTCGAGTTAATCTCCTTCCAATATAATGAAAATACTTATCATCAAAACCAGTTCTTCTAACAATATAGGGCCGTAAGGTTGTCCATCTTGCTCTACTTGCTCCATTTTTTGAGAGTCACAATCTTTGATTACAAATGTTTGTTTCAGACTATGCTGGTTGAAGAAAACAAATATATGTTTTATATTGTGATACTTTTACCAAACAGACAAAAATATCTAGATCAATAAATTATCTTTTGAGCAAAGTTGGACACTTCTACTCCATTACCCCCATAAGAAGGACCACATAAATATATTTTGGTACTATTTCTGTTGGTTTCAATAAAATGGCACAACCTTTCAACATATTTGAAACATTATGTTGCAGAATGAGAACTTTAAGTTAACTCGAACTGCACAATGAGCACCAAAGTCTCTTTCTCTCTCTCTCTCTCTCACACACACACACACACACACACACACACACACACACACGCACGCACGCACACACACACACACACGTTCATGTTCACAGGCATAAACTGAATGAACAGAGGCCTAAATAGTTTCTGTTGTTTTGTATAAGTTATGCAAAGCATATTTCTACTTGAATAGTTTCTTTGTGCCAGTTGCCATCATTATGAGTAGCCCAGAGCAGGCTCCTGGCAACAAGTAGCTAAGGGAAGGTGCAAATCTGCACATGCTGAATCTTAAAATGGCTGCAGGCAGGGACTACAGGCAGAGGCTCTCGACTGACCTCCTCCTTCACCATGGAGGAAACAGACAACATCCTTTCCCCCCAAAACACCCTGTTCTCTGAGCCTTTGTACTGCACCACTGATCTCTTCCACATCTGCAGCAGTCAGCTGAAAACAGGTGGTAAATGGCAGCAGGAATGGGCCCATAACTGGGCCTGGAATCCGGAATAATATGCAGAAAAGTACCCAATATTCTTGGGTGTGCATGCTATTCCCCATTCTGTGATCAACAACTATTAAAGCCCATTATTCGGTGAGAAAATACTGGAAGGGAGCAGATTTTCAGCCCAATTAGAACATTGGAATGTTGAGAGCTTCTCTGAAGACAATAGTGTAGCTCCAGGCTTGTAATGGCTGGTATAAGCCTTGATCTCCAACATGCCAATGTTTGTCTTCATGTTTCTCCCTTTTTTATTTAGAACATTCCACCCTTAGTGGGTGGAATGTTCTAATAGTCTTATAGCACTTCTGCATCAGGCTATATCGCTGTTAAAGACACTCACCCTCGTTATTGGCTCTCGCCTGCGGTTCAAGTCAGAAACTTGGGTTCAAGGCCTTCAACAACTATGATAGCCTTCAGCAGGGGATTATAAGGATATAATAAGACTACTTGTAAGAAGGCCCTAACATAGGAAGGAGCAAGCAAATTAAAGACTGCAGAGCCACATTGGGTGCCTACTGAAGAAGTTTTGAGCTTCAATTATACAAATGGGATAGAGCTAAAGAGATGTAGCCAGTACTGAAAATGTGTGACCTCTTTTACTAATTTTTCAGAGAGAAGGAGCATTCTGAAATGAGAACCTAGTAGGATTATAAATGGTGAACTGGTGATGCAGCTGTGAAGAAGGTTTGTACCTGATGAAGTTGTAGCGACACAGATGAGCATGAAAATATTACATCTGGAGAAACTTAATGTGCTTCCTCATCTCAACTTGGTTTATATTGATGTAGACCTAATCTATTTTACTATAGGAGTCTATAAAGCATGTTATGAAATAATCTTCAAATAGGAGAAGAATTCATTGGTCAGGCACATGCATTTCTACAATTTCGACAAGTACAAATTTATTTCTTGCAAAGTGGCAGCTATGTCGCTGTTGCCTGGATGTGAAAAAAGACGCATCCTTTGAGATAACAGTACTAAAAATGCTGCTGATATTTTAAATCTCTTTCAACACAAAAGCAAGTAATGGCAAGGACATATAGCCTGGAGACTGAGGACCTGGTTTAGAGTAAGGCGGACAGGGTTACTCCATCACAAATGTGATATTTATCCCGTCTGTCGTATTGCAATTCCATTATATCCTATGGAAAGTGTAGTACGGGGAACAGAGTAACCCATCCACCAAACTCTAAATTTGGCTTTATATTCCTGATGTAGTAGGCTGCAAACCTAGGGCCTAGTCCCATTTGTGACACCTGATCTAATTTTGTCCAAGTGTAAGCACATCCCTTCACCTAAAATGTAGGCAACAATAATTCAAACATTAGTATGCAAATGTAGTGTCATTATATTGTCCCATTTTTGTCCTCTGCAATTGATGCATATAGTGCTTTGGTTGCCTACGGTCTAATGATCTGCTTGTAACTATTTACAGACCTCTTCACTTCTCATTCTATGGGTGAGCAAGCAGTTCAGTTATTTATTTTTTTATGGCCGACTGCTACTTGTAGGCCTTAATTTTTAATTATATGAGCAGGACTGCAAGAACTAGAATGCAAAAAATATTATATTAAATGAGCTAATCACAAATGGAATTTCATCTGTACAAACATTTTGATGGAAACGTTTTGTTTACAAAGAATAACAATATAAAAAGTACTATTTTCTCTAAAAATGTGAAAATACTACTTAGCAGCAGATTTCTACGCCATCTATGTACTTTTATTTATATATACAACTTAGATTTTTCATGCATATATATATATATATTCACTGAAAAAACCATAGGTTTCAGGCACGTTATAGTTAGAAATTAGCATTTAAAAAACCTTACAAATTCACTGAAAAAACCATAGGTTTTAGGGACAGTTATAGTTAGTTGGACATTGCACTCGTACAAAACCCGTGAAATTCCCCGTTATAGTTAGTTCAGGTAACTATAACTCGCGCCCCGCAATGCACTGCTGATGACGTCACATATTACATCACTCATGACATGGTCAGTGACATCACTGATGACATCACTGATGACATCTCAAATGACATCACTGATGACATCATCCAGTGACTGTGTGTTTCTGTAAAGTTTAAATATGTTTAATATATATAGGGAAAGGCGTATTGAAGAATGAGTGGGTGTATAAGTGTCTGAATGGATGATTTAGTAGGTGCATGACTAACCAAATAAGTGAGTGATTAAACGTATCTTACTGAATGCATGGGTTAGTGACTAAACTGGGTGAATGTCTGTATCCGTCTGTCTGTTGCTGTGTAAGTGGCTGCATGTGTTTGTGAATAGCTAAATGAGTGTCTATATGAGTTATTGAATGCTTGTCTGAGTATCTGTATGGGTGCCTGAGTGTTTGTGTGGGAGGGGTGTGTGCAACTCTGTGCATAGATGTGTGAGTGGGTGATTCACTGGGTGGATGGTTTCAAGAGTGCATCTGTGATAGACTGTATGGGTGGGTAAGTGTGTGTAAGAGTGTGTTAGTGAGTGAATGTATGTCCCAGTGGTACATGTGTGAGTAACTACATATGTGAAAGGCAGTATATATGTGTGTTGGAGTATATAAATAGCTATAAGCGAGAGTGTGTGATTGTGAGAGTGACTGTATGGATGAGTGTGTGCTTGTATCAGAGATTGTATAAGAGCGTAAGAAGGTGCTAGTATTTGTATGAGTAAGTGAGCTGGTGTGTGTATAACTGTATAGGTGAGTAAATGGGTGTGTGCTTAATTTTTTGCATGACTGACTAGGTGTGTGAGTACCTCTATGGATGAGTGGCGGTGTGTGAGTGTTTATATAGGTGTATGAGTGCATATAATAGTCCTGTACTGAGTGACTATGGCGCTTACTGGAGGTACCTGGTGGGCTAGTTGGCCCCCAGGGACCCTCAGGATTGAAGAGGATTTAATTTCCCATCTTAAAACGCGCCACAGGGACCGTTTGCACACATGTCACCTGAAGCCACGCCCCCTCCCTTCACCACTGTACAAACACGCCCCGTGGCGCGTTTTAAGTTGGGGGATTAAGTCCCCTTGAATACTGAGGGTCCCTGGAGTCCAACTAGCCCACCATGTACCTCCAAAGCGCCACAGAGCTGCGTTGCAGAGAGGTGTAAAAGGGGCGTGGCCTCTGTACACCTCTCTGCAACGCAGCCCCTGGCGCATACCGGAGGTTCCTGGTGGGCTAGTTGGCCCCAGGGACCCCCAGTATTCAAGGGGAATTACTTCCCTTCTTAAAACGCGCCAGGGGCGCGTTTGCAGACTGCTGCAGGGAGGGGCGGGGCCTCCAGCACGAAGCCGGTCTTTTTTTTTTTTTTTGCTTTTGTCTGCCCAGGGGTCCTTGTGGGACCCCTGAGCAGACCTAGGAGGTCAGGGTGTTTCTACCCTGCCCCCTTTGTGCGTTCTGCGCACTTGTTTCTTGTGTTTTTTTTTTAATCAGCGGGATCCGCGCACCCTAAGCGCATCCCGCCGATTTAAAAAAAAAAAATGCTTTTCTGCCCAGGGGTCCTTGTGGGACCCCTGAGCAGACCTAGGGGTCAGGGTGTTTCTACCCTGCCCCCTTTGTGCGTTTTGCGCACTTGTTTCTTCTGCTTTTTTTTTAATCGGCGGGATCCGCGCACCCTCAGCGCATCCCGCCGTTTAAAAAAATGCTTTTTCTGCCCAGGTGGTCCTTGTGGGACCCCTGAGCAGACCTAGGGGTCAGGGTGTTTCTACCCTGCCCCCTTTGCGCTTTGCGCACTTGTTTCTGTCCCTCGGTTCTACCGAGGGACAAAATGGCTGCCAACACTTCCTGATTTGGAGTGTTGACAGCCACTTGACAGCCAATTAGCATGCAGCTCGTGATCGGGAGGGTACGCGGACCCTACTCGGCCATAGATATATATGTGACTTTACTTTTGATTTTCTCAGGAACTACTGAATGGATTTACACCATTTAAGCAAAAGGCACGACACTGAACCAAGGGCTACCTCTTTGCCAAATTTGGTGTAATTCCGTTCAGCAGTTCGGGCTGTAGCTGCGACTAAAGGTTCCTATGGAAAAATGAATGGGGAAAACGCGTTTTGGGACCCCCTTTTTCTCGGCCCCGCTTGACGAATCACCCCGAGACTTTCAGGATAGGAGCGGACCGGAGCGCCCCAACAAGTTGGAAGCTTTCGCGAAGATTCGTCAACCGGCGCCAACGTTATTTCAAATAGAATGTTGCGGATTTCCTATGGAAAATAGGTCCTAACTATAACTATCTACTGGCGACCGCCAGTAGATTATATATATATATATATATATATATATATATATATATATTCACTGAAAAAAACCATAGGTTTCAGACACGTTATAGTTACAAATTAGCATTTAAAAACCTTTGAAATTCACTGAAAAAACCATAGGTTTTAGGGACAGTTTTAGTTACTTGGACATTGCACTCGTACAAAACCCGTGAAATTCCCCGTTATAGTTAGTTCAGCTAACTATAACTCGCGCCCCGCAATGCACTGCTGATGACGTCACATATTACATCACTCATGACATGGTCAGTGACATCACTGATGACATCACTGATGACATCTCAAATGACATCACTGATGACATCATCCAGTGACTGTGTGTTTCTGTAAAGTTTAAATATTTTTAATATATATAGGAAAAGACGTATTGAAGAATGAGGTGGTGTGTAAGTGTCTGTATGGATGATTTAGTAGGTGCGTGACTGACTCTATAAGTGAGTGATTTAACGTATCTTACTGAATGCATGGGTTAGTGACTAAACTGGGTGAATGTCTGTATCCGTCTGTCTGTTGCTGTGTAAGTGGCTGCATGTGTTTGTGAATAGCTAAATGAGTGTCTATATGAGTTATTGAATGCTTGTCTGAGTATCTGTATGGGTGCCTGAGTGTTTGTGTGGGAGGGGTGTGTGCAACTCTGTGCATAGATGTGTGAGTGGGTGATTCACTGGGTGGATGGTTTCAAGAGTGCATCTGTGATAGACTGTATGGGTGGGTAAGTGTGTGTAAGAGTGTGTTAGTGAGTGAATGTATGTCCCAGTGGTACATGTGTGAGTAACTACATATGTGAAAGGCAGTATATATGTGTGTTGGAGTATATAAATAGCTATAAGCAAGAGTGAGTGATTGTGATAGTGGCTGTATGGATGAGTGTGTGCTTGTATCTGTGATTGTATAAGAGCGTAACAATGTGCTACTATTTGTATGAGTAAGTGAGCTGGTGTGTGTATAACTGTATAGGTGAGTAAATGGCAGTGTGTTTAATTATTTGCATGACTGACTAGGTGTGTGAGTATCTCTATGGATGAGTGGCGTTGTTTGAGTGTCTATATAGGAGTAAGAGTGCATATGATAGTCCTGTACTGAGTGACCGTAATTATGAGTGACTGTACGGGTGAGTGAGTGGATGTGTGTGTGTAGACCTAAGAATCAGTGAGTGGGTATGTAGTTATTGGTGTTGGAGTGTCTATGGTTTTGCGAATGGCAGTCTGTAATTTAGAGTGGGTGAATCAAAGGTTATATTAGGGTGTGAGGAGGTGCATCAGATTATCACGTGGATGATGTCATCAGTGATGTCATTTGAGATGTCATCAGTGATGTCATCAGTGATGTCACTGACCATGTCATGAGTGATGTAATATGTGACGTCATCAGCAGTGCATTGCGGGGCGCGAGTTATAGTTAGCTGAACTAACTATAACGGGGAATTTCACGGGTTTTGTACGAGTGCAATGTCCAAGTAACTAAAACTGTCCCTAAAACCTATGGTTTTTTCAGTGAATTTCAAAGGTTTTTTAAATGCTAATTTGTAACTATAACGTGTCTGAAACCTATGGTTTTTTCAGTGAATTTCAAAGGTTTTTTAAATGCTAATTTGTAACTATAACGTGTCTGAAACCTATGGTTTTTTCAGTGAATTTCAAAGGTTTTTTAAATGCTAATTTCTAACTATAACGTGCCTGAAACCTACGGTTTTTTCAGTGAATTTCAAAGGTTTTGTAAATGACAATTTTTAAATGTATTAATTGTTATATTAATTTTTTTCATACTGATTTACTACATTTTTAGAAACAATTTTTTTTTACATATTTTATTTTTTAAATTACATTGTAATTACATTATACATTACATTACAAAAAATACTTTCTCAGAATGAATTACTTTAGTTTAAATACTTTGCAGATAGGCAATAGACTTTTAAGTACAGTAGTTACAGTTGTTGCAATGGGCAACACATTTTCAAACACAATGCAACATTCAGCTCAATGTGAATTTCTAGTTAAATGCAATTAGTTACTTTATGGATTACTTTTGTAACCACAGGACTGGATCCTAGATTCAGTCCTGGTACATCTCCTGTAAACAGTTGAGTAAAAGCGTTTTGGTTACAGTCGTGATTTTTAAGGAATATTATTGTATTTTAAAAGTTGACACTTAGAAACTTTTTCTCATAGAATCACCAATGTTATCCTATGGAAGGAAATTCACTTAGCAGGTAAAAACTGTTATCGTTACTTTATCTTACTCAGTGTTGGATCCTGGATCCAGCACTGGTGCATCTCCTGTAAACAGTTGAATGAATGCGTTTAAGTCATACAGGCGATTTTTAAGGAATATTTGTAGTTTGTGAAAATCGACACTTTGAAAGTTTTCTGCTGAAAACCAGACAATGGATTCCTATGTTAGAAAATATAAGTTACTGGTAAGTACGGTTAAAATTACTTTTCAGGGTCAGTGCTGGGCTAAAAGATGCAGCACTGGGTTCTCTCCTGATAACAGGTGAGTAAATTGGAATTCGTACTTTGGTTGATTTTAGAGGAATATTATAAAGTTCCAAAACTCCACACTTAGAAGAATTTCCAAGTGAAACCAGTCAATGTTAGCCTATGAAGGAAATTCAAGTTACCGGTAAGTACGGTTAAAATTAATTTTGAGGATCAGTACTTGGCTGAAAGATGCAGCACTGAGGTCTCTCCTGATAACAGGTGAGTAAATCAGAATTCGGATTTCGGCTGATTTTAGAGGAATATTTTAAAGTTCCAAAAATCAACACTTTGAAACTTTTTCAGCAAAAAGCAGGCAATGATATCCTATGCAAGGAAATTCAAGTTACTGGTAAGTACGGCTAAAATTACTTTTGAGGATTAGTACTGGGCTGAAAGATGCAGCACTGAGGTCTCTCCTGATAACAGGTGAGTAAATCGGAATTCGTATTTCGGCTGATTTTAGAGGAATATTTTAAAGTTCCAAAACTCCACACTTAGAAGAATTTCCAAGTGAAACCAGTCAATGTTAGCCTATGAAGGAAATTCAAGTTACCGGTAAGTACGGTTAAAATTACTTTTCAGGACCAGTACTGGGCTGAAAGATGCAGCACTGAGGTCTCTCCTGATAACAGGTGAGTAAATCGGAATTCGTATTTCGGCTGATTTTAGAGGAATATTTTAAAGTTCCAAAACTCCACACTTAGAAGAATTTCCAAGTGAAACCAGTCAATGTTAGCCTATGAAGGAAATTCAAGTTACCGGTAAGTACGGTTAAAATTACTTTTCAGGACCAGTACTGGGCTGAAAGATGCAGCACTGAGGTCTCTCCTGATAACAGGTGAGTAAATCGGAATTCATATTTCGGCTGATTTTAGAGGAATATTTGCACAATGGTGAAGGGAGGGGCGGGGCCTCAGGTGACATCTGTGCAAACGCGCCCGTTGCGCGTTTTAAGTTGGGGGATTAAGTCCCCTTGAATCCTGAGGGTCCCTAGGGGCCAACTAGCCCACCAGGAACCTCCAATATGCGCCAGGGGCTGCGTTGCAGAGACGTGTAGAGAGGCCACACCCCTTTTACACCTCTCTGCAACGCAGCTCTGTGGCGCTTTCTGGATGTACCTGTTGGGCTAGTTGGCCCCAGGGACCCTCAGGATTGAAGGGGATTTAATTCCCATCTTAAAACACGCCACGGGGCCTGTTTGCACACATGTCACCTGAAGCCCCGCCCCTCCCTTCACCACTGTGCAAACGCGCCCGTGGCGCGTTTTAAGTTGGGGGATTAAGTCCCCTTGAATCCTGAGGGTCCCCGGAGTCCAACTAGCCCACCATATACCTCCAAAAGCGCCACAGAGCTGCGTTGCAGAGAGGTGTAAAAAGGGCGTGGCCTCTGTACACCTCTCTGCAAGGCAGCCCCTGGCGCATACTGGAGGTACCTGGTGGGCTAGTTGGCCCCAGGGACCCCCAGTATTCAAGGGGACTCGTTCCTCCTCTGCAAACGCGCCAGGGGGCGCGTTTGCAGAGTGGTGAAGGAAGGGGGCGGGGCCTGCGGGCCCGATCGTTTAAAAAAAAAAAAAAAAAATCTGCTCCTGAAGGGGGGCTGTGTGGCCCCCTTCCTTTTTCTTTTTTGGGCCCTGGGGACCCCATCCCCCAGGGCCTTACCCCTTTTTTTAAATTACCTTTAAAAAAAAAAAAACGGGGAAGGGGGCCGCGTGGCCCCCTTCCCTTGGCCTGTATTGGCCCCGGGACCCCATCCCCCGGGGCATGGCCTCTATATTTATTTTTTGAGGGGGCAGCGTGGCCCCCCTCCTCTGGCCATTTTAAGGCCCCGGGGACCCCATCTCCCGGAGCCGGCCTTTCCTTTTTTTTAAAAAAAATGTTTGCTCTTTTTTGGGGAGGGGGCCGCGTGGCCCCCCTCCCGGGCCACTACTTGCCCCGGGGACCCCATCCCCCGGGGCTGGCCCTTCGTTGGGGACTGTGGGGGGTCCCCAAACCCCCACAGTCCCGCCGGCCCCCACGTCCCTTGGGAGCCGGCATTGCTAGTTCCACATGGGGAGCAGCTGACATGCTGCTCCCCATGTGGAAAAGCAATCGGCTTTGGATATTGGAAGAGAGAGCAGGTTTCCTGCTCTCTCTTCCAATATCCAAAGCAAGTTTGCAATGACAGGACGGGAGCCGCGAGGCTCCGTCCCTGCCATAGCAAACTACAGTGTCCCGGGGTAGGCACCCCGGGACACTGCAGGAGCCGGCCCTGGGGGTGGTGGTCCCCAGGGCCATCAAGGGCTCCAGGAGGGGGCCGCGCGGCCCCCTCCCATTCAGTACACAGCCCCGGGAGGTGGTGGTCCCCGGGGCTCTGGGGTCCGTAACGGACCCCCATATTAATTTGTTAGTGCCCCGGGGAGGTGGCGGTCCCGGGCGTGTGGGGGGCTGGAGCCCCCACACAGGTTGTTTAATTTAAAAAAAAAGCCCCGGGAGGAGGTGGTCCCCGGGGCTGCGGAGGGCTCAGAGCCCTCCCGCACCATTTTTAAAAGAAAGCCCCGGGGGTGGCGGTCCCCGGGGCTTGGGGGGCCCTTTGAGCCCCCCACACATAAAATTAAACCCCCCACCATGCCCCCGGGACTTGGGCCACCCGGGGGCAAAATACATATTTTTTTTTTCGGCAGGATTCGCGCACCCTGAGCGCATCCTGCCGATTTTTTTTTTTTTAAAATGCTTTTTTTTGCCCAGGGGGTCCTTGTGGGACCCCTGAGCAGGCCTAGGGGTTAGGGTGTTTCTACCCTGCCCCCTTTGTGCGTTGTGCACACTTGTTTCTTTTTTTCTCGGCGGGATACGCGCACCCTAAGCGCATCCCGCCGATTTAAAAAAAAAAAATCTTTTTCTGCCCAGGGGTCCTTGTGGGACCCCTGAGCAGACCTAGGGGTCAGGGTGTTTCTACCCTGCCCCTTTTGCGCTTTGCGCACTTGTTTCTGTCCCTCGGTTCTACCGAGGGACAAAATGGCTGCCAACACTTCCTGAATCGGAATGTTGACAGCCAGCTGACAGCCAATTAGCATGCAGCTCGCGATCGGGACGGTGCGCGCAGGGTGCGCTGAGGGTACGCGTATCCGACGCGCCCATAGATATATATGTACTTTTACTTTTGATTTTCTCAGGAACTACTGAACGGATTTACACCATTTAAGCAAAAGGCACCAGTCTGAACCAAGGACTACCTCTTTGCCAAATTTGGTGTAATTCCGTTCAGCAGTTCGGGCTGTAGCTGCGACTAAAGGTTCCTATGGAAAAATGAATGGGGAAAACGCGTTTTGGGACCCCCTTTTTTCTCGGCCCCCGCTTCACGTATCACCCCGAGACTTTCAGGGTAGGAGCGGAGCGGAGCGCCCCAACAAGTTGGAAACTTTCACGAAGATTCGTCAACCGGCGCCAACGTTATTTCAAATAGAATGTCGCGGATTTCCTATGGATAATAGGTTGTAACTATAACTATCTACTGGCGACCGCCAGTAGATAATATATATATATATATATACATATATATATATATATATATATATATATGTAGAGAGAGAACGCAAGCACTCTATTTTCAACTCATATGTGTCAAGTGCTGCAAAGATTTGAGTCGGAGTGTGATGCTCTCGAAGCTATAATGTACTTAATCCTTTCCAGATGTAGAGAAGGCAGCATAATTGCTGGTCTTGATTGACAAGAGCAATATTACTGTTTACCGTATTTCTTTAATTTTACCAATTAGATGGAAAGAAAAATCTTTTTTTTTCATGCACCTACACCAAAGTAATTCTAGCTGGGGAATTCTGAAATGTTTCTGCGTAGAATTACAAGCAGAAACACTGCATTTTATGTTAAGCTAAGAGTTGTGCTTTGTGCTACCAGTAACAGAAGTATGACATGTTAATGTTCGTAACTGTATACTTTGTGTAATGCACCATTAAAAATACATGCGCTGTACTAAGTATTGCGTATATAATGGACCGGAAATTGAATGATGTTCACTTGGATCCTCAAATTTCAGCTTTGAATAAGAGTAGAGCACTGAATTTGAAGAAGAAAGAGAGAAGTTCAGTGAGAAACATAATCACAACCATACTTTTGATTTGGAAAATAAGTTAAAAATTAATGGGCTCATTCTCAAAGAAGACAGATTTTACTTGAAAATGCTACACACACAAAACATACTAGTAACTGGTCATCAAAGGTTTATGCTTTGATGATTTGCAAACTTGTACCAGACATAAACCTCACTAGGTGTAAAATGTTAACAGAAGTGTCGGTGAATTGAACCTAAATGTTCATTTGATCCGCATGCAGAATCACAAGATCCAAGCATGATATTGCTCAGGACCAGGCATCATTAAAAAAAATATTCATTCTTGTTTTTAGAAAAGTGTATGAACAGAAAAGGAAGTATGCCTGTATCATTAAATATTTAATTAATGAACATCTTCAACTTGCACCAGATCACTTCCTGATAAATGGTCTAATGGATGAGTGTTTCCACTAAATATTGCCTCAAAAGTATTGTTTGACCTTAATACCATGGCCAAAATATTGTGACTACAAAAACATTGTGGACAATATATATAAAGTTTAAAGTATAGTTTACTCTACTATTATTTTTATTATGTTGTTTTATTGTATTGTATTAAATGTTATTTCATTATTTACATTATTGCAAAATGTATTATTATTTATGTTTAAAAAAAATTAAAGTAATGTATACTTTTTTCAAAATTGTTATGTTTATTGGGTGAATGGGTGTGTAATGCTTTTTAATTATATATTAATACTTTTAATTGATTCATTTGAGTTTTTATTTTTATTTATTTGTTAACATGCTAAGTAAATATTTAAAATATTTCATACCTTTCAATTTTGGTTTGTGGGATTTATTGTTTAGTTAGTGAGTGTATTAATTATACACATTAGTTATGTTTTTATGTTCATAGTTAAATATTTTTAATTTATAAAATATTTTTATGTGTTTGTGTACATTATAACTTTATGTATTTTTATGTATAGTGTTATGTATTGGGTTTTGGGTAAGCAATGTTATTTTAATAGTGTATAATAATTATTGTTATTTGATTAATATTTTAAATATTTAGGGCCTGATTATGAGTTTGGCGGTGCAGGAGCCGACCGCCATGCCGGCGGTCTGCTCCCACACCACCAAACCCGTGGTCGCATCGCCCGCCAGATTGCGAGTTTCCTCATGTCTGGTGGGTTGTTTTTGGCGGTCCCACAGCACTGCCTCTGAAAATGGGCACGCAATTGGAACGCCTGATGCATGCACACAGGGTGGCACATGTTGTGCCCCTCTGCATGCAACCCCATGCAAATGGGCAACAAGGGGCCCTGTAGGGCCCCCTTAGTTTCAAGACCGCCAGCCTTTTCATGGAGGAAAGACCTCCATGAGACCGCTCGAGGTCCTGAAACTCGTAATATGCAGGGTGGGGCCACAACAGCACCAGCAGTATATTACTGAGGCCCTGACTGCCGCACCACTGCCAGGGAACCGCTGTTCCCTGGTGGTTGTGGTGGTGTAATGGCGGTCCGACCACCCAACATGTAATGAGGCGGTCCTACGGCCGATGCGGCGGTGGCTGGACTGCCACCACCACACCCCACGAGTCTGGTGGTCCTCGGGCCACCAGACTTGTAATTAGGCCTTTAATGTTTGATATTTTTGTTAGTTTTGATTATTTAGTGTTTTATTTTTTAGTTATACGGGCTGAATTGGAGGAATTAGTCAGCAGTATTTTATTTAAACACAGTTACATTTTAATCATTTAGCAATACATTTTTAGCATAACAGATTTAATTATTTTTTTGAGGTTTGCGTGTTATGTTTGAGGTATAAAGGGACACTGTTGATTTTATTCATTAGTTATCTAAAAACTGTGTGCAATTAGGATATATTTGTTTTTGTTAAGATTTATTTTTTATTTGTTAATATATTTATGATGTTAAATTATTTAAATACATTCATGAAATAATTTTTAATGTTTATTTATTTTATTGTTATGTATTGTTTTTAAAAAATCCCAAGGCATGTCCTTTCCCCTGAGTCATTTTGTAAGCCTGGAGTTCAAATAGTAAATCTGACCCCTTCAATACATGGAATCTCTTACGTGTTCATTAGACTAGAGTTTGAATATCAAATCTATCCCCCCTCACAAATGTATGCACTTTCTTCAGTTTGCTAGACTGGAGTTAGAATAGTAAATCTAACCCCCACCCTCCCAATGCATGCATTATCAACATTATTTGATAGATTGGAGCTACAGTAGTAAATAACCCCCCCCAATACATACATTTTCCACATCATTGTAGTAGGATTTTATTTAGAGTAGTGTAATTGTATTGTTTTATTATGTTTTTTAAAATTAATTTTAAATTGGGGTATTGGAGTTAGATTACTATATCATTTAAAATGATTTACATAAAATACATAAGTTTTAAAGGTTATTTCAGTATATTTAATTTGCGCATATATATTTCCAAAAATATTTTATTTTTATTAAATGAATTTCTAGAGCTTTGTTTTTTTTTAAATTTAAAATATTTTTGTATATTTTAAAAACAATCTATCTTTATGTATTTTTCAATGTTATTTATCATGCTGACATACGTTTTCATTTGTTTAAAAATGTTTCATAATTAAATGATTGTGTGTGTGGTGTTATTATGTAATATAAATTAAAATCATATATTTTTAAGAATTCATTTATGTGTATAATAAATATAATGAAATGTATAATACCAAATAAAAAATATTTTTAATTCACTAAACATATTCTTATAAAATTATTAATTGTTTGTATTTACATATCACACTTAATCAATTAATGTTTCTATGTTTAGATAATTATTTATTTTTTCTTAAATATATATATATATATATATATATATATATATATATTATCTACTGGCGGTCGCCAGTAGATAGTTATAGTTACAACCTATTATCCATAGGAAATCCGCGACATTCTATTTGAAATAACTCTCTTGCCGGTTGACGTATCTTTGCAAAATTTTCAAACTTTATGGCCCGCTCCGGTCCGCTCCTACCCTGAAAGTCTCGGGGGATTCGTCAAGCGGGGGCCGAGAAAAAGGGGGGTCCCAAAACGCGTTTTCCCCATGCAATTTTCCATAGGAAACTTTAGACACGGCTACAGCCCGAACTGCTGAACGGAATTACACCAAATTTGGCAAAGAGGTAGTTCTTGGTTCAGAAAGAACCCTTTTTGTTAAATGGTGTAAATCCGTTCAGTAGTTGCTGAGAAAATCAAAAGTAAAAGATAGTGATATCTATGGCCGAGTAGGGTCCGCGTACCCTCAGCGCACCCTGCGCGCACCGTCCCGATCACGAGCTGCATGTTAATTGGCTGTCAGCTGGCTGTCAACATTCCGATTCAGGAAATGTTGGCAGCCATTTTATCCCTCGGTAGAACTGAGGGACAGAAACAAGTGTGCAAAGCGCACAAAGGGGGCAGGGTAGAAACACCCTGACCCCTAGGTTTGCTCAGGGGTCCCACAAGGACCCCCTGGGCAAAAAAAAAAAAAGTTTTTAAAAAAATCGGCAGGATGCGCTCAGGGTGCGCGAATCCTGCCGAAAAATCGAAGCGCGGTCTCCGCGCTTCGATTGCATTTGCCCCCGGGTGGCCCAAGTCCCGGGGGCATGGTGGGGGGGATAATTTAATGTGTGGGGGCCTCAAGGGCCCCCTAAGCCCGGGGACCGCCACCCCCGGGGCTTCATTGAAAAATAGTGCGGGAGGGCTCTTCTGCCCTCCCGCAGCCCCGGAGACCGCCACCCCGGGGCTTCTTTTTTATTTGAATAAGGTGTGGGGGGGCTCCAGCCCCCCACACGCCCGGGGACCACCACCTCCCGGGGCACTTATAAAATAAATGTGGGGGTCCATTACGGACCCCCAGAGCCCCAGGGACCACCACCTCCCCGAGGCTGTGCAATTTAAGGGAGGGGGCCGCGCGGACCCCCTCCTGGAGCCCTTGATGGCCCTGGGGACCGCCACCCCCAGGGCCGGCTCCTGCAGTGTCCCGGGGTGCCTACCCCCGGGACACTGTAGTTTGCTATGGCAGGACGGGAGCCTCGCGGCTCCCGTCCTGCCATAGCAAACTGCTTTGGATATTGGAAGAGAGAGCAGGGAAACCTGCTCTCTCTTCCAATATCCAAAGCACATTGCTTTTCCACATGGGGAGCAGCATGTTAGCTGCTCCCCATGTGTAAAAGCAATGCCGGCTCCCGTAGGACACGGGGAGCCGGCGGGACTGTGGGGGGTTTGGGGACCCCCCCACAGTCCCCAACGGAGAGGGCCAGCCCCGGGGGATGGGGTCCCCGGGGCAAGTAGTGGCCGGGAGTGGGGGCCACGCGGCCCCCCTCCCCAAAAAATAAAAAATAAATTAAAAAAAACGGAAAGGCCGGCCCCGGGGGATGGGGTCCCGGGGCCTTAAATGGCCTGAGGAGGGGGCCACGCAGCCCCCTCCAAAAGAAAAAAAAAAATCGAGGCCATGCCCCGGGGGATGGGGTCCCCGGGGCCAATACAGGCCCAGGGAAGGGGGCCACGCGGCCCCCTTCCCGTTTAAAAAAAAAAATTATTAAAAAAAGGGGTAAGGCCCTGGGGGATGGGGTCCCCAGGGCCCAAAAACAGGAAAAAGGAAGGGGGGCCACACAGCCCCCTTCAGGGGACAAAAAAAAAAAAAACGATCGGGCCCGCAGGCCCCGCCCCTTCCTTCACCACTCTGCAAACGCGCCCTGGCGCGTTTGCAGAGGGGAACGAATCCCCTTGAATACTGGAGTCCTGGGAGCCAACTAGCCCACCAGGAACCTCCAGTATGCGCCAGGGGGCTGCGTTGAAGAGAGGTGTACAGAGGCCACGCCCCTTTTTACACCTCTCTGCAACGCAGCTCTGTGGCGCTTTTTGGATATACCTGTTGGGCTAGTTGGCCCCAGGGACCCTCAGGATTCAAGGGGAGTTAATCCCCCGACTTAAAACGCGCTACGGGGCGCGTTTGCACAGTGGTGAAGGTTTTTTAAATGACATTTTTTAAATGTATTAATTTTTATATTAATTTTTTTCATACTGATTTACTACATTTTTAGCAACAATTTCTTTTACATAATTTATTTTTTAAATTACATTGTAATCACATTATACATTACATTACAAAAAATACTTTCTCAGAATGAATTACTTTAGTTTAAATACTTAGCACATAGGCAATAGACTTTTAAGTACAGTAGTTACAGTTGTTGCAATGGGCAACACATTTTCAAACACAATGCAACATTCAGCTCAATATGAATTTCTAGTTAAATAAAATTAGTTACTTTATGGATTACTTTTCTAACCACAGGACTGGATCCTAGATTCAGTCCTGGGACATCTCCTGTAAACAGTTGAGTAAAAGCGTTTTGGTTACAGTCGTGATTTTTAAGGAATATTATTGTATTTTAAAAGTTGACACTTAGAAACTTTTCCTCATAGAATCACCAATGTTATCCTATGGAAGGAAATTCACTTAGCAGGTAAAAACTGTTATCGTTACTTTTTCTTACTCAGTGTTGGATCCTGGATCCAGCACTGGTGCATCTCCTGTAAACAGTTGAAAAAATGCGTTTAAGTCATACAGGCGATTTTTAAGGAATATTTGTAGTTTGTGAAAATCGACACTTTGAAACTTTTCTGCTGAAAACCAGACAATGGATTCCTATGGAAGAAAAGATAAGTTACTGGTAAGTACGGTTAAAATTACTTTTCAGGGTCAGTGCTGGGCTAAAAGATGCAGCACTGGGTTCTCTCCTGATAACAGGTGAGTAAATCGGAATTCGTATTTCGGCTGATTTTAGAAGAATAATTTAAAGTTCCAAAACTCCACACTTAGAAGAATTTTCAAGTGAAACCAGTCAATGTTAGCCTATGGAAGGAAATTCAAGTTACTGGTAAGTACGGTTAAAATTACTTTTCAGGACCAGTACTGGGCTGAAAGATGCAGCACTGAGGTCTCTCCTGATAACAGGTGAGTAAATCAGAATTCGGATTTCGGCTGATTTTAGAGGAATATTTGTATGTTTCAAAAATCAACACTTAGAAACTTTTTCAGCAAAAAGCAGGCAATGATATCCTATGGAAGGAAATTCAAGTTACTGGTAAGTACGGTTAAAATTACTTTTCAGGATTAGTACTGGGCTGAAAGATGCAGCACTGAGGTCTCTCCTGATAACAGGTGAGTAAATCGGAATTCGTATTTCGGCTGATTTTAGAGGAATATTTTAAAGTTCCAAAACTCCACACTTAGAAGAATTTCCAAGTGAAACCAGTCAATGTTAGCCTATGGAAGGAAATTCAAGTTACTGGTAAGTACGGTTAAAATTACTTTTCAGGACCAGTACTGGGCTGAAAGATACAGCACTGAGGTCTCTCCTTATAACAGGTGAGTAAATCGGAATTCGTATTTCGGCTGATTTTAGAGGAATATTTGTAGGTTTCAAAAATCAACACTTAGAAACTTTTTCAGCAAAAAGCAGGCAATGATATCCTATGGAAGGAAATTCAAGTTACTGGTAAGTACGGTTAAAATTACTTTTCAGGACCAGTACTGGACTGAAAGATACAGCACTGAGGTCTCTCCTTATAACAGGTGAGTAAATCGGAATTCGTATTTCGGATGATTTTAGAAGAATATTTGCACAATGGTGAAGGGAGGGGCGGGGCCTGAGGTGACATCTGTGCAAGCGCGCCCCGTGGCGCGTTTTAAGTTGGGGATTAAGTCCCCTTGAATCCTGAGGGTCCCTAGGGGCCAACTAGCCCACCAGGAACCTCCAATATGCGCCAGGGGCTGCGTTGCAGAGACGTGTAGAGAGGCCACACCCCTTTTACACCTCTCTGCAACGCAGCTCTGTGGCGCTTTTGGATATACCTGTTGGGCTAGTTGGCCCCAGGGACCCTCAGGATTCAAGGGAGTTAATCCCCCGACTTAAAACGCGCCACGGGGCGCGTTTGCACAGTGGTGAAGGGAGGGGGCGCCTATGGTTTTTTCAGTGAATTTCAAAGGTTTTTTAAATGCTAATTTGTAACTATAACATATCTGAAACCTATGGTTTATTCAGTGAATTTCAAAGGTTTTTTAAATGCTAATTTGTAACTATAACTGTCCCTAAAACCTATGGTTTTTTCAGTGAATTTCAAAGGTTTTTTAAATGCTAATTTCTAACTATAACGTGTCTGAAACCTATGGTTTTTTCAGTGAATTTCAAAGGTTTTTTAAATGCTAATTTGTAACTATAACGTGCCTGAAACCTACGGTTTTTTCAGTGAATATATATATATATATATATATATATATATCCAATTAAGGCTGCAGCATGAGTAAGCGACTGGGGCCGGATGTCAAGATGAAATTTAAGTGCAAGTGGAATTAAACACTGTGGTGGCAATATACGAGTGCGGAGCCTTCTTTCCTGAGAGCGCGCGAATCTACTGCTGCTTTCTGTGATTGATATTGCCGGTGTGCTCCGCCGGCGTGTGCGCCACTCTCCAGGGGTCCCTGACAGTCAGGAAGGTGCTCTTCCTGTTGGTATATATATATATTGAGAAAAGTTAAAGATATAGAATGGAATGTGAATTATTTACTCATAGCCCTAGATGTTTCGTCCCTTTATACGTGTAGTAGAAATAGGGACGGAGTCAGGGCTGTTGAATATTTCCTCTCTAATAGACCCATACGATATGCACAACATAACAAAATGCTTTTAAATATATATATATATATATTTATATATATATATATATATATATATGTATATATATATCAAATCACAAGGGGTTGTCCAAAATAAGAGTCGCACTCGAGTAGAGAGAAGCTTTACCCCAAAGCTTTATTCAAACCAAGCAGCAACACTTGCCAGGAAAGTTAATAGCATGCGTCCGCATCCCTGACGCGCGGACTGCAATTCCCAGAAATCACGCAGAGTCCCATTCAGGGCAGCCAATTGGGGCATGCGATGTTGGATAAAGGGAAGGGCATTTCACCAACGCGCTTTTCGCCCGTAAAACCCTCTGAGGAAGAGATTGCTCGAAACGCGTCAGGGATGCGGACGCATGCTATTAACTTTCCTGGCAAGTGTTGCTGCTTGGTTTGAATAAAGCTTTGGGGTAAAGCTTCTCTCTACTCGAGTGCAACTCTTATTTTGGACAACCCCTTGTGATTTGATGTGTAGCGGCCATCCTGCCGCAGGGTCTGTACCACCACTAATTAGGGGGGCCATGGGGCTCCGATACACGGAGTTTCATTTCTGGAGTAGAGAGCATGGATGGAAGCACCAAGACTTTCCGGGGGCTCACGCAGAGCCTAATTTGCATTTATTTGAAAGCGCCACCATTTGGATTGTTATTATGGACTGCAATTCCTAGAAATCACTCAGAGTCCCATTCAGGGCAGCCAATTGGGGCATGCGATGTTGGATAAAGGGAAGGGCATTTCACCAACGCGCTTTTCACCCATAAAACCCTCTGAGGAAGAGATTGCTCGAAACGCATCAGGGATGCGGACGCATGCTATTAACTTTCCTGGCAAGTGTTGCTGCTTGGTTTGAATAAAGCTTTGGGGTAAAGCTTCTCTCTACTCGAGTGCGACTCTTATTTTGGACAACCCCTTGTGATTTGATGTGTAGCGGCCGTCCTGCCGCAGGGTCTGCACCACCCCTAATTAGGGGGGCCATGGGGCTCCGATACACAGAGTTTCATTTCTGGAGTAGAGAGCATGGATGGAAGCACCAAGACTTTCCGGGGGCTCACGCAGAGCCTAATTTGCATTTATTTGAAAGCGCCACCATTTGGATTGTTATTATGGACTGCAATTCCCAGAAATCACGCAGAGTCCCATTCAGGGCAGCCAATTGGGGCATGCGATGTTGGATAAAGGGAAGGGCATTTCACCAACGCGCTTTTCGCCCGTAAAACCCTCTGAGGAAGAGATTGCTCGAAACGCGTCAGGAATGCGGACGCATGCTATTAACTTTCCTGGCAAGTGTTGCTGCTTGGTTTGAATAAAGCTTTGGGGTAAAGCTTCTCTCTACTCGAGTGCGATTCTTATTTTGGACAACCCTTGTGATTTTATATATATATATATATATATATATATATATATATATATATATATATATATTTTGCTGGTTCTCGCTTGTAGTTACCTCCAAAATAAAACGAGAGTAGTCCCAAATCAGTGCATAGTACTATTTATTGCCACCAAGCTAGTCCGCCATGACGCGTTTCGGCCGTCCCACGGCCTTGATCACATGACACAGCTCAAACTGTGAGTATCATATTTAACGGGCTAGTGCTCAATTTGCATAAATTGACATAGACAACATACTATATACATTGTATCCATATCACTCTAGAATTATACATTATAAATATGTAGATTTCATCTGTGTATGTATTTACAATGATCTTCACTATTTGACATTTTCTGCATACAGATCCCTGTAATGCTCAAGTATGTGAAGTTGCCTAGACTCTACAAGGACAATTTATCCGCCTAATATATGCTTAAATGTTTTTGAACTACCAAACCAGCGGAGTCTATCTGTCAACTATCCGCAAAAAGTTTGTGAAGTGCATAAACTAAATATAATAATTAAGTGTCGTGAAACCCTATAGAAAAAGTGCAAAATAAAAGAGAAAGAAGAAATGTGCTGTGTACTATATATTGCCGTACAACCTATATAGTATTTTCTGGGACGACAATATAATATTCATTGAAAATGTATAAATACATAAATTAATGTAATCAAATAAATCTTTAAGCACATCCATATATTCCCATTGATTATGGGCTATGAATATTGTCTAAATGAAATATGCTTACGGATGCAGATTCAATAGGGCCAGGGGAAATCAATGTAAGCAATATAACTGAATGGGATCAAGCAGCTGTGGAAACCTGATATTATAAGGTATATAGGATTCATCAACATCTACATTTGTATTCAGATACTGATTCAACCTCCTACCGCTAAAATACATAAAATTAGATGTAAAATAATTCATATATATTCACAATAAATATGTTCATAAAATACTGTATGTAAATATAAATAAATATAAATATGTGCAAAATCAGATCTCATAAACACAGATGTTAAAAAGTATTTCCTCTTGACAGAACCTTCATATATAATTACCAGATCTATAAGTGTATATGTGTGGCACAGATCTTTACCATATTATTAATTCATCAGAATTTGTAAAGTGCAAAAAGCGCGTCAAACCTAAAGCATACTAGGAAAGTTACATCAAAATTTCATAGAAATCCATACAATAATAAAATCATATAAATACCCATAAAAGATGATAAAAACTCCTAAAATTACAATATAATTTTGTATAAAATATTATGATTTTTATAGGATCTCACATTTATAAATAGGTGTGCAAATCTTCTGTATTATTTAGACCTCCTGGATGCTTAGAGTCGAATTCTAAAATATATCTTGTTTCTAGGTGTCTTAATTTGCATTCCCGATCACCACCTCTCTTATGGGGCGGAACCGACTCTATAGCATAGTATTTAAGATGTTTGAGGTCACTGTCATGAAACTCCTTAAAATGTCTGGCGACCGGATAACTGACATCGTTGTTAGTGATGGCCCTCATGTGCTGCAAAATTCTTTTATGCACTGCCAGCTTTGTGCTACCTATATATTTTAGCTTGCAACTACATTCCAGCACATATACTGAAAATTCAGTCTTACATGTAAGATGTTGGGTAATGTTGCGTGTTTTATCATCAAATGCAGTGCGGTAAGTGCTAGTATTAACACCCTGCTGGCATGCTTTACATGTTGTGCATCTAAAAAATCCTTTCCTTGCTGACAACCATGTAGTTCTACCCTGATCTTCTGGGCTGCTTCTTACCAATGCATTTCCCATACTGGTAGTTTTTCTGAAAGTAATGGAAGGATTATTGGGTAGTAGTTTGCCAATAATAGGGTCATCACGCACGATTGGCCAATTGCGTCTAATAATATTTCGGAGTTGTTTTTCCTGTTTAGTGTAACCTAATATAAGTCTGATCGGTTCCACTGTATTACTTTTATCATCAGACTTATTCTTGTATTGTAGCAGGTCTAACCTCGCCTTTTGCTTTGATTTAGTTATAGCCGCTTCAATTACCTTGGTTTTATATCCCCTTGCTAAGAAGCGGTTGCGACATTGTGCTTGTATGGTGTCTGCATCATCCTCATCGCTACATATGCGTCTTATGCGTAGCATTTCACCATATGGGATGCTATTAATAAGGTGAATAGATGTCGTGTTGCCTGCCGTAGGTTTCCTAAATAGTGTGGTCGTAAGACAGTTATTCACTATTTTGATTTGCACATCTAAAAATGTAACTTCTGTTTTGCTCATAGAGTATGTAAATTTAAGATTAACATCATTCATATTCAATTGGTCTATAAAATCCATAGCACTTTGTTGGGTTCCATTCCATATAATAAACAAATCGTCTATGAATCTTAACCAGCTTGTGATCTGAGTTAGGAATATTTGTTCATGTTTTCTCATGAGGACCAACTCCTCCCACCATCCCATAAATAAACAGGCATAACTGGGGGAGAAGCTGGCCCCCATAGCAACTCCTTGGGTTTGTTGGTACATTTGATTATTAAAAGTAAAAAGATTGTTTTCCAAACAGAATAGTAAGATATTTAAAAGCATTTTGTTATGTTGTGCATATCGAATGGGTCTATTAGAGAGGAAATATTCCACAGCCCTGACTCCGTCCCTATTTCTAATACACGTATAAAGGGACGAAACATCTAGGGCTATGAGTAAATAATTCACATTCCATTCTATATCTTTAACTTTTCTCAATATATATATATACCAACAGGAAGAGCACCTTCCGGACTGTCAGGGACCCCTGGAGAGTGGCGCACATGCCGGCGGAGCACACCGGCAATATCAATCACAGAAAGCAGCAGTAGATTCGCGCGCTCTCAGGAAAGAAGGCTCCGCACTCGTATATTGCCACCACAGTGTTTAATTCCACTTGCACTTAAATTTTATCTTGACATCCGGCCCCAGTCGCTTACTCATGCTGCAGCCTTAATTAAAATGGATGGCTTTACTTACCTGTGTGGGCGCCTTCGTTGAGGCAAATTTGTTGGATGGATTTTTACGGCTGGCCTAGCCGTGAAGGAAGCCCCGCTGCGTCCAAGCGGACCGGAGATTACGCCAACCGGCTGACATCATTACCGGACAGGTGCCGTAATTGGGGTAGTAATGTGCAAGCTGAGATTAAGAAGGATGACACAGCAACCCACTGGGGTTTAATTGACTTTATTTGGGGATTGCACGACAAACTCACTGAAGTATCATTGCGGCAGCACTGCAGACACCAGAAAGCCGTGCGAGCGGCCACGCCCACTGGGGCCGGATGTCAAGATGAAATTTAAGTGCACCAATTGCCTTGCAAACCTTGTAGAGACTTAGCCTATGACAAAGGGCAGGGGCCCGAAACGCGTTGGCTTTTATGAAATTGCTGTGAGGCATTTGCTTACTCATGCTGTAGACTTAATTAAAATGGATGGCTTTACTTACCTGTGTGGCCTCCTTCGTTGAGGCAAATTTGTTGGATAGATTTTCACGGCTGGCCTAGCCGTGAAGGAAGCCCTGCTGCGTCCAACCGGACCGGAGATGATGTGAACCGGCGGACATAATTACCAGACAGGTGCCGTAATTGGGGCAGTAATGTGCAAGCTGAGATTAAGAAGGATGACACAGCAACCCACTGGGGTTTAATTGACTTTATTTGGGGATTGCACGACAAACTCACTGAAGTATCATTGCGGCAGCACTACAGACACCAGAAAGCCGTGCGAGCGGCCACGCCCACTGGGGCCGGATGTCAAGATGAAATTTAAGTGCACCACTTGCCTTATAAACCTTGTAGAGACTTAGCCTATGACAAAGGGCAGGGGCCCGAAACGCGTTGGCTTTTATGAAATTGCTGTGAAGCATTCGCTTACTCATGCTGCAGCCTTAATTAAAATGGATGGTTTTACTTACCTGTGTGGGCTCCTTCGTTGAGGCAAATTTGTTGGATGGATTTTTACGGCTGGCCTAGCCGTGAAGGAAGCCCCGTTGCGTCCAAGCGGACC
Source organism: Calotriton arnoldi (assembly GCA_963921515.1). Lineage (NCBI taxonomy): Eukaryota > Metazoa > Chordata > Amphibia > Caudata > Salamandridae > Calotriton > Calotriton arnoldi. The sequence goes on from CAWUFW010004202.1 coordinate 290,647, forward strand.
AGAGATGACGCCAACCGGCTGACATCATTACCGGACAGGTGCCGTAATTGGGGCAGTAATGTGCAAGCTGAGATTAAGATGGATGACACAGCAACCCACTGGGGTTTAATTGACTTTATTTGGGGATTGCATGACAAACTCACTGAAGTATCATTGCGGCAGCACTACAGACACCAGAAAGCTGTGCGAGCGGCCACGCCCACTGGGGCCGGATGTCAAGATGAAATTTAAGTGCACCACTTGCCTTGCAAACCTTGTAGAGACTTAGCCTATGACAAAGGGCAGGGGCCCGAAACGCGTTGGCTTTTATGAAATTGCTGTGAGGCATTCGCTTACTCATGCTGCAGCCTTAATTAAAATAGATGGCTTTACTTACCTGTGTGGGCTCCTTCGTTGAGGCAAATTTGTTGGATGTATTTTTATGGCTGGCCTAGCCGTGAAGTAAGCCCCGCTGCGTCCAAGCGGACCGCAGATGACGCCAACCGGCTGACATCGTTACCGGACAGGTACCGTAATTGGGGCAGTAATGTGCAAGCTGAGATTAAGAAGGATGACACAGCAACCCACTGGGGTTTAATTGACTTTATTTGGGGATTGCACGACAAACTCACTGAAGTATCATTGCGGCAGCGCTACAGACACCAGAAAGCCGCCCAAGATGAAATTTAAGTGCACCACTTACCTTGCAAACCTTGTAGAGACTTAGCCTATGATAAAGGGCAGGGGCCCAAAACGTGTTGGCTCTTATGAAACTGCTGTGAGGCATTCGCTTACTCATGCTGCAGCCTTAATTAAAATGGATGGCTTTACTTACCTGTGTGGGCTCCTTCGTTGAGGCAAATTTGTTGGATGGATATATATATATATATATATAATGAAATGTAATTTAACTTTTAATTTTTATATTTATTGCCATTAAATATATATATACGTACCATTATAATGCTGATATTTCTGAACATAATATTTGTGAACTTTACATTATATCTATGTAATGTTGATATTCTTGTGGTGGATAATTTTACCACAATATTTTTGTACCACAATATTTTTGTGATTGATACTTCGTTATACAATTATTGAAAATGTGTATTTTTCTACTTGGATGAACACAACCTAATCTATTTTGGGAAGCAGCTAATTCCTATGTGGGATTGCTCCTTTGTGGATGTAAACTATGTTTACATTGTCTGTCTGTTGAGCACTCAACAACCTTCATATGTCAATGAGGTGATTTTAGACAGTAAACCCTACAGTCTCATTTTTGCTGCCCACTTAATGTATTGAAATGTGTAACTTACAAAACTGTGCTGTAATATAAGTACACACAGAGTACACTATTTGTATGTCACATTTTTTGTACATGCACAAGCTTTTGTAGAAGCTGTGTGACTCATCTAAACAATGCAAAATGTTCCTCTTCATTGTAAACAATGTATAACATCCTAATACAGAACACACACATCCATATTATTAGCACAGTTTAATAGCTTTAAGTTGCAGCAGGTGATAGAGTTTCACACTGTTCCAGAAACAATTATGAGTGGTATTTACACAGTTCTAACAGTATTGCAAGTACATCCTGTACAATGCCCCCTCACACAACAGCACAAATAGTTTTTCCAAAGGCAATCTGAAAGTTGTTTGACTATCCCATCCTCCATATACTTTCCTCACCATCTTTATTCTGTTCCCTACACACAAACACTACAAGGCACATCAGTGTTATGTGTATTCTGCTTCATAAGAGAAAAACATAGATCTGTGATATTAAAACATGTCTCCCCCCTGAAATGGAAACAGTCTGAAAATCAGGACATTTACATGCAGTATATTGTGAACTTTGAGTTTCTACTTTACAAAGACTTTTAGGCTGGGGACCACATAGGTCATTATGAGCACCATGAATGACAGTATCAAACATTTTCTAACAAGATCTAGCAGCACAAAATGTGGCATATAGAGATTCAATTTCCTTGACAATTACTTGCCTCCTTCTCTTCTTGGAATATTTGATGAGCCTCTGGATCTTTTCAGAGTATTCCGAATGTTAGTCTCTTCACTGATGACATGTCATATGGTTGATTGATTTTGAGGTTATCAGTTAAATAAATGCCACTGAATTGAACCTGGCTCATACATCAGTGCTATTACTCCTGACCTTTCAGTGCTTCATAAAAAAACTGAAAGTACTAAGATATCAATTATACTGTTTGTATCACTTTTTTCCTCTATAGCTTAAAGATCTGAGATCTAATTCTGTCTTTTGAAATGCTGGGCTGGAACGCAGATAGCAACATTTTTAAACTCTCTTCACTGCAAGGTTTGGCATTGAATATTCAAGCATCTTAAAAAGTAGTACCGCTCTGTGAATATGTTGTTGCGCTATACAACCTTCAGTATCTCTGATGATAATACCATAGTAAATTAAGAAACCATTTTAGAAAAATGTTTCTAGATAGATTTAAGTAAGGTACCACACTTAGTGGGCCAAGATTTTTTTACTTTTATGCAATTTAAACTATACAGCCGTGACCCTACTTTATTCAAATAAGCATTTTTCAGTACTTTTTCCTATATCAAGTTTGAAAATATGCATAAACGTGCATATATTTCAAGGGGGAAGAGAGCACACTGCATCTCATCCCTGTGAGCTTTGGTGAAAAACGACAGCAACTTTGAAGTATGCGTACTGCATTTACCAGAACTGTGCGGGATGAGAGGCAGTGTGATCCCTCCCCCCTTGTGTTTAAAAGGCTCCCTTGAGCCAACAAGCTGGCGAGTTCACCTGGGATGCACCTGCGTGCCTGTGAAGTGGTACTGTGACCTGTGAAGACTTGGGCAGCATTTCAGCAACCCCAGAGAAATTTTCTCTGCTCTCTAGTACTTCTGCTCTCTACTGATGAAGGGCTAAACCCAGAAACATGTGTCTAGAGATAACAGCACCAAACTACAGCAGGTTTCAAGTAAGCATACTGCATTTACCAGAGTGCAATGGGGTGAACTGTGCTGGGATGAGAGGCAGTGTGCTTCCTCCCTCTTGCATATATTCCAAGTTCCAACTGATGTCGCAAGATTTTGAAAATCATAATACACTACAAATTTACTGATTAAAGACATGAAAAGCTGAAAGCACACTTTGCACATGTTAGACCCAATGACACATGAAACTGAGGCAATTGTAGTAGATGCACCACAAAAGCATGCTTTAAAATGTAAAATGAAGGAAACATAAATATAATGTAATGCTAATACATATAAACAATTTGCACTAATGAGAATTTCTTATGAACATGTTTTTTATTAACATTTACTGATTAAAATTGCGCTATTAATAAAGTGGCCCAGTGTTTCTAATGCCTTCTATCAGAATGCACCATTTAGAAAAGTCGGTGCAAAAATGTTTTAGAAAATAGGCACGATCTTGAAATTTAGCATAATAATGATAGAGATTCTATAGTTTATGAAAAGTGAAAAACGAATTTTGTAATGTGAATTAAGAAAATGATGTACTCATATGAATAAATGAGAAAAAATGCGATAGGCTATTTCTAACTGTAGCTATTTCCATGTAATAATGTCTGGTGAAAGTTTTACATATTCTCTATTTTAATTGATTTATTACACTATATTTGATATTGATTTAGAGTTCATTTTATTTAAATGTGTAATGCCAATTTAAAGGCTCTTTCAAATATGCTTTTTCACTAATGGTGACCATTCCCCTTACCTAATACAATGGTTCCTTTACAACTGGTGAAATGTTGCTTTATTTGTTCAGTACATGTGAAATTTTTGACATTCCTAAATGTTTCTTTAATGTACACAGTGAAGTATTCCTGTGGGAACAGAATTTCAGCTGTTACTATAGACTGATACTTCAAGCTCCTCACACATGTCTAAAAAGCCCTCCACGACGCAGGACCAGCATATCTGAACCACCGCCTCTCATTCCACGTACCCGCCAAACACCTTCGCTTCGCCCAACTGGCCCTGGCCACCGTCCCACAGATCCACAAGACCAGAGCCAGAGGAAGATCCTTCTCCTACCTCGCAGCCAAGACCTGGAGCACCCTATCTCTCCACCTCAGGCAATCCCCGTCGCTGACCCAATTTAGGAAGGATCTCATGACCTTGCTCTTTGACTGAACCCCTGTTCCCAGATGGATCAGCAGCCCCCCCCCCACCTCTCTCAGTGCCGTGAGACCCTTTAGGGTGAGTAGCCGTGCTTTATAAACCCCTTATTGATTCATTGATTGATACTTTGTATTTCTTTTTCACCAATGTTAGGCCTATTCTTTTTCACTGATGTTAGGCCTATGGGGACTTTCAAATCTCTAGTTTCTCATAACTAACATGGGAAATCATCTTACTGTTGCGAGTGTCCTAGGTAACATTATGTGAATCTGAGCATATGACAGTCTTTCCATGCAGCTACATCACTGGAACTTTGTTAGAGACTTTATAAAAGAAGAAACCCCAAAGGAGGGGTAAAGCAACACCATACTTTTTCTTTTCCCCTTGTGAGAGAATGCTACGCTGATTGATTTTTGGTGATTACTAAGAAATATCCTCTTACTTTTGGAGTACTTTGCTGTTGCCACAGTTGCTAGCTGATGGATTGAAACCTTCTTTGCCGAACCATTTCATTTGAAGTATTTTTTATTTCTTTTGTCCTTTTCCCCTTCTTCATAGGATTTGAGCTGTTAGATAAACAAACTATCCCTCTGCCTATAATGGCATTGGGACACTGCAACTCTGTAAACTGATTTTTATAATAACCATCCGAAAAAGCCTTGCCTAAATGTTTGGTGCTTTAATGCAAGCTGTGATATTCCTAACTGAAATTCTCAAAAGATTGCTTATTGCAATGGATTTTGAATCTTTAATACAATAACCAAATTAATCTAATATCTGTCTGAGTCTCTTATTGAGTCTTGTTGGTTCTTCCATTTAAACTGTGCTATTTTACTGATGACTTAAATGCGTTGTAGGGAGAATCAGCAAACTCTGTCAGAACATCAAGTATTTCTTCTTTTGTTCTGTGTTGCTGTTGCGCAGCTTTTGGTCTGCATAATTCTAGTCTGACTTAACTTCTTCAGGAGGTTGGGTCTTCTCGTTGCTATTCTTTATTTCTACAGCTTGGTCTTAAGAGTGCTGTACCTAAATCTGATCTCACATTTGTGAGTTAGCTGTCAATTAATGGCTCTCATTGGACAGCTAACGTGGTGTTTTGGCCACCCGAATTTCCACCCCTCCTATCGGCGAAGAAAGAGTCATCAGAGGATCATTGCTTCTGTGGTAAATAGAAATGCTGCAGATTGTCTAATTGTTAAGGGGCTAGTACGTTTAGAGTAGTAAGCAGAGTAAGCCTATAACAACATTTTACAAATGCTTGCGCTGCAACATAACCATCCCTTTTTATGCACAGCATTTCAATTGTAGCATCTTATGGTTGCAGTTAATATTATTTCTATTTTGGTATCTCTCAGAAAACTTTTCTGATTAATGTATTTTATTGTGGTGCAAGATCCAGTCCAACTTGAAACAACTGAAGGGAGGACTGCCTATTTGAGGTACATTTATGTTGAAAGTTTGAGCCAAGGAGTGACTAAGAAATGTTGGAAGACTCATTCCAGTTCATGAAGAGTAGGGTTACTAAATTTTTGTGTGAGAGATTATGTGTGGTAGCTGTTCACTGTCCCTGTTTTAGGGAGGGTTGCATTCAATATGAGAATCTGTAACATTTCATATCAGTGTGAGAGGTGGGGATTTTGAGATTTTGAGGTTGGTTTGTGTGTGAACATGTGGAAGGTATGTACAGGGACAGTTGCAATTTAATTTTGACCCCGGGTGCCCTAATGCTAATAGCCAATCCTGCTGTTTGTGCCATTAATTGAATCACTTGTTTCATTTACAAAGGTCAATCTTAGCCTAAAGGCAATTTTAAGACCTCACGATTTTTTTTTATATAAATCTTTTTGTTAAATTCAAGCAGGTAGGTAACCTAACATAGTTATACAGTTATTTGTACACATGATCCTTTTTCTTTTCACAAAGTCCGATGTGATTCACCTCTTTTTATACATGACGTCTCAAGGCTGCATCCACTATATTGTTTCCATTTTTTCAATCCGCGGCAACCGTGCCACGGGTGGGTGGTTCTAATTCTCCCATGGAGGGAGTGCAGGGATACCCTCTATACGCATTCCATTTATTTCAAATTTACCCCCATTTTTTGGGACATCCCCTCCCAACATATACTACTTTCTCTGCCACCATACACCAATCCATGTCACGTTTCCATTCCCCTAGGGTCAGCAGTTCACTCGCTCCCCATCTGCGGATGATGTTACGCTTCGCTACCATCAGGCCCAGGGTGACCCAGATCCGTTCTGGCTGCGCCAGGTCGAAATCCTCCCACACATTCGGTAAACACCACTTTGGGGTAGGTGTTAATTCTATTCCCATTATTTCTGTTATACAAGCAACCGTAGCTTCCCAATATGCTTGGATTCTTTGACACTCCTACAAAATATGAAAAAACGAGCCCACCCCCCCACAACCTCTGTGACAGAGGGTGTCTGTTTTCCTGCCCATCTTATGTAGTGTGTTGCAGGAAATGTATGCTGTATGAAGGATCTTGAGTTGGATCAATCTAAAACGAGCCCGAATGGCAACCTCTTTAGGGGACGTCAGGATTTCTGGCCAGTCATCTTCCTGTAAGTCCCTGATGTCTTGTCCCCAGCATTCTCTCAAGTTAGTCCCCGTCTCGGGCATGTTGTTAATGACTTTTTGATACGTCAGTGATATGGCTTTGCGAGTGAGGTGTTCTTCAAGGAGTCTACACTCCAACAGTGAGGAGTCAGGTATGGACTCACCCCGGGGAACTACTGTTCTTATGGCGTGTCTAATCTGGAGGTACCGGAAGAGTTCAGTGGGGGCTAGTTCATTCGACTGGTGCAATTGCTCAAAGGATTTCATGTCTACCCCCGTGTGCAGGTCGCCCACCCTCGAGATCCCGATTAGGTCCCACTTATCAAATCCTGCTATCGACCCCATTGTGCCCAATTTCTGAGAATCCCATAGCGGTGTTGCTTTTGTGATTTTGTCTTTCCACCCCAGTTTAGCCAGTGTTGAGTGCCAGACTTTGACTGTTAGTGCTGTGGGGCCCTCCACCGGGAGACACCTCGGGTCTGTATATAGCGCCTTGAGATACCCTCTCGGGTGGAGATTGAGGCAGTCCATTCTGTAGGCAGGTTCCGACCACACAAATATTTGAGCTGCAGATCAAGTTGTAAAAAATATATTCTGTGCACATTTTTCAAAATCGCTCTGTAAGCCTGATGTGTAATACAGACTTTAAAGTAGATTGTTGTGTTATTTTATCTTGAAGCTTATTGTAATAAACAAAAACTGTTAAAGAGGACACCCCATTGAAGGCCTGCTTTGTCAATGAATGGTAGGTGTGACAGAAACCAATATCATGCATTAAACCACAGATATCTTAGTGTAACAAGAGGGGTCTGATTTTCAAACCTTTGCTACATATGATTTTTTTTACACCTTTGCTACCAGAGCACTATGCAACGTTTAAATATTTAAACAAACAAAGAAAATATTTTAATCTCTTTCTTTAAAGGATTGATCATTACTTGCAACAAGAATATGGATAAAGAAAACATTGCACATTTGTGAGAATTTCCCAGCATTTGGCCTTCATAACTGGTATATGCAGTTCAAGAAACTCAGTGAAAAAATGGAGCTTTTTACAAAAGAAGCAACAGGAGAGATACTACTAGAATAGGCTTTGCAGCAACACATTTTCATCTCAGAAAGAGTTGTTGAGATATGCATGAAAACAAAGTTTCACCCAATCATAAATATGGCAATTATCATACAAAGACAAAATAAGATTTCCAAAGAGAAGGTCAAAGACTTGGACATACCGTGCACTTGTTTGGCTTCTCCCCCGAGTGGACCCTCATGTGAATAAGAAGCTTATAACGAGCATTAAATGACTTGTATCTTCGGGGGCATTTTGCCCAGAAGCATGTAAAATCCTCTCCTTTCCTCTGGTCAATATGCACTTTTTCTATGTGCCTCACCAGTTCCTCCTGTTGATCATACAATGCGCTGCAGTCTATCCAACGGCAACAGTGCTTACCATTGAAATCATCTAGTTCCCCATCCTCCTCCAGGAGAGGCCCTTGGACAGGAGGTGGGAGGGAAAGTTGGTGCGGGTGGTTCATTGTGCCATGCTGGTGAAGGTGCTGATGGGCATGGTAAGGGGGTGGAGGTCCTTGTGGAGGAGGTGGAGAAGAGAGGGGAGGTGGTGGGGGTGGAGGTGGCATCTCGATCCTGCTGGCTGAAAAATCTTCAACTTGTTCACTTTTTAACAAGGACATTGTTTGACTTTCTACCACAGACATCCCTTGCTGGACCACCATATTGTTCATTATTGCAGACTGCAGACTGCTTTGCTCCAGCTGTTGCATCCGCTGGTTTTCTGAACTCCCACTCTCACTGTAGAGTGGGTTGGTAATATTTCCATTAGCCAACAAGAGACTCTTTTGAGTATTTGAAATAGTACATGGCTGAGGAATACAGCTTCCTCTTATTCCCAAAAAGTGCCCATACACTTCGGGCTGTGGGGAAATGTTCGCTGGCGATGCCCGGGATCCATTGATGTAGGCAACCAATGATGTTGGAGATGTGCGGATGATCGTGTTGAAGTCAATTCCAATACCATCGGAGAGAGGGGACAATGACAGGGCTCTTTTCTTGGAGCGGGCTGAATGAGACCTGGCGGATGAGTGATGAGGGCTAAGGTAAGGTGAGTTGTTGTTATTCTCCATCCCAAACAGATATGATGGTAATGAAGTAGAGGCACTTGTGCTGGACATTGCTGTCCCAGGTGGTATTGTGAGCATATCCCCAAGCTCACTGCCATTTTGGGATCCAGGGTTAGAAGGCAGAGATGGTAGAGATGGAAGAATCCTGTAACCATGAGACCACTCTTGCTTTACACTTAGGGTGGATTGGCTTTCAGATATGCTCAGGGTTGTGGAGGCCAATGAATCACGTGACATGAGGCACCTAAAACAAGAACACAAGAACAGCATTTTGTTAATGGCTCTTGGAAACTTTCACAATTACTTGTATGCTGTCCTTATTATTTTTTTCTGCACAACTTATACCTTTTAGAGGTTCAAGGTTCTTTCACAATGATATAGTTTGCAGTTAATCATTTCTTTCCTAAAAGCTTTTAAAAACGGATTCAATTCGCACAAGCGATTCAAATTTGGGTTTGTTTTCTTGTGTTCATAAAAGCACTGCTAAAGTATGACACAGAAGCTTTTAGTTAGTCTCTGGCAGTAAACCAACTCGACACCAGATAATGTCTGATGGTTTTGAGTACATAAAACCAACATAGAGATTATGTTGAGTGAAAGATTTTGTCAGAAACATACTTAATGTAATTAAACTTGTTAGTCATGTTAGTGGCGGTATCACCTTAGTATCACAACATAAACCCCCTTTGCCTCACAAAACCCCAGGGTACCACTTTTGTTTTTTATTTTGGAGCAATGCTGCAAATCAATGTCATGCAATATTGGACTGAAAGTCAAACCACTGTCTAAAGATTTTCTTAGGGTTCCACAACGCCACACAGAGTTTAGAGTTTGGCACTAAGCCTTTACTTGACAATCTCATACTAAATAGCAAGACACAAATTTTAACATGTAAGTTTCTAGGTAGGGTCTGATTCACAAAAGCATTTATGAGTACAGGAAGTAGTACCACAGGAGTAAGTACGCTTTTACACACTTTTACAGGTCTTTGTGAATTAGCCTGGAAACATCCAGCACCCTATTAGTAAAAGTGCAAACAGGACCCAGTCCTTTCTTTTTGTACTTTTCTATTTGTATTAACTGTACCAAAATGACCGGAATATTCCCTTTTTATTCACATTTTTGATGTTTAGGGGCTGATTCATAAAGTGATATAGCAGTACATAATAATTCAACATGAGTACTCTTTTGTGTACTCCTTCATGCCCCTAAGTGTATTTCATTCTGAAGAGGGAGTGGTTGCATGGCAGACAATCTTGTTAAAATGTTATCTTCGAATGTAAATGATATGCCAGGTCCGGAGGATGCTCTGTTTGCACTGGTGGTGACTCATGTTTTTATCGAGAAAGTGACATAAAATGTCCTAAATCAACTTATGACACTTTTGGCAAAGGGCCTATCTTTTACTCAGAGATAAACACAACTTTGTGCTTCCTCATAAAGATATATTTGTCATCAAACTTCTAAAGGAAGACGTTTGTGCCTAACAAAAAGAACAGCAGAATTGTACAAGCCTTCAAGATATGAAATATGGGACGGGAATACATGCATTTCGGTTAATTGTTTCACACTTCAGTGCAAACAATACCCAGGGCTGCTCCAGTGTGCAGTGTGGTGCTTACCCTTGACACATGAATTCTGAGTGCTGGCTGACTGTCCTGGCTGTGTGTGATACAAAGATTCACCACAAACTGCCAGCAAACTGAAGTCATGATGGCAACATCTCGATGGGACTGCAGCAAGGCCAGCTCAGCCTTTCTGAGCTTGATTAGGAAGATAACATTTAAATATCTAATAGTGATATTTGTTGTTTGCAGTGCCTAAAAACAACAAAAGTGTGTAAGTTACAATTATATGAAGTCGACGTTATTGCTTTCAAGGTCACGTACTAGGCGAAGACTCTGAGTTAAAGGGCAGCTGTAAATTAGCTTGACTTCCTAAACCATACAAGGGGCTTATGCCTTAATTTCACATTATGAAAGAAGTAGTCTAGCCAGTGCTTAGTTTGTAAAACAATAAGTGCCAGGGCCCTCGTCAGCAGACCACTGCAGTTTGCACCAACCATTGCCACTGCCAGTGATAGTACCTACACAACTACCAATCACTCCTTGCTACCAGTGTGACAATTCAGACTGTTTGAAGCCCTCAAAGCTATAAGAATGGCTTAGGCGGCTTGTATTCGTTGTGTTTAATATATAATGAATTAATAAATAACTGTTATCCTGTTCATCGCTTAATTACCCAAACAGTGCCACCATGTGGCAGCTGTCATATATGCTGGTGCTGACAATTAAGTGCTGGTGCCGAGCACCAGAAACCACTGGCACAAATTAAGCACTGATTCTAGCCAAGTTTACAGTTTGAAGACCTTTTCTAGCAACGCTCAGTCCTTCTCTTAGTTTCTGAAATCATTGGCTGATGGAAGCTTCTGCAACCTCCCCTGAGGCACATAGATGTGCCATGCTGTTAAAGAGGCTCGAATATATTAATACCGGCTAAACTAGGTCACCTTTTCAAAATGGGCATTGGTAAAGCCAACAGATCGGCAGCCAATGCCAGACCTATTGGCTTTGCCACTGCTTGTTTATATGAACATAGGCCACAAGGCCAGAAATAAGGCTTTGACTACTTCTAACATCCGGGAAAACCTGAGGCGTGGCCAGTTAATAATATCCCGACATGGAAAAAAAATTCTTATCCTAGGTGCCTAGGTGGGTGCTGTCTCTATTCACCCCCCACGTCCGCCCAAGATTATTAGAACAATGCATATGAGGTCAAGAATGATGCTCGCTTGCAAGTCTACCACATATTATAAGGAGCAGCCGATATGTGCCAAGGGCAGGACCATCTCCATCATGACATCACACTTTCAAACATTCTAACTGGAGGGCGAAATACCCAACTGAGAAATCAAGTGTCATGTTTGGATGACACGAATAATAAAACAATTTAATTCTGTGAAATCGCACGAAAGGACCGTTTTTAAAAACTGCAATAGAGTGAAATAAGAGAGCAAGGATCATAAAAACAAGTTATCAATGAGCATGATTTCAAGAAATAAAAAGTGAAACGAATAAGCAGAAAATTAATCTGAATTAATAGCGGTAATATACACAAAAGATAAATATGAATGAATACAGGCGGAAAAAAGAAAAAGAAAAAACAGGTGCTCCGATGATAATGAGGAATGCAACCCCAATATACACACCAAAAATAGTTTTAAAATGAACAGGACACATTCTTTTAGCACACACATATTTATCATACGCACTCATTTTGAGAAGGCAATGTCATGTCAACAATTGAAAAACCCCATTTATTTTTGTCACACATCTCAGCGATCACAGACCGAACTGCGCTCTGCCTGGTCTTGTGGAAGCACATGCCAATGAATCAATCTCCTGCAGGCTCCGTGACGCATTTGTCTTGCAGGCAGGCCCAGGAAGTGACAGAATCTGGAGCTGCCTGGCTGAGAGTGACACATATCTGATCACACTTAATGCTGCATGCGGCTGTCGGGAGGTATGAGGAGTACCTGGAGGCACACGCTTCATTGCCAAAGTCACGGACACTCTGGGGCCGATTCCGATTCGGGCCGGAAATCTCTCCGACCGAGCCGGACCCGGAGAGATTTCCGACCAAATCGGACCCTAGCAGCCCGACCGAACGAGTACGATGCGTACGTATGCCATCGGACTCGAGTCGGTCGGACTCCCATTGAAGTCAATGGGAGCCGGTCGTACAACGCGTACGCGGGCTCCCATTGACTCAATGGGTGCGAGGCGAACAAGGGCGCCCCCTACAGCGTGTACGCGGCGAAGCGACTCGCGCCGTACACGCACAGGTAGGGGGGACCCATGGGTCCCCCCTGTGTGCGACTCGCGCGGCTACGCGTACAGGGGGGTCCGACGGGACCCCCGAAGTGCGGCTCCGACTGCTTCTTTGAGCCGGACAGCGCGGGTCGGTCGGACTGCTCGCGGCGCGCATCGTACTTGCCCGGCCGGGGAACGTCTCCATTGCGCGGTGCGAGGCGCATCCGTGCGAGTCGGTCGGAGCGGTCGGGACCCGCGAATGAGTCGGTCGGCGAATTCGCACGCGCTCACATCGTACTCGTTCGCCCGGACGCACGTACGAGTCGGTCGGGAAAAAGGGCTCCGAATCGGATCCGGTTCAGCCGAATCCGATTCGGTGCCCTACCGGCCGAGATCGGAATCGACCCCTATGTCTTCACAAGAGTCCTGTGCACTATGTTGGAACACGTTTATGCTACTTCACAATTATGCTTGTCAGAGTGGCCTGACATTTCTGCTATGTTGTTACTTTCTGTAGAGCAGATTTTTAGGGTTAGTGAAAACCCTTCAATATCTGGAGGAAATAGGGAGCAGCAACTACAAGCTGAATTCCCTCCTCTGATTATCTGTATGTTAGATGAAAGTGAGCTAATGGATTATCCTGCCATTAGCATTTCCTTCAACAATTCGAGGATTTTCAGTGGCTACCAAACTCAACATTAGGGCCTAAGTATTTCAGTGCAAACACCTTAATACAAAAATAGATGTAGCTTTTGTAGGGGTGGGCGGGGGGTGTTTGAGATATTACAACCCCCCGCCCCCCCCAATAAATTAAATTTTTGGTAAATAGTTGGGTACAAGTGCTTTCAGTTGGGTATGGTGAGGAGTCTGTGGGATTTCACAAGGTATTTTTACATACATACAGACAAAAACGCATACACACTTTCTCCCTCTTTCTGTTTTGAACGTTTTCAAAAGTGTTGGTTATTTTACCAAATATTGTGTTTTGTCCCACCTACTACCCTCACCCATCAGTATTCTTCTCACTTTCAACTGTCCCTAAAGCCCCTCTCATGTACCCTGCTTGTCTATAATGTACTTTAACTTTACAGCCAGAATGATTGTTGAAAAATCAGAAGCTCACCCCCCCACCACCCCCCACCCAGTCTTAGTGACCAAGCCACGCCCCTGAATAAAACATGTGGTCTTTAACAGGCTTATTAAAATTTCACCTCCTAATATTGAAAATTAAGACGCCTCTTTGTGATCACTTCTACTGGTGCCTGAATATCGCCCTCCCGCACTGGGGTTGCTCTAAAAATACTTAGATGAGTTTTTAGTAGCAGACTATATGGAACTGTAGACGGGTAGCTCTGAGTAAGGTTCTGAGCATTGCTTTCATTGTCTTGGTTGTCACTCAGAACCCCTTAGTGGAGAACACCCCACTTATCAAAAGCCACCCAACTACAATGACATTTTATATATGAGTGTCATACTGTCATGTAGTTCCTATATAACCTATACAGGATCTGCGCTTTTGGATAACATACACTGTGGGATTGGTGGCAGACTGATTCCGTGCACCCCCACCGGATACGTTAGCCTATCTGTATTAGCTAGCTAACAGTGCCACTATAATCTCCTCTTACCAGGAAGAGAATAGATTCTGGCAACCTCAGAACATGACAACCCTGATCCCTCAGAATCGTGGAAACAATATACTACCTTTCGCTCAGTCACTCGTGCTCACTTAGTTTGTCTCAGAGAGATACACAGAATAAACAGTCTGGGCATTTTCAATAAGTATTTATTGAACAGTTGTTATTCTAGTGTAGAATAGATGAGCTGCAACAACCATTAGACAGTAGCAGAGATATATGATTAGCAATACTACGAAAGTAAAGGGATGGTATAGTTCTACCATCTTGCAGAAATCATGATTATATACAAGTACATAAAACACATGATAAAAAAGTGCATACTCCTACGATGCCTCCCTAACTAGATGTACCTAAATGTACCTAGCATCTATGTAGGTGTTATGCCAAGAATCCCTCTAGGATCTAGTCAACCCCATTACCTGAGAGTGAGAGAATACGGGACCCCGTCCTGGTCTCGAGTTGGACACCCCGCGAGGGATGTTAGACCACTGCGAGCTGGAGTGTCTGCATGCAGGAACCTCAGCGTCTCTGGTCAGTGTGTCAGCCGGGAAGTTTCGGTCTCCTCTATCTTTCTAAGCAAGATGTGATGTATATATACCCATAGGTCTCCCCAGGGGTCCTACCTTGCTGTGTTACTGTGTCGGCCTAAAGGATGACGTCGGGCCTGAACTTTATACAGAGATATTATACAGGAGATGTTCGTCCTGCTGTGCTTCCAAGATCCAAGAAGCCTCATGCATAATGTATGAGATTTGAACTAGGGGAAACCCACGTTCTGAATGCAGTGTCGTATCTAGGTAAAAGGTCAGTCCCTAAGAACCGTTATGTATGTAATGTAGGGAAGAATATAGGTGAAAGGTTGCAATGTTACCTGCGCCTATATAGGGTACCTATATGGAATATAACAATACAGGGCCATTATCAACAACACATATCATTTATGTTCAAGTTAAAAAGGGTAGCACATTTTTTGTAAATGAATTAAGATATGCTTATTTTCAATGTACATTGCAACAGTTTTCGCTAAGTGTTTGCTATTTTGCGACGACATTCTCAAATGTTTTTTTTGTGTGTTGTTTTATTTTTTATTGTGTGTATCTGATGTTTCTGTGTATGCTTTATTCTTTATTTCAGGTCATATGGATGAAGGAGTCATTTTTTTTGTTATTGGAGGTGTGAGGCTTCCTTTGGGAAGTAGAACAAATTTAAAGGTATTTCATTTAAGCTATTGTGACGTTGCACAACTGAAAGCGATGTTTGGGTTTACACTGCAGTGACATTAAAGCGGCCATTATTTAATAAGGCCATGTATTGGACCTGCACACCACAAATTAGCTGCTCTCTGACGAAAATCATATAAAAGGGAATGAGTGATATCTGCCTTTGTGCTGTCTGTCATTCGGGTAATATTGACACTAGCTTTCATTCAAACAATGGCTACAGTCTATTTGCTGAGTGCAGAGGCTCCACACGTTATTTGTGAAGTTTCCTCTAGTGAAACACATAGACACAGAGATGCAGGGAATCTCTCATACTTAGCAAATAGGCTACTTGAAAGTGAAAGATGCAGAAGGCCCATGAAAGATGCTGCAGGCCCCTTCTCTCCATCGGTTCCATTGGCAGTTAGACATGGATGCACGTATTAAGCACTAGCATTAGTTGTGCAAGTGCATATTGAAGATCATTTTATAGCTCAAATCCACCAGCTCTCCTCCAGGAATGCACTCCCATTCTCTGGACATTTCATTAATCATTTATTCTGACTCAGGCATCAAGTCATTAGTCCTGAAATACATGGAATAATGGAAAATGGAACATTTTAAAATGTACTATAAATGAGAAAGAATTTGAGATTGAAAGCTAAAAATTAAGTTGGTATCTTTAGCTGGATTCATAGGAACAGAGCAAGTAGGACAAACAGAATCTAGTATGAACGATCGGTGGCCTCAATGGAAGTACCGGTATGTGTCAAACAAAAGACAGCATACAATAGGAGCAAACAAAGACAGAGTGATGTGCTTGAGTTTAGCATATTGCCTCATCTTTTAGAAATAAAACCACATTTTGAAAAGCTCCAACGTTCACATTAAAATGTAATATTGAATTTTTGTATATTTTTTTGTTTGTGAATTAAAAAATATATTTAATAATTTTGTGTATTTGTCTGATCTATACTTGTTTCTGTATAGTCTTTTGAGATCCAAATCATACATATTGAACAGATACTGGTCCCTCACTTCCAGCATTCATTTACTGTGGTCCACAGAAAGTCAAAATAGTAGGAACTGCTGCTCCAGAGGACCCTGAAATAGCTGTGGCAACGTCAAGTTATTCTGAGGTGATCTAAATCACCCTTCAAGTTGTACTGAATGATGTAGGTATTTGCTTTGACCATCCTGTTCCTCCCCAGGAGTCATAGAATCGTCAGATGTAGAAGAAGAGAAGTGAGGAACCTGATTCACACTCCGACACAGCACTGACAAAACAGTGGCCTTGACCGTAGCACTGATTTAAGGCTCTCGTCACTAGTATTGGGAAGCGGCATTCTGCACTGCAAGGTTTTGATGTGTGGGAGTCATCAGGATGACTCCTTACTTATGTATTAATTATTTATTTTGCAGTTTTATATAGCTTGGTAGGAATCTGAGAAGGAGAGCTTGAGACTCCTCGTTTATTGTCACAAGATGAGCCATTCGACTTTTCTTTGCTCTGGGAAAACATTACATCTTAACTGGTTGCATCACTGTCTTGGAAGCAGAGCAATGGCTGCCTTCACTTCTTCATACTTCTCCTTATGCATGATGTGGTTTTCTTGTTTATTGGGTGGGCAGGGAAAAGCGCCTCCCAATAGACAAAACATGGCTACTTCCAGACCTGGAGGGGACATGAAGGGCTTGCAGACAAGTTGAGTCCATCTTCCACCTGGTATGGAATGCGGTCAGCCCTTGCATCAGCCGCCTCATGTATGTGAACAACACCCAATATCTACCTCAAATTAGAGGAGGTTTGAGGTGCCACTTAAAAATGGCAAACTGACTGAAAGACACCTAGCAGTCTGTGAAGCTCAATTGGCTCTCACTTTAATAATTACAACAACGAGATCCTGCTGTTGGGCCATGTAATTCCTTCACTCCTTCATTCACCAGGTTGCACTGTACTCCGTTCCATGTCAGAACAGAAGACGCACACTCTTGGAGAGGTGTTTAGCAGTGAACTCTCCTCTACTCCCAAGAGTAATACAATCAACCAAAATATGTTCTACCATTTCCACCATCTACGTTGTAACATGGTAACATGACACCAGACCTTAAAACCCTATACTGGCTACCAATGAACGATAGATCAATTGTTAAGGTTATGTGCTGGTTCACAAGGGACTGCATGGGTAGATACTATCTGGACACCCCTACAGGAACGTTTGTTGTAGCAGCCATCCAGAAGCATAGCATTGTGACGGAAAATCTAATTGCCACATGACCAACCAGACACAATTTAGTAACATAATGCCTCATGTACAGGGTTCGTGGCCAGGGACCGATTTCCCTGTCCACCTAAGAGTGAAGGAAGACTTTCTCTAATTTCAGGGTGGCTTGAACACTCAGCTTTTGCCCTGAGCCCATGATTTAAGGCACAGCTTTACATTTGACACATCCGCATCTGGCACCGTTATTGACTCAGTCAGCGAACTACCATTAGATACTGGCTGCCTTTATGGTGGCTGGCACATTCATTCATGCTGAGCCTTGACTAATCTTGGCTACCCTAGTTATGGGCAAGTTACCCCACCCCTGAGGGGACTGTGTAGTCTAAGCCTTCGCCCCATTGATGGCCACTGACCCTGTAACAGGACATTCAGGATCAAAGAAGCGTGATCATTTTTGTATTAGCAAATGTGGCTGGATGAGTTTAAATCTCTTCATAACACCCCAGTTCACAATCTACAGTAGGGCCTAGAAGAGGAGCGAGTTATTGGTCGATATGGGAATACCCGAGTCAGAACAGAGTAAAAATACATATTATAACTAGACCACCCGTCCCAAAACCAAACAGACAATTATTGTTCATGCGCTTTCAAGTCAGAATACCAATACCATGCATTATATCGATATTACAGATGAAAAGGCAGACCTGGTATCTGATGGAGGTATGTTTAGATGTGACGCGTGTACTGGTTTCTGCACGCCAGGACTGATTTGGTTGCTCCCTGTTGAGGCCTGGTTGGCATTGGGGGAGATAGGTCCAAGTCGCTGCACCATCATAGGCCTGCTGGTGACAACAAGATTGTTACCGCTGCTTCTTCCAAGGGACGTACACTGAGGCCCATATACAAGACCACCTGGAACCAAAGAACATTTATTATATTTCCAGTCAATTTTCGATTTTGCAAGAGCACACACTTTGCCAAAATTCACATCAATAGCAACAACATTTATGTTTTTGCTGTTATGAGTGGTCTCATCAAGGCGTTAGGCCACTAAAACGTCAATTGGATGCCAAGCGGGAGGTTATGTGCAGTAAGAATTTAGCCAAAAGATGCATTACAGGAAGAGCACATACCAAGAACTCTACGTTCTTTTCATATTCTGTCCTTGGGCAAAAAAATGTTCACATACAAAGAATTGCTACCGTAATCGGTTTCAATTTTTTTGGGGTATTCGATCATTGTGATAGACAAAAATTAAAATAAAGTAATTAACAGGTAATTCATTTAAAGATTCCTGAGGGAGAAAGGAAGGAAGAACTGAGGGTAAGGAAGAAGAAATGGGAAAAATGGAATGAGGAAAAGAAGCTGAATATGTAATTTGCAAAGTGGAATATGACTGTTGCCCACATAGAACACTAGGGACAGTCCACGCCCCACTTCCACTCCTGCATCTTTGTCTCCATGACCTCTCTGAAGGCCGTGCACAATAATTCTCACCATAGGAGGTCAACAGAAGTTGTATCTGACCAGCTGTACATAAGCAGCAGCCACCACAATGTGTTCTGCTAAGAGGGTTAAGGATGCCCATAGCCTCAAGCCCCCGGTCTACTAAGGAGCACCGTGTTCACTTGCTCCAGCCAGTCCTGGAGCTGCTCTCATGCTGTTGAGGAACATAAACAGCAAGGGAGAAGTGTTTGGATTAGCTCAGAGCAGGAGGAGGAGATGCGAGTAGGTGTCTCTAGTCTCAGCATTTATGAAGCAGCTCGAGGGTGGGAGGTTGACAGACAATGACCAATCACTCTACTGGCTATTATGAAGCTTTGCAGTGATTGGCCATTTCCATTTGTCCCTTGCTTTCTACCCTTCGTAGCCAGTACCAGTAACGGCATTGCGCACAAGGGGGTAAAAGAGACGAGTAGTGTGCTTCCTGCTGCTGCCTCCCACATCTAAGAGAGCACGTGCATGTGGGCCGGAAGCGGAGGTCTCCTTTTCAGGAGCTCTGTTTTAATCCGGCTCACGGCCGTCACCAGCCACAAGCAAGGTACCAGGTCTGTGGGGGATCACTCATGAAAGAAAGCAAAGATTATACATTAAAAAATATAGCTGGTCTGCCCAGACTTTGAGCAGGCCAGTTTTATTTTATTATAGCTCAGATTCTGAGTATGCCATTATGTAAAGCATAGGATTTCACATCTTTCTTCACCGCTCCTCTATGTAGGATTGGAAGGGGGACACCTCCCCCATTACTTACAGTATTGGTTCTAGCTTCCACTTTTCCACGTATTAATTTTATTTGTGCATCAAGCAGCTTTGAATGTTAATCTATTGACATGTACACTTATTTCCCAAAATGAATCATGAAGTCTGCTAGTTCTGGGCAATTATACTCTGATAAAGATGGCAGAATTTATTTTTCAGCGTTTCATTGCCCACTATGACCAACTCTTAAGATTTAATTAGGATATAAGTGAAGGAGCAGGGTTTTTGTAAAAATGAAACCTGCTCGGATTGAGACCCCTAGTAACATTTTCTAATTTCTCTAACAGTGTGCAGTGAAAAACGCATGGTTTTAAAAACTAACATGAGGGAAAAGAATACTGCGCAAGCGCGTACTAAAGCACTGAACTAGGCTGCAAATGCTTGACTAATGAAAATAAAGAGACTAAAGCTGCTTTTTCTGCACGTTATTAACGTTTGCTAGGAAAAATAATATGGGTTGCGCATGGTTAGATGCAGCATTGGGAGGGTGCGTAAAGAAAAGCATTTCAAAATGAGTAATTATATTTGGGTTTTTTTCCGTAGAAGCATGGGTTAAGGAAAAATTATTTATTAACTGAAAAACCAAAAGAGAATGTGGAGGGAAGGCAAAGGCGAGCGACCTTTGAATTTATGTGTGCCTGCCAAAAGTTCAACGTGGATACGAAAAACAATCAGCAAGTGATGAACGTTTCCTCTGGAAGCGCACGAGTGGCACAAGAAGTAACAGAACTGGAAACATTAGCGGAGAGAAGGAAGCTGAAGTCTGATATTTGTATACTTGTATTTCCTGGGATGATGTAGTCGTGATGTTGAAAAAAACGAAACAATAGAACATTGAGTAAGATGGACATGTTGAGTATGGTGTGACAGTACAACCCCTTCCTTAACCAATCAAAATGTAGATTTGTCTCTTATTTGAAACAAATGTGGGTTGGACATTTGGGTTTTAGGATATAATTGAGGTGCCCGGTGGGAGGGGTGTTGGAAATGCGGCTGGAGGCGTTAGGCGTGATCGTCGCTGTCGTCGGTTTGCTGTAGAGGCCTACCTGTTTTCTTCCTGTTCCTGATTCCTGACTTAGACTTTGCCCTTACAAATCTTATTGAGGGGCCTTGCTGCTCTCGTGGCCAGGGAGTAGATTTCCTGTTCCTTCTGGGTTAGTATAGATAGAAACCTGAATTTGCATAATCATTTGCAAATGTATTTTGTCTCTGAAACTTTTCTCTCTTCGCCTTTCCACTCCTTCAATGCACTGTCAATGTGATTTGATTTTGTTATTCTCCTTGCTAATTGTTTATTCAGTGATATTCCATGATTTGTACTGTGTATTGGTACTTGATGAGCCTTTATTTCACATTATTTAGATAAAACATTATAAATATACACACTGTGTTCGTCTTTATTTAGGGTGTGTTTATAGATTATTGCCTACAACTATTCAACTATAAAAAGATGTCATCGCCACATTATTTTCTATGAGAAATGCAGGTTCAGTTGGTAAGTTAGGTACGAATTTTGCATTACACTGAACCCAGCGTGAAGGGACTTTGATGGGTAATGTAATTGAGCCTTGTTGATTGTAAATGTATTGATCCCTGAGCGCTGGATCAGTTTTGGTAGCAGAGGATGGTTTCTATTTATTAGTTTGGCAATAATTATTGATTATTGATTTTTGGTTATTAATATGAAAAGTTAGTGTTCGTTTTGTTTAATGTAGTCTGGAAATACGGGTACGGAGTTGCCTAAGATACCGGGATGATGTTATTTTAGCCTAAGGGGCAGAGGAATAGTGTGGAAAAGTATCACACTGCAGAAGTACTTTGTCTGTTGTAGTAATATCAAACAGTGAGATGCTGTTGATGTTATTTAGGGATTTATTCTGTTGAGAAAAAGATTGTGTGGAATAGTGGAAAGTCCGCTTCCGAAATTTTGGCTTTACATCCCCAAAAGAGTACCAAGACTTTTTCTCTTGAAAATTCTCTTCCGAAACTTTGGCTAGTATCCCCAGAAGAGTACCAAGACCTCTTTTCACTTGATTGGGAGTAGAGTAGCGCTGGTCGTTATTTTACTAGAAGTAAAAGGAATCTCTTTGAATGTTCGAACTATCTCTTTAATTAGTGTGATCAGACAAAGTTGCATTGTTTTGTGTTGTTTCTAACAAGAATTTAGTTAAGAAAAACCTGGTAGTACATTGCCGTATTATTTTGTAAAGGGAGGGTCAGTAGCAGGAGTTATACTGACGTCACAAAAAGCCGCGCTGGCATTGGTCGAGCCAGTGAGCGCGTAGTAAGCCGTGATTGGTTGGTTAGTGTGAGCCGCGCTGGTATTGGTCGAGATAGTGGGTGTGTAGTGAGCTGTGATTGGTTAGTTGGTGTGAGTCGCACTGGTATTGGCTGAGATTCCGCGAATAGAGTGAGCAGAATTACGGAAGGGTTTCTTGTTTATTTTTGGTTTATTAAACGAGAAAAAGAGAAGTTTAAAATGAAGATGGTAAAAAGAATACAAGATTTCTTTAAAAAGGACAAACCGATAGTTACTAGAGAGGGACTTCCTTTACCTCCTCCAAGATCACCTGCTTCTTTCATGATGTTAGAGCGTGGATATCATAAGTGTACATGGTTAGAGAATTGGATGGGTTACACGGAAGATGATGGAGTTTTAGCTTTTCCAAAGCATGGTACTTTTAATGTAAGGATATTGGAGAATTTGAGGAGACAAATGAATTCATTAAAACCAAATCCCAGACCTATGCAGTATGAGGCGCTTGAAGAATGGGAACATGAGGCGTATAAAAGGGAAAGAGACAGGAATGGGATAAGATATAGGAATACATTGAGGAGATATTCAGAAGCTAGGTGGGATGATCAGATGAAGAGATGGAGAAGAGAAGTGATCGAGGATGGGTTATATCCAGCAATAGTTGCTGAGGATCAGGCTGGAGGAAAATGTAAAGTGAAAAAGAATAATGTAGAGACTTCAGAATTAGATATGGATCCAAATGAAATCGATGATGAATTATTAGATGAGATGCTATTAAAGAGACCTCCACCATATCAGGAGAGCCCGGATGGGATTTCTCTGAGTGCACCGTTAATTGAAATAGTAGTTCCACAAGTTTCACAAGTTACACATGTTCCGGCAGCTTCACAGACTTCATTAGGTACTCGAGAGTTACAGGAAAGAGAGATTGACATGTTAAATAGAACAAGAGAGGAGTTGACTCAGAAAATTAGTCAGTTGAGTTTAGATGCAGAAGCATTGTCAGTACCGGTAACAATTGGTCCTATAGTTCCATTGTACAGTGAGGGTCAAAATATTTCAAGAGTGCATACATTGACAATTCCTATGAATAATGTCAGGAATATTAGTGGATCGGAACAAGTTGAGAGGAGTGCCTCATTAATTGATTTACCAGTAAATGAAAAGGTGACTGAAACACCAAAAAGAAGTGTGCAGATAGATCCTAGGAAACTAGTGCAGAATGTGAGAGAAATGACTCCAGTATCAGGGGGTTCAGTGGGACCTTCGCCAGAGGAGTTAGATGATTGGATAAGAGGAATAGAACTAATAAGTCTAAATTGAGTATGGATATAGGTAAATTGAGAGTAGATCTGGAAGAAATGATTAATGGCACAAGAAGTCCAGAGAGATTGAGTAAATATCAGGATGAAGAGTTGATATTTTTGTGTAAAAATATTACATGGAGAGCGAAGAATTTACATGAGAAATTGGTAGAAGTTGCTCAGGAATATGGAGTGGATATTGGGAAATCTAAAGCTTTTCAGAAAACATATAGATTGAACTTTACTGAAAAGGATTTAGAGAGTTTGAATACATCTGGTAAACGATTGCAAATAAAAGAGTTGATTAATACCTTGAAGAGATGGGGTGATGTGGAACGATGGAAAGGTAGATGGGCGAAAAAGAAGGAGGAAATGATTGCTAGTAAAAATGTGAATGCATCTTCTTTACTTCTGTTAAGAGAAGCAGAGCAAGTTGAAATGATATATCCGATGAAAGAAGTTCCAGGTGGTGGATATGTTCACATTCCTTGGTCAAGACAGGATATATTGTCTTTTACTAATGATTTCCCCAGATTGAGAGAAAAGCCTGTCGAGTGGTACAAACAGGTAGAGAGGTTTGTAAAAGTTTCAAAGGTTTTGTTGAAAGACTTGGATGGTTTATTTGACATTGTAGTTCCAGCTGATTTATGGACTGGGTGTAAAATTGCAGTTGATTGGCCAAAAGAAGAATATCCAAGAGATGTTAAAACAGGAGCACCTTCAGAAGAAGTGATGAAAAAATATAATCAGGTAATTACTTACTTGAAGGGAAAAAGTTCTCCAAAAGAAACAGATTGGGTTAAAATTGATAGGACAACACAGGAGTCAAAAGAATCAGTACATGCATATTATGAAAGGCTTTTACAGGTGTTTAAACACTATAGTGGCTTTGAAAGTATAACTGACAAAGATATGGGACATTTTGTGTATAGGTTTGTATTTGGATTGAAACCTGAGATTAGTAATATGATTCAGCAACATTTGATTTGTTGGCAGAGTAAGACAGTGGATGAGATTTTGAGATAAGTATTGTAGTGATGACATTGAGTCAAGGCATAAGAAATTAAAAGAGAAGATGATGTGGGCACAAGTGAAAGTAGCGCAACAGAAAGATGGGACTTATGTCAATGGTTCTCAAACAGATTTTCAAATGAAAGGACAGAATCAGAATTTTCAAAATGGTCAGGTACCTAAAATGAATGGTGTATTAAATGGCGGAAAAGGTAGAGGTAAGAATAATAGAGAAGAAATGAAAAAGAAATATCCTTATCATGTGTGCAGAAAGTTAGAACATTGGAAGAACGAGTGTAAGTCTTTGCTAGGAAATAATGGAATGATTCAAAATTTCAATCCGCAGATGCAGAATGAAGTGGTTGTGAATCAACAACAGCTGCAACCTCAACAGGTAGTTACACCACAGGTTCAACAAATACAAGTACCTCAAGCTCCTATGCCAAATAATGTGAATGCTCTGGTACAGAGATACAGTGCGAATGCTGGATTTCACACGGGTGAACAAGTTGGTAAGAATCAGAATGTACAACAATATTGGTTGCAGTGTCCTGAGAGTGATTCAGATTCATCTAAGTGACGGTGCCTGAGGGGGGAGGAAGAGTGCGTGCTTGGCGCATCTCTAGTGGTAGATCAATCAGGTCCTTTTGTTGATGGGAAAGTGGAAGGTAATAATATTACATTCCTTGTGGACACTGGTGCTATCCGTTCTACTGTAAGAGCAACAGAAATTCCAAACCTACCCCTCTTGGGAGAAACTATCCAAGTTGTGGGAGTCTCAAATAAATATATTAAGACTCCAATAACAAAACCAATGGAGGTTCATATAGGACAATTCAGAGATATGCATCGTTTTGTGGTATGTGACACGAGTCCAGTGAATCTTTTAGGTAGGGACTTACTTTGCAAGATGAATTGTACCATCTATTGTACACCGGATGGTATTGCTTTTCAGACACCAGATGAAGATGTTGCTTTTAAAATGGAGAGGGACAGAAGTGAATGATCTATATTCATTGCTCACATTTGAGGATTTGCCTAGTGAGTTGAGAGACACAGTAAGAACTGATGTGTGGGATTTTACAGGAAAAAAAATTGTACTGATGAAGGGTGTTGACCCTATTCAAATTACGGTGAAACAAGGTGCAGAGTTTCCAAAAAAGCCACCATATAAGATGAGTCCTGAGACCATAGCAGGAGTTATTCCTGTAATAGAACAAATGATTGAACAGGGCATTCTAAAAGAAATATTGGGCAGTCCTTGTAATTCACCCATTATGGGAATTAAGAAACCAAGTGGAAAATACAGAATAGTGCAAGATTTGCGAAAAATCAATAAAATTGTGGTACCTTGCTGTCCAATAGTGCCAAACCCAGCAGTGATTCTTTACCAAATACCTTGTGATGCGGAATGGTATACAGGGATTGATTTGTGTCAAGCATTTTTCTCGATACCTTTACATCCGGATAGCCAATATTTATTTGCTTTCCGGCTCGGAGACCGTGTTTGGGCATGGTGCCGAGTTCCTCAAGGGTATACAGAGAGTCCTTCAATTTTTAATCAGATTTTGAAAAAATTTTTAGAGTCATTGGTTATGCCAGAGAATTCAGTGTTAGTGCAGTATATTGATGACCTACTGCTGGTATCAATAACACGAGAGGCATGTGTGACAGATATGATTGCTCTACTGAACCATTTGGCAGAAGGTGGGTATAAAGTGTCACCAGCAAAATTACAATTTTGTCCGAAAGAAGTTCAATATTTGGGACACAAAATTGAGAAAGGAGTTAGAAAAGTATTACAGGATTGAATCAATGTGATTTTACAAATGGAACCTCCCAAAACACAGAAAGAGGTTCGAATGTTTTTGGGCATGGTAGGATATTGCAGGCAATGGATCAGTGGATTCTCACTGATTGCCAAGCCTCTACAGAGGTTGACTCATGAAGATGTGACTGATCCGATTGAATAGGATGAAGAGAGAATGAAAGCTTTTATTGAGCTGCGAGATAGTCTTTGTCGAGCACCTGCATTGGGAATGCCAGACTATTCGAAAGAGTTTGCATTGTTCTGTTGTGAAAGAGATGGGTGTGGGCTTTCAGTTCTGACACAGACACATGGAATGGCACGTCGACCAGTGGCATATTTTTCTGCTACTTTGGACTCAGTGGCTGAAAGCATTACTAGGTTGTTTGAAAGCAGTGGCTGCTACTTGTGTGAGTCTTGAGCAGAGTGAGTCAATTGTTATGGGACATCCAGTGAAAGTATATGTGCCACATTATGTTGAGATCCTATTAACTCATACAAGAACTCAGTACATAACGTATAGTCGCTTGACTAAATAGGAGAGAGTGATTCTGGGTGCTGAAAATGTGACAGTAACAAGATGTACAACATTGAATCCAGCAACTTTGTTGCCGGTTTCAAGTTGTGAAGAAGTGAAAGACAAAGCAGATCATGATTGTTTGGATGTAACAGAGTTGTGTACAAAACCAAGACCTGACATAGAAGATACACCACTGGAAAAATCAGATTGTGTGATGTTTGTGGATGGATCTTGTCTGAGAGATGAGAAAGCATATTAAGTGCTTCGTATGCTGTGTGTACAGTGGCTATGGTTCTTGAAGCATCTTGTCTAAGAGGGATAAATACAGCACACATTTCTGAGTTGATTGCATTGACTAGGGCATGCACAATTGGCAAAAATTTGAGAGTAACCATATTCACTGATAGTCAATATGGTTTCGGGGTGGTGCACGACTTTGGTCAATTGTGGATGCAACGTGGATTTCTGACTTCTTCAGGATCCCCAATCCAAAACAGTAAAAATTTGAAAGATTTACTGAATGCACTACAATTGCCTAAAAAGATTGCAGTGGTTAAATGTTCAGCACATAAGTCAGGAAATGATTATGTGACCAGTGGAAACAGATACGCAGACCAAGTGGCTTGTTTCTGTGCACAAAATTCAATTTCAATAAACAGAGGAAAAGAGAGAAATAATACAAATTGTCACTTGATGTTCTCTGCAATAAAAACATGGGATGAAATTAAACAGCTGCAGGAAGAAGCTAGTGATGAGGAAAAAGAAATTTGGATCAAATCAGGCTGTAAAAAGAGATCTGATGATGAAGTATGGGTGTATGTAGATGAGAGACCAGTAATGCCAGACTGTTTACTTTCACAGATGGCAAGGATGTACCATGGATTAACACATGTTGGGAGAGATGCTATGATTAGACTCTTCAAACAGTCATAATACAATCCAAAATTCAGGGTCATTGCAGAGAGTCTATGCCAAAGCTGTACAGTGTGCCAGCAGCAAAATCCAGGTAGAAAGACAGTTGTTAGTTGGGGCAGAATTGGGAAAGCTGCAGGACCTTTTACTAGGTTGCAGGTCGATTTCATGGAACTCCCTCTTTGTAATGGACTAAAATATGTGTTGGTTGTTGTTTGTCTGTTTTCTCGTTGGGTGGAAGCATATCCAACAAGAAGGAATGATAGCTTACCTGTTGCTAAATTGCTTTTAAGAGAGATAATTCCTAGGTTTGGATTTCCAGTCTCTTTAGAAACAGATAGAGGAACTCATTTTAAAAATGAAACAATTCAGATGATTTGAGCAGCGTTACAAATTGAACAAAAGCTGCATTGTGCCTATCGACCAGAAGCATCAGGAGTGGTCGAGCAAATTAATGGCACTATCAAATCGAGACTATCAAAGTTCTGTGCATCCACAGCACTGAAATGGCCAGATGCTTTACCCTTGGTATTGATGAGTCTGAGACGTATTCCTAATAAAAAGACTGGATTATCCCCACATTATGGGGAGAGCAATGAGACAGCCGTTGTACCAGCAAATCAACTGATGAATATTACTGATGATCTGGTGTTTGATTATTGCAAAGGATTGGCTGATGTAGTGCGTTCTGTGTCTCATCAGGTTGGAGAAATTGCAACTACAACTCAGCAAGAACAAGCATATGATCTAAGTCCAGGAGAGTGGGTCCTGGAGAAGAAACACGTGAGACGTGAGAAAATCGTGTTTGGAACCTAGATGGCACGGCCCTTACCAGGTGATATTGGTGACAACGACAGCAGTGAAGTGTGGTGGCTTACCAAATTGGATACATGCAAGTCACACAAGAAGAGTCCCAAGTCCACTTGAAAGACAAGAAGAAGCAGAAAGTGGAGAAAGTGAAGTTATAGAGTCTGAAGTTACAGATTCTGAAGTCGAACAAGGAACAAGTCGAATAGAGTGGGCACCAGCTACTGGGTCTCAAAAGACTGCTGTTGAGAAAGAGAAAGTGAATATTGAGAATCAAGAGCAAGTACAACAGAGAAAAGGACTGAATAAAAGAACTTGTCAACTTGACAACGAAGCAATGGAAGCTATGCAAGCAAAGAAAGCAAGAAAAGGTGATGTGTGGCCAGAAGGAGTGAAAAGACTGAAATACACTCTGAAATAAAGATCACCTGACACAATAATTGAAGTTTCAGATCAGACTGAGCAAAGTGAGCCTGAAGAAGAATCAGTTCGGAAAACAAAAAGAGTGAGGATTCCAAATAAGAAATACATAGCACCAGAATGGACATATGTGGTGTTGGAAGAAATTGAAAATACAGATCAGATCAAAGAAAACACTGGTACAGAGCAAAGTGAAGGAGACAGTTTTGAACCACCTTAAAAGAACTGTGAAAATTAAGGTGCAACAATTTTGAGAAAATTATTCTGAATCATTCAAAAGATTTGAAAAAGAAGATATAAAAAAAAGAAAAGAAAAGGAGGGGGTAGAGAAGAAAAGCCATTAAGTGTGAGGATACACTACTTTGGATAGATATTTTTTTGATAGATATTTTTGATAGACTACTTTGGATAGATATTTTTGGATAGATATTTTAGATATTTTTGATCTTAAGTTAGATTTTTGAGTTTTTTTCTTAGTTTTTTTAGATCTTTAGAATTGGTACAAATTTAATTAGAAAATGGCAAAT
Source organism: Calotriton arnoldi (assembly GCA_963921515.1). Lineage (NCBI taxonomy): Eukaryota > Metazoa > Chordata > Amphibia > Caudata > Salamandridae > Calotriton > Calotriton arnoldi. The sequence continues at coordinate 320,202 of CAWUFW010004202.1, forward strand.
ACAGCAGAGACTGGACATCAACATCGTAGTTTAAAACGTAAATGTATTAATGCTTGCCTATTTAGTATATTTCTACTAATGATAGTATGGTTAACACTAATTGTCATTGTGCCTGTCTTAATGGTAAATAATCAAAAGAATAACACTCACACTAATGGTGTGATGAGTGAAAAAGTAGATACTAAAGGTTTAGAGGAAGATTCACATACTAAAATGGAAAAGATGAAAGATGACAGTATCTATCATCATGATAAATCAATTAATGATTTTTTGTTAAATGTCTTTACCAATTATTGTATGAGTATGTTGATGTAATGGATGTGAGAGATTGTTATGTGTGCATGCAATTACCGTCGTCTGTCTCAGAGGGGGTTACATATCATCACCTACCTTTAACATATGGTGTGTTTTGTAGTGTCTTAACTAGTTTGTTTTATGAGAGGGGAAGTCTCCAATATTTTTATTCTAACATAGATTTAGTATTCTCAGAAATTCCTATTAGAAGGAATATGAATAAAATAAATAGTGCTAGAAATGCGGAATATATAGGAGAATTTTTCCATTCTATACAAACAATAGATACAGTATATGCACATAGACATAATCTAACTTGTAGATTACGATTTGAAGAAATAGAATTCATTAACATGGTTGAAGATAGAAGACAAGAGTTTCAGAGAAAAGCTGCTGAGCAAAAGTATCATGTACCTCCATGGGCTTTCAGAGAAGGAGATTACAAGAAGAGGCGAGTCTTACGCTGCCATGACCCTAGACTGGTATCATAGAGGGATGCTTTGTTTACTTAGACAAAAGACTGACTATAATAATTATTTCATTGGTTCTAGTGAATGTGATCATACTTTCCTAGTTACGGGAGGATGGGGATTAAAAGGAGGAACTGATCCTGTCTTTCCGGGAATCTATTATGTGTGTGGTAAGAATGCCTACTATAGGTTGCCTGCACATTGGTATGGGTGTTGTTATTTAGCAATAGTATTTCCTAAAATATACCATATGGATAAGAATCACAGAATCAATGAAGTAAAGAATGGACTAATACGTAATAAGAGAGCGAGCTTTTCAGAAATTAAAGGGGATGTTTTTGGAGCATTGATACCTTCAGTTGGAGTTATTCTGAATTCGCACAAAATTAGAAAATTGTCCACAGTGGTTGATCGTTTATCAACAGACACTGATGGTGGGTTTTTAACGGTTGATACTGAGATGGTTGCAATTAGATCTATGGTTTTGCTGAATCAACTTGCCCTTGATGTATTATTGGCTAAAGAGGGCGGAGTCTGCAATATGTTGAAAATACAACAATGTTGTACTTATATCCCTGACAAGAGTAAGAATCTTGAGGGGTATATTAAGAATATTACAAATCTTCATCAAGATTTATCCGAATTGAAGGTTGATGGTGCTTGGGAAAAACTTGGTAAGAGTTTTTCCTCTGTGGGAAATTGGTTTTCTACATTTGGGAATAGTTTATTAGGGAGAATATTAACACCTATTATTGCAGTGGCTACAGTGATATTAATGATTTTCTTGATTTATAAATGTTGAAAATGCAAGAAAAAGACATCTGATAACAAACGTAGAGCAAGAAAAAGAGAGAGAAGAAATAGAACTAGAGGATAGAAGAGGAAACTTGTAGTGAACAGAAGGAAGTCCAGTCCAAGTAGTTTCTTCATGTGGGTTTATTTAAAATAAGATGTTGAGTAGAGCCCCACCTGGAGCAGCCTTCCTGCTGCTCAGCCCACCCTCCAACTGACATCCTCACTCATCCAACATTCCACTCACCAACATTCTCTCACCACAGTCACACTGGCTGAGCAGCAGGTATAACAAAACTATTATGAAATGATGAGGGATTTAGATGGAATAATGATAAAATGAGAGAGAACAACAGCTTTTTAAGTGACAAATTGTATTGGTGGGTATTTGGTGATGGCTCAAAGACACCATCAAAGGGGGGATTGATGGAGCAGGGTTTTTGTAAAAAAGAAATCTGCTCGGATTGAGACCCCTAGTAACATTTTCTAATTTCTCTAACAGTGTGCAGTGAAAAACGCGTGGTTTTAAAAACTAACATGAGGGAAAATAATACTGCGCAAGCGCGTACTAAAGCACTGAACTAGGCCGCAAATGCTTGACTAATGAAAATAAAGAGACTAATGCTGCTTTTGTGCACGTTATTAACGCTTGGCTAGAAAATAAAAGATGGGTTGCGCATGGTTAGATGCAGCATTGGGAGGGTGCGTAAAGAAAAGCATTTCAAAATGAATAATTATGTTTGTTTTATTTTCCGTAGAAGCATGGGTTAAGGAAAAATGATTTATTAACTGAAAAACCAAAAGAGAATGTGGAGGGAAAGCAAAGGCGAGCGACCTTCGAATTTATGTGTGCCTGCCAAAAGTTAAACGTGGATATGAAAAACAATCAGCAAGTGATGAACGTTTCCTCTGGAAGCGCACGAGTGGCACAAGAAGTAACAGAACTGGAAACATTAGCGGAGAGAAGGAAGCTGAAGTCTGATATTTGTATACTTGTATTTCCTGGGATGATGTAGTCGTGATGTTGAAAAAAAACAAACAATAGAACATTGAGTAAGATGGACATGTCGAGTGTGGTGTGACAGTACACCCTCTTCCTTAACCAATCAAAATGTAGATTTGTCTCTTATTTGAAACAAATGTGGGTTGGACATTTGGGTTTTAGGCTATAATTGAGGTGCCCGGTGGGAGGGGTGTTGGAAATGCGGCTGGAGGCGTTAGGCGTGATTGTCGCTGTCGTCGGTTTGCTGTAGAGGCCTACCTGTTTTCTTCCTGTTCCTGATTCCTGACTTAGACTTTGCCCTTACAAATCTTATTGAGGGGCCTTGCTGCTCTCGTGGCCAGGGAGTAGATTTCCTGTTCCTTCTGGGTTAGTATAGATAGAAACCTGAATTTGCATAATCATTTGCAAATGTATTTTGTCTCTGAAACTTTTCTCTCTTCGCCTTTCCACTCCTTCAATGCACTGTCAATGTGATGTGATTTTGTCATTCTCCTTGCTAATTGTTTATTCAGTGATATTCCATGATTTGTACTGTGCATTGGTACTTGATGAGCATTTATTTCACTTTATTTAGATAAAACATTATAAATATACACACTGTGTTCGTCTTTATTTAGGGTGTGTTTATAGATTATTGCCTACAACTATTCAACTATAAAAAGATGTCATCGCCACATTATTTTCTATGAGAAATGCAGGTTCAGTTGGTAAGTTAGGTACAAACTTTGCATTACACTGAACCCAGCGTGAAGGGACTTTGTTGGGTAATGTAATTGGGCCTTGTTGATTGTAAATTTATTGATCCCTGAGCATTGGGTCATAAGTGTGTGCGCATTAGCAGATTAACGTCCAAGTCTGGTTGACGCAAATATAAAAAAACAGGGAAAGTGTAAACTAAAAAGCAACACTGTAAGCAATGCTTTCCGAAGTGATGCTTCTTGTCGGCAAAACTCAGGCCCTGAGTCTTGTGCTTCGCCTTTCATGTGTTTAGTTAACATTGAACGTGAACGCTGGTCTGGATCTTCTAGTGGCCCTTAGCCCCAGAATGTCCGTTGCCAGTATTGGTGATTGTTTTCTGTATGGTGTATGCAACCATGGTATCTACAAGTGTCTTTTGTGTATGAATTTTATTAGAATGTCTTGTCGCACCTATGAATGTGTGCCTATATCTGAATTCCATTCCATGGCACAATTCTGTGCTATGTATTTCTGTGGCTAGCTCTGAAGGTATTAGCACTACTGTTCGGCCCCTTAAGTAGAGAAACGTAGTCTAATTCCATAGATCACTATAGATTCCATTTTTAGTAGCATCATGGTACAGTTTCCTTCTGCAAGCGGCGTGAATGCTAACGTGCTGCGGACACTCCTTCACTTAAGATTGTCAATGAGATAGTAGTTCCCCTGAATAGATTAGAGATTAACCTTCCTATTAAAGTCTATTTCTAAGGAATTATTTTTTTTGTTTACATTGTTTTAGGTTTTTCCAGTTACGGAATCCCTTTGCTATTTACCCGTGCAGGTGTTATTCACAGAGACGGAGCTAACTACCCTTATCATTGGATCAGGTAGATATACAATTGGCAACCCATGGATTTCTGTTTTATTTATTCCCTGGCAATTTATTTCCTCCAGTACCTCCAGTACCATTCCAGGGTCGGATTGGCCTACAGCGCAATCAGGCAGTGCCAGTGGGCTGGTCTCACAGATCACTGTGTGGGTCTTCCTTTTTAGCAGTTTGAGGGCCTGTTATAGCCAAGAGGGCCAGTTTTTACAGTTGATTTCCCTGATATTACCACAAACATTGCCTACAGCAAAACACAAATGTATGCGGCTTCCCACACGGTGTAAAATACTCATACAGCAGGTCTGTACAAGCTCAAAACTAGTCTGATTTGGAGACATAGGCCACTTTTTTAGCTATATGGTTCGCTAACGGCCTCCACTTGTATTTTGCTGACCACTCCTATTTTTTGGTCCCAGTCAGACCCTCTACCATTCCTGCTTTCAGTTTTACAAGCGGTAGAAACGCACCACACTTTCAGTTGCAGCTAACTTTTTCTTTGCACATATGGACGTCAAAAAGGTGTAGCCAGAGGAAGCAATTGCTAGCCTCGCTTGCCATTTGGTATTTGTGGCACTTACTTTGCATTGCCTGGTCACAGGAGCAATCTGTAATCAGAGTTCCAACAGGGCTGTCTCCTTTCTGTAGTTTTCAGCTGTGGGTTGACTATCATTTTCACATGTGCTGCAGAAATGGGCTCCTGAGTTATAAGGGGAGGTGGTTTTGAAAGAGGGTACGCAAGCCACATTTATGGACCCAATGTATGTCTAATCATACCCACAGCTGGGAAAACATCTTCCTGAAACCAAAAGCTTTTTTGGTTCATGTGTATCGAAGAAGTTCGATGGGTGTCATAAGTGTAGACTACAATATGTGGTGCAACAAATAAGGGCAATTTCTCTATGCCCGGGATTGTTAAATTGTTTTCTTAAAGAAACTGCACAGCAGGTAAAACATGTATGCTGTCTATTTTAAATTGAACCTAAATGTAATTGAACATTTCATATTTTGGAGCTGTAAAATAAGATTACTCTATGCACAAAGTACAATATTGTCATGACAAGTGGCATATGCATTGACAGAGTAATCACCAAAAAATACATTGAATATTGCAGGCTGTCCTATAGTGGTCGTTCCAGTTTCCAGAGTCTTCTGAAGTCCATGTTCTATGCAAAACTATTGGTGACGTGCATGGATGTATTTTGCTCGTCTCTCAGTTGTTCCTGTCAAATTACCACAGTTCTTCTTCTTTACTTTTTTTTTTTAGAAAATACTCACTTTTCTGCCAGAATATGGTTGAACTGGTATCAACAGAGTCTTTGCAGTTGCGGCAGTGTAGGAGAAAATGCTTCCCCTCATCTACTTCTCCCAAATGACACCACATTCAGGTATTCATCAAGATTAAAGTTTTTCCAAAGTGATCTGTAGCATTTTACCTTATTGTGTTGCCCAGGTGTGCCTCCCAGGATGCTGTGTCGTGCAGGGGCGGCTCCTCCACTAGGGCGGAGGAGTGTCGCCCCACTGTTTTCTCGCAGTGCGAGAAGCAGAAACATAAAATAGTAATAACTTTCAGTTATTACCATTTTATGTTTGTTTGTCGGGGCTGCTCTGCGAGCAGGACAGGGGAGGAATGGTGTGCCTGCCCACTCCAGAGTGTGCAAAGACTGTTTGGTCGGCCCCCCTGGGGCCGCACAAACCAGTCATGCGCACTCTGCCCTTCTCCATGCAGGCTGCAATGCAGCCTGCATGGAGAACATGGCCTCCCCATAAGCCCCTGGCTGGGCGGCGTCCGACCAATCACAACGCTTCTTGCAGTGTTGTGATTGGCTTAAGGGAGGGAGCCTGGCTGCCTGCTTCTGCTTCCTGTTCCTGCCGGAGGCAGGAAGGCAGGATAGCAGGAGCAGAGAAGACGTGGGACCCGGCCGGCAGAAAGGTAAGTTTAATTATTTTTTTTATTATTAAATTAGCCCCCCCCGCGCACGACCCCCGTCCCCTCACCCGCGAGCCATGCCATCGGCGACTGGTGTTGTTTGTACCCTGAACCTGTCCTAAGTCTCTGGAAATTCCCTCCTCTGGCTTGTGGGGCTGTGTCTGATTGATTTATGGCCTATGAGATAGTAATCTAGGGATTCTTTGGAGGGTTTGGCTATGTGATTTTTTAGAGCATCTTTCCTTGATGTGCGACTAGAATTTGCGGATGCACGTTTGTTTATTAAACGGGAAAACTTCCCAATTCTGCTCTTCACCAATGAGTTAGGCACTTTCTGTGCATCGAGAGAACTTGTTTGCAGAACTTTTGGTGTAGAGTTCTGTTGGGCATTAGTCCTTTTCTGCATATATGTTTGTTGATGTTACGCTCCGCACTTCACTTCTATAGAAACTTTGAAGTCGACACATCATATAGCCTGTTAAATTGGAGGTGAAGGGAAAACACCATGATTCCAATTCACAATCTCTTTCAGATGTGCATGTGGTTCTTAATCATGTAAAAAGCAGTCAGTCAGGCATGCCTGGCTTCAGTGTCATATATGAAGACACAAGTGTCTATATTACAAATGCACTAGTGTCATATACGAGGTTAGGATTTAAGCAAAGTTTACTGAATGCTAAAGGAATGGTCAGGAAAGGGTGATGCAAGCACAGTGAACGCATAAACAGTCATAGCATTGTGAATATTCACACAAAATTCTAATTCCCACATGTATGTGCAATTCTAAAGGTACATCTAAACAACCCAGGTGTATGTGATGTAGAAAACATAGGAAAGTGCTTCAGTGTTTCCATTTTCACAGGTGGTGTAGGCAGGAAACACTTTGTCCCTGAAGAAACAAATCATGAAAAGGAATAAGGTACGGTTGAAATATGTGTAAAATGTCATAATTTTCCTCACCCAGCATATATGGAAACTCTGTAGTGTAGTAATTCCACATAGTGTAGTAAGACATGGCATAACAGCTGAGTTGCGTGAATTTTGCAAAACAAGTGTAATGCAAAATTACAGAAATTATGCAAGATTATGCTGGTGTAACATAAATTCTGCCTGGACCAAACATCACAAATCATAAATAAGTTCAAGATATCAAAGCCACAAGTAATTGAAGCTAAAACTAAGGGCCTGATTTAGAAATCGGCGGAGGGGAACACTCCGTCACAAATGTATTACAATCACATTCTATCCTATGGGGATCATAATACGGTGGACGGGATATCCGTCACATTTGTGATGGAGTATTTCCTCCGCCAACTTCTAAATCAGGCCCTTAGTTTCTAAAACTTTGTTTTTGAACTGCAAAAGACATTCCTGAAATTCAATTCACCAATCAAAGTATTAGACACTTTTAAAGGATCAAGGGTTGAGTGTGCACAAAAAGCACCCTAAATTCATCTGCACTGCAAGGATATTCACAGCCAGAGGAAAAATGACAAGCTGCCATTTGGGGGCACCGTCATTGATACCATCAAGCAACCTGACCTATTGTTGTGTCCCAGTTAGGCAGCTTCTTATAGTGACCTTAATGTAGTGTGGGTCTAGCCTAAAATACAGAAACATTGACTGTATGAAGACAAGTAATAAAACAGAAGAACAAAAGATGAAGGTATGCATCAAGTTTCTAAGTTTTTACAAACCGCACAAAGGTCTTTGGAAACCTACAAATCTTAGTATAATTTGCATTTTCTTTTTACTTGAGGACACACCCATGAAAATCTTAACTTTTGTGACAATGTGTGTTTCCTATACCCTTATGCAATGCTTTAAAGATCGTTCTGCAGAATATATATGCTGCAGAAAACCGTTAATGCCAATTCACAAAAAGCATTTATGAATATTGGAAGTAGTTCTTCAGGAGTGCTCTTCTATGCAATTTTAGTTAATTTTTCAAATTGACCCCTAAGAGTCCAACTCTTTCTTAGTTGAAGAGAAAAGAAGGCAGTCATGTCTATTTGCACTAATTTGGTAAATTAATATTCAATGAGTATTTTAGATTTTTGGGACCAATTCACAAAGGCATATTAGAGTATGTAAAACAACACTACAGGAGTACTACTTTACATGCTCCAAAATGCCTTTGTGAATAGGCTGCTGAGTGTTCTTATCCTATGGAAACCTATTGCACGTAGAAAAGATCACCAAAATTAAAACTTGCAAAAGATTAGGGGGCCGATTATGATCCCGTTCGGAAGGGCTCTGAATCGGATTCGGGTTTGCCGAACCTGATTCGGAACCCTTGTTTTCAAGCGAATCTTACACAGTTCCCAACGGCCAATTACGATGCCTGTTATCCGGTAGGGCTGTCCGAATCGGTTCCGAAAGGCATTCGGACAGGTCGCGTCTTTCGTAGCCGAATCGTACAGCTCTATGGACTCAGTTTCCGAGCGAGCGATTACGATGACCGATTCGGACAGCCGTTCCGATTCGGTTTCTCCAGAACGAATCGGCTGCCAGAATCTGTCTTCGGGGGCCCGTAGCAGGCCCCCCTTCACCCGGGGCCCTCCGAATCGGGTCCATGGGGGTACCCAATGGACCCCCCTTTCCAACCATGCACAGTGTGGCAGGCACCATAGGTTGCCCGCCACAGGGTGCAAGGTTTTACCCAGCCACCCCTTTCTTCAATGGGAGCCTGTGTTCTCCTTCGGAACACAGACTCCCATTAATGTCGATGGGAGTCAGACCGAATCGTATCCGGAAGCATCCGTGTACATCCAAATCGCTTGGTCGGACTCACTCGACCCGAGTTGTCCGGAAAGCATTCCGGGACCGATTCGGTAGGAATGCTTTCCGGACACGATCATAATCGGCCCCTAAGTCTGTATTCATGTTCGGGCATGGAAATATTACTCAAAGAGGTAGCATAAATTTTACTTTGCGTGTTAGGCTATGGTTGGCTGGCTTATTTCTATCACCATTGAATTTCAGTTGCCACAATGGTAACCGCAGGAAAAATGGCCACACAGCTTTGCAAACTTCGCAAAGGAGGAAAATCCAAACTCTGCAAAACTTTGCGGGCATAAAATCTACTTTTAAACCATAAGGAATAACATCATTTACTTCAAGCAAACAATAATGAATTGTGTCATATATATATAGTGGATGCAATTATTTTAAGAAAGAAGAGATACTGTCAAACTAGAAGGACATTGTGAACACAATTTGCGAGATAAAGTACATTAATGGTAACTTACTGATAAACTAGGGCATGCACCCTTAGCCAAAAGAGCTCTGCGAGCAAATTATTGTAAGGAAACAAAGTCTCATACAGAGAAGATGAGAAGAACTAATCAAACAAGCGGCACCTCCAGAAAAATAAGCATTGACAAAGCCAATAGATCTGGGTTTCATGTACTAACGCATGCAGTGTTCGCATACTGTAACAAGATACAGCGGAAGAATCCAGCAGGAGTGAAGAGAGAGGGCTGTAGTTGTAAAGTAGTTCCTCCTACAATTCAATGCAAGCACTCGAGTAGGGGTGGAAGGATACACTCAAACAGCCAATATCATTAGGTGAGAGATGAATACTTCACTGTTCTGACTCAAGATATGATGGCAACTTCTCAAGCCAAAGGCTGAAAGGCGCTGGTCAAACAAGCCTAGGGTTGAAAGAGCTAGACCTAAAGCTCACTCTGTGTTTATTGTTAACAATAGGTCGGTTTGACAACTGAGGTGTCATAACCCAGATCTAAAACACATATAACCATGTAAATTGATTTTCATGTGTGGACAAAACAATGAACACATTGCTTAAGCAGACTAAAAGAAAACATAACTGCTGGAACCATCATGTTTTGTATGTGTAAACATTTGTTTTGGACTGAGTTCAAGAGCACCAGCAGCCGCTGAGAAAAATGGGACATTATTCAAGATGTGTCATGCGAGAACACCAGGACTGAATGAAAAATATCAGTATATATCACCATGTAGAGATGCGGTCATCACACTTTCTTTGGGAAGTTGTCAAGAACATTAACATTTGGCAAAAGACAAATAATGGGATGATTTGGTTTGTGACGTATAGCAAAAGGCTGAAGTTTTGAATGTATAAATTCTATAACAAGAGGACAAATTCTAGAAGAGGACAGCAGAGGACTCTATTGAACTGTGTATTGATTAAAACCCTTGCTCATTTAAACCCTGCGACAGATGCATTGATGATTTTCCCTTCAGAGTGCAGAAGCGAGATCTATGAGATTTTGTACAAAAAACCTCAATGTCGAAATTCGACTGCTGTCCAATACCTATTGGGAAGTGCAATTACAGGCACGCCTGTGCCTACAGATCCTTATAAAACTGATTACGAGGAATTGCAAATTCTCGTCGTACCCTATCTGATTGAGTTTCACCATCACACTTTATTAGCTGCAGATCCACCTTTCTCAAACTCAACAACAAATTTGAAGAACTGCCACATTATGTTTTGTTTTGCTCTAGTGAAAGTGGTGATTAATAATACTGACATTCCCCCGCCAAGTAGACTGTCAGTATGGATTAGGAATGGCCTGTGATCCAGCACGAACTACGTGTTTCATAGGTCCAACAAATGCTGTTAGCCCCGTAGACTGCTATAGATTACATACACCTTAGTGTGGTGCACTATTCTCAAATCTATGGATCACCTGATGAAATGTTTACAAAATGGGATGGTGGCACAGGTAATAGAGCATATCCGTGCCACAATGCCAGGACCTGCCTGCTTTTATAATCCTGTTAGCCCATTTGGTCACACCTGTATCGGTCACTTCAAGTAATATACATGAAATAATACTTTTACTTAAAATATATTCAAGCACGTGTGTGTACATAAAGACTAAGATATAGAAAAAGGATACCGTTCACATGGTAAGATTATCATATAGGTAAGAAAGTAAGGAAATAAGAAAACGGTTGCATAAAGCAAGCAGCAATGCCAGTTTTAAAATAACAATAATATGGCGTCAGAAAGAAAGAGACTAATTTTCAGGTTTCGACTTAGATTTACATTGACCTTAAAGAAATGCCACCGATATACTCAATTCTATGGAACACACTGGAGAAAATAGTTTGATGCGGTATCTCAAGGGAAATTATAAAGGCAGTTCTGAATGGTGTCCAGCCATACAGCAACAATTTCAGGGCTTGTACCCACAAATGTCTAGCAAAAAATTGAGATTGAATGCTTTAACAATACCATATTGTGCTAGTGTCGTTCTGATATTATTCATGCTGGTGGCCTGAAATGACGTAAACACTGAAGTACAACACGTGACCGTGACCCAACTGTTCAAAATAATGATAGAATCATACTTACGATGAACTATGCGTTGCACATCAATCAGAAAACAAGAAACACAATTTAAAATAACTTTTTTGGGGGGGAAAAATCTTACCAGTTCTGCATAAAATGACCTCGTCATAAAAATACATACAAAACGACATGGGGGTATTTGCGCAGCAGCTAAAAAAAATGTGGAACAGTGCTGTAGTAAAGAGACAAGCCAAGGGCAACAATGCAAAAGTGTAATGTTATGTTGAAACTGCACTTGAAAGATATTTCTGAAAAAAATGTACCACGTATACCAGTTTAGAAATAACTGAAACCAAAAATCACTAATACCAAGGAATGCCTACACAGAGAAAATGTTCACTTGACAAAAAATATTGAAAGAGATGGGCAGATTAACAGGTTCTTGCACCTAATACTAAAATAAATGCAGTGATGAAGATAGCATTTTACCTATCTTCCAGGTAACAAGATGGACAGCACTGCTGCTCTTGTGTGCACCTAAGTAGTGCACATCATGTCATGAGAGACTGAAAGGAAAGAAGAGAGATCTGAACAGCTGACCACAGAGGGAGTAATGAGCAGAGGCGGAGAGAATACGTAAATTATTACATGAGTAGTTTAGAACTCTAGATGCTCATAGTTTGCGAGTTTTTTTGCACATTTATATACATTCCTATTCTATGCATGAGTAAACAATGGACAAATATGCATGGCATACATGTTAACTACTGACATATGCCTGCTTTCCCGACCGTATGTGAGTGTACCCGGCATACCTGGGCCAATTCACAGAGGCATTTTCAAGTACATAGAATCATACTCCTATAGTACTATTTTACATACTCTTACATGCCTTTATGAATTGGCTCCGCTACATCTAAAATTAGATGAAAATGGGAGTATTCAGGAAATATACATATACAAATAGAAAGGAACCTGGGGCAACATTTGTTTAATCTGGATCCCTGCAATCTGAAGTCCTGGCTAAAATGAATGGGAAAGCAGGTTGGCAGGAATAGTGTTTCTCCACTGCCATACAGGGCTGCTCTAGAAACGTCTACTCGACAGCCGCAAATCACTAATTCCCTGCTACTAGAAGTCCTGCCTTGGACTCCTAGGGACATATTACACATAGTGCCCCGGCAGCGCAATAAGCGGGTGCACCAGCTTTTTGGGCACTCTGGTATTAGAGAAGGGGGCCGCAGACTCTTGTGCGGCCCCTTCTGTAATACTGATGGCACTGGTGCAAATGTAGCAAAAGCGCTATCTTCAGAGGGCCTTCCCTCATTTGCATGGATGTACTGCCCCCATGCAAATGAGGGAAGCACTTTGCCTCTGTGCTGGCGCCGTATTAAGGATGCATATACTACTCGTAAGGGGGTGGCCCAATGTCACACAGCTAGGATGGGCCAGTTAATCAATGAAAAAGAAGGAACCTAGCTGACCAATTTTTTGCTGCCTATACATTAAACAGACTGAGATCAAAATCATTAATAAGATGATCAAACCATTTAATAGTTATATTTTATACATAGGAATGCATTTGTTCACGATGAGAAGACACAAATTTTGTCATTTACAAAAATTCACAAACAACATGAATACGCATTATTGAAGAAGCACATGAAACTCAAAAGGAATTGCTAAAAAAAATTAATTGAATTTGAGACTGGCAGCTTTTTTCTCAAATTCAATTAATTGTTTGATTCATGTATTTTGTAAAATCTGTCTCCTTATTTTTGAGTTTCATGTGTTTTTTTTTTTTTTTAGTAATTCCTTTTGAGTTTCATGTGCTTCTTCAATAATGCGTATTCATGTTGTTTGTGAATTTTTGTAAATGACAAAATTTGTGTCTTCTCACTGTGAACAAATGCATTCCTATGTATAAAATATAACTATTAAATGGTTTTATCATCTTATTAATGATTTTGATCTCAGTCTGTTTAATGTATTACGGATGCAGGCGCAGAGGCAAACATGCCCTTAGGTGGCGCACTGACAGTGTGCCACAAAAAGATGGCGCACTGTCAGTCTGCCCCTGAGTGCTGCTCTCTGGACAGGAGAAAGGGAGTCCCAAGAACAACTCAGACATCCCCCTGCAGGCAAGTGCAGTCACTTAATGCACCCACCTGTGGGGATCTCTAACCCCTATTTAAAGTGCAGGCTAGTTGTCGCTCAGTATTTCACTGAATATGCTGTCCTCAGTGCACAGTAGGTTCTGTGCTGCCCTGGGTGGAGCGCATTCATTGTAATAGGCGCACTATCCTTGTTTGCACTGGCACACCTGCTTAAATTTGTGCCATGGCACAAGCAAGCACAGTGCACCCTAGACGTAATGCAGGCCCTGGAAGCAAATAAAGAATGAGTACTAAAGAGTGCAGTTCCTAGGGCTTTCCTGGAAGTTGACTTTTGGAGTGAAAAAGATTCAGTTGCCATCACTAGAATATTGACAGACAGAGCTAGAAAAGCACATATTTTTTCTCTGCTTCCATGACTGCACTGTTTATCAAAGACAGCTCAAGAAAAGTTCAAAAAATCTTACCACCTGCAGCCCCAAAACATTAGCTGAGTAAGGAAGAACAATTAACACCATGCAGATCACTTTTGATCAATGAGCATTAACAAGGCAAATCGCACCGGTTAACAAATTTGTTTTAGGATAGGATGCAGTACCTTCTTAGTGGAGGGACCTCTAGTATGGAATGCCCTAATTGCTAACGCCTGTGCAGAAAAAGGCCACCTAACAGGCCATGATCTGATGAAAACCAACTTGTTTTTATCTATTCTCTGACTGTCTGGATGTAACAGTCTGCTTAGAGACCATACATCAGAGCTTAGGTGCTGGGTCAGAGACTTGGAACCTGGGAGCACAAGGTTGCTGTTGTCCCTAGAGTATGTTTGCCTTGTGTATTTGTCTCTCACTAGTATTTGTTTTCTGTCTTTCAGTATCACAAAATGACCCCTTCCTGAGGGAATGAAAGCTCTCACAAAACCCCTTCTATTGTTATATATGTGCTAATCCTAAATCACCCAAGTTCACCCATAAAATCTTGCTTCCTTCACTCTGCCTCTTGCTCACTTGCTACAGATATAAGGGCTTGCTCTTTGCTGATAATACAGCTCTGAGGCGTTGATAACTCACCAGCTGTGAAGCTCTCTTGAAGTTCATGGGTGCAGGTACCACGGACTGCAGAAAGGGTGTTCCACCATTGCACACCCTGCACTGGAAGAACCTAGTGCCCTGGGCATCTTCAAGGCTCTCTCTCACCCGTTGAGCCCTTGGCCAATTGATCGCTCTCCCTGGCCGGAAAGCAGGAGCAGGTTCTGCCGGACAGCCTCAGCAGAGAATCTCTCTAGCAGTGGCAGGAACAGGGACATATGTAATTTCCTGTTGTCAATCAAACTGTAGCCACTCCCATTGTGACCATGCAAGGGGCAACCCCTACGATTTTCTGCAGAAAACTTTAAACATAGCATCAAACAATCGCCTTTAATTGCACAGGCGGCTACACCACATACACTAGCTCTGAGGCTCAGGTATAAGCATGACAGCTGCCTATTGACCCTAAAGAATGCAGACTGTGCAGCGTTGTCTTATCTTAAAATTGCTTTTCTCAGAATTTTTTTTCAAAACTATGAACCCCAAGCATAATATACATAGTCTTGCCAGGGATAAGATACACAATGCTGACAGTAACATATCAATTTTGTGTAAAGGGCCTTTTGGAGCATACTTTCTATGTACAAAAATGGTGTTTCTGAAACGTTTTACTGACACTCTAGAAACCAAGGTACCTCCTTGATCCAGCGGTCAGGTAAAGCTCAGGCAGGGAAAGCCTGCACAACCTGTCCTGCTAGTTTGCCTTGGCCCTGCTCGTGCATGGCAGCAGGCGGGTAACCTGCTTCTCCCTAAAGAGGGAAAATGCATTATGCATTATGGTGCTTATAGCAAAGACTCGAATGTAATGTTGTACGCCCTCTAAAGCACTGAAACCACTATTAAGCCAAGCAAATTGCATCTATGCAGAGCCACTGGAATTAGTCAACTGTGAAGGACCAACTTATGCAGCAGGGATGGCAAACGTATGCAGCAAAAATAGGCGGGCTAATGCTGCGATAGTACTACTTCATTTTTTGTCATTTTTACACATGGTAACACTGTCTGTGAAAAGATTTCACATTATTAGTACAAGTTTAATACCCAAATACAGCAATAAGCAACTGAAAGATGATCAGTCAACCTTTGCGATGCACCTTCCACTGCGCAGGAACGAGTCGCCATATTTTTTTATAACTTTTGATCCGTTTGAGCAAAAACCAAAATCATTTTTAGTAAAATCTGAAGATTATGCAGCAGATGATGAATTATTTAGCAAATTAGGCATATCCCTGATTATTTAGAAATAGCAGCAGCTTCAGAATTGCACAATTCTTGTGGCCCCGGATGCACAGTGTGAGTGAGTTCAATGTGTGCATTGTCTGTTTACGAATGTGTAGCCAATTGAACGCCGCTGACTAAGTAAGTGAGAACCTGACAAAGTACAGAGTACAGTAAAGAGACATGCACTCATGCTCATTGGAAGGGTCTGTCTTCAACATAAGCAACACCTCTACATGTGGGAGGAGGGAAAGCACACAACAGCCTGACAAGAAACCACCCTGAGTGACTGTGTGCTCTCCTAGCACGCCCGCCCGCCCAGAGGAAAGAATCACTTTACCTTGGAACCCAAGGCAAATAAACACAGATTTAACTGATATGCTGTAACTTGCCTTTTTTTGCAACTGGAAGAGAAAACGTGTGCGGGTGCCAGGGAGTCAGAGAGCCCTTTTATCAGATGAGTGTCAAGTTGCTTTCTTTTTGTGTCAGATATTTGTTTGCTTGGTCAAATGAAAACTTGAAACCATGTAATCAGTCTATTGTTCATACATGATTACGCATGAGCTCACTGAACCTTAGGTGCCAAAAAGTCAGATGTGCATGGTAAGCACGCAAAGTAAATACCAGAAGGAAAGGCAAATTAAACCCAAATGATTTGTTTCTTCTGTGTGTACATAATTCCCAAGCAGTACAATGGGGCAGGGAGCTAGAAGTTTCCTGTAAGATATAAATGTCCTTGATTCTTTCAGTCTGACTGATGGAGCAAGAGTTGTGCCCTCATTCCTGGTCCCCCAAACCACAGTTGCCTCTGTCCAAGCAACCTGCCTTGGAGCCTTTCCCTTGTCTCCGGTAAGCGCCTACCATAATAGCAGAGTAGTGGTAATGAGACCTGAGGTTTGGCTAAATAGGGTAAGAGAATTTAAAGTAGTTGACTGTACCAGCCAACTATACGTTGATTCGCAGAAACAGGGGAGGACTCCTTCCAACTTTGTTCCACAAAGGCCCTTTGAGCCTTCAGAAGCTTTCCCTTTTTCTGCAACCACAGTGCCTGGACCCCAGCCTTTTGCTAACTCCATCGACAGTGGCTGGTTCAGGTTAAACTAGAGGGTGGTGTTGTCTGGTTGCATAACACCTGAAATCCTGAAACACCTTCCATTAAGCCATCTTCATGAAGGCTAATGAAATGTGTGTGTGAGAAGTTGGCCTGGTATATGCTGTCAACTAATTACAGTGGGCACCTTGCACCAGTCCAAACAACCCCTTATTGGAGATAGGTTAAAGACAACCTTTATTGAAAGCTATCCTAGTGGTAGCTATGGAGAGCAGCCTTCAGGCTAAGTCTTGAAGGAATGTAAAGCAGCTTGTTTTACCAGTCTATAATCTCTTGAGTGACCAAATGAAAGAGGACCACACCAGGTATATATTTAAAATATATGTATTTAGTCTTAAACACACCCCTCTAGTCTCTTTATGAGGCTAGAGTTCGAAGTACATAAGTTACAAGTCAGTTATCAACAGTAATAGCACAAATACACGTTTGAGCCCTAGGGGTGTACCAAACCATATACCAATAAAGTGGTATAAGAACCACGACTGAGCTAGACACAAGGCCTAGAGCCTGTAGAAATGCTTGGACCACAAGGAACCACCCAAGGTAGTGACACAGGGGACCCACGGGGGACGCGTGCAGTGTGAGAACACAGCTGCGAGCCGCCGTTGACTTCTACGGGGAATGTCGCGGTTGGAGTTTTAAAGAAAAAGGACACTTAGAGGAGGACTTGGAGCGAACCCCTTTAGAACTAGGTGGTTCTAGAGTCTATACCCACGGGAGCACCGGAGTACTCGAGTTACCTCACCCAGGGGAGCCGGGTGCATAGGTGTCTTTCGGGGTCGGGTTTCGTCGTCGTTTTAAATGGCGATCTGCTACAAAGTGCTGCTGGCGACCAAGTCGAAAGTGTTCGGGTGGATCCAAAGGTGGATCGAAGATGTGAGGAACCTGAAAGCAGAGGGGACAGAGTCTGGGTCACTAGCCAGTGACCAGGAAGGCGATGAGCAGATGCCCACCGATGTCGGGTGCTTCAGGTAGGTTGATGGTTGTCTTGACTCTTCAGCCACGAGGTCCAGGAAGCGTCGACGACAACCAGGAGCTGGATTCGAGCTGTCCCACAACGTCTGTCGATTGCTGCGGTATCGGCGACCGGATTGGACCCAATAAGCCTTGGCAACGGCAAGTCTCGAAGAAACAAAGAAAGGACGATGTTGCAGACCAGCAAGGTCTGGGGGACTCACCCAGTGAGGGTAAGTCAGGGCACCTCTGGAGCAACCAGGAAAGCCCAAGCAGAAGAAGAGTTGCCTTCGGGAGGGCCCACTAGCCAACGGACTAGCAACTGCGAAGGAGCCTCGAGTGGACGCACTTGGAGCTGGCTTGCAGGACACTCGTGGAGTGGAGGCCAGTGATCTTTGGTGCAGTCGGTGCTGGAGGTGAGGGCTACTTATAGCCCAAAGCACAACTTCGTGGGAGACCAGGAAGAGGATGCACTTGCAAATGTGCTCGAAGTCCAGGGGTCATGGTTCCACGTTACCCATGACAGCTACGGGCCTCAGCTTTGCTGGGGACTCAGGGCAGCCTCGGGGAAGTCTGGAAATCCACCTCTGGTGATGCAAAGACTTCGGCGTCCGGCGGGAGCTTCAGCGATGCAGACCGGACAATTGCTTCTTAGGTGCCTCCCAAGCAGGGGAGTCACTCCTTGACCCCAAGGGAGATTCTTCAGTCCTCTAATCTTGAAGTAGAGCGTCGAAGGTCCAGGATTCGGCATCAGAGTTTCGTCCAGGGTAATCTGAAGTCCTAAGGACTGGGGTCCCATACTTATACTAAGTTAGGGGGTTGGACATACTCTGGGGACCCACCTATGGGAGGGTCAGGGAAGAGGGGTGGTTACACCCATTCCCTTTGTCCAGTTTCACGCCAGAGCAGGGGCAGGTAGCCCCTGCAACCGGTTTGAACTGGCATATGCACAGGGACACCAAATGTGCCCCCAGTGCAGGTCTTCAAAGCACCAGAGGGTGCTCCCGCCCAGCCCCAATACACACTATCCTGTCTGGGGAGGTGGTTACACCTCCCTTCGACAGGAAACCTATTGTCCAGGCCTCCCCTGCCGGAGTTTCAGTCAGCAGCAGGAGGACAGACCCGTGTCTGTGGCAGCAGCATCCATTTTGTGATGCCAATGCTCTGGAAAGAAGTTACCGGGTAGCCCGGTGTGTACATGTCTCTCCCTCTAGAAGGGTGGAATGCTACCCCCGCCGCCAGGATTGGCGGGGGGGTAGTATTCCAAGATGTTTGACACCAAACACGACATGTTTTGGTGCAGCCAGTCCAAAGTTAGCATTGTACCGCGAGGATATAATGCACTTAAGAGTATATGGTCAGGCTGTACCACAAACAGCATCAGAGGAGGGACTCCGAATGCTGCAGAGGGGCTCTGCTCATGCAGGGGCACCCTCTCACATAAAAACCAAGCACTCTGCCTTCAGGATTGGTAAGGCCTGCCATAGGAGTGACTTATAGGTTTATATGTGTGTGCAATGGTAGTGATATAGGTAGCCCATACCACTGTAAGGGGTGCATGCACCACCTTACCCAGGCTGCAGTAGCAGACCTGTGGTGTCATTTTGGATGGCCTTCCAGGGGTGGTATAATACATGCTGCAGCCCCTGGTAGGCCTCTGAGGTACCTATGCCCTGGGTACATAGTATACCATATACTAGGGACTTATAAGGGCACTCCAGATTCCAATCAGAGATGTGCCTAAGGCACCTTGAAACCATTTTAGAGAGGAAGCAGCTAGGCTGGGGCCCTGAATAGCAGGATCCCAGTCCAACTAAGTCATAAACCAGCAAAACACCAGGAAAAAAGTGGGGGCAACCATATAGTCAGATTCCACCTTCCTACAGTGTGTTTAAGCCCTATCGTGCCACGAGATGGATAAAGTTACATTGACTGCATCTATGTGTCTTCATGATGACAGTACCCATAGTAAGACATATAAGTATATATTCCCACACTTGTAAACATTTAACTGAGCTAGTGGTCTCAGGAACATGCAACACTGGATGTTCAGGCTACTACATTTGTATACACATTTTACAAAGCTGTGCACGCCCAGCTCAAACTAATTCCACCTGTGCCAAAACAAGTAAATAACCTTCCTAAAACAGAGGTATCATCGTCCTTAATCGAGAAGCTAAGACAGCTATATGACAACATGTACTTTACCGATACCAACCCTCAAATGATACCATTCGTCCTCTCCTGAGGTATCAATATGCACAGTAATCAGGGTCCTGGAATTATGTGGCAGGAGAGGGCCAAACAAAGTATGTGTCAGGGTTGACTCAATTATGCAGCAAAAAAGAGAAAGTATGCAGCGTAATGCAGCACGTTTTGTGATAGTATTGCTTCATTATTTTGTCATTTTTACACATGTTCACAATGACTTGCAAGGTTCCACCTCATTAGTACCTGTTTAGCACCCACATGCAGCAATAAATGACAGAAAGGTGACCGGTCAAACTTGCGGAGGGCCTTCCACTGTGAGGCAACATGTGTTGCTGCGTTTTTTTAGTAACCTTTGATATGTTTTAGCTTTTTTTGTTAAAATCTTCAGATTATGAAGCAGACAATGGATTATGTGGCAAATCCATAACTATGCAAAAAATGCCTCTGCCACAAAATCGTATAATTCCACTGGCCCTGATGTTTTTGGGGAGCTTTTATGTGATCCCACCAGTGATCTCCGTGATAACTTCATTTGTGATGTCGTGTGCAGTCATGAGCGGTGCATTGGGACAAATATAAGTGCCTCTGGCGGTTTTGTGCGCCCTAAATTTTAAAGTTACTACCTCATCACCCAGTGTATACATCATCACACCTTTTTTTCACATTCTGTTAAACATCAGCAATTGTTTTTTTTTTTTTTGTAGATGCTATACAGTATCGCAAAAATACCTCCATTGCCTAAACCAAAAATACTACTGCCTTTGCCAAAGCTTGTTTATTTCACTGCATCCCATTTGTGATTGTTATGTTTTTTCCTCGTTTGTGTACAAACCTACCACTGTTTACTGCTTATATTATTTTTGTTCATGCAACTTGTTTGGACACGGTCCCTACATAACGCTCTGTGACCTTTTGGGTCTGGCCTGCACTGAATACAACAGTAAATTCATGAATTTTCATGAGTAAATGTCTTTCTCCTCTCACTTTCGATGTGACTATGGGAGTCCAGGTTACCTAGGGTCTGCCTGCCGGTCTATCTAGCTCTTCTCACACACACAGACAAACATGCTGACCCTACTGCTCTGCAGAGCTGAAAGCTCTCTCCTGCACCCGTCTAGACACATTAAGCAGGCTGCCTGCCTTGTGGCCGCCATCTCACATGCCTGTTCCGCCCAGCGAGTCTGCTGAGTGTCATGGAAACCTCCGGACACACAAGCTGTGCCAGAACTGCAGAGTACCTTCTTAAGGAAAAGAAACATTGAGGGGTCATGGCAACTCGGTTAATTTTTTACATTGTTGCAAGGACAAAATTCCCTCCGGCGAGGGCAGAGGTCCAAACAGGATCAAGACTCGCTGTTCTTGCTTTTTTGTTCACTTTCTGGCGCAATGCTTTTCCATGAGTTTCTTGTAGCGATATAATTTTAAAATCAGAGTAAAGTCAGAGCACAGGCAATGGCTCTCCAAATGCTCGACTAAAGGACGGGAACTGAAATTCATAGGCCCATGTAGGGTGGCCAATTTTCCATTATCACGTTGTGCATAGCTGGCAAGTTTTCAGAATGGTTATGTGTGACATTTCCATGTTCCCAGTGTTCAAATGCGTGACATTCACCGCCTTATGAGTGACACTCCGGGGGACAGTGTATTACAAAACAATTATGTCCAAGTAATGAGATAAACTTCATAATTTAACCCATGTTGCTTTACAATATTTGCAATCTGTGTGAAATTCTTGCGCACCTGTTGGGAGACATGCAACCTTCTTCTTGCCCTGTATGGCAATGAGAAGGCTTCTGCCTTGTACCTCCATTAATGCTTGGCAAGGCATAAATTGAACTGTGACAAGCGGCTCTCTTCAGGCCAAGTAAAGCCTCAGCCCTCATTGTTCAATTATGACACTTTCCGCCAGTAGTGGCTTTTTCAACAATATCACATTGAATTCTGGGATTTGTGGTGATATAGGTTTTAGATACAAGATGGGTCCTGACTCGTTTTTTAAAAATGTTATATCTAGTGCTGGGCAGACAGTCCAACAAAAAGTGATTAGGAAGCAGACAACTGCTGCCTGCTATTATTTGTTTTATTTTTTAGGGTGGAGGGGTAAGGTAAAACATGCTCTTACTGTGGAGAAGTTTGGAGAAGAGGCGATTGTTGGTTTGTAACAAGCATATTTTATAGCTGGACTATGGACTGGAAAGTGTGATATATTTTGAGACTTTTATAAATAGGGCTTGTAGATTGCACACAAAAGTTATCTGGTAATCCAAATACTGCATAGTTCAACTGTAAACCCTCACAATATTTGCCACAACACTACTGGAGATCTGCGAACTGCAGGTCTTTAGTATCAGGACAGATAATGATCAGAGATCACATGGTGACAGGCTGGGACTGGCGAGTCTGGGGAATGACAGGGAGCTGATTTTTTACGGTCCTGGCTGATATTTATGTAATGTTTGTAGCTGCCAGAGCACTGTGTTATGATGTTATGTCAATTTGAATTCTGGACCTTCTTGGCTCCCGTAAAAAACACATCCTGTTTAATTCTATTCTATAATTAAGGCAGATCGAGAAGAGCTGTGGGCAGGGTTGACTGAGACACAGCATAGGGCAACTAAAAGTGGTCTCCATTAGCGAATCAGATAGCTAAAAGTTGCCCATATTTGCAAATAAGACCAGTTTTTAACTTTTAAAGTCACGCTGTATGGGTATTTTGCATTGTATGGGAGAGTGCATGCATTTGTTTGCTAGTCGTAATATCAGGGAAAGCAACTGAAAAATCTGCCCATCTGCTATAAAGCTGGCCACAATCTCATAAAACCCTCCCACACACTGATCTGTCAGGCCAGCCCATCGGACACTGCCTGATTGCCGTAGAAGCCAGTCAGACTCTGCCGGTGGGTGAAGGCAGACACACTGATTCTGGGCTGCACTATTAAGCACTCAGGTTTGCATGAACAGATTTACTGTACAAATACTAGTGTTGGATACTACTAGAAATAGTTGAAGAGCACCCCCAGTACACACGCACATTTCTTTTTGCTCAGTGCTCAGTCGTGAGAATTGTTTCGGAAATCAGGACAAATCCTACTGTCAGCTACAAATATTGAGTGGGTACCTGCAACGGACCTTGTATTTTGTTTCAAGTACTGCCATTATTCTACGTTACTACAGACATAAAATACTACAGTTCTTATGGTTCCGGCTGTCTTCTAATGTAATGTTTTTAGCCGCTGGCTGGAGTTATGGAACGGCTCACTGGAAGGGCCCTGATCTGGTACTTGCAGAGGGGCCTCAAACATGGAGGCAGGTGAAGCAGTTTTTTTCATCCGGCCATGGTGACTGCTATCTGTGTTTATGAGGCTGCTGAGGTACAGACCAGGTCCACAGGACTTGGAAAAACATCCGACCTGCAAGTGAGTGCAACCTTCGGGCTGCTCGTAAAAGGAATCTAAATCTGCCACCCTCCGCTTGAGCTACTCTGGGGCCAATCAGACACAAATTGGTCAGACTGGGGCAGGCGCAGTGCCAGAAAACAACAATAGGCAAGACGCTATCCCTGGTATCCACCTGGGGTACTCACTACCAGATTAAAATTGTTAATTATCAGGACAACGCGTTGCTGACAAAACACTATGTGGTACACACAAGAGCCGGGCTCAGCTTGATAGTCGGCGATAATGTTCATTTTCCTGATGGAGTGTGTGCCTATCACAGAGGGAGATTCATAATGTGTGAATAAACTGAAACAAAACCGAGGCAGCTGGTTTATTGACCGAGCACACTCTACACTGGGCAGAACAGCACACTCAGTGCCAGTGCGCTCGGCCCACTGCAGCTCATTCTAGAGCGCACCTCTTGGGAATGGCCTTAGAGACAGTGGTGGTTGCCACTAACAAAGGGTGGAGGGGCAGGTGGGGGGAGTGCGGGAGGAGCGAGCGCTGGGGGTGGGTTAATAAAAATGTTTAAAGCTCCGGCTACCTCCTGCTGGCCTCTTCCTGGGCCCCAGCAGCCCCTGGGACAGACTCGCATCCAATCCCTGTGCTGCAGAACAGCACTGGGATTTGCTGTGCGGGCAGGAAAGACGCTGCACTCAGGTCATGGAGTCTGTGGGGTCTCTCAGCCCGGCTGCTGAATGCAGCCAGGCTGGAGAAACCTAAGTGTGCATGTGTATTTTGGTCAGCCTGAGATGGCTGGCCAAACACAGATGCGTACTTAGGGAGTGCACAAGCACTCCTCCTCTCACCTCCCATGCCCCGCCCCTCCATGCACAAGCTGGCTCAGAGCCGGCAAACGAAAAATAAAACGATGCTAGAGCATCATTTTATTTTTCGTTTGCTGGCTCTGCGCCAGGCAGTGGGGCAACACTCCACCGCCATTGTGAAGGAGCCGCCACTGCTATAAGATGTGTGACTAATGCATTTTAGTTCAGTGATGCGGACACCAGCTCTAAAATGCATTATTCTAACCCCTGATGCGTGGTACTTGGCAGGGTTGTTTGCGCAACACTTTCCGTGTGTCGAGACCGAGTGCGTGGAGACACTTTGCATATGCAGAAACACCAGGAGACGTTTGTTTAGTAGTGAGGGGATGATGAGTCACATAACACACTTTTGAAGTTTCGTTCTAAATCCTCATCCTCTAACTCAGGGCATTTTAACATTGAATTTGGCCTCAGATTTAGTTTGTCTAGATTGATTACTATTCATACTTTATTTGAGTTGTAATCCCTTTATCACCTTCTGGAGTAAACCTTGGCTGCTTACAATTGCAACTTTTGGAACTTAAGTTTAGAAAATGAACAACTCTGGTATCCAAATTGAAAGGAAAATTCTTAAGCTTTGAAACACCAATGGCAATTATCAGTATCTACCACGCATACTGCCCAGTAACCACCCACTGCCACAGGACCAAGTCTAGTGGGTACGTTTTAGCTGTGGAACTAGTATATTTGACATTTAATCTCATTTTTACCACTTCATGTAACTATGATAGTAATAAGCACTGTATTCCTCAGCTGAGCAGGGCCAACAACACAGCGACATTTCTCTGGGAAGGCCAGAGCATTGGCCTTGTCATCAGAATCATTTCCACATCAGTTGTTAGAAATGTGAAACCAAGAGACAATATCTTTAATCCCAGCTGGCCAAATTGTGCACCCTTGGGCAATCACTTTTTAAAAGTTGATTCCTCTCTGTTTTTTTAACAAACTTGGGAGTATTTAGAATCAATGTTAAAGCTACTAGAAAGCATGTGGTTAAAACATGGACTGGATATTACCTTTTGAAGGGCAGAAATGCCCAGTCTCATGGTATATTCATCAAAATGAAGTATGGTGGAAAATGTATAGCCTTTGCAGCAAGTATCAGTGTACTACAGTCATGGGTCTACTACTTTAACACACAGTTTGATCCTGGGCAAATCATACTCAATCTGTGCTTCTGTCCACTGATCTGACAATGCCAGGTTCAAGCCCCAATATCACTCACGGATTAGCTTCGCTGGTTGGCCTGGTAACTTTTCTGCTCCCATACTCATATTCTGAAATGGCTTTTCCCACTATTTCCTAAGGAACAATTTAAACCTCTTATCTGATGTTCTCAATGTTTGCGCCGTTAATTTAGATCGCTATTTGTGAATGTTTTGCAAGACATTCTTCTACTCCAAAGTTGGATTTCACCATTTACGATCATGATTTTCCATCAACAAGATCTCCCCACCTCAGATTACGTACGAGTGCAGGTTAGAATGCATATTTTGTAATTTGTCAAATAAATACCTACATGATGTATTCATGTATATATGCATATTACGCTAGCACACAGTCACCGTCATCTATTGCAATAGAAGTTTACGGAGTGGCATAGTCACTAGTCACCAAAGAGGTGAATTGCACATTTTAGGACTGTAGTAGAGAGAACTTTAGCTATCTGCCAGCCACAAATAATGTAATTATAGTAATAATGCATGTGCACAGAGGGCTTTAGGTCAGCCACCTCCTGTAATTTCTTATCTGCAGTGTTATTTAGATATTGGCTTAACCTACAGAATAGCAATGGATCAGCGTCCTTGAGCCATTAGCTTTGTCGTTTACATTTTAACCCTGCATATGGCACACACATTCAGTGATTGGAGTATGAGAGATTTGAGTAACGCATTTTGCCTCTATTTTTGAGTCTGCAAGAGGAGGGCATCTTTTGAAGGCATCCCTTGGCTCTCATGCATGCAGTAGAGTTGACATCATAACATCTTCACTGCCCCTGAACACTGCACCACCAAGAAGCTGTGAAGCCAGTGTAAAGGGGCTGTAATGCAACACATAGCCAGGACTGGGACCAACGCTGAGCGAGCTATGCGCCTGTCTCTCTTTCAGAAAGTAAACAGGGTACCGGAGTGGCTCTGTGTCTGCAGCGCTGTTAGACAGTGACCAGCCTCCCTTGCATATGGGATCGAATGTCCTACTCTCACTACAATACCCAGGGCCGCTGGTGGCGCCCAGTGCGACAATCTTTGTCGGCACTCCCTCATCAATGACCTCCAAGGATTCCCTCAATACCACCCTCCAACAGTGTCCCTCGTCTCTCCATAGTCCCTCTCTTAGATTAATGTCATTTGTTTTAAAGCGCTGGTTGGGGTTAGCCTTACCAATTAAAATGCATATCAACCCAAATAAACCCTCTTAGCAAAATTAGGAAAACATAATGAAAGATTGAAGAAAAATAAATAACGTCCTAACCTACATTATGCAGTTGGCATGCAGCTCTTTGATGCCAGTTCATAAGTCACTGTTCTATTTTAGGATTGTAACTTATGAACTGATGTAGCAAAATGATCTCTGTGACAAAAGCAGTAACCCACTGAGCTATCCACTTAAAATACAGTTCTGTGATCTGCATGGCACACATTCTTTGCAGCAGACATATTAACCCTCTGCTCTACCTTATGATGATTCAAAACTGCCAAAAGACAAAACTCAGATCTCTCTCGAGCAGGAACATTAATCACCAGAGTTACTGTGACATTCTTTTCCTGCTTGAATACTGCTGGAAGCATAAGGAACTCTGCAGCAGGTGCTTATAAAACCATAAGCTACTTCGAAACAAAGCACCCCCTCGAGGTCAGCGCCAGGTGCGGCTGCACCGGTCACACCATCCCAAAGCCGACCCCACCAACACCTTCCAGGAAGTAAAACAATCTGCCGTTGATTGCTGCATCAGGAGCACTGATCAAGAGTTACATACATTGTACCTGGATGCCCCAGCTGTGCAGTGTGGCTTACTGATAGGAGCAGACCATGCTTATGGCTGTTCCTGTGCAGTGACAGGTGGCGGGCAGCACTGGAGATGCTGGCCACAACCATATACTGACTGGTGTAGCCATAAATCAACCGAGTGATGTGCTCGGCTTTAAGAGCTGCTGGACAGCTCTTCACATCTGCTGCATAAATTACCATAACTTGACTTCTTTCTTCTCACACTGCAATATTCCCATTTATTACAGCCTGATAATATGAAAATGCCCATGTGTTATTGCACCCACCCAGTCAACACAAGCAATGAGCAACACTCTTCTTTACCCCAACATGTGGCACGACTCTGTCTCCTTGGGCCATGCTCAGCTCCTCTTCCAGCTCTTTCAACCATTTCTTGTGCCATTGTCTTCACATGTCCGAGTCTCCAAAGCTATTGAGGGCAGCAAACATAGTTTCCAGGCTGGCCTACCATGGTGGGAGGCCAAACCAGGGCTCTTGGGTATTTCTTCTATTGCAATGGCCATGTCTGTGACATATACAATGAAAGCAAATTCCAAGTAAATAATCACACACCTCACATGGTCCTAATCTCCATATTTGTGTCTCACAAAAACAACATATAATGTCTCTGGGTGCAAGGACGAGAAAGGATTTTGAATTGCTGAATATTCAAAAACTTGAACATACAATTCAAGCACTTAAAATGACAAGGTGTATACATACTGCACCACAATTCACAAAACGTCTTTCAAAGACCCAATGCTGCGTTCTTTTGATCATGCCATCCTTTGTTTTTGAAGTCATACTTGAAGGTTCATGCTAAGACATATTTTTTTTTCTTGCTGCCAATATCTGTTTTGTTCCTAAAATATCTTTCTTGGAACGTCATCAGATTAACTTTATATCACTACGTTATGTTATTCAACAACACATCCATGAACTATACCAAATCCAATGTCTCAATCTCCCATACATCTTCTATAATAAACATCCAATGCCGGCTTTGTACAGGAGCCATATGATCCAGATTTAGCCACAAGTATAAAAGATACTCATCATCCTGTAGACTGGTCTAGGACCGTGGGCATACACAATACAAAAAATGGATGAAGGACTCAGGGCCTGCAGATGCCAACAGGCCCGAACTCTTACATTTATTAGTGAAAGGAGCTGAAGGCAACCAAAGTTGGGAGTACAGCATCCGCGACCTGTGTAGGTAAGAGAGTGGGGGGTGGGGCCGGGTGGGGGGATTTCGACAGATGACGATGAGGGAAAATTAATTATTTATTTAGTTTTCCCTCGTGGTCGTCAGCCATATGCAAATCAGCCTTGGTATTGCTCCAGCAGGAACAAGCCAGTCCCAACTAACAAGCCAGGTCCTCTCTGAACTGGAACACAAGCCGGCCGAGACCGGTTTCAGCCTATTTTGGCCTCTTCAATCAGGTGCAGCGTAGTGAGCACGGGGCCTATTTATGGCCATATCCTTGGCCACTAAAAGCGTTACATCAAACGCCCAAAAAGTGAAGGGAGGAATTAATGCAAATAGTCTTTTTAGTCCACTATTGCACCTCACATTATATCCAAGCAAAAGATCCATAAATGAAGGATTGGAATGCTACCCCAAGCAATTGCCACTTGTTAGACTATTTGCAAGCATTCCTGCCATCACCTTTTGTGTGTTTGATGATTTTTCCCGTCGTGGTTTTCATCCTTAGGAGCAGGGCAGACAGAATTCTATTAATACTGCTGACCTACAAGGTGCTGGCTCCTCATATTTTGACAGAACTCTGTGACTGTCCAGTGCCCTACCACACAGAACATGCCTACAGTAGTAGCTTTATGCTACATGGGGGGGAGCGCAAAGTCATACAATTGTTAGAGACCACATGGGTCAGTGTGTTGGAAAAACCTAAGGCCAGTGCAGAGATGAAATAACCAAAGCCACAGACAAACAAGGCAGAAATACACAAAGGTAGGTTGATTTTCCCACAGGTGACATAATTTATCAAAATGACTCCATCAAAGTGAATTATTGAATGGGTTATCAGGTACAGCCTTCCACGGCCCCATTACTAACTGATGATCATAAGAGCGCGCCAGTTGAGCAGGGGTCGCTATGGGGTTACCGTCTACATAGATAAACTCTAAAGGAACAATGTCTCTTTTTTCCGAGGTCCTCAAAATCGGCTTCTAAGCACACCAGAGGGGATGGCCTCCATCTGCTGGGACGCTGTGACACTGATGATTCCATCTGCAGCATGATGCAGTAAATATTCAGTAATCT
Source organism: Calotriton arnoldi (assembly GCA_963921515.1). Classification (NCBI taxonomy): domain Eukaryota; kingdom Metazoa; phylum Chordata; class Amphibia; order Caudata; family Salamandridae; genus Calotriton; species Calotriton arnoldi. The sequence goes on from CAWUFW010004202.1 coordinate 349,768, forward strand.
TTATTCATCATATTGTAAACATAGGCAAGAGGGTGTATAATAGCAGTGTTGACAATATGCTTTCGAGGTTCTATTATTTTGGGATGAAAGGTGTCGTCTGAGACGTCTGAGAAATAGGTTGTCGAGCGCTGAAAAAGCACAATTCGTGAGGCAGCTTTTAAACCTTGTTAGTCACTTTTCTTCGGTCCCAGCGCTTTCTTCAGCTTCAAGGAGCTTTACTTGCATTAAAGAAATGATCAAAAAGGATTGTTAAAAGGATAACATTACCTGCAAAAGTATATTTCTGTTCCCAATCACTCTATAAAGTGATTGCTACATGTTTGGCCGTGGAGTGGACATTGGTTCGATGAGGCCCAGGCCCAGGGTACGAGAAAAGACCCGTCTGGTAACCCTGTAACCATCTTGTAATGTTAATACAGAGGAAAGTCTTTGGCAGTCGTTTTCATGTGCACAGTACAGAATGACCTAGCACAAAACTTGACTATGGGACGCTTGTAAAATTCATGCTAAGAGGGGCGAGCAGTTTACTGTTGGCTTCATAACAAGCGGACGTGTTGTTTGAATGGACTGCATTGTGTCAGCTGTTTTCAGAGTCAAGAGCAGGCCATCTGGATTGAGTGAGAACAGCCTGGCGGATGAAACGTCTGTGAGATCCGCAGTGGTGCATTTGTAAATGTTTTGGGTCTGATGTGGTTAGCTACTTATTTATTTTATTTAGGGAAAGTGCTTTCGCAGAAGACACTAAAACCACAAACAATGCATTTAAATACATAAAATATAACAAAAGATGCAAAATATGCATACATCAGTATTTAAAATCAACCCAATAATACATTACAGAACAAGAAAAGATCCGAAAAATGCCTTCATACGTTAGCAGGCATTCACAGTAGATGGATTTAATAATAGACAAAGTGCTTCCTCGTGGGTTGCTAATGAATATTTAAAAATAACAAGATAAATACATTTTCTTTGCATATTAAAAAGTCCTGGACAGAAGACTAAAACATTCAGTTAGCTCAGGGCAACCAGATTATGCAACAAGGTTTGAGTCATTGTGCCGCAAGAAAAAGAAAATTACGTGGCATGCACATTTTTTTAGTGTGACTCCAATATATTGACATTTTTACACGTTAACCCTGTGCGGTCAAAGGTTTCACCTGATTAGTGTGATTCTAACATCCAAGTACAGCAATAACCATCTGAAAGTTGATCAGTCATCCTCTGCAAATAACCTTCAACTGCACACAATACGTGCCAACTCTTTTTTAGTAACTTTTGATCCATTTTAGGAATAAACAATTTTTTTGTGAAAATCCGCAAACTGTACAGTATTAGGTGGCAAATGCTGAAAATCTAAAATTATGTGAAAAACGTTGTGCCGCAGAATTGCATAATTTCATTCACCATGAGCTGCCACTACCTTATAATAATTAAAAAAGTTGAAACCGTCTGGCAAAGCCAGGTCTGACCAAAGCAGGGGCAGCTTTTTACGAGGGCCTGAACGCTACCTCGAGGTTACTTACAGCATTTGATGAAAGTGTGCAAATTAGTTTTTTGGCACAAATGGGGGAAAACAAGAAGCAGAGCAGTTCTGACTTCATGGTGGACTTTGCCAGTTAAACCGCTCTCGCTCACTCACTCAAGGGCTCCGTGACACACAAGAGGACCCCAGTTTACAACACGTCCAGTCAACACTAGGGAAATTGTATGGTTAGTGTAACCATTACTGTCAGCCATTGCCACCACACTTTAAAGGCACCAGGAAAATTGTAGCACACCTCCCGTGTCATTGTTGCCCTCTGTCTCTTCCACATCTCGCCAGTGACAGTTACAGAAAGTCAAAAACATATATGAAAATTAACAGAAATTGTTCAGTAGTTCCTTCATGCATCCCTTTATTCCCTGAAAAATATTGTAATACTGCAGAGCGGAAACCACATTTTTTTCGATCCACATTACCGACAGGTCACAAATAACCCCATACACCTTGGTGCAAGGACTTCAATGGATGTTTCCCCCAGATTAACTTTTTGGGATAAGTCGCAGAATTTTTGCAGGTTACTCTCAGAAATCGATAGCAGTATTAGAATTCCAGGCCTTTGTCAATTGTCTCTTCATCCTATCTTATTCCTTACTAGAATCAGTATTGTGACAGGATTTGCAATACCCTTTACTCAGTCCTTTAAAACCCTTGCTTTTCACTTGTAAAAACTCGTCTTCCTTTTTTTCTGCAACACATTCCAAACCCTTCCCTTTCCCACCCTTGAAACACACTTACTCATGCCTTTTGAAGAAAGAAGTAGTTTTAAGAGTTATTCCAGAGTGATCCAGAGTAGAAAACGCTTTGGAAAGTGTTAGAACTCCACTAAGCAAGTAGACTTTCATAGGTGTACGTTAAATATGTAAATATATTCACAAATATGCACAAATTCAGATTCCCTGACTCAGAAGATGGAATTTACAAATGTCAATTCATGTTTTTTGTGTGCCTGAGTAACTTCTAGGCGCGTGAAACGTTTTGTGAATGTGACCCTCACTCATCAAGGCTCAGTGCCCATCACTGACCAATGACCACACAGCAGGATCCCTTTGGCGCATTGGCAATGTTAGAAAATAAATTATCATGCTTTAAGGCCTTTCCCTAATCACATGACTAATATAATTTAACTGCTTTATCCCCAGTGCATCAGAATAAAAAGCCTCGCTGCTATTAAATTATGTTTACATCTGCATGTTTTGATTTTGGACGATGCTTGAAAAATGCTTCATAGAAAGGTATTGAACGCCCTGCTTGAATGGAGAAAACAAGGTAATACTTGCATATTTCTTATTACTTAATATGCTAAACTGCCAGACATTTGTGGAAGATGTTATTTCTCTAATTTGGCTGTTTTGATGGGTTGGACGTTAGGTACAGTGATTTGAGCAGAACTCCTGGTTCTTGTTTGAACTGGGAATCTTCTGTGAGGGGCTCAGGCAGTTCTGCTCACTGTCAAGGTCGCACTATGATCTTGTAGGCGTTTATGCGGCCCCGCATAAGGTGGTCTTCATTAGTCTGCTGACAGACTGGTACAGGGAACAGGGAGCAAAGAGTAAATGACAGATAAAAAATCCAAGGATAGACTCTGAAAGCTGTGAATCATCAGGCCACGTTAATGAACAGCTCTTCAGAAAGATATACATCTGCACCTCGCAACAAGGGCTCTCAAGTGTCAACAAAGTGAGGTTGCCATAGTAACACCATTGAGCTGAATTCACTAAGGAGAAAATGGTTCATCTAAAGATGCTTTTTATATTTATTTTGCTTTACATTTTCTGAAACAACCTCTGTTTTCGGTCATTGCTTTCACTTCATCGCAGTACATAGGGTTAGGAGAACCTTTCTACATCCACCTGATCACTTGGTGCACTAATTCACTGACATGCTAGCCGGTTCACTTTGGTCAATATGGCTTAAGTTTGATTTCATTTGTTGCATAATGATGGGTGTGTGATGGGCAATTATAAAGTGTCACCCTGAAGTGCAAAGTCGCAAAAGACACAATCTAATGAAGTGCTCAAGGGATTAGGAGGTGCTGAGTTTAGGACAAAGGCGTACAAAGTCTGCAGGAGAATCTTGCACTAGAGAATTTGGCACTTCAGTCACAATTTGGATGGTTCCACATTAAAATCTTACTCACAATCAGGCCAGTAATGATACTCAATTTAGTGTCCTATAAAAGACTCATTGGACAGAACAAGACACACATCCAACACAGCACTTAGTTGGATATCAACAACTCCTAACAACACTATCTACCAAGATACACCACACATCACCTTAAAGCAGCACATATTAACAGAAAATTCTGAATATATGCTTCACACTGCCCGAATAGACAATTAAATGGTTATTAAGACACCTAACAACCCTTAAATCCATCAGCTGCTTACCACACACATGCATTGGACATGCAGTGGAAGGTGGTGCAATGCTGTACTAATGTCAGATTGTGTTGTGTATGCATCCTAATGGACAATATCAATAACTGTCAGACCTACCAAGATTCCAAGCTATGTTAACTTGCTGAGCTATCTTCCTGGAAATGAGTCAGTTTCCCAAAGCCTTGTCTGCATACATTCACCACTGAAGCCACTCCATAGATCTTTCCTGCAAAGCCAAGCGGAACAGTATGTGAACCCCACATCTTTCTTTACTGCACCTTTCTTCTTGATGGAAGGAAAAGCAGTAAGTGCCTCGTAGCAGGCCAATTAGGAAGTGGCATTTCTCTCAAATGTTGATTCCACTCCAATCACAGAGTACTTTATTGGTCAGTGACAGCTTGTAACTAGACAATGATTTTCTCTGCCCAAATTCACAAAGTCATTGAACTTACTCACAACAATTGGTTTGTTTTTCAAGTGCAAGGTATTCATATTTGCACTCATAAATCTATTTACCACGCGCAACAGTTGCGTAATATTATGCATGAACACATCCCACTCCAGGGGCAGGGAGTGGGCGTTCCAGGGTGGGTATTCCTTGAAAAGTTTGCCTTGACCTAAAGAGTTTCTGTGTATTCTCTAACCGTTCGCTGCCCCATTACTGCTTTGGAAAGGATTGGCGATTTATCCCTGTTTAAGTCAGGAGTAAATCCCTATGCAGAGAAGGAAGGAGCAAAAAAACACACCGCCAAATTGGCAGAGGTATAGGGGAAGACGATTCTCAATGGGAAAAATATTGTCCGTGTGTACAAAAAAAGTGCCATTGTTCAAACGTGATGCAATTTCCCCATGCATTGTTGTACACAGTGCTAAATTGTCCATACGGCAGTGCCGCCACATAGCCACAAATGCTGAGCCTCGATAGTTTTCCAGAAGTATGCCCGGAAACCTACATCTGTTGCAGGATTCTAGGCGTAACCTGGGAAATCTTTGTGAGCTCTAAGAAGTTGGAAATCAGTGTCAGTGGAGATCAGACACCTGCGGGTGCACATCTTTTGACTGTTTTTTGTGAATGGGACCTCAGTGTGGACTACTCATGAAGTGCATAACAAGAGTGCAACCACCAAACAACCATATTGCAACAGTGGATTTTAGGGAATTACAGTAATTTAGAAAGGAGCATTTGTTTAAAATCACACTAATGCATCCTGACACATTATAGTTTCTCAGCACATTTTGGTAATTTTTGGAACTGGAAATGTGATTCAGATTTCTCGAAATGTGTATCTACCACAAGCTCGACAATGCAGGCCTTTCTCCCTACGGGTTCCACAGTGATTATAGTTTTGTACAGCTAGCATTCTTTATTTCAGTCTTCCATGATTCTCAAATGCTCATTGAAACTGATGCACAAACAACTACTATTGCTTCAGTCTTGTAATTTCATATTCCTCTAAGTGCAAGCCTTTAGTGAGAAGTTCTTTCAAGCATAAGAGGTATATTCTTATTTGTTTACATTCATGCTTTTGCATTTTTTCTCTAAAGATAGACTTCTTTGTATTACGTGGCTTATATACCACACATTACAAAAGTATTCGTCTCGTGGTTCATCTGCCCTGGCTGCTTGTTACACTGTGCCTGCCTACTACATTTTGCATACAACTTCTACCATCTCAACATTTCCACACTGTTTGCCCACCATGGGTGGCGGGTGTCATTTATGGGGTGTTAGGCGCCTGGATTGGTGAAAAGGAAGACAATGAGGGTTATTTTGCAGGCTATGAGGCCCAGGAAGGCTTGTATTGGGACTGATAGGCACGGTTCATGGTCTGGGGTCTTCTTGCATGCCTCAGTTTTCCATAGGTTTGGATGTGTCAGGCAGGAGGGGGTTGGAGGAGAAGATGTGCCTGTTGTGGATGAAAAAGGTATTGTATTGTATTGTATTGTAGTTGCATTTATATAGCGCTTACTACCCCTGACGAGGCGTTGAAGCACTGTTTTGTCGAGTAGCACGCTACTCCGGAAGTGTTGTTGCAGCAGTGTTGGAGGCATCTGCATTGCACTTGTTGTGTCAGTCACGTGAGATCTCTTATGTAAAGCTGGACACCGGCTTTGTGGCAGAAGTTTGTACATCTCACATTCTATCCAGAGAGACAACTAGTCTAGTCAAACTGCTAAACATAAATATAGGTCACCAAAGAATATTTCTATAAATCTCGCTTGATAGATAAAGGGTGGGCAAGAGAGCTGTACTCGCATAACAAATGGTGGTTTGGTAACACTGACTCTGAGAAGACCTGCTCATAATATCAACGGTAAACTAGAGCTGTCGGCGGAGGCCAGGCGAGGACCTTAAAAACAGCACTAATCTTAGTCCATTCCAGGAAATGTAAATACTTATAAAGTGCTTTTGAAACATTTTCTATGGCGCATAGTTGAGTCTTCTTAACCATACAAAAAGTAAATGTTCTTTCTCATGAGCATTTCTTAGTCTGCTCTACCCTTAATAAAGAGTGGTTCATGGTATGAAAGTTTCGGATTGGATGCCTCTGTTGCTACAAACCTACAGCAATCAGGGATGGGGATTCCCTATATAACTAAGGGGGAGGGAATCATTTCAAATTTCTTTAAGGTACCAAGGTAAGGACCCTTTTCCAGCCAAATGACTTTGCTCACAAGAGGTCGTTGAAAAAACCTCATAGAGTAGCTTCTAGTTAGAGTTTCTCAATTCCCTAGCTGTTTGACAAACCCTTCTAATCATGGAATTTTGTTAGCGCGAGCTCACAGGCATCAGAGGCAGTCCTGCAGAAGAGCTAGAGGAGTCCTACCTTATGGCCTCCACTTTCTGTGCCATAACCACAAGGGAGTATCAAGTTGTCATCAATCGGACTGGCACTATTATACATATTGTACAGGGCACTGTCATTTGACAACAATGCCAATAATAATGCAAAGTTCTTCTCGAGTGCTTTCAAATTTACAATGAAAGCTCCAAGCCATACTGGCCTTGTTTGTGTCCACCTTACACTGAAAACTGTACATTTTCTATGTTCTTCAATAGGTGCTCACAACAATTCAGTTCATAAGCATAAAGCCTTATTGGTAACACTGACCACAGCAGAAAGAATGGTCTGTGACCTGAGCGCCAGTCATCCAGCTTCAACAATCGACTATGCCTGTTTTTCCTATTAGGGCACTTAAAGTCTTGCTCACTGCAAGCATTCACCCACCCAAGGCTGTGAATCCATAAGCAAACATTGTCTGGTACTCAGGGCCTGTGTTAGCGCTGGTAGCACCCGGTGCAACAACTATTTTTAGTGCCCTCCCCCCGACCTCCTCATCAGATTCCCTCACTACCACCCGGCAAAAGGGCCCCACATCTCTCCATAGCCCCTCTTTCGCATACATTTCATTTGTTTTAAAGCGCTGGTGAAGGCTGGCTTTACTAATCCGCTCAGGTAACCACTTTAAATACAGATCTGTTCTTTGCAGCAGGCATATTAACCCTTTGCGCTACTTTATGGAGAGTCAAGACTGGCACTAGACCAAACTCCAATCTCTCTCTCTAGCAGAAACATTAATCACAAGAGTTATCTTGATATTTTTATTCCTGCTTGAAATCTGGACTCTGCATCAGTTGCTTTTAAATCTTAAGTTTTTGCTAAACACAGCGCCCCCACCTGAGGGCAGAGCCCCCCCTCCAGGTCAGCGCCCAGTGGGGCTGCACCAGTTGTCATAAGGTTTCTGCACATACAGAGCTATGCACAGGATAATAGGACCTCGAAATATAGTGGTGAGCCAACCATAAACCTTAGCACCCAAAACCCCAACCCAACTAGCCTTAGCGTCCCATTAGCACTAATGTACCAATGATTAGACAACCCAGAACACGGTATCTCTCTCTCAGGACTCGCAGAGGCAAGAACACTCTTTCGTCACACTCGTACCTGTCCACAACATGCGTAAGAAGAGACACTGTATAGTTCAAAATGTTTATTTCAACTTACGTGCTCTTAGATACAGTACACGTGTCAGTACTAATAGCATAATACATATGAATAATATAATCAGCATAGTTACTACTCCATAGAATACGAACGGGGAAAGCATCTCATAAAGCAGTGGATATATGTCTAACTAACATTACCACCCTCCCCGTGCTAGAAGCCAGTTTATTATGAGAATAGAAGACCTTTGGGCTTTGACTAGCGAACCCCCATACCTCAGTCTCTTGATGCAAAACTACATCAGCAAACAATCACAGCTCTTCTCTCTGGAAAGGTCGTCTCCAAGTGCTATCTCAGAGCAGGCGATCGCATTATTAAAAGCACACACTAATTTCTCAATGGCAGCTGTACATATGTTATGTCTAGGTGCGAGGGACGGGCCAAATCAGTAGGAACCAGGGATTTGTTATTCGACCTTGTAACTGTTGTTCAGACTGAGCCCAAAAGGGAATAGGAGAAAAGGTGAGAAACAGAAAATGCAGACAGTCGTAAAATAACTTGGCAGTAGCAGAGGGCGACAGAACAACATCCAAGAGTAACGTGCGCAAAAGTCATCATGGCAGACAGGCCTGTGTTAACGTAGCCAGACAGACCAGGAGGCCATGAGCCACAAGACACCCTCCCCTGGACAGTCCATCGACCAAGACGAAAATGAAGACAGAGTTCCAAACACCTGAGCAGAATTGAGGCTGCCCACTGACAGTGAACGGCAAGTCAATCAATCCAAAAACGTGGAAGAGCAGAAATATGCTATACCGTCCAAAAGGACATCATTGGAATCGTCAGAAAACGTAGACGCCATCCAGTCCAACAGGTCAAAGCTGCAGGAATGTTCCTCAGAGGATGGAGCATCCAATAGCAATGCGGGACAGCTTGCGTGATATTCAATATAACTTTGTTGTAGGAGATTCTGAGCAGCCGCCCAGATATCCCATTGTGCCAAAATCCCCAGTGCAGCCGCACGCATCATAAAGCCAGCAGCGGAACAGTCCCGTTCATGGGCCTCTAAGGGACCCACCAACCGAACAAAATCCGGGACCGACAATGACGAATTGGAGAGGCAATAATCCATGGTCCATGTAAACGGACAGCGGATGCAAGACATCACAGGTTGCACGCAAGTGAAATACGCAAAGCGAAAAGAAAGGGTGTAGGACACACTGATAGTTGCCAAGGGCAGAACATCGAAGCCAACCAGAAGTCGCTCACGGAGCAGCTGGAGGCGTTCGGGATCGAGAAGGGCCCAGTGGTGTGCAGCCATTGCGCAGAAAGCAGACCAACAGCAGGACACCCGCCGCCAAAGCGAGGATTAATGGGAAACCACCAAAGACGCTAGAAAAAATAGAATGTATGAACGCCGGTATCACACCGAAAATAGTTTGAAAGGTGGACACGAGGCCAGACCCCACAACCTTAAAAAGTGCACCAGACCCTCAGTGTTTGATGCGTTAAAAATACGATGAATTAACTCCCCAAAATGTTGGGGGAGGTCAGTGTTCAAAAGGGCCTGTATTTCACTGTGGGTACTCGCCACCTGGAGAATGAATGTCTCCCGGGCGGATGTGAGCATAACCTCCTCATTCAATAATAGGGCCTTTATTCTGCTCAACTTATTGAAATCTGCCTCCATGGTAGGAATGGAAGGCCAAATAGAGTTATCAACGATGTCGTGAGGGGGAGGAAAAAGCACATTCTTGCAGCAGACAACTCTGTGTGAGACCGTAACAATATACGGAATGCCAGCCTGTAGGCCACAACAGTCTTCGTTATTTAAAAGCAAATAGCTACCGTTAGTAAGCAAAGTAAAAGTAGGAGAAATAGCAGGAGCAGGAATACCCTTTAGCACACATGCAAGATTTGGAACTGAAACGCTACAAGCCCCGTGCAATTTAATATGTTTACAAATAAGCGAATGACCCACAGTGGAATCACAAGACTCCCCCGTGAGAAATACCTCCTTGCCGTCTCTAAGGCATTTATACATGAAAGGCAAGGACCAAAGTTCAAGCAGGAAAGCACTACCCAAAGGCTGGAAACGGCCCACAGGATAATGTTTCATGCACGAACTAAATTCAAACAGGGAAAAAGGTAAAGCTATAACCCCATGAACTAGCCACACCGCAGAATCTAGTTCCGCTACAGAGAATGGTATAGGATCCACTTTTTCGATATGTAACAAAGTGTAAGATGCATCTTTCATGGACATGAACTGCTGTTTGTCAGTCAAATTAAAAGGCAGAAAGAGGGCAGTGGTGTTTAACAAATTCCAAGGAACTTTACCCAACTTAAGGGTTTGCAAAGTCCAGGCAAACTGCATCACTGAACGCAACTGATTCTGACCATGATACAACATAGAGACATCATCTTGTACAATATCAACAACAGAGGATACAATATTCTCCATTGTGTAAATGCGGGAAGACAGGGTATTTATACTATTGTCAACAACAGCAAGCACCTTTTCCAAATTTGCTTGGTCTATCTCCCTAAGACGGGAAGCAGCTTCCATCTGTGACAGCTTCCAGAGTTCATTATACGCTTCATAAATGAATCTCTTCGGTCGGGGACCACGAGGTCCCAAGATAAAGTCAGATAAATCAATAGTGCCTGATAGGAGGGATAAATGGTTCTTAACAGAGTCTAAGGACGAATGTTGTAACCATTGTTTACATAATTTACCAACCGAATACGTGGTTACAGTACGAGTTTCAGTAAATCTTGGATCAGGCTTGTCCTGTATGTAGCCAGGAACTGTGCCATGAAAACGCAGTTGGCATGCATTAGATGATATGGGCCATGCCAACCAGGGTGACTGTATCAGTGCAGAAACGTTAAGGGAATTGTTTTGAAACTGTGCCTGTAACGCCCTAAGGGACATATTAAAACGCAAACTATCATTTGGAAAACTCGACAAGGATGGGATGGTTGGCGCATTTAGTTGTTTAACGGTAGCCAACCCCCAACACGTGGTCTGATGTATGGAAGCATTTAGAAATAGAATTTGGGCTGGGATAAGGCAAGCGCGGTGCAAGGCCTCAGTGCCTTGCACCTGCCATGGCTTCGAACCCCAGATTGATTTTAAATCCACTGTGTCTTTCCAATACTCATAACCACCCACCGCCAAGGCGCTCAAAAAGGAACCCGAATATAGTAATTTAGTGTGGGTTAACAATATTTTTTGAGTCAATGGAGTTTTTAATTTAAAATAATAGGACCCAGGGTTCGATCGATTAAAATCAGTAAAATAGGTGAATTTATTTCGAAGAGTCTGGGAACTACCTGGTACGGGGTTTGGGCAGTGTTCCCATTGGGTATAAGTAACAGGGCTGCGTAGTGCACTTGGTTTGTGGAGAAAATGATTGCCCCAATGCTGGTAGCAATACAAATCGGCATAATTCGCAGAATTCATATACAAGTCTTCAGCATTAAAGGAGGCATAATATTTAAAATCAGCAAACAATGCTTCAACTGCATGCACATCCCAATCATCAGAATGAATATTACTTTTTACTACATCACCCATCGAGACTCGAAGGACATTTGGTACATTAATAATTTCCGTCGGGCCATGGATTTGAAAGTTTACTGCATCCCATACGATGCCATCAGCAACTGGAAACGCTGAAATGTTCACAAATGTGTGGTCACGCTTCATGATGTGCGAAGAGGAATGTGGAGCCAAAGTCCCAGCCACACTGTTCACAGCAGAGCGTTCAGGTAAATAGTGACCATTGATTAGTAGAAAAAACACTGTGACAAAGCCAATGGACATGAACAAAAAGATCAAGAAAAGTACCATCCAAATATATGTCCAAGGTGGAATCAAAAAATTGTCTCAAAACCAGGATACAAAAAGACTAAACTGGGACGGGACCTTTGATGAGTTGGAATCCGAGTCAAAGGAATAACGTGTCGGGCTCAGTGGCGTTGTTGGTTGGTGTGCCACCGACTCTGTGGCGGGATAAGTATATTCGTCCTCATCTATGCAGGGTGATGCAGGGGGTCCAAATATATTTTCAGGCAAATCAACCATCTCCATGGTAACATCAGTGATAGCTCGTGCAGGCGTGCCTCGAACGCTCGTCCGATAAATGGCAGGACAAGAGACCGCTGGTGTGACACTATTCAGGATCGGCCAAATGTTGTAGCTTGACATTTTCCACTGAGATGTATCTGTTTTCCTTGCGACCGGGAAGCGGTGGTAGGATGACTGTACGTGTTCCCTTCAAGCCCAGGACTGGAACCGGTGCACGAAAAGAGGGGCCAAATTCTTTTTGTTCTCCACCTTCTCTCGTACCAGGTCGCCAATCTTCGGAAGCCAGCCGGCAACCGGAATCTGCAAAGCAGGGTCTGTGGCTGAAGGCAAATGTGCAATTGCTAGTTTGTCTCGGGCTTCTTGTAAGTCCTGTAACATAGTAGAATGATTATCTACATCAAACTTGGCGGATTGCGCCGCCATGTCTAGACCATCAAGGTCAGGCACAAACATTCGTATGACAAAGAGCATTTCGTAAGGGGTCCGCCCACCCAGAGGCCTTCTAGGGAGATTATTAAGTGCACGCTGAACGGTATACAAGTGGGCCAGCCAGTTCCTGCCAGTACCTATAACTCTAGCTGTCAAGGATTGCTTTAAGTCACGGTTCATTCGTTCAACGATAGAGTTGCCCTCAGGCCTATACGGAGACGAAAATTTCACCCGCACCCCTAAGGAGCCCATTGCGTCCTTGTAAGCCTTAGAGGCAAACGCCGGACCTTGGTCAGAATGGAAGGTGCCGCATGCAAAAATTCCCACAAAGACACGCAAATCCCTAATGACATTTCGAGCGTCAGCACTCCGTTGTGGCCAGACCCAGATGAACCGTGTGCACGAGTCCACTGCCACTAAGATATATTTATAGGCAGTGTCTGAAGAAAATGGACCGCAGTGATCCAAGTAAACACACCCAAAGGGTCTGTTTGAAATTGCAAGCGAGGTCTGCGGTGGTCTCGTGACTGTTGAAGGCTTGATCTGTTGACAAACGTCACAGGAAAGCACATAAGTACGTGTATCTTTATATAAACCACGCCACCAGTAACGCTGCTGCAAAATGGAAATTGTCGCAGACACACCAGCGTGTGCCGAAGCCATGCCTTCATGTGCCGCTGCCATCAAGGAAGGTCTGCGGTCCGCGTTGGGGAGCAGCCGAACCCCAACGTCAGGTATTGTTACATAAGGAGCCTGATCGGGACCTATCTGGTAAGAATATTTAGAAGGGAAACCTCTAGGGTAATTCATTCCTTCTTTTGTTGCAGCAATAGCTGCCAAGATATCAGTGTCTATTTTAGACATGGATCTAGTAACTGCTGCTACTGTACACGTGAGTACTGCTGATCTGGCAGCTTCATCCGCCAGACTGTTACCAACAGCGTGTGTGCCCACTCGCTGATGGCCTAGGGTGTGTACCACCTGTGTGAGTGGCAGACGTCTTTGTAATTCTGCCACTCTAACCCAAAGCATTTTATGCTTGATTGTGTTGCCTTTAGGGTCCCTGTAGTCATTTTGCGACCAAAAGAACAGATTGTCATTGTATGATTGAACACAGTAGTAAGAATCGCACACGATTAAAGTGGTCACATCAGGATTTACAAACTCAAGCGCAAGCACTAAGGCACGCAACTCGGCCAATTGTGCGGTACTGTCCCCGAGTGTCTGTGTATGCACCACAGTGGATTTGAACTTTCCGTTCACAAACGTACCTGCAACAATAGCACAGGCGGCTGAATAAGCATGCTTGGACCCCGTGGCCGGTTGTGCCAAACCATCGGTGTAGATCACACAGTCGTAATCCTCAAGCGGCAATAAGGACAAAGGAGGAGGATGAATGAATTCATACTGTAAAAACTCCTGAGTCTGTAGAGAAGAGTCAAATATGAAAGTGACATCCGGAGACGTCAAAGATGTTGCCCATTGAATCCAACGGGGGTGCAATGCTTTAGAGTTCGGTACACTTGCTTTGGTCACTGCCTCTAGAGCAGGATATGGTGTTACCACCAAAATGCGTTTTCCTTGTGCCAGTGCGCGCTCCTTCAGGATCGCCATTTGCACTGCTGTTAGCACTTTCTCCACTGATGAAAACCGCATTTCTGCGGAGGTGTATAGATGTGACTTGTATGCGATGGGTACTGTATCACCTTCATTAAAGGTTAAGTACGTGAAACCCACTGCCCCTGGTATGATTCTAATCACCAAGTTTGTGTGGTTATCACGCGTCAAAAGGTATTTAGACTCAAGAAGGTCTGTCTGCAAAGACTGCAGAATGGAGGTATGCTCCGGAAGCCAGCAAGACTTTGAAAAAGTAGGTTGTATCAAGGCATACAGTGGCTTGATACGCTGGGCGTATTCGGGAATATATGTACGTCCGAAGTTCAGAAAACCCAGCAAAGACTGAAGCTTCTTCAGATTAGTAGGAGGGCACAGAAGTGCACATTTCTCCAGAAAATGGGGGCTAAACCCTTACCTTCATTGTTGAGCTCATAGCCCAAGAACAAAACGGTAAATTCAGCAATATGAGATTTGGCAAAGTTAATTTTGTATCCCTGAACCGCGAATTCAAGAATAATGCGGTCTACTCGGGTCAGATGCGGAAACAATTAGTCGTCCGTCAGATAAATGTCATCCACGTACGAACAGGCGTCTGGATCTATGCCGTCTAACAAAGAGACAACACGAGCGGCGAACACGCCCGGACTATTTTTGTAGCCCATAGGAAGACGCCTGAATTTGAACATTTTACCACCGGAAGTAAAAGCACACCATTGGCCACTTTCCAGGGCTAAGTTGTGCGTGTAGAATCCATTTGAAAGGTCAAGTGTCGTTTTATATTTTTTACGAACAAGACTGTCTACCAGCGCCGAACTATGGGTGTTTTGCACCGCGAAGGTCCGGCAATGTGAGTTCAAATGCCGGTAATCCAATACTAAGCGGTACGATCCATCGGGTTTAGAAACCGCAAAAAGGGGATTGTTCATAGGTGATACACAGGGTTCAATTACTCCCTGATATTCCAACTGAGTCAGAATTTCGGAAACGGGGCCTTTGGCTTCACGTTTTATGGGATATTGGGGTTGTGGCTGCGGTAACGACCGCAAAGGTATTTCATGGGGGGGAGATTCTTCATCCCAACCCACGTGATTGCGGAATAATGCTGGAGCCAGGGACACAGCCCACTCTGCTGCAAGAGCCTCCGCTTTGTCCTTTGGGACATGTCGAGAAAAGCTCGGAAGGATTACCTCCTCCCCTTTACGCGCAGCAAGAACGAATGGGGGTGGCCAATCCGCCTCTGCCAACAAAATGTCATATGAAGAGGTCAGATTTTCCCAAAAAATCCCTTTAATTACACGCTGTATATCACCTTCAATTTGAATGACAATATTAAATAGTCTGTCAGGGGTGCCACTCTGGTGTCTGCTGTTTCAACAGTAATGAATGTTTCAGTTGCTGTCGCCTCCATATGAGGACGTAGCGCCTCCCGCACTATGGTAACTTCCGCGGCGCTGTCTAGGAGGGTTACTGCCCACGTCCAATTCAGGAGTCTCGTTCTCACCGTCTGTGGCATATTTCGCTGTTACAGCGGCAACCTTCTTCTTCTGAAATTGTGGTCGAAAACGTTGAGCGTCTTCCTCTTTTCCTCTGACTTGTTGTCGAGGCTGGTCTCGTCCCTGTGGGGCCTCACGGGCCCTTCCTCTATCCTGGCGGTCTCCTCCACCTGCCTGTGACGAAGTCTGTGCCTGTAAAGAACGAGGAGAACGCGTATCAGGGATTTGAAACCTATCCGGTGACTTAATTCTCGCTCTATCGCGTAAATCATAAGTGCGTTCAGAAGAAACTGAAACCGGGGATGCGCCTCGCGACCCCGGCTTTTTCTGTTGCTTACCCTGTTGTTTCAGCCTCCAGCTCTTTTTAGTGAAGACTGGTTTCTCATCCTTCTCAGATTGAGATTTGGTTTGTTGCTGTTTTGGTTGTGTTGGTGTTTGCTGTTTTGCAAAAGGCTTGTTACCCAGGCTGTTTCTACCAATAGTTTTGTAAGCCTGGGTAATAATTTTCGGTAATTCGCGAGGCTTGTCCAATTCTGGGACCAAAGCCAAAGCGTTAGCTACTTGAAAGTTCACTGCATCGCCCTTGACATTCGCAAGGATCAGTTCAGCTACTACTTCAAACACTCCCACCAGTCTCATCCCTAATTCCACGGCCGCCTCAGGGCCATGTTCATCCTGTACTTTTTTAATTACAGAGGGGAGAACTGTCATGGAAGGAGTACCAAAACATTTAGAATATACCGCTGCGAATACCTTACCCCAGTTGTCACATGCTGTCAACTCGGGAATTAAGTCTTTTGGCAAACTAATCGTTAGAATGCAGTGTTTATCCACTGGGGTTGTGTGTGGAAAAACTGCCTCCAACTGGTCAAATGTTTCTGCAAGCCAATAAGGAAAATCGTCCTTTTGTTGTGGACGTTTGCCCATCACTGAGTTAACCATTACAGGACTTATGGTAACTCCGGCTGCACCAGCTGGATGGCCTGCAACTCCAGGAGGGGCTCCCTGGATGTTGCCTGTAACATATTGCACTAAGGCTCGATGCACTCGTACCAAAGCCGAATACATGTTGCGCAGTTCCGTGACTGGTATTGTCATATATCGCGGATGTGGGGTGTACCCGGCCAAAACAGGCCAAGTGGCCCCATCAATAGATAAGGGGCCTAAACGAACCGTGGTAGTCGGTTGGGGGAGGGCGCCATCAAACCAAACACGGTGTTGCCACGCCGTGAGCGGTACCTCAAGACAAGAATAAGGTAAATAGTTATTAGGAACTGCGGTGGCTGTATATTCATGGAACAAATTGTCAGTCCCATCCACTGCAGGAAAAGTTATCCATGAGTAGAACACCTCAAAGTGGTAAGCCGGATCGGCTTGTACCACAAAGATTAGTTCGACTCCAGTATCTGGCACTCCATACACCCGTAAGTGTGTCCGGAGTGCTCCGCGGCTATGCGCCGCAATTTGAACAGCCATTTATGGCTAGAATACGTCGACAATGTAACAGGAGGCAGCACAATTAGGGTTTTAATCAAGAAAACCTTTTTTAACAACTTCAAGCTTGAAAGAACCTACAAAAACCTCAATATAGGAGGTATCGCCGTCACACACGCTTCCGGAAGCGTGCGTGAGGGGGTTGTGGACAAGCACAAGTACTACTCAAGCGTCTCGCAAATAAGCTGCCCCACTCGTTGGTCGCGCCATGTCATAAGGTTTCTGCACATACAGAGCTATGCACAGGATAATAGGACCTCGGAATATAGTGGTGAGCCAACCATAAACCTTAGCACCCAAAACCCCAACCCAACTAGCCTTAGCATCCCATTAGCACTAATGTACCAATGATTAGACAACCCAGAACACGGTATCTCTCTCTCAGGACTCGCAGAGGCAAGAACACTCTTTCGTCACACTCGTACCTGTCCACAACATGCGTAAGAAGAGACACTGTATAGTTCAAAATGTTTATTTCAACTTACGTGCTCTTAGATACAGTACACGTGTCAGTACTAATAGCATAATACATATGAATAATATAATCAGCATAGTTACTACTCCATAGAATACGAACGGGGAAAGCATCTCATAAAGCAGTGGATATATGTCTAACTAACATTACCACCCTCCCCGTGCTAGAAGCCAGTTTATTATGAGAATAGAAGACCTTTGGGCTTTGACTAGCGAACCCCCATACCTCAGTCTCTTGATGCAAAACTACATCAGCAAACAATCACAGCTCTTCTCTCTGGAAAGGTCGTCTCCAAGTGCTATCTCAGAGCAGGCGATCGCATTATTAAAAGCACACACTAATTTCTCAATGGCAGCTGTACATATGTTATGTCTAGGTGCGAGGGACGGGCCAAATCAGTAGGAACCAGGGATTTGTTATTCGACCTTGTAACTGTTGTTCAGACTGAGCCCAAAAGGGAATAGGAGAAAAGGTGAGAAACAGAAAATGCAGACAGTCGTAAAATAACTTGGCAGTAGCAGAGGGCGACAGAACAACATCCAAGAGTAACGTGCGCAAAAGTCATCATGGCAGCCAGGCCTGTGTTAACGTAGCCAGACAGACCAGGAGGCCATGAGCCACAAGACACAGTCACCCGCCCTAAAGCCGGCCCTGCAGCTTCAGTGTCATAAGTGATAACAAAATGCACTACCTATGAAGGTAGCTTTCTTGTGGATTCAACCTGTACTGCACACTGTCCTGCTCTCCTCGCAGCTCTCGCTTTATAATAATGATAACTAGCCTGGTGGTCCAGTGCGTGCTAATCCTATAACAATGCTTTGTGGCAACGTCATCAACAGGCTGTCAGTCTCTAAAGAATAAAGGGCTGATTCTAATTTGAGATGTGCATCAGAAAAAGTCTAAACAATTTCTAGTTGCCTGGACGTCATGGTTGCCTTGAAATTAATATTAATTCTAGCCTGCTTCCCAAACTCTGAACAATGCTGAAAGGCTAGCTTACTAGGTATCTCCACAGTTCCCCTTTCACTTGATCTTTAAGTGTGAACTGTACAATTTCCTACATCTCTCTTTGTTTTGGTTGTAAGTGTTTTCTCTGTTAAATGTTTTATAGTTTTCAACAAACCCCAGCGCCATTTTTGGGTTAAGCCTTTTAACTCAGCCGGAGCTACCAAAATGGGTGCCGATGGAACCTCTAGGAGCCTGCGGCTCACCTCTGTGCCTAGATTGTTTACATAGGACTAAGCCTCTATCTTCTCTCCCCTCTCCACTTCTGCTTCTCCATACACACAGTAGCCCAAAAACAGGAATATTATATGATATGGACGGATCATTTGAGGCATGCTAACTCACTTATGCTACCATGGTAGAGTAAAAAAGCACACCATAATAGGTCCCTGGAAATTTAATCAGACGAGCTGAACTTGCCATTTATTGCTCTAGAACACTTGTAATGTATACAATACACTGTTTTTATTCCACATGAGCCATTAAAAACAAACCAGATTGGGTCAGAAAATGCTATGAAATAACATTTCAGAATCCATTTGACATGATCTAGTGTTCTCTTAGCATTCATTGGTCGAAGACAACCAACGCAACTGATCTGAGAACAAGATTGCACATTTAGCTAGGAAAACATAATCAATACTAACCATTAATAATTGACAAGATTAGAGCATACGAATACCTAATGGGACTGTGTTTTACCATTTCCTCATTCCCCAGCAAATATTTCAATATTTGACTGCTCCACTCACTCGCCATGTTTTTCGTTAATAGTAAACTATCATCATTTCTGAAATGCAAATAGTAACACTCAACAAAGAATGTCCACACACCAGCCATCGTGTTTTTTTTTAAAGAATCATCATGAGGCTTGATTTTTGTTTTTATTTTATTTGCGGTAGAATGAGCTGTGCCTTTTACCAACATGCTGGGAATTTAAAACAAAGGAGTTCAACAACAGGAAAACCCTGGGTGTGTTCACCAGGACAGCCTGATCGGATCTAATGCACTGCTTTTGACACCCTCTTCCTGGTGCACCGCATGTTCACAGCAGATTAAATTCAAAGCTGGCTACATTGTCACCTGAAAGGGAATAGGCAGTCAGTCACAGGGAATGAATCTGCCAGTGGTGCACAAAAGGGCTTCTGATCATATGGGTCGGTTTCTGCTCCTTACCGGAAGTGGATGGTCTTTGGTAACATAGATTACCACTTGGCCCCTCTTCGTTGTCATGATCCTCGTCATTAGAAGGTTATCCACCACTGGAGACAGATTCTTCTTATGCTGCTGTTTTCTAAGGTGATCTTACTTAGCATCACCTTTGCCTCATGGTTGGGCGAGCTGGATACCCTATCGTTAGAGGGCTATGTTTGCATTTCTTAACTGAGAAGTTGCTGCTTTGACTTCTAACTGTTTTAGTTCCAATATGTGCTTCTATGTGGAACTCCCAAAATGTCATGGTGTATGAGGGCCAAGGAGTTTATGTTTCTTGCACAGACACCTTCATTGTGTCTGAAAACCATTCAAAAGCTCCCGTAGTGAATTGGCTCGACTGAGTCGACTCACCATCTTAGTAGTGAGTGTTTTGAGTAGTGCCAGTCTGTCTAGACCTGTTAGAGGTATAACAGTTTCCTGGGCCAAATACAGGAGAGTATCTGTAACTGGCATTTGTCAGGCAGCCACTTGGGCTTTTCCTGGCACTTTTGTGTTCCACTGTAAACTTAAGTTGGTATCAACCTCCTTCGGGGAAGCGGTGCTGAACGGAGTTAACGTGCAAGAAGTGCTTGACTTATTGATAAATAAATTCATATTTATCTCTTATTGTGCCATATTAATTGTACTGCTTTGTGTTTCTTCAAATGAGGGCTGCAATGAAGAAGCATGTAAAGTAGTAATGATTCAATTACTTACCAAAATCTTCTTTAATAGGGCACTTAACCTTTCTCATCAAAGCTCTGTATCCCTCCTACAATTGTGGAGGTATGTGCAACTTTTTAATCACATTGCTATTTATCATGTATACACCCAGTGCTTAATTTGAGCCAGTGGTTTCCAGTGCTCAGCACCGGCACTTAATCATCAATATCGGCACTTGAGCACCAGTTAAGGACACATTCATTTTTAGCAGGCACAGGGAGATTAAGCGATTCGCCCAGAATCACAGGATGTTGAGCCGACGCCAAGACTCGAATCTGGTTACCCAGCTCGGAAGTTGGCAGCTCTGGCCATTGCACCACATGCTCCCCCCACTTATATGGTTTCATGGTTCTTTTTTGGGCAGTGCTAACAGGAGAAATGGGCTAGTGGAAGCTGCCTTCTGACAAGAGCACCGGCACTTATTTTTTTACAAATTAACCACTGTATACACCACATGAGAAGGTGCTCCTGTGTATGCCCTTTCCTAAAGGAGAAAGTTACATATAAATAAATTCAGCACACAGAATGGAACGTTGGGAGTGGGCAAGCCAATCTGAATACTCCCTTTGCAAGCTATATTTAATGTGACATGTTCGCAAAGAGAGCTTTCTGCGGTTGACCAACTTTCAATGTCCGTCCAGTGTGCTGTAAGAAAATAAAACAAACCTTATCTACTTTTCTTTGACTGACTGAGCTTCCCTCAGCAAAAGCAAATGGAGGAGACCAGACAGAAGCCTGTGAACTGGCTGTGCTTGAGAAGACACTAAGGAGGCATGGCAGAAAAATGGAAATGAATTTTTCACTCAAGTGAGAGGCTGCTCCTAGTCCCACAGAGCTCCCTATGTTGTCTATAAATGTGGTGCTAACAGCTGTCCTTCAGGTTTATAATGACTATTAGAACATTGGAATGTTGGGAGCTCCATTGAAGACAATGGAGTTGCTCTGGGCTTATAATGGCTGGTATAAGCCCAGCACTCCAACATTCCAATGTTTGTCTTTTTGTTTCTCCATTTTTAATTTAGAACATTCTACCCTTAGTGGGTGGAATGTTCTAATAGCCTTATAGCCCTTCTGCCTCAGGCTATACCGGTTGTTAAAGGCCCTCTCCCTCGTTATAGGCCCTCGCCTGCGGCTCGGGCCTATAACTCAGGATCAGGGCCTTTAACAGCCGGTATAGCCCTCGGCAGCGGGCTATAAGGCTATATTAATTACCCGCCCATTGTTTTGCACCCTCCCCTTGGCTTGGACCATAATTGTGGGAAGGGTAATTAACTGACATTATTACCCACAGGTGGGGGCAATAGTGCTTAAAGGGCATAATTTTGTAGCGAATTGACAAATTTGTTTGTATTTTGATCTTGCCTGTAGGGTTGTGTCACCCTGAAATAATCAGGAACTGTTTGGGAGAAAAGCAGGATACAGTATACTTAGATTTTATGACTATGATAATCTTACAAGGCAGGTCATGTTAAAATGACACCCTCATACATGCGCTCCTACAAAGGATAATTTCTGTTAAAATGTGTCAACATCTTAAGCAACTTCTCACCCTTTTGCTTTGGTATTGGATTTTGGTTGGGCACCAAGGGACTGATGTGCAAAGGGCTTTTGTGGTTGCAAACCCTATGATTCGCATAATTTAGGGGTTATGACCACAAAAAATCTTTTCTAATGAACTAATTCCATTTTGTGATTTAGAAAAGATTTTGGGAAATGGAGAATGGGGTTTCTGACTGCTACCAGATCGCAATTTGCAAGGGATATGTTTAGGGTGTTCCTTACAAATTGTGAGTTGGTAAGGTATGTATCAGTGGTTTGGGACTGCAATTCTGTTTGCAAACCATTGATCAGTTACTGACTCCTAGTTCGGAGTGGTAACTGATGTGCAAAAGTGGAAGAGGCCGCTATTGGCCTCCTTTCCCTATGAGAATCAAGGTGGTAACTTTGGGGCCGAAGAGGCAGAGGTCCAAGAGACCAATGCCAACATTCACTGAAGTTTTTTGTTTTTTTTAATTCTTTTTGTTTAAATTGACCCATTTCTTTTAAGGAAATGGGCCTGCTTTAAAAACATGTTTTCAATTTTGAAATGGAATTACAAGGGTGGTAGTCTGTTGTCTCTTGCAAGACAACACTCCTGTTACTGTAGCCAATTTATGGGTCCACATATTGTGATGTACCTAATGAATATGAATTAGACAATTCCTTCTGTGAGCCCCTTTGATTTCCTATTTTCCAAACCAAACTAGTAGTAAAAAGGCCACATTGCAACATAAGATTTGGTTCACAAAAACGTTGCAGTACAATTTGAAATCGCTTATTGTGACTCCAATCTTTGTACATCTGGCTCCAAAATCTTTACAGAATGATTTTAAAACCTGGCTTTACATCCAACTTCACTGTAATATTGTTTTTCCCTTTTTCCTCTGTCACAGACTATAAATTATTGATGTTTGCTGCAACTAATGGTCTAACTTTTTAAAACTCAGAGAGTTTAACCCTGTCTACTAACAAGGCTCCAGATTTGTAAGGCAAAATCTTGGTTTGAATCTTTGTGTGGGGTTCATGACAACTCCTCCAGTTTTTTGCTGCAGTAATACTAAACTTGTGAAACAGCAATGATATGGTGTGCAGTATTTACAATATCATTCCAAAATCTGCATTGCGGAATAGATGATAAAGCAGTAATACTACCTGTTTCCTACTGTTCTAATGTGTGATCATCCAGAATGATGGAGTAATATGGCATTTGTGCTCAGCATGGACCGAATTTTGAATCAAGTGGAGCAAAAATAATCACATGGAATTTAACTCTGTCTGATTCAGAGTTTGTAGGTTTTTACACACCTGTTTTTCCAGGTGTAGAAGAACCATAACCAATTTTTCTGGCTGGTAATTTTGGCCGGAAAAATCACGCCCCCTTCCACTGGTCCCCTGTGTACATTGACCACTAACTCAGAGCAGGTGGTAAATGTATGCATTTAAAAACCATGGTAATGGCAAACTCTGTGTGGTTTTGCAACTGGAAAAATCAGGTCCACGCGTAATTCCCCATTCCATGGGGTTTTCTCATAATTGCATGGTACTGGTTTGGGTTTACTGCACAGTAACAGTAATATCAGATGCAATTTTACTATTACCCAGTAGCGTGAAACTGGTAATCAGGGGCCTTATGTTCTACTAGGTTTTATCTGGAGAACCTTTTTTGGAGTGGTGGTGAGGGGACCACAGTGCAATAGTTATTGCTGTTTACAGTCAACTCTGGATTCATGCAGCGATTGTAATGAGGAAATAAGGTGTTAGACATTTGTGTGTCCCTAAACTCATTACCTGGTGATGTTACCACTTGTTTATCCTTTTCAACCCTTACAGAAATATCGCTGGAAAATCCAACATAATAGAAAATCATTTACCCTAATTCTAAGTTGCAGATGTAACACATTTACTAACTTTCTTAGTAAACAAAATATGGTTGTGCCCTGACTGTGAAATGTAAACTTTAAAAAAAATCACCTTTATTTATTACACTGAAATTTGTCAGGATTAGGAGTGCGTAAACATCTCAAAATATGCTATTAGATAATTCCGCAAAATGTCATCAAATTATGAACGATCAAGTACATTTAGAACAAAATGTGTCCTTGCATGCATTTTGGATGGAAGGACGCATTTTGCACTTAAATAACACAAAAACGCAAGTGCCACTGAACAACATTAGCTCACGTTCGCGTTGTTCCAGTGCCCCAGTATGACACAATCAAGCCTTGTGCATAATAGTGTAATGCAAGATTATACCAGTGTAACGGAAATTTTGCCCAAGATCAATCAAGACAACATTTGCACGCCCCGCGCACCCAAGTTCATCTTGCTATGGGTGTCCGAACCCCCACAGTATTCATGAATGCAGACAAGAGCACTGTTGTGCATCCTTACTAGCACAGTTTGCTTCAGAGAACAAGTGTGTCACTTATTAAACAAATAGATAATAGCCCAGTGAACAACTCTCATGTTGAAACTTGCAGAGCAGCGGGTATTCACATTACCAAGACATCCTGGGCGTCATCTTGCACTAATGTACGTGTTTGGAAACTAAACCAGGCATAGCTTGGTTGCTATTTGTGTTTCTTACTGAAGCACGGTTGGGTTATCTATGCTCATTTTTTTCGTTTGTTGTTTTTTCAGAACTAGGCTGCAAGTTAACAGACCAATTCATATTAACCTAAAAACTGTAGCGAGGTTAAATTAATAGATGTCTGGTGAATGGAAACTATTTAGGTGCATTGTATATCAACTAGCTGATCTGTATGTTTCTTGTCTACTAGACTGAATCACATCATTTTTTTTACGCTTCGGTAGTTTTTTAATGGGGAAAGCAAGGTTAGCTGCACATTAACAAGCACTGGCTTTTCCCCCCTGCCAGAAATAAAGCAGTCCCCACTAAGGGCCTGATTACAATCTTGGCGGGCAGGGTTACTCCATCACAAACGCGACGGATATCCCGTCCTCAGTATTACAAGTCCATTATAGTCTATGGCACTTGTAATACGGCAGACGGAATATCCGTCACGTTTGTGATGGAGTATCCCATCCGCCAATATCGTAACCAGGCCCTAGGTGTAGATACTGTGGGACATAGCTTCCCACCAATATTACCGGCATCATGTATACACTTTCAAAGATTTCAACATTATGCACCATGGTCAAGGAACTTGTCCATAACTAAGGGGCTTGATGCGGTGTATGGATGGGGGGGGGCACATTAATGAAATCCCCCCTTCAACTCTGTTGCTCCAGAGTTAAACCACTACAAGTCCTTAAGTTAAACCCCCAGTCCTTAAAAAGGTGCACATGAACTCACTTTACAGGAGCTGAGAAACTCCCAAGCTGCCTGTGGTTGTGAGTAGGAGCGGGTATCCCTTGCTCGTTTCACTCCCATGGCTTGGCAGATGTAATAATGGAAGCTCGAGGCTCCTTGATATTCAGCATTAGTTGGTTTTCTGAAGCTCCTGTTCCTTCATAAATGTGGTCCAACTAAGGTCTAGAAAGATGTATTTGTATACCCTTCAAATTCAACGAAGATCTGATCTTCTTGCCTCCGCTTTAAGTATTTATTGTCCTCTGGCTTGGGTTCAATAAGCCTACGAGAACAGTACCACAGCCCTCCTCTGCCTCTCATTCTCCCCTTGTGCAGTGTCCAGTCATCCTCCTCAGCTCTAGTGGAGAGTCAGAATCTGCACCCACTAGCTCAGTGTTCAACCAAATGTATATCAATCACTGTAACTCATCTGATTTACCTGTGGGCAACAGGCCTACAATTCTAAGGCAATAGGTCTTTACCTCATTTTCCAGGAACTCAGTCTTACACTACAGGTTAGACAGGGAGGAGCCAATACATTGCTCAAAATGTGACCTCTGTGCCACCTCCTGTTTGAGCCTTTCTTAATTGCAGATACCCTTTGGTCGAGCTTTGGCATGGATTGTCCATTGTAATCTTCTCTCTTATTTGTATTCTCCAGCACACCCTCCAATGCTGAAATCTTATTTTATATTTTCAATCCACTGGTTGCTTCGCTGGAGGTCCTTGAGCACTGACATTATTGCCAGCTCACCGTGAGTTAAGACTGAGGCAGTAGCTGTCCTCGTAGTTGGTTTATCCTCAGAACCTTCCTTGGTGGGCTTTCTGTGTGAAAACATTTTCTTCTTCCTCTATGGATTCACTTTCAATTCTTTCAGGGACATTTTCTCACAGGGTAAATTTACCACTCATAGCGACAGTGCGGCAAGAGTACACCCTGGGAAAAACAATTAACCCCAGCACATAGGTGTGTGCCTTCAAGATATGTGAATATCAGTACTTTGTTTGTGTTTACTGCCTTGCCCGTGGCTCGCTAATGCTCCTCTTCAACAGCCCATCCCTACCCAAAACTTAGTACCAAGGAAAATTGTCCCTGCTGGTCCTAATTTCCTTCAGTGGGCCTAAATGTTTCCACAAACGTCTGCAGATCATTATCCTGTAAATCAGGATGTGTGAATTACCCAGGCAGATGGCATTTTGTGGGCACCTAAGTAGAATTAGGTACAGAATTAATATTATGAATCGGGCCCTAGACCGCTGTAGCTAACCAATACTTGCCTTAGTATAATTTTATCGGGAATAAGTTGACATTTTAGGTTGCTCTGTGCTTTTAAGTGTTGGGCTGGCCTATTGGTCACGTTGTCACTCTGGGACTGCAAGATATGCTGGCTTGAAAAGGTCAATGTGTAGGTCATTTTTTTTTTTTTGGTCCCGTGGAGGTCCCATGCACCATGACGGTCCCTCAACCAACTTCCTTGAATGGACAAATTGTTCAGGCGAATATTGGTAACTGAGAAAGATAGGACCTGGTCTGGAGCCAAACTGGATCTACAGAGGGAAAAACTGGTGAACAAGGAAATAATCTGCCTAATTAAATCAAAGAAGGAAGCCAGCATACTTTGGATCCAACAATATAATGAAAACCTTCAGAGAAAAAAAACATG
Source organism: Calotriton arnoldi (assembly GCA_963921515.1). Taxonomy (NCBI): domain Eukaryota; kingdom Metazoa; phylum Chordata; class Amphibia; order Caudata; family Salamandridae; genus Calotriton; species Calotriton arnoldi. Next base: position 376,684 of record CAWUFW010004202.1, read on the forward strand.
ACTCCAAGAGACAAATAAGGAGAGTATGCAGGCTTCTGGGACTGATGAGCAAGCAGGCAGTAATCCAAATACATTTGTGAGAGACGGAACAACTGTCAATGCACGTGTTCTACGGTAGATCTGCCAGTCATGCCCCGGAAGTACTACCTGTGCATAGTGCACCCTAACTACAAGAAGAGAACACAGAGAAAGAAGGGAGATTCCTTTAAGAAAGAATGAAGAGCAGTGTTTTATAACACCCAGAATAGAAGACACCAACAGCAAACAAAAGATGCAGAGGCAACACATGTGCATGGAGCACCTCTACATAGCTGAAAATTGCCAACAACCACAGACAAATACATCCCTTGAGGATCACGGAGATTTTAGGGCCAGTGGAAGGTGCAGAGAACAGGGAGCACAACAGCAGCAGAAGGGCACAGGGTAACAGTATGGGAGTGTCAGGGATGAAAGGAAAGGTGCGGTCATCAAAGCGATAACAAAAATATCTTCTAACATAAATCTCGTTGCCTAAAGATCGTTATAAAAATATTGCTCCATTTAGTGTAGATATTTTTCAAATAATATTTAGGAAACAATATTTTTAGCAGACGATATTTAGGCCATGATTTTCAGGTTCCATACCAGGACCTGGAAGTAAGTACAGGAATGCTCAGCAGACTTGACAAGAAGACATAATGGCAAATTAAAGACTTTTGAAACTATTTCAAAATATGTGGAGCTGTGCACCAAAAAGTTATTTAACTAAGCCTAAAGTAAAATAGTGTTAAATAAGCATGATAACACAGAAGAAAGTTTTTGCTTTTTATATGTTTATTTTAGTTCTTGATTTCGATGTGATACAATTAAACAGCCACCATAGCATTCATCTCTTCCACTTTCTCAATGCTGTAAAAAGTTATGACGCATTTCATTTGTACTGGACAACGTCATTAAACTTAATGTTGCACTCAACCTTCAAGTTTGCGATTTTTACAGACATTATTGGGCACTGTAAAGCACTATTCACAAACAACCAATGAGACTATGACCAATGTGATGTTATCCAGGTGATTCTGTCACTTGGAGAGTGTGAAGTACTGGAGGCAGAGGAGAAGCAAATATATAAAGGTGTCACTTCTCATGTTTAACTTGCTGACATGTAATCTTTAATATATTTCCTTGAAGAAATAGGTGAGTTTATGTCATCAATTGTGCCACTCAATATAAGATGGGGGTGCATAAGCTCATAAGAAAGGTGGGGTGACTTGGGGAAAATTGTAATTCTAAAAGACAGCTGAATGGTTTGTCAAAAAGGTTTGTGTCTAAAGAACGATTTACTTCTAGTAATGCTGTTTCTGGTGTATACTCTATATAACCACAGATTCTTTTCCTTTTAATTCACCCCAGTGCCAGACTGAAACTGGAACTTTTTCTAGCAGTTGGTGCTGCACACAGATTGGTTGCACTAGCAGGCTCCATGACAGTCTGTTACCATATATAGACACTACCTGTGTGCACTGATGTCAGTTTTTGTTGAAACTCCAATGCTTATCAACCATGACAGATTGAAAGTTACATGAGGAGAAGAGAGAGTGGTGAGGAATCTGTGGTTAGATAGAGTATCCATCAGAAAGAGCGATACCAAACGTAAGAATTTCTTTCTTCTGAGGGATACTGCTAACCGCAGATTTCCCACCTTTTGAATAGATACCAAACAATACGTCCTGAAAGGTGGAGTGTATGAAGAGTGGTCTTACATCAGGAAGTCAAGAAGGATGAGCAGTGAAATGTTCTACAAGGACGGGTGTCACTACCTCTGACAGAAAGGAAGCTCATTTGCAGCACCAATTTGTGAGGGATAATGTTGGTATACCGAGACTGCAATTAGAGTGCCTGTGGATCACTGACACTGCATGCAGAAGTAATTGCAATGAGGAATACCATCTTATTGGTAAGTAATCTCAGTGAGGAACTATGCATAGGCTCGAAGGGAATGCAGAGCAAGAATGTGAGGACCAAGTGAAAGTCTTATTGAGGCATAAAAAAGGGTGCAGGTGGGAACATATATGTGAGCTATTTCAAGAAACGCATCACAACCTGTGACTTGAGTAATGTCAGTTGGACAAGCAAAAGTAGGAAGGCCGAAAGGCCTGACAAATAACCTTTAACTGTGCCTACAGCATAGGCTTGCCAGGCCAGTGGCGTAACAAACATTAGAATATCAGGCAGCTTGGCTTGAAGAGGGTAAACCTGACGGTCCACGAACAAGGCCAAAAACTGCACCCAACAACCAGGATAAATAGATTTGGTAGGCAGGTGCCCAGCTGCCAGGATGCTACCCACTACTTCTCCATGCAGGTCAAATTCACTCAGTTGCTGCTGCTCAATCTCCACACATGGAGGTGTAGCTTGTGGAGATTTTGTTTCTGAGCCAGGTGGTACTCCAGAACGAACTGGATAGCAAACCTCAAGCTCAACACGTCATAGTAACACATTCTCATGGCCCAATCTGGGCCCTAGGATGAGTTGAGCTTGGTCCACCTGACCTTCTTCAGGACTGGACGTGGAAGTGGTTGAAACGGGAAAGCATACAAGAGACCTGAGTAACCTGCAGGTGCAATGTGTCTCCCAAAAAACCTTATAGTGGAAACTCCAAGTATGCATTACACTTTGAATCACCTCTGGAAGCAGACGCCATTAGTAGTCCACCAGATGATGTCTGCTGGGATCATCTGCCTTGGCATTTAGTGAGCATGCCAAATAATTGCCCATCAGAGAGATTTCTTGGAGGTTGAGCCATCTCCAGAGTGGCACTATTTCCTGGCACAGGACCCACAATCGTACTCTGCCCTTTTTGTTGTCCATCAAGACTGAAACCAGTTTACTCTTTAAAGGACAGGCGGAAGACTCTCAGAACCAAGTGAAAGGCATTAAGCTCCAGAATGTTGATGTGGAGCCTTGGCTTCGGCTTTTAACAAATATTAAAAAGAGTGGCTTAATCATATTTCTAGCTGCTTCCAATCCAGAGATAGCAGAATTAATATTTAAGCTTGCTTCCCTTTTTTTCCTATGGGCCAGCCAGAGCCTTCTTACAGTGAACATAGTTTTGGTTGCTCGTCACGGTACAAACGTGAACTTTAAACTTTTACATGTTCTCCTTTAAAATACTTTGTGCCCTGCCATGGGACTGCACACCCTTTATAGAGGTGGTTTATTAATATTTAAAAGGAAGGTTTTCTTCTGTCAAAAGGGTTATTGTGACAGGTCGCATTGCAATTTTTGCACTACAGAAGTCAGATGACTGGTGAAGTCAGATTTTTATTCAATATTAAGGAAAAGTAACTTTTGGAGAGTTACCATTTCCCCACCTGAAGCTTCTGGTAACTAATCTCATCAAACTTTCCAGAAGTAGCCCAGTGGGTGATTAGCCCTGATGAGGTGAGAAAACTGTTCTTTCTCTTCCCGGTCTACAAAGGACCTTTGTTACTTCAGAGGAGTCTCCCCTGTCATTAGCAAATATAAGGCGACACCAGGTAAGGCCCTAGCTTTTGTCCTCCCAGTCAGGCAGGTGCCAAACCCAGTGGGGAGAAAGCTGCCCTAAGAACTGGTTTGAAGTGACGCATAGGAGGGACTGCTCATTACCCTGGCCACATTCCTTGGTAGGCACATAGACTTTGCACAAAGGGAGAAGTGTTTCCCCGTTTTGTATTAGGGGAGTGAGTGGGACTGCGGCATTGTTCGCAGTAGAGAAAATATGAACTGCTGCAAAAATGGGTATGTTAACCCCTGGGAACTGTTATCCGATTAGTTAGGGAGGTGCCAGGAGTCCCCCACCCACCCACTACCTAGTTCCAGGCATAAATGTGGCATCCTCAGGCACCCTCCTCAGAACGCTTTCTGTACCTGCGGAAGAACAGAGGAGGACTAGACCTTCTGTCTGTGACCTGAGAGGAGCCCTGAAGGACTAGACCTTTTCCCACTTGCACCCAGGACAAAGAAGTGGAGTCCAAGTGTCAGTTAGCTGAACTCATGTGTGGCTACAGAGATGAAAAAAAAGCTGGAAGAGGCCTTTTTCCTGAAATGTACAGGCTGACCAGTACCAACTGACCTGTCCAGGATCTTGATGATAGCATCTGATTAAGTGAGACGTGACCTCCAAATGCTGCTCCTGAGGTTATGGGGTCTTTGGCTGAGTCTAGCTGGTCTTCTCCTACCATCCCTGAATACCTAGGACTTGGAACATTTTTGGACTTCCAGCCCTCCGGAGGACTGGGACAAACTACCTCATCCTATCCAACAGAGGCACGACCTTGATGAGCTAAGGCAAAACCCGCTCAGAGCTTCTCTGCATCAGTAAATGCGAATCAGCTGACCCTTGGCTAGAAGGTATCTGGGCTTGTGTAACGCAACATCAGATTGCTCTGCCGGAAGATTCTAACCTCTAAAAAAGACTCCAAAGAGAAAAATATTCTATGGGCGAAGGCGCCAAAAGTATCTCATCAAAACAAAAGGATTTAGTGGTACCACGCCCAATGCCTATCTGACTTCATGAAGACTTTATCGGATACTGCATGCTCCCTTGCCCAGCTGAAGGATTTTGGCTTCCAGAAAAAAAACTATGTCTCAAGGTAAAATCTCAGACCAAGCCAAACCTGGTTGGTGCATCTGACCAGGGCTCCATCGTGGCCATTAACTATTGTTGGCGCTTTGCACTTTTTGGTGCTATTTTTACTTGAAACTTTAGAAATTCCTATATTTTGTTCCCCTTATTAAATTATTGTAATTTTAATAATTGAAATGTGCTTTATGTTTCTAATTCGGTCTGAATTTTTATTTATTGGTGTTTTGACTTTAGCACTGTTTTGATACTGCATAAATACTTACAAATTGCCCTATGTCAAGCCTGTCTGCTCTGTGCCATAGCTAACAGGAGGTTGAGCTTAGAATAATTTGGTGACTTTAAAGGATCACCCTGACAAGAGTTGTGATAATTTCTTTTAGGGAATAGTCGCGCAATCCAAGCAATAATCTTACTGCAGTACTTAGCTATTAAAAGATATAGGTAAATATGGTATGCAAAGTTTTAAGTCAAGCTTTATTCGAATTGTGTAATACATTCATAAAAGCCAAAACAATTAAAAGTATAAAACCATTACAAAGATAAAAGCGTTCATTATTTCTAAAAACATCCTATAAAAAGTACATAGTAAAACTAGACAGATGCAAACAAAGCCTTGGTGCATAAACTAATGGACTGACTAGATCATGACAAGTGTGCAAAACACTTCCTCTGGTTAAATACTGCAGAAAGCTAGGAGGACATATGCAACAAAGCAGAGGGGAGGACAACGACTGTAAAAACAAAAACGCTGGGTGGCAGTGAGCAAATTTATGCTCAAATAGACAAGATAAAAGAATTCTCTTCCTCGGGACTTATAAAATTTACAAAATAACACTGTGTGCAATGTGCGATGGCCAGACAGGTTGTTACAAGGACATTTAAGAAGAGACTTTGATCAGTCATTGATAGGGTTATCAGTAGATGGAATGTGTTTAACCTAAATCTAGTGAGGAAGAATCTATGTGTAGCATTCTGGACAAAGACTAGATAAGGTTGATTATTGAAAGTAATTAACATCAATTGATTATTGAGGACACTAAGGTTTACAAGTTCAGACGTGAGTCTGAGGTTCTCAAACAGAGAAAGAAAGGCCTGTTTAATATCTTTTCTACTAATTTGGAACAGTGTGTCATGAGAGGTAATTTACTCTGGTTGACCTAGATCAAAGCACAAGTTTTTAATATAGGTCAACCAAGGGATTTGTAGGGAGGAAGATGAATTTAGATAATCTCCTGGTTGGTCTCTTCTGAAGTCCAGATCTTGTGCCAGAGTAGAAGTAGCTGTGTTCTGACAGCATCCGATAGGAAAGGGGCACCCAGTTGAGAGCGACAGAATACTGAGGGACAGCTCTGGGGGACTGGTAGAAGATTCCTAAAAAAGGAATCGTCCACTGATTGAAGAGGTTGACACTCGCTATACCCCCAGACCCCTGCCACATATAGGGCAGATGACAAACCATTAGCCTTGTAAATAGCTAGCATTTCCTTAGGTGGTTTCTTGCCTCATCTAGTCACAAAGTTCTGAATTGCATTAATGGCCCTCATTTAATGAAGTTTCCTCATGATGATTGCTTGTTTTCAGGACTCCCATCTGTCAAACACAATGACCAAGTAGGAGAAAGAAGGGGTGAAATTAACTTTAGTGTCTCAAATCATAAGATCACGACAACTCATTTTTCTCCTCCAATATTTAACTATGAAAGTATTACTGATGTTGACTAAAAGTCCCAGGTCTTTTTATGTAATCTACAAAGCAAGCAAGTAGCCTTTGCGGAGCCAGAGTGGTGTGGCCATAAGGACGGCATCATCTGCGTAGAGGAGTGCCGGATTCGGCCGCTTACCAACTTGGCGGGTCAACACAATTTTCTACTAAAACACTGCCTTAATTGTTAATATATAAATGAAACAGGAAAGGGGCAAGGATGCACCCCTATCTGATATCCCCGTTCTACACTAAAAAAGTTGTTACATTCCCCCCTTTAGTCCATAGTGAACTCTGGCCCTGCTCCCCGAATATAACTCCCTCAAAAACCGACTAATGGGAGAGTCCACCCCAAGTTTAGACATGATAGACCACAATTTGTTGTGTATTACCAAATCAAAAGCGCAAGATAGATCGACAAAAGCTAGGAACATATTGGTATGTTTAAGCTGGGTGTATTTACCAACTAACAAATTTAAATTAAGGCCCTGTTCTACAGTTCCGAGACTGCTACGGAAACCATACTGCAAGTCTGATAATATGTCATTGCTTGCAGCCCACTCCTCCAGTCTTCCCAAAATAATGCGCCCTGCCACTTTCGCTAAAGAGTCAAGCAGTGATATTGGGCGGTAGCAGAGTGGTGAGGAACGATCGTTCTTTTTGTAAATAGGGACTATGAGTGATTCTGACCATGTGCTCAGTAAACCTACTGAGCAGGCTGCGCCTAAAACCTGGCTTAATAGAGGGCCCCACAGGAAGATGTTAGATTTAAAGCTGTTGACTCGAATATCATCAGGGCCAAGCACTTTTCCACTTTTGCGGTCCATAAGAGCTCTGTTGACCTCCTGAAGAGAGAACTTTAGGGAAGAGTTGTTACTATAGGAATCTGAATAGGGGGCCTCCATAACATTGGGTGCAAGCCAGCCTCTCTTCTTATCGGGATTAAATAGATGTTTCTAAAGTGAGTCACCCACTCTATGTCAGTAATGGCTGCCTTCAAACTAGGAGCAGAATCCAGTCTCATATAAGGACTACTGATCACATGCCACAAGGCTGCACTGTCCTTGGAGAGGCTTGCCTCATGGAGTGAATCCCATGTTTCTTTCCTTAGATCTTTTTTCCTCCCCTTCACCGCAGCTCTATATTCACTGCTCCTCTTCTGAACTTCCTATGCATTCCTGGGGGTTTTGCATTCCTGGGGGTTTTGTGTAAGGCTTCTTTTAAGGGTTAATGGGTCTTAGAACAGATTGAATCAAACCAACCCTGTCTATTAATGAGAGAGCGATGCCTGACTACAGATAAACCTTCATTCACTCCCTGTGTTATCTCAAAAAAGGCCTTAATATTATTTCTGGGGGGTGCATTATCATCCAGGCATATATCCAAGGCTGTTATATGTGGGGAGACCAGTCTAACCATAAAGTCTTCGAGTTTTATCTGGGTCCAATGAAGGGAAAGACCATTGCATGTTGCAATCTCAATGTTTCTAACAATACAAGGACTAACTGGGGTCGCATGAGTGGCCAGAAGCTTTATGTTTAAACCTATACTTTGGGGATAATGGTCAGTCACAGAGATGGTATGAGTAGTAAAGTTAGATAGCATGGAAAAATGCCTATCGGAAGATAGAATATAATCAATAACAATATTTTCCCCTCTACCATTAAAGGTGCACTTAAAGTCAGCATGTGGGATACATATTTAATCGCTAAATGCAAGATCATATTTGAATGATATTTCATTAAGTCTGTCCCCGTAGCTGGAGTGCTCAAAATGAGATATGGTGCAAATGTGTATGTCCGTCAAACCTCACACCTTGATCAGGGGGCACAGATGGATATTATTGTCACCACCCCAGAGGGTAATAACATCTTTCGCACTACTATTACAGGTCATCCCCAACTCATGCACAAATTGACCCAAGATACTTAAGAGTTCACCAGGTGGGACATTATTGTAGAAGTTAACCAATACAACATGAGATATGGGCGAAAAAATAACAATATTAATCAATTAGGGAAAGAAGATGGCGGACTGAGCCACCGCTGAGAGCTGCACCCTGAGGGCTCGCCGCTCCGCCACTCCACGGCACCACTGCTCTGGTCCACACCGGTCCATTCACCCGAGCGCAATACTTTATGAATCCCGCACAGAAATTTACCAAGCGGGTGCATTTCTGAGTCCCTGTTTAGAAGGACACTTACTTTTCAAAAAAGGGAAAGCTGAAAGCCAAGAGCCCCGCTGCCACCGCACGCCAAAGCTTGAATTGGGCTCACCTGACGATGCTTCCACGATGTTCCCGGCTGTTCCCGGCTGGTGGGAACCGCCGCCCGATCCTTTTGCCATACCTCTACGAGGGCAGCAAGCCAACAGATTTCCTCTCGAAAGCGGATTAAAACGGATTAAACGGAGCCTTTCTTAACGCTCCGTGGAAACAGGGACACTCCTTGCTAATAGAGGGAAAGCCCCGCTCCTCTGACCTACAACTCCCTGATGTTGCTCCGGATTGCTGAAAAATCACTGCGGCTCTGGAGTTTTTTTCGGCGCTCTTCCCTTGCTTGGTTTCCCCTTGAGCCTTTTTAGGTCTCGCCTGGCGTTAGCAGCGCGCATGCGCTGCCCTCGCCATGCGAGGGCCTTTTGGAATCAATACAGTTTCGGAAGGGACTTTAAGCCCCGCCCTTGTTTTCAATTGGCACGCGTCATCGTTTATGTTAAACGCTGGCGCGTGATTGAAAATCGGGCTTTTAGGTTACCGCCTTGTCCACTTTTAGGACAGCCCATCTGGACAGGCCGACGCCATCTTTGTTTCCTTTAATGAGCGCACGCGCTCTTGCTTCTGATAAGGCAGTGCCTACTGAACAATTCGATATGTTCACTAGTAAGGGCAGCACGGTTCTTTTAAAATAGTGAAATTCAGAACTTGAAAAGAGACCTCCACATTGACGTCTCTTTTAATACCTCACTCAACACGGCGGCTTATGGTTTCACATGAAATTGCGTGCACGAGTACGAGACACTTTAAGATACTAACTACTCATGCTGTTAAAGTGAATGTCACTTTTCGACATGTTTACACATCTAAGTTTTGTGCAATGCATGGTTTTCATTATATTCCACCATTAAGAATAAACTTGGAGAGTTTGAGCTTTGGGCACAGAGCTTAGTTTTGTGTGCGCAGAGAACTAAGCGCACTTTAATAACAACGTTATCTCCTGCTTTGTGGCACTTTGCACCCACGTCTCAAAGCGTTAATACTTATTGTTATTAAATTGTTGATACTTGATGTTCGTCCTAAATGTTAAAGGACAGTCATATTGCAGCTTGTGTACACACAGGGTTTTTTGGTGGGTGTCACGGGGTGCCTCTCCGTGGTCGGCTAGAGGAAGAAGATGACATCCAGTTACCCCCTCACCTCTCTCCTGTTCTGTTTTCACAGTCGCCGTGGGAACCGGTAGTCTCGGAACACTGCGGCCCCTTTAATTCAGCTCACTACCGCGAGGACGCCCCCACCCATGTGACAGGATCACATGATCCGCCTAGGATGACGTATGGGGTTGTGCCGGTATTTGAATCTCATGCTGAAGACGGGGAAGAGGCAACTACTCCGGAGGACCGAACTGAAGGCGGAACCAGAGAAGGAGTCAAGGATAGAACGGAGATTCCAGCCCTGTCGTCGCCCGGACCATTCGGGACCGGACCGCCGGGTGTTGTTTGGGACTCGAGGAACTGGAGAGGACGCCGCGAGAGGGAGACGGAGGCCGAAGGAAGAAGCCAAGAATATCGCCGAGAGAGGGAGCCGGACCCAATCCGGTACCGCGACAACGCCAGCCACGCTCCCGGAGGTGCGTGGCTCCCTAAGGTACGTGCCCGTGTCAGAGGGTGGTTTTCTAAAGGGGCTGTGGGTCCTAGCTCGGAGATACCACCCGGGGTATAGGGGGGCTCTAGTAAACCTCACGGGTCTTACCCAATCACTACAACCCCTTGGTGACGGTCCGGGTGACATCCTACACTTCCTTTCCCCTGCTGGTGCTGTATCGAGGTAGCCTGACCTGACCCCGTTCTTCTTTTTCTCTTCTTTTTGTTGGTTCGGAGACCGACGTTTTCATCTGCCAGAAGAGAAGGAATACCTACTTACGACTCCTGCCAGGCCCTGACGTTAAGGAGCAAAGGAGATCGATAAGAACTGATGTATATAAAGAAATAAAAGACTGTCACTTTTGCCTCTCCTACCCTGGCCTCCTCGTGTTTATTCACAGTGGGGCTACCGGCATAATCTTTGCTGATGCTGGAATTTAAACTTTCTAGTTTCCGGCAAGGGGTGTGTAAGGGGCGGGCGCCTCTTTACCGAAGAAACCCAGTCAGATTTAAATATTTAAAAAACTCTGGTCCGATGACATTGTCTTATAGGCTTGTGCATTGTTGCATATCAGGAACGTGTGTCGCCTTCTACTGTATGGTGAGAAGCAAGGTCCGGGGGAGGTGGATGGTTTGGGGGTGGGGGTGCTTCACCTGGACTCAGACATCATTCTCGCTTTTATCCGGAAAATAATAACGTTTCTCTAGACACACCTATTGCATGTTTTCGGAGCTTGCGTCCAACAAGGGAGTGGAGTGACACTTTGCCCCCCACAGCCTATAGTCCATGGACTCTGTCCTCCATTTCCACTTTACCTCCCCCAAAACATGTTTCCCACTCCGCCATCTATTCCGTTGTATTTTGTCCCCACCTTTAGGCAGTGTGCCTCTATCTCCCCCGTCTGTTGCATTCTGTTTTGTTCCCACCATTAAGCCGTGGGCATTGCCCTGTCCCAGCAGTCCCCTTCCACTTTCTGTTCAGCACCCACACTCAGGAAGCGGGAAGCCTCCTGCGCATCTCACTCGCGCGCTCAAAGGCGCAGCCGTGCCTTGCGGGGTAGCATCTTCTCACGGAGCAGCGGTGTCCCCGGGGTTTACACATTTGCGCTTGTTGCGTGTTTTCTGGCGTTTGGCCGCACTTGGGAAGGTGTGGGGGCTTGCAGTGTCTTTAACGTAATCATTACACTGTGCTGGGCTTTCCTCTACTACTGGCAGCTGCCTCAACTGACACACACATAAATATATTTACGTTGATTCTTTTTAACGACTAATGCCATCAAAAAGTCTAACGTGCACGTGAGTGGCAGCGTGCAGTTGCTGTTGTCTTTCGCTCTGTTCAGCTTCCTTTACTTCTGGGCGCACGCGCTGCCAGCGTTGGGCACGTACTCAGCCATGAGGTAAGTGTTGAAACCAATACTGCAACATTGTGACAACAGTGACCACGACCAAAAACAAGCATTAAAAATGCAATAGGTCTCGCCTTTCATTAAGTTAAAGCCATTTGCTTTGCTATACAATACCATTAGCAAAGCAAATGGCTTTAACTTAATCAAAGGCGAGACCTATTGCATTTTCAATGCTTGTTCCTGCTGTTCCTGTACTTCACTGCCCAGAAGGGTCAGAGCCGGCACTCGCGCCCTTGCAGCCGCCTCCGAGCAAACTGCATTGATGAGCAGGGAAGAACCACAGCCCCAGCCCTCAAAAGGTACTGTGAATCACTCTACCTCTAAGGTAGGGCACCCTATTCTTAAAATTCTGCACTCAGACATTGTGAATGAGCTTATCTATTCTGGCAGAACCGCAAATCCACCCACAGAAGGGGAAATGGTGGAGGCACTAATTGAGGCAGTTTTAAATCGGTCAAAGGAATCTATTGCCGCGCCTTCGGTCCCCTCTTCCTCACTTTGCGCAGAATGTTCCCCGGCACAGGAACCTCCACAATTTAACCCCCTAAGCTCTGATGGTGAGCTTCCGAGCTCTGGCTCACCCGGCGCAGGGCCGACTGAAGATGTTCTTACTTGTTTACCTTTGGAAGCTGCAGTAAAAGGGGATGCCATACTTAAACAATGTGGTAATACAACAACAGGGGACACACAAATAGGAGACCCGTTACCAGTGCTTATCCAACAAGCAGGTTCAGGGCACCCCCCTAACACAGATTGCGCTACTCTTCCTGTTGAATGAGCCATTGGCAAGAACCGGCAGCAAGGGGAAGATTTTTTAGGAACCCTAGCTGATGTACAGACCGATGACTCTCAGGCAGCTTCATCGATTAGGCACGAGCAAGATACTGCTTCTCTTACTTCTCCAACTATTACCGGCGCTCAGTCATCCCATAAAGACGGAAATCTCCATGATCACGACACAGCGTTAAGTATCCCCGGCGATTCGATCTCCGGTGACACACAGATAACAGATCAATCGCTCTGTTCATCCAGTGGGAAGAAGGGAGGGGGGGAAAAGTTGCAACTTTAATATTAAAAACACAAGAAATCATAAAAAAGGAAGCGACAAAGAAAGCGATCTGCGCGCTTTTAATCCTGCATCCACCGAACTGGGCATTACCAGTAGCCCACTTCGTAAATGGGTTACTGCAAAAGGGGAAGTGAAAACCTTGATCTCAAGACTTTCTGGTTCCGGCCCTGACCCTGGCCATACCACTGGCCGTATTCTGGGGCCAGGGCTAGGCTCTGGCCTTACCTCACTACATCAAGACTCAAGCTCGTCACGTGCATCTGCGTCAGCATCAGGCAGCAACTTCAGTCACTCAGCAAGTTCTTCTTTTCCGCCGTCTTTTCCAGCTCCTCCCTGGGCTGATGCTCAACAGAATGTCCTACCTACTGGCTCACTGGATTCTTCTGCAGTTGCAATCTTACAGGCAGTACAGGCTCATAGAGAAGAAGCCCAGGCATATTACTCACAGGCTAAAGCAGACAGCTCGGTGATTAAGCAGGCTCTTGCTGAGGTAAACAACAAAGTAGCTGCATTAACAACGGATATCACAGAGCTGCAACAAAGAGTTTCAGATACAGAGGATCATATGATAAGGGTCGCTAAGATCTCTGACACACACGAAAATCAGCTCATCTTCTTGCAAAGTAAAGTCGAGGACTTAGAAAACAGGCAACAACGTAATAACATTCGCCTGTTTGGTGTACCTGAAAACGAAGAAGGCGCTGACCCTAGAGCATTTATTGTACAACTACTCAAAAGAGCATTTTCTGATTTGGATCACTGGGACTGGGACAGTCAAGTACAACGAGCGCATAGATTGCCATCTGCTGTCAACAACCATGCAGGTCGTTTTTTTCGGCCTTTTTTTGTCTATTTTGGAAACTATCTTCTACGTCAAGCAGTCTCCATCAAAGCCAGCCCTACTGCCCCTATTAGAGTGGGTTCTAATTCTATCTTTTGTAGGTCTGATCTCTGCAAGAACACGATGGATAGAGGCTGGAAACTGCGCCAGTTCATAGACCCTTTAAAATCTGTAGGAGCACAGGTCTTTCTACAAGAACCGGCCTGTTTATAAACCATCAAAAATGGCCAAGTTCAATTGGTGTACACGGAGCAAGCTGCTCAACAGGCTTTGGCAAAGTGACAACTAGAAACTAAATAATCTCGTTCTTCTGTCTTTCTTTTCTTCACTCTAATGATATTATAAAGTATGGTCAAGGGGGGGAACAAACGGATATTTGTGGGGTCATACCAATAGTAAACAACGTACTGACATACTAACATTGTTGGCTTCTGGGCAGGTTCTTTCTTTAGCCTCTGCTTCCACAGGGATCCCCCCAGCGATCCATGATTGACACGATATAGCTTTCCCCTTTTTTCTCTTCACTCTCTGTTCTTCTATATTTTTTCTTCGTCTTTTTTAAACAGACTCTTCTGAGTATGAGTTTCACAGTGTATTGGAGTGGTGGGGCGGTTCTCAGGGTGCTTGCGCTCACATTGCCAGCGACAGAAGGGAGGGGGTGATTCTTTTCCTAGGACACGGGGTGGGATCTGGGTGGGTCAGTCTGGGGATGGTGGGAGGGTTTAGGTCTAAGGGGTTGGTTAAAAGCAAAGGGGGTATGCGAACGGAATGGCAGGGAGTAGTTATTAAGCTGCAACTATATCGGGGTTGCATCACGAATAAGGTCTGTAAATGTATGTATTACACTAAAAAAAGTACTTATCTACAAGGAAAAACTATATATTGTGTTCAATTTTTGATATTTTATGGCGCTACTTAAATGTCTATGTTGGAACGTCTCTGGTTTGAATGCTGCTAGTAAATGCTGGCTTGTTCGGGAAGAGTGAAACTTCTATAAACCACATTTGGTATTTTTATCAGAAACACACCTAGCTCATAAAGATAGTAGACTGCTTAATGAACTAAAATGTCATACTATTGTCTGCACTTCACAAAGTCTTTCGATCAGAGGAACTGCAATTCTTGCTAGCAAAGCACTCACATACACAACACTCAGGGGCATATTCTCAAGGAGCTATCGCCGAGTTATCAGCACCTTATCGCAGCCAAAGTCGAGATAAATTTATCGCATACATTCACAAGCTGGTGCTAACAGCCGATAACACCAGTTTACCTGCTAAAGCATCCTCAAAAAACATCGCCACAGATGACCCCTGCAACTATCGCTAATGAGATGCAGAGTAGGCGTTCCCGAGCAAAAATCAGCGACAACACCACACCTCAACATTCTCAACGACCAGCCTGATCAGCGATAAGACCACAAAACAGGCGATAAGGCGCGTTAGCAGCAGGAATCTAACACCTGCTCTGACCTGGTGTAAAGTCGGACGACAACCTGCACCATCAAAGGGAGCCCAGCCCACAGCCACACATGAAGAACAACAGATGCCATGGAGCTACTCACCATGCATCCCGGAGCCCCGAGAGGGCAACAACACCCTCCGCCACCACCCCCAGGACCCCCCCGGACCACCACAGAGGCAGCGCAGACAAAGACAGCGGACCTTCAGGAAACGCACCAGCCCCACAGACCTAACACCAGACAATGTCAATGCCCACTACAGGCTCAAAAGGACAACCATCAACCGCATCCGGACCATCATTGCCCACAGGCTGACGGTACCAACACAGCGGACAACCAACATCCCTCCGCAGACAAAGCTGCTGGCTGCGCTGCACATGTTGGCCTCCCGTACCCCCCAAACAACATCCGCCAGAGTCGGAGGAGACTCACAGCCAGCCCCATCCAAGTTCCCCACACCTGTCCTGGATGCCATCATCAGCCAGGTACCCCAGTACCTAAACGTCCCCCACAATGTGCATGAACAGCTGGAGACCAAGCAAGGACTACACGCCCTAGCAGGATTCCCGCACCTGTTGGGGGCAATCTACTGCACACATGTCCAACTTGTGCCCCATGCCGAGAAAACACACAATTCCCGCAACAGAAAGCACATGCATCCCATCAAAGTGCAGGCAATAGTGGACCAGCGGGGACCCTACACCAATGTTGCAGCCAACTACCCAGGCAGTGTGCATGATTCCATCATCCCCCGACAGTCCATCATCAACCAACGTTACCAGGATGGCACCCATGGAAATGCACTGCATGTAGGTAAGAACCAAATGAACACACCACACACCTCAACTCCACAATCATGCAACTCACAACACTGGCAATGCGCACGTCACAAAATCACATACAACATGCCAGACAACATGCCCACCCACCAGACACGACAGCACAACTTTATGTGGCAACCTTGCTCAGCCATGTACATGAACCATCAATGGCATGGCACCACAGCCACACAATAGCGGAATGTGGGGAGAGGTGGGAACCAGGTATGTGCGAAGGAGGCAAGTGACCCATGAATGAGAATGTACACAATGCCAACTGTGGCGGAGATGTCCTGGACAGATTGCAGTATGCAGACCACAGACATATCCATGCCCACATGCACTGCTGATGTGTGGAGTGTAGTGGACAGTGGACGCAACCATGTCACCACAGCCAGTGGGGAAGAATGCGGAAATGTAGCTTGTGACGTCCCCCCCTGCAAGCGTGTGCAGAGTGGCCTGGCCCGGCATACGCAAGGCCAGCGTAGGGGTGTGAATAAAAAGCACGTAGCCCTGGGCGTGGTCCTCTTCCGGAATGGCAAACGTGCCTGCCAGTGCGGCGCCTCCTACACCGCCACGAGGCCGACGCCCTCGCTGTGAGCGCTGTGGCCTGCGAACCTATGCGCCTGCTGCACCACGGGCCGCTGGACTCCCAACCTGTCATGCCCGCCCCTGCGTATCCAGGCCTCACAGCTCACCTGCCAACACCGGTGTGTGTCGAAGAGGGCCCACCATGTGCCGGCGCAAACTCCAAGCCCGAACCCCGCGTCCTTGGCAGCCTCCTCACACCATCACGGCCTCCGCGACACAGGCCCGCTTTACTCCTTTTTCGTTTACGTACTCCACCGCTGCCTCCGGCCTACACTACGCTCAAGTAGGTCACACATGTGGAACTGAGTCGTGATATCTGCATGGCGGAGTCCATATCATTGTACGCAAGGAGACGAGTAAGAGGAAGACGCGGTTCAGTCCGGAGGAGAAAAGGACCATCTTTACGGAGGTGTCCGGACACTGCCGACAACAGCCCTGGTGTCACTAACTCTGTGCATCGTGGGCCAACGACAAGTGGATGTGTGCCCCTACTGACTGCTGCCCCGGGCCTACACTGTGGTCAAGTAGGTCACACATTTGGGACTGAGTCTTGATTTGGCAATGGCCGAGTACACACGCAAATGCAGAGTTTAACTCACTATACTCCCTTCGATGTGGTGACACAAAGTATGTGCATGGCATCCCAGCCACAAGTGTCTGTGGGGCCTTGAAGACTACGCCTTCGGACTACACTGCAGGCCTCACACAAATCCAATCCAGTCCGTACCAGGCAGGACACGGCATCGTCGCTGGCTAAACACCCGCTCAGCTCTGTCGCTACTGCCTCAGTCAACCACGAGTCATCACCACATGCCATTTCAAAGCAGTGTGTTAGTGTTCCAGGAGGAGCTTGCTGAACAGCGGTTGGCCCGCGCTGCCCGCTGCCTCCGGACCACACAGCGGTCGAGTAGGTCACACATTGGGAACTCAGTCATGAATCATTATTGCCGAGCTGATAACATTGTACTGGCCTCGTCGCAGACTGCATTCCCTTACAGCTCCGATGCCACTAAGTCTGTTCCCCGACATCCATGGACACTTACTTCTTGAGATTTGTTGGAGACTGAGTCCATGGCTTGGGGGTTGTCTTCATCATTGTGTCGGTGATACTGACTATGTTGCCAAAACAAGGCTGTAGCATTCCACTCCTCCATTTGCCGCTTCCGGCCGGCTTCTGCCCTCTGCATCATGCCCTGGAGGACCCCTTCCACTGTCCCCCACAAACCTCCGCGTCATTCACCTTCGACATCGACAAGGACCCGCTCACCTAGCGTGGCACTATCTCACTGCACCGCAAGTCACCGTCCTGTGGCGGTGTGCCTGTGCCGGCCGCAGTGCATCCGGGGCCACTAACTCTGTTCAGCTCACATCATGGCCCCAACCTGAGGGCATGTCGGATGGCCTCTGTTCCGATGACCTGGGGGGCATCAATGCCATGTGTCTGTGGCCCTGTGCTGTCCGCTGCCTCTGGCCTCAGGTCCGGTCCACCTGGGCTCACACATCAAATCGAGTCCTGGCCTGCCCGGACGTCGCATCACCACAGGATGCACACGCCACCACCGCCAGGACCAACTCCAAACGACAGGTGCCAGAGTCGTAAGTGTCTTACTGCCAGACTGTCAGAGTTGCTCACATCTGTCGTGGGTGCCATCATCAGCTTGATACCCTGCTCAGCCCTTCAGGTGCCACTTACTCAGTGCACAACGAATCATGGAGCATTCTGCTTGCATGTTGGGTGAACACTGTACTCTCTCCGGCTACCATCATGATGCTTCACAGTTGTTTCTGTTATGCTGGTGTTTAATGTTTCTGCTTCAATTGTGATCACTGTTCAAGTTGTTGCCAGCACCAACGACTCCCTGAGGGCTGGCTGACACTCACCCCACACACATCCAGCACATCCGTCTTACTGCCAGACTGTCAGAGTTGCTCACATCTGTCGTGGGTGCCATCATCAGCTTGATACCCTGCTCAGCCCTTCAGGTGCCACTTACTCAGTGCACAACGAATCAAGGAGCATTCTGCTTGCATGTTGGGTGAACACTGTACTTTCTCCGGCTACCACCATGATGCTTCACAGTTGTTTCTGTTATGCTGGTGTTTAATGTTTCTGCTTCAATTGTGATCACTGTTCAAGTTGTTGCCAGCACCAACGACTCCCTGAGGGCTGGCTGACACTCACCCCACACACATCCAGCACATGCGTCACTGTACATGTGACCATGCCAATAAAGGTGTTGGGCGCACGTGCCCGTGGCCAGTTCAAGAGCTCTATGAGTGTGTCTGTGTGCTCATGATGTATGCATTCGGGCCACGTCCCCACAACATCACATTGTGCCGTGTGCAGAGGACGCAGCCATGTCACCGCAGGCAGAGTGTGGGACATTGCACATGTAGCTTTGTCGTCCCCCACTCAATACGTAAGAGGAGTGGACTGGGCCGGCATGCGCCAGGCCAGCGTGGGGGTGTGGATGATTATCCCGTGGCTCTGGGTGTGGTCAGTCCTGGAAATGTGCAAATGCGGGTGTCTCTGTCGCAGTGTGGGTCTCCTTTGGGGAGTGTAGGTCGTCCCTGATGGGACTTAGACACCCACGTATGTGATATAGTTCGGCTTCCATGAGGTGGGACCCCACCCACACCTGTTCGGACACCCCCTTCTGGCAGTCTGACACCTGGCCTTGGAATGCGATGTGTGCTTCAGTGTGCTGCTGGGAGCCAGCCGTGGTGGTGCGTGTGTCCAGCTCTGTTGTCTGTGCAGGGGGTGGGGTATCCTCGATGCAGCTGGGCTGCCCTGCTCCTGGGGGTCGATTGCCCGAAGATGTCCATGAACTGTTGTAGGGTGTCGGTGTCGGAAGTGTGGAGGTCCTCTTCAGAATCACTGTGGAGTTGTCTGGTCTGCTCTGCTGGAGGTGTTGTTTGTCCCTCTACAATGTGAAGGGGAGATGCTTGTTGACATTGTGTTGGCATGTATGTTTACGCATTATTCAGGTTTACATACAGACTGCATGACAATGTAAATTGTGACTGTTTGGGAGGAGCGGACTATTTGATGTGGGACAGTGGACATTTGGACTACATGACGTAGGTGAGGTTGTACACATACATTTTCATCTCACAGTTCCCTGCTATGTCAGATGTGATTGGCCATTTTCTACGCACAGGCAGACCCAGTTGTGTCCTCTGTTCTGCAGTGTAAGTGTTGCACTGTGTACCACATTGTCGTCCATGTGGATGTGCTGGCATTGCTGTGTGTGTGTGCTGCATTGTGGGAGGGTCACACCTGCAGCTGTGATTTTTCTGCCCCTTATCCCTTGGAGGCGGTGTGCCTTTGACTTTTGTGCTTTTAAGGTGCTGTGATGTTGGCGACTTGGGTCATTTGTGCTCTTGGACGGTTTTTGTACTCTTGTGCATTGTTTGTCTGCAGATGTATTGTTGACGTCAGTGGTTGTTTGTGCACGTGGATGTGTCAGAGTGTGACCTGCTCCTTTCCGGATGTGGTCCACACTCAGCCACCTCAGTCTCGTGGCGTGCACAATGTCATGGTGATTGTACTCCAGCCATGCTGCTCGTCATGTGGTGTCACTTGCATTGTCAGTGTGGCTCTCACATACGCATCTTTGCTGTGTTTCGCACAGGTGCATGTGTGTGTCGTGGACTTGGTGATGTGTGGGGTGTGACCCCTTTGGGCACATGGTGGACGGGGGCCTACTTGATGTTTGTATGTGTGCTGCAGTGTGCCACGGGGATCAGGGACATGACCCAGGGTCGTTGTGGGTGTGCAGTGTGCTACATGTCGTTGTGCATGTGTGCCATTGTGCCCGTTCCACCCCCGTCCCCCCAGTCCCTGTTCGTTACTCACCCTGTTGATGTTGTGTCAGGTCATGTCGAGCTGTATCAGGACTCCCGACTCCTTGCACCGTCTCCGCACTGATGACTGTGGCCGCCATTTGCTCCAGCTCCTCCTGTGGCGCTGGACTCCCACCTCCATTCGCCGTTGCTGCCTTCCTGTTGGCAGCGGGTTTCTGCTTGGTTTGGCTTTTCACATCGTGCCAGCGCATCTTGGCCTCATCGACACTCCGACTGCATTCACGATGGAATGCCATTTTTCCGTCTGTGTTGCCAATGACACGGTGGAGGTGACGGACAGTTGTTGTTCGTGCTCTGTCACCTCCGTGAGGACGATCCGATTGTCATGCGGACTGTACCCCATCTTCCTCTTCCTCTTCTCCTTGGCCTTCCCCGACCCCGAGGTTCCTTGCTGGTGGTCTGTGGGGCTTGTGGGGTTCGCGTTGACCTGGGCACTGGTTCCGGGTGCATCCATGTTGCTACGCAGTTTTTTTTTTTTTTATTTATTTTTTTTCTAGTTCTGCTTTTATTGTGCATTTTCCCTCATGACGCGTGGGAATTGCAGGCCTGTCGCTGGTTATCGCTGATTTTTGTATTGCGTTTGGCCTCATCGCGACTTTATTTGCGTTAGTGTTTCGCATTTTTGCGGCGTCGCGTTGATTTTAACGCAGACATTTGACGCGTTATCGTGGGACTATCGCATGGTGCCGCCACGTTGAGAATACTACGTTAACACGGCGTTGTTTTCCCGCGATAGACTGCGATATGCAAAGTTGCGTTAAGCTAAATTTGCGGTGGTTATCACACGTTCTTGAGAATATGCCCCTCAGAGTCTTAGCAGACCCAAGAGGGAGGTGGGTAATCGCTCAGATGGCTATCTTTGATGTGAAATACGTTTTGGTTAATCTGTATGGCCCAATGCCGACGATCCAGAGATTTTCAATGAGCTAATGCTAACCTTATTGGAACTACGGGGGTCTTGATAATTATGGGGGATTTCAACTGCGTGATGAACTATGCCATAGATTCCACTAGCCCTCGTACTACCGTTAGAATGTCCAAAGTAAGAGCATCGATTCTGGAATTAGCACGTCTACACAACCTTAGAGACATATGGAGGACTTTACATCCAGATCTTCAAGGTTACACTTATTATTTATGCCCACACAGGCAGTATTCCAGGATAGATATGGTGTGGGCTCACGATCAGATTCTCCAGACTGGGGGGATTCAGCTATGCACTAAAATCACATCGGACCATAATCCCTTAATTCTTAGTTTTTAAACTCATCCGACAAGTAAAACCAGACGCTCCTTTTCTTTTCCTCGATATCTACTGTCAGATAATCAGTATATTGCACACATGGAAGGGCTCCTGAAGAATTTATTCATCATAATGTCAACTCTACTAATTCTTGTATTCTCTGGGACTCAATGAAAGCTTAAATTAGAGGCATTACTCAGCAGTTCATTTGGCGAGAGAATAAAGCCAGAGAGGGTGTAACTAAGGCTGCTTGCGCCGAACTTGTTAATCTGGAAAGATCTCATGCTACTGCTGTTAAATACAATCAACCTAGGCAATCCCAGATTTACTCTGATATGGTTTCTGCAAGGGCTTTAGCTGGGCGGTCCCTAAAGGAGAAGGTTGCTGCAAATTATAACAAACATCGGTCTTCGCAGTATGAATATGGTAAACAGGTGGGGAAGATACTGGCATATCAACTGGCGGACAAAAAAGCCAAAAACTCAATTAAGGCAATTAAAGGAATGGATAACACGCTCCACACTGAGACCAGTATGATTCTTAAACAGTTTATAACATACTATGAAACTTTCTATGCTGAATCAGACCCGATAAACTCTGTAGAACTTTCTAAATACTTAGAAAGAGCAACTCTTCCCTCCTTCCCGGAGGAGGTTGCTTTGCAGCTGACTTCTGAAGTCTCTCAGGAGGAACTACTTATGGCCTTGTCGGCGTTGCCACTAGGCAAGGCAGCTGCGGATGACTCGATTCCTGTGGAATTTTATAAACGGTTTAAGAATATCATGATACCTGTGCTCACCAAGGTTATACAAGAGATTGGCACTTCCGGGACCACTCCATCAACCTGGAACATCTCCAACATCGTATTGTTTTAAAAAAAGGGTAAGCCTCCCAATGAATGTGGTTCATATCGGCCTATATCCCTTATTAACGCGGACGCTAAGCTCTATGCCAAGGTGCTGGCTAACCGTCTGGTCCCTTCGATGCCAGGCCTGGTCTCGGGACAGCAACACGGCTTTATAGTGGGTCGAGGAACCACAGTACATACCAACACAACGATTATGGCCTTTGATTATGCTAATCATACAGGGAGTAACTTAGGCATGATACTTTTAGATGCAGAAAAGGCATTTGACCGCGTAGCTTGGGGTTGTCTCTGTTCTACTCTTACGGCTTTTTACTGGCCTATTTCTTACATGGATCCGAGCCTTATACTGCACACCGCAGGCCAAATTGAGTTATCTAGGTATCCAATCTGTACCTTTTCGTATACATAGAGGGACACAGCAGGGGTGCCCCCTGTCCCCACTTTTGTTCGCACTATATTTTGAGCCCTTAATATGGACATTGATGATTAACGATAAAATCTCACCCTTACACGCCGGAACATGCGCGCTCAAGGTTACGGCTTACGCAGACGACTTCGTGATTTTTACAGCTGATCCAGCGGTTTCTTTAGAAATAATCATAAATGAGGCAAAACGTTTGGGTCATTCTCTGACTATAAACTAAACACTAGTAAGACCCAAGTGATTATTAACTTCAAACCTGCTAGACCTGTAGCCGGAGTATGCCATGTAGCAACTTATCTTGGCGTGCGTATTACTTCGGAACTACGAAACATACTTAATCTGAATTACGAATTTTTGCTACAGGAATTCACCAAAAAGCTAAAGCAATGGCATAATCTCCCTATCAGCATCATCGGCAGATGAAACATAATAAAGATGTCGATACTACCTAAATTTTTATACTTATTCCGAGCTATCCCTCTAAGAGTTTCTGATTTTTTCTTTAAAAAACTTGACGGTATTATAAGCAGTTTCATTTGGGGCTCTAAGCGAGCTCGGCGAGCGATTAGGTTTATAAAATATCCATACATACAAGGGGGTCTTCAATTGCCTGATTTCAAGCTTTATTTCTCGGCCTCTTTTTTGGGGCGTTTACATAGCCTTCTCTTAAATAAAGACCAAGATTTTAACCATCAGCTTTTATTGGGCCAAGACAGTGGTAGATTCCTCTATCGTACTTTAGATCCGAACTATTACAAACGAGTCCGTTTTAAGACCATCAGAGATACTGTTACCATTTGGCGGAACATTCTTTCTGGCTACTCGCTCCCAATTTTTCATGATAGGTTCCCTCTATGGGACAACCCATTTTTGCCCGAGATCTTTAAGGATAGGGTGGCAAAAAGGTGGGCTATGTACGGGGTGGAGCGACTCAGTCATCTATATGATATTAACGGTTTTAGGACCTTTCAATGTCTTCAGAACACGTTCTCCCTTCCTCAACAATTTGATTACAAGTATCTGCAAATCAGACTTTTTCTTGAGATCGCAAAGGCTCATATCCATATCTGCATACGAGATTCTGACACTTATCCAAGAAACATCCCGTAAACACTCAATACGTATAGCTTACCAATACTTAGCGCAGCATAGAATAGATCCATGTGTCCAGCTTGCTTTGAAGTGGAGCCACACTTTGGGTACAGACATCTCTGTCGCGGTAATTAACAACGCACTTACTACACTAAAAGAAGCTGTAGTGTCAGTCAATCTAAAGCTCCAACATTTTAGGACACTGCGCATGCTATATTACACCCCTAAGAAGATAGCAAGCTGGCGGGGGAAAAAGAAGCGACCAAGCCCCCGACGACAAAACTAAATGTCCCAAGTATGGAGCCATTGTGGGCCAACATAGTGCATATGTTCGCTACATGCCCGCTGATCTGGTATTTTGGGAGGATGATAGCCACGTTTGTAGAGACAGACTGGGTCTAGAATTAAGATTCACTGGACAGTAGATAATGATGGGTTTTAAGGCCGACCCTAGCCCTGCACGCCGCGCACTTTTCACTATCTTATTAGTTACTGCAAGGCTTACCATCGCCAGGGCTTGGATCTCCCCGAAACCTAGTAGTTCGGCAGATTGGTGGATCATGTTGGTCGAGATTTGTGAAAGGGAAAAAGCTGTGGCAAAAACCAGAGGTATACGTTCTATGCGGAAATTTCAAGCTGTTTTATATGATCCTTTTTTTCCTTTCTCCTTTTTCCGATGTACTAAATTATTTTATGCAAATTATGTGATCTGGCTGCTACCCCGTTTTTCTACTGATGTATATTTGTATATACTGTGATGATCCCCCTTTGCATTAATAATAAAAAATATTTAAAAAAAAAAAAGTTAATCAATTAGTAGTATTGGGAAGTTGCCAAGACAGATACATTACAAAATAAAAAATATTTTGAAATATAGACAGCTAGACCACACTTTGCTCTACCAGCTTTCACAGAGACTGCTCTTATGTGTAAGGTCCTATATCCATCAATATGTATAGGTTCTACACTCCAGGTCTCTTGTAGACATAAAATCTGGAATCCGGCAACAAAGTTCACCCATTCTATGTGTAGGAGAGTAGGATCTGCTTCACATGGGTACCCCCACTTTTTGCTGATGCTTCACTGTTTTTCGACATTAGTCTGGATGGGGCCCTGCTAATCAGAACCCCAGCCTAGCTGCTTCCTCTCTAAAATGGTTTCCATGTGCCTTAGGCACATCACTGATTGGGATCTGGAGTGCCCTTATAAGTCCCTAGTATATGGTATACAATGTACCAAGGGCATAGGTACCTCAGAGGCCTGCCAGGGGCTGCAGCATGTATTATGCCACCCCTGGAAGGCCATCCAAACTGGCACCACAGGTCTGCTACTGCAGCCTGGGTAAGGTGGTGCATGCACCCCTTACTGTGATATAGGTTACCTATATCTCTAAATGCATACACACATATAAACCTATAAGTCACTCCTAAGGCAGGCCTTATCAATCCTAAAGGCAGAGTGCATGGTTCCTATGTGAGAGGGTGCCCCTGCATGAGCAGGGCCCCTCTGCAGCATTCGGAGACCATCTCTGATGCTGTTTGTAGTGCAGCCTGACCATATACTCTAAGCGCATTACATCCTCGCGGTAAAATGCTAACTTTGGAATGGCTGCACCTAAACATGTCGTGTTTGGTGTCAAACATCTTGGAATACTACCCCCCCCCCCCGCCAATCCTGGCGGCGGGGGTAGCATTCCACCCTTCTAGAGGGAAAGACATGTTAACTCTGACTAGTCCGGTAACTTCTTTCCAGAGCCCTGGCATCACAAAATGGATGCTGCTGCCACAGACACGAGTCTGGCCTCCTGCTGCTGGACGAAACTCCGGCAGGGGAGGCCTGGACAATAGGTTTCCTGTCCCAGGGAGGTGTGACCACCTCCCCAGACAGGATAATGTGTATTGGGGCTGGGCGGGAGCACTTTCGGGTGCTTTGAAGTCCTGCACTGGGGGCACATTTGGTGTCCCTGTAGAATACCCCAGTTCAAACCGGATCAGGGGCTTGCAGCCCCTGCTTTGGCGCGAACTGGACAAAGGGAAAGGGGTGTAGCCACCCTCTGCCCTGACCCACCCATAGGTGGGGCCACAGAGTAGTCCAACCCCTATCTTTAGTATAAAGATAGGAACCCAGTCCTTAGGACTTTAGATTATCCCTGGACGAAACTCTGAAACTGAATCCTGGACCTTCGACGCTCTACTCACGATTAGAGGACAGAAGAATCTCCCTTGGGGTCAAGGAGTGACTCCCCTGCTTGGCAGGCACCAAAGAAGCATCTGTCCGGTTTGCATTTCTGAAGCTCCCGTCGGACGCCAAAGTCATCGCATCACCAGAGGTGGATTCTCAGACTTCGCCGAGGCTACCCTGAGTCCCCAGCAAAGCTGAGGCCCGTGGCTATCGTGGGTGACTTGAGACCGTGACCCCTGGACACCGAGCACATTTGCAAGTGCATCCTCTTCTGGGTCTCCCAAGAAGTCGTGCTTTGGGTTCCGAGTAGCCCTAGCCTCCAGCACCCCCTGCACCGAAGATCACTGGCCCCCACTCTACGAGTGTCCTGTAAGCCAGATCCACATGCGGCGTCACGAGGCTCCTTCGCGGTCGCTAGCCCGTTGGCTAGTAGCCCTTAACGAAGGCCAATCTTTTTCTAACTTGGCATCCTGGTTGCTCTAGGCCTGCCCTCACTTACCCTCGCTGGGTGAGTTCCACAGACCTTGCTGGTCTGCACCATCGACGATCTACATCTTCACCGAGACTTGCCGTTGCCAAGGCTTGTTGGGTCCAATCTGGTCGCCGACACCTCAGCACTCGACAGACATCGTGTACCAGCCCGAATCCTGCTCCTGGTCGCCGACAACACCTCCTGGACCTCGTGGCTGAAGAGTCAAGACGACCGTCAACGCACCTGAAGCACTCGACATCGGTGGGCATCTGTCCATCACCTTCCTGGTCACTGGCTAGTGACCCAGACTTTGTCCCCTCTGCTGTCAGGTTCTTCAGAACTCCGATCCACTCTTGGATCCACCCGGACACTTTTCTCTTGGTCGCCAGCAGCACTTTGCAGCAGATCGCCATTCGAATCGACGACGAAACCCGACCCCGAAAGGCACCTATGCACCCGGCTTCCCTGGGTGAGGTAACACGAGTACTCCGGTGCTCCCGTGGGTAGAGACTCTTCAAAGTCCTAGATCTCAAAGGGTTTGGGCCAAGTCCTCTTTAAAGTGTCCCTTTTCTCTAATTTCCCGATCACGACTTTCTCCATAGAAGTCAACGGCGGATCGCGGTTGTGTATTTACACTGCACGCGTCTCCCGTGGGTCCCCTGTGTCACTACCTTGGGTGGTTCCTTGTGGTCCAAGCACTTCTAGAGGCTCTAGGCCTAGTGTCTAGTTCAGTCGTGGTTCTTATACCACTTTATTGGTATATGGTTTGGTACGCCCCTAGGGCCCAAACGTGTATTTGTGCTATTACTGTGTTTAAATAACTTCTAACTTATGTATTTCGAACTCTAGCCTCATAAAGAGACTAGAGGGGTGTGTTTAGCAATAAATACATATATTTTGAATATATACCTGGTGTGGTGCTCTTTCATTTGATCACTCAAGAGATTATAGACTGGTAAAACAAGCTGCTTTACATTCCTTCAAGACTTAGCCTGAAGGCTGCTCTCCATAGCTACCACTAGGATAGCTTTCAATAAGGTTGTCTTTAACCTATCTCCAATAAGGGGTTGTTTGGACTGGTGCAAGGTGCCCACTATAATTAGTGGACAGCATATGCCAGGCCAACTTCTCACATTGGTGTGCAGCGTGTGGGATTCCAGCTTGCTATTGTTTTACCAGATAATCTCAATTGAATTGATCAACTGAAAACCACTAAAGGTACCTAAGGTACATATAATTTAAGCTTAGAATACAGTAAGTTCTACTGAACTTAGAGTTGTGTGTTAAGGGATAGCACAACCCTTTCTACAACTCAAGAGAGTTTAGTAGGCCACACTAGAGTAGGTAGTGCATACACCACACCACACTAGTAATGTCTTTAAGGGCAGGATCCAAAGAATCCTTGCAGGAAGCCATTGAGCTTCCACCCTCCAAGTATGATACACTCCCATTCTTGGAATTGAGAGCTTTATGCAACTTGAGAAAAATAAGGACAGGCCAAAGCCCCACCACCCAACACCTCAAGGAGTTGTTGGTGGCTTATGACCTTAGTAAGCCCTTGGGGACTGAAGGGGTAGGAGCTGAGGGTGGGGCAGATGATGAGGTTGGGAATGGGGGTACCAGTACCCCCAGCCCCCCCTCTGAAACTGACCAGGAGGGCGACAATGGCCCTGACCTGGATAATCCAACCCCTCCTGAGGAAGAGGAAGAGGAGGATCAGAATGAAGCCCCCTTTGCCCCCCAGGAAGGATTGTAAGTGTGCCCAGAAGGTCTAGATCTTCTTCTCAGGAGTCTAACCACTCTGGCACCTCAATAGGGAGCTCTGTCTCATCTCATAGGAGGGAATCCTCTCATGAGAGAAGAAAGAGGCTGATTCAATATGAGGAAGCTCAGCTTGAACTCAGAAGGAAGCAAGTAGCCTTAGACAGGGAGTCCCTAGATCTCTTTAGAGAGAAAAGAAAGTTGGGACTAGAGTCCCATGGTGGCAGCCAGATCCCTAGAGATAGGGAAAGGTCCTATGACCATAGGAACCTGAGCAAGATTGTCCCTCCCTATCAGAATGGGGATGACATCCACAAGTGGATAACTGCTCTAGAGAGGGCCTGTAAGGTACAGAAGGTCCCTCAGGAGCAGTGGGCAGCAATCTTGTGGCTCTCCTTTGCTGACAAAGGTAGAGATAAGCTCCTCACTGTTAGAGAGGAGGATGCTGATAATTACAAGGTCTTGAAGAGTGCTCTTATTGATGGGTTTGGCCTAACCACTGAACAGTACAGGTTGAAGTTCAGAGATACCCAAAAAGCACAGACTCAAGACTGGGTAGACTATGTGGATTGTTCTGCCAAGGCTCTGGAAGGCTGGTTGATGGGCAGTAAGGTGTGTGACTTCTCAGGATTGTACAATCTGATAATGAGGGAGCAGATTCTTAATAACTGTCAAAATCAGCTGTTGCATCAATACCTGGTAGACTCTGATCTGACCTCTCCCCAAGAATTGGGAAAGAAGGCAGACAAATGGGTCAGAACCAGGGTGAAGCAGAAGGTACAGAACCAAGGTGGGGAAACCAAGAAGCAAGATGCTAAGAACTCTGACAAGGGTGGGGAGAAGGGTAAAGATCAAAAGTCTTCATCAGGCCCCCAAAAATCTTCTTCTGGTGGGGATTCACAGTCTACCAAAGGGAAAGGCCAAAGAAAACCATGGTGCAAGGTCTGTAAGCAAAAGACCCACTGGACCAGTGATTGCACCAAGTCCAAAGACTCCAGTCCAGCACCCACCAATGCCCCTAAGGCACCTGTTCCCCCTAGTACAGTTGGTGGGAGTGCTCCAGCCAAGGGTTTAGTAGGGTTCACCCTGGGAACTGAGTTGGGCTCTGACCTAGTCAGAGAACTGACTCAGGCTGTGTTAGTCTGTGATGGAGGCATGGATGTGACCTCCACTGTGAGTCCCAGTAATCTGGGCAAGTACAGACAACAGCCTTTAATCAATGGACGTGAGGCTTTGGCATTTAGGGACACAGGGGCAAGTGTCACAATGGTGACACAAGACCTTGTGAATCCTGGGCAAGTTATACTTGGTGAGATGTACCAAGTGACCAATGCTAGCAATGTCAGAACAGACCATACTCTGGCAGTTGTTAACTTCTCCTGGGGAGGGGTAACTGGCCTTAAGAAGGTTGTGGTAAGTGCAAACCTACCAGTCGAATGCTTGCTTGGCAATGACTTAGAGACTTCTGCTTGGGCAGAAGTGGAGCTCAGGACCCATGCAGAAATGCTGGGGATCCCTGCAGATGTGTTTGCTGTGACCAGGTCACAAGCCAAAATGTCTAGCACTGAACAGGCCTTGGATTCTGGAAGAATGGACCAAGTGCCTTCCAAGAGGAGGAGTAGTAGGGTTAAGGCAGTGCCTTCCCCCTTGGCTCAGGAGGAAGATCAGTCCCTTGAGGGGGATGATCTCAGCCCTGAAGAAGGAACTGTCCCAGAGGAACTTGAACCTGACCAGGTTGAGTTCTTGGGGACAGGGGGACCTTCTAGGGCAGATCTGAGCCAGGAGCAGCAGAGCTGCCCCTCCCTTGGACCCCTCAGACAGCAAGCTGCTGCTGAGGCTGCTGGGAAAGCTAGTGGTCCCCATACAGTGTATTGGGATGATGGACTCCTGTACTCAGAGAGTAGAGACCCCAAGCCTGGTGCTACCAGGAGGTTGGTTATACCTCTGAAGTTCAGGGGCTTCCTATTGACCCTAGCCCATGATATTCCCTTAGCAGGTCACCTGGGCCAGAACAAGACTTGGGACAGAATTGTCCCTCACTTTCACTGGCCCCACATGTCTGAAGACAGCAAGGAGTTTTGTCGCTCCTGTGTAACCTGCCAAGCCAGTGGCAAGGCAGGTGGCACTACAAAGGCCCCCTGATACCACTACCTGTGGTGGGGGTGCCCTTTGAAAGGGTAGGGATTGACATTGTTGGTCCCATGGATCCCCAAACAGCCTCTGGGCACAGGTTTATCCTGGTGGTAGTGGATCATGCCACCAGGTACCCAGAAGCTATTCCCCTCAGGACCACTACAGCACCTGTGGTGGCAAGGGCCCTCCTGGGAATCTTCTCAAGAGTGGGCTTTCCTAAGGAGGTAGTATCAGACAGGGGTGCTAACTTCATGTCTGGGTACTTAAAAGCAATGTGGAAGGAGTGTGGAGTGACTTATAAGTTCACCACACCCTATCACCCACAATGCAATGGTTTAGTTGAGAGATTCAACAAAACCTTGAAGGGCATGATTAAAGGGCTCCCAGAAAAGCTTAGGCGTAGATGGGACATACTCTTGCCCTGCCTTTTATTCGCATATAGGGAGGTGCCTCAGAAGGGGGTTGGTTACAGCCCTTTTGAACTTCTGTTTGGCCACCCTGTGAGGGGTCCACTGTGCTTGGTGAAGGAAGGATGGGAGTTACCTCTCAAGCCCCCAAAGCAAGATATAGTGGACTATGTACTTGGTCTCCGCTCCAGGATGGCTGAGTACATGAAAAGGCAACCAAAAACCTTGAGGCTAGCCAGGAACTTCAAAAGGCCTGGCATGACCAAAAGGCTGTTCTTGCTGTTTACCAGCCAGGACAGAAGGTGTGGGTGTTGGAGCCAGTGGCCCCAGCAGCTCTCCAAGACAAATGGAGTGGACCCCCCACTATTGTTGAGCAGAAGGGTGAGGTCACTTACTTAGTAGACCTAGGAACACCCAGGAGTCCCCACAGGGTTCTCCATGTCAACAGGTTAAAACCATATGTGGACAGGGCAGACATGGGCTTGCTCATGGCTACTGATGAAGGGCAGGAGGAAGAGAGTGACCCACTCCCTGACCTGCTCTCACAGAACCCTGATGATGGGTCAGTTGATGGTGTAGCCTTGGCAGGCAGCCTCACTACCTAGCAACAAACTGATTGCAGGCAAGTCCTCAATCAGTTTAGACATATGTTTTCACTGACACCCAGTCAGACCACCTGGTGCACTCATGAAGTGGACACTGGGGACAGTCTGCCTATTAAAAACAAGATTTATAGGCAACCTGACCATGTCAGGGACTGTATCAGGACTGAAGTCCAGAAAATGTTGGAATTGGGAGTTATTGAACCCTCAGATAGCCCTTGGGCTAGTCCAGTGGTCCTTGTACCAAAACCTCACACCAGTGGTGGAAAAAGAGAGATGAGGTTTTGTGTGGACTACAGGGGTCTCAATGCAGTCACTAGGACTGATGCCCATCCAATACCCAGGGCAGATGAGCTCATAGATACTTTGGCCTCTGCCAAATATCTCAGCACATTTGACCTAACAGTTGGCTACTGGCAGATCAGACTAGCTGATACTGCAAAGCCCAAAACAGCATTCTCAACCCCTAGTGGGCATTATCAATTTGTGGTAATGCCCTTTGGTCTGAAGAATGCACCTGCCACTTTCCATAGGTTGGTGAATACAGTTCTCACAGGACTGGAAGCCTATAGTGCAGCATATCTAGATGATATTGCTGTCTTTAGCTCCACCTGGGAGGATCACCTGGTCCACCTCAGGAATGTTTTACAGGCCCTGCAAAAGGCAGGCCTGACTATCAAGGCCACTAAGTGCCATATAGGGCAGAGTCAGGTTGTGTACCTGGGCCACCTTGTGGGTGGAGGCCAGGTTCAACCTTTGCAGAGCAAGATCCAGAATATCATGGACTGGACTGCTCCCACTACCCAGACTCAGGTGAGAGCCTTCTTAGGCCTGACTGGGTACTATAGGAGATTTGTCAAGGGGTATGGATCAATAGTGACACCCCTGAATGACTTAACTTCTAAGAAAATGCCCAAAAAGGTTCAGTGGACAGTTAGCTGTCAAAAGGCATTTGATGACCTGAAGCAGGCCATGTGCACTGCTTCAATTCTGCAGAGTCCTGATTACTCCAAGAAGTTCATTGTTCAAACAGATGCATCTGAATTGGGGGTAGGGGCTGTACTGTCACAATTGAATGAAGAAGGTCAGGATCAGCCAGTAGCTTTCATTAGCAGAAGGCTGACCCCTAGAGAGAAACGTTGGTCAGCCATAGAGAGGGAGGCCTTTGCTGTGGTCTGGGCTCTGAAGAAGTTGAGGCCATACTTGTTTGGTACACACTTCCTGGTTCAGACAGACCATAAGCCCCTCTTATGGCTAAAACAAATGAAGGGTGAAAACCCCAAACTGCTTAGGTGGTCCATTTCCCTACAGGGGATGGACTTTACAGTGGAACATAGACCTGGGAGTAACCATGCGAATGCAGATGGACTCTCTAGGTATTTCCACTTAGAACATGAAGACTTAACTGGGCAAGGTTAGTTTAATGTCCCTACGTTTGGGGGGTTGTGTAGGAGAGTAGGATCTGCTTCACATGGGTACCCCCACTTTTTGCTGATGCTTCACTGTTTTTCGACATTAGTCTGGCTGGGGCCCTGCTAATCAGAACCCCAGCCTAGCTGCTTCCTCTCTAAAATGGTTTCCATGTGCCTTAGGCACATCACTGATTGGGATCTGGAGTGCCCTTATAAGTCCCTAGTATATGGTATACTATGTACCAAGGGCATAGGTACCTCAGAGGCCTGCCAGGGGCTGCAGCATGTATTATGCCACCCCTGGAAGGCCATCCAAACTGGCACCACAGGTCTGCTACTGCAGCCTGGGTAAGGTGGTGCATGCACTCCTTACTGTGATATAGGTTACCTATATCACTAAATGCATACACACATATAAACCTATAAGTCACTCCTAAGGCAGGCCTTATCAATCCTAAAGGCAGAGTGCATGGTTCCTATGTGAGAGGGTGCCCCTGCATGAGCAGGGCCCCTCTGCAGCATTCGGAGACCATCTCTGATGCTGTTTGTAGTGCAGCCTGACCATATACTCTTAAGCGCATTATATCCTCGCGGTAAAATGCTAACTTTGGAATGGCTGCACCTAAACATGTCGTGTTTGGTGTCAAACATCTTGGAATACTACCCCCCCGCCAATCCTGGCGGCGAGGGTAGCATTCCACCCTTCTAGAGGGAAAGACATGTTAACTCTGACTAGTCCAGTAACTTCTTTCCAGAGCCCTGGCATCACAAAATGGATGCTGCTGCCACAGACACGAGTCTGGCCTCCTGCTGCTGGACGAAACTCCGGCAGGGGAGGCCTGGACAATAGGTTTCCTGTCCCAGGGAGGTGTGACCACCTCCCCAGACAGGATAATGTGTATTGGGGCTGGGCGGGAGCACTTTCGGGTGCTTTGAAGTCCTGCACTGGGGGCACATTTGGTGTCCCTAGTGCATACCCCAGTTCAAACCGGATCAGGGGCTTGCAGCCCCTGCTTTGGCGCGAACTGGACAAAGGGAAAGGGGTGTAGCCACCCCTCTGCCCTGACCCACCCATAGGTGGGGCCACAGAGTAGTCCAACCCCTATCTTTAGTATAAAGATAGGAACCCAGTCCTTAGGACTTTAGATTATCCCTGGACGAAACTCTGAAACTGAATCCTGGACCTTCGACGCTCTGCTCACGATTAAAGGACAGAAGAATCTCCCTTGGGGTCAAGGAGTGACTCCCCTGCTTGGCAGGCACCAAAGAAGCATCTGTCCGGTTCGCATTTCTGAAGCTCCCGTCGGACGCCGAAGTCATCGCATCACCAGAGGTGGATTCTCAGACTTCCCCGAGGCTACCCTGAGTCCCCAGCAAAGCTGAGGCCCGTGGCTATCGTGGGTGACTTGAGACCGTGACCCCTGGACACCGAGCACATTTGCAAGTGCATCCTCTTCTGGGTCTCCCAGGAAGTCGTGCTTTGGGCTCCGAGTAGCCCTAGCCTCCAGCACCCCCTGCACCGAAGATCACTGGCCCCCACTCCACGAGTGTCCTGTAAGCCAGATCCACGTGCGGCGTCACGAGGCTCCTTTGCGGTCGCTAGCCCGTTGGCTAGTAGCCCTTAACGAAGGCCAATCTTTTTCTAACTTGGCATCCTGGTTGCTCCAGGCCTGCCCTCACTTACTCTCGCTGGGTGAGTTCCACAGACCTTGCTGGTCTGCACCATCGACGATTTACATCTTCACTGAGACTTGCCGTTGCCAAGGCTTGTTGGGTCCAATCTGGTCGCCGACACCTCAGCACTCGACAGACATCGTGTACCAGCCCGAATCCTGCTCCTGGTCGCCGACAACGCCTCCTGGACCTCGTGGCTGAAGAGTCAAGACGACCGTCAACGCACCTGAAGCACTCGACATCGGTGGGCATCTGTCCATCGCCTTCCTGGTCACTGGCTAGTGACCCAGACTCTGTCCCCTCTGCTTTCAGGTTCTTCAGAACTCCGATCCACTCTTGGATCCACCCGGACACTTTTCTCTTGGTCACCAGCAGCACTTTGCAGCAGATCGCCATTCGAATCGACGACGAAACCCGACCCCGAAAGGCACCTATGCACCCGGCTTCCTGGGTGAGGTAACACGAGTACTCCGGTGCTCCCGTGGGTAGAGACTCTTCAAAGTCCTAGATCTCAAAGGGTTTGGTCCAAGTCCTCTTTAAAGTGTCCCTTTTCTCTAATTTCCCGATCACGACTTTCTCCATAGAAGTCAACGGCGGATCGCGGTTGTGTATTTACACTGCACGCGTCTCCCGTGGGTCCCCTGTGTCACTACCTTGGGTGGTTCCTTGTGGTCCAAGCACTTCTAGAGGCTCTAGGCCTAGTGTCTAGTTCAGTCGTGGTTCTTATACCACTTTATTGGTATATGGTTTGGTACGCCCTAGGGCCCAAACGTGTATTTGTGCTATTACTGTGTTTAAATAACTTCTAACTTATGTACTTCGAACTCTTGCCTCATAAAGAGACTAGAGGGGTGTGTTTAGCAATAAATACATATATTTTGAATATATACCTGGTGTGGTGCTCTTTCATTTGATCACTCAAGAGATTATAGACTGGTAAAACAAGCTGCTTTACATTCCCTCAAGACTTAGCCTGAAGGCTGCTCTCCATAGCTACCACTAGGATAGCTTTCAATAAGGTTGTCTTTAACCTATCTCCAATAAGGGGTTGTTTGGACTGGTGCAAGGTGCCCACTATAATTAGTGGACAGCATATGCCAGGCCAACTTCTCACACTATGTTGTTAACCTTACCACGTAACCCCGCCATGTTTCAAAATAAAGTGCTGCATAGTAAGGATTGGGTGCTTGGTTCAGGGCTGAGAGTTAAATGCGAACAATTGCCCAAATTATCACAGGGAGTGGAGGGGAAAAGAGGGGAATTCTCCATAAGCAAAGATGAAGAGAATGCAGGAGCGGGACTAGGGTCGCTGTGAATGCTAGGGCCAGTGGTGTTTAAGGTGGCGGCTAATGCTGTTTCTACCTTGAGTTAGTCCACATCAGCTAAAGAGGACAGCTTTTTATAGCAATTTAACATAGGTCCTACAAAATGATGTGCAGGGGTATGGCTGATTGGGATAGATGGATACTGGTGGACTTGTGAAACGCTGGCTAAAGGAGGTGCTGATAGAAATAGGCCAGCAGTAGCACTGAAACTTGGTGTAAAAAGGCTTGGGGGTATTTGGTTCTAAACAAGATGGTGTTCACTAGGCTGGGCGACTTGAAAGCCAGCACAACACAGTCCCCTGGCAGTTTATTTGCTCTTTCCCACCCTTTTATCCTTCTGGACATTGTAAAGTTGTCAAAGAGGGCACCTCCTGAGTTAGTTGTGTTACCCAGCCAATGAAGTGATTTGTTTCTCAGAGCTTCCCAATTTTCAGATTCAGCCCCACATAAATTTGGTACATTTACTAGAATAACAACATATGGTGTGACTGCAGGGGGTAAGTCTAGGGTCTCCCCAGTCCCTCCCCCCTTACCCACCAGTGGAGTGTTACAAAACTGACTATTAGATTGCGCAGAAATAGGTGCCTTATGGGGAGGTGTAGGGGGTTATTGCTACTTCCGGCTAATATGAATGGGGTAGTATAATCTACCACTCAAATATTTGCCGGCGTTGCATTAGAGTCCCCAATGTTCATCTGAGATGTAGGGACAAGCTTCCATGCTGTGTAAAGTGTCAGGTAATGTCATTGTGGAAGCTTCGCTCATTCGAGGTTTGGGCTGAATTAAAGCTGTAGATGTGTTAGAACTCAACAGGTTCAAACAGCTGGAGGTGATGCTCTCCACGTGTGTCAGCCTAGAGGTGATAGATTCAAGAATAGCTTTTACCATAGTTTGCAGGGCTTGGACTGAGTCAACCAAAGTTTCTAGATCTCCCAAAGATGGTATTACTCTGGGCTTTTTATTGCTGGAGCTAGGGAGTGCCTTGGCCTGCAGCTTTGATATTCCTGGATCCCCAGTTGGTCCAGGACAGTCACTTACATATATGTTAGCCCCGGGCGTCCTCATCCGTTTTGATGGAAGTTGTAACCTAGAGTCGGCACAAAGAGGTATGTGCAGATGTGAAGCGTGAAGAACCTGACCCCCCCCTGCCACAGCATCAGGCCCAGAGGATTTCATTAAGTCCTCGCATGTAAGATCGACTTTGGTGGTAGATGGCAAGCCCTGTGTGCACGCCTCTTTTCTATATTGGAAATTTCCTTCTCAATATTCCCCATGGCCCCTGATAAGTAGTCCGTAATTGTCAGATTGGTTTTGCCTGATGCATTAGAGGCCATTGTGGGGGATTTCGACTTGGCCGTCGCGAAAGGTTACTTCTTTTTACCCATGATTGATTAAAATAGTGGCCTGGTTGGCCTGGGTGACACTTCAAACTACGATCCTTTTTGGTCAAGGCCAGGGGCCAAGTCAGAAGTCACAAGACAGGGATGGGAGGTGATACAAAGTGACACAAAGCGGCCTGACAACTCTGAAGCAGCTCCGTCCTAGAACCCCCAACAACAAAGCAAGCAATAAGTCAGGGGCGATGGAAGCACAGTTAATTGGGAATCACAAAAACAACTACTCACACCAACTCTTCAGGCTCCCACAGGCCAACATGGGCGAAAATCCTTGCAGAGCAGCCTGAAATACAGGTGTAAGGGGGGTGGCCAGGCCTCCTACAGTCAATGACGGACGCAAGATGGGTTTGCCCTTGGCCCTGACTTTTGACGGACGCGGCCTGCGCACGTCCCATGCAGCGGGTCCCGACTTCCCGCCTTATAGCACTAGATGACAGGCAACAGGTGTGCAGAGTGGCATGGGCTGCCTTCAGCCACCTGCATTATCCTGGGACACTGAGTCCCTTGGACGTGCTCTCCCCAGAGAATATGCAAAGTTAAAAAGGACGTCTTCTTTGCATATGATTGTGTAAACATTAGAACTCATTATTGCTATATTGGATAAGCTGTACCCATGGGTATGATAATGAGTAATTTACAGATCTTATTTAATTGAAAAATATATCTTGGGATGCATTTCACTCTCCTCTCCTGTATTAACAAGGCCACATTCAACATGACTTATGCACTGCTGTGCATGCATTTCCTTTTTTTGTGTTTTCTATAAAGGTTGTAGTGGGAGGAGTGTTTGCAGCAAATGGGGATGGAAAACATAGCTTCTACTTTATACTCCAACTTGGACTTTCTTTCTCAGATTTAGCTTGAGCAATACATTACACAATCTCTGTCCATTGACTCCTATGAGGTAGTCAGGGATGTAGATGTAGAGTGGTTTGTGGACCTTTGCGTGAGAGTGATGTAGCAATGTGGAAGTTGATTATAAATTAGCTAAATTTGAGTGGGTAGTTAACATAACGTTTTCAAAGCAGAGGAGTATGAGATCAGCTTCACCTCATGGAAACAAGTTTCGCCAGTCTGACCAATGGATGAAAGAAATAGCTTAGTCAGTAGTGCATGAAGTGCATGAAGTCCAAGAAAATTATGTGTTGGAGGTACACGTTGAAGACACACTAGGTAAAGGTGTCAGCACAAATCACCTAAAATGTTTTATAAATCAATAGGATTTACTGGCATTTCAGATAATCTGTGCATGCAATTCGACAAGCCCCCATCCTTTTTCAAATGTGCATAGCATCTTACTTCATTTATGCCTTCCACTTTCTTTAATTTTACCATTGTGCCCCTTCCAACTAGATTTACAGTGGTATATTATGAGAGATATTCTACTTAGAAGAATCAGGATGGAAGAACAAAAGGTTACACAGACTCCCAATATCAGACCTCCTTAATAGGCAGAGCTATGCGCCATGTTAAACAGATCTCACAGGCTCGGACTTTAGAGTTATTGTGTAGGTTAAACAAAACACCAGACAAACCCCTTAGGGTACTCTAATTGCATAGGCTAATTCTTCAAACAATAGATTACTGAAAAGTTACAGCAGTATAGAAGATGAAGTGTTTGCATGTGAGGATGTATGACGGCATCCCGCATGCATTTCCCATGCATGCCTTTACTCAGCAGTCACGACCTCGACTGCGACGTTACCAAGTGTTCCTTTACCGTGCAAGTCATTATGACTTTCCTTAGGGGGGTGCTTGACTTTGGAAAAGTATAAATTACTATTCCAACTCCAGTTAGTGTATCAGTAGGGAAGGTGTTGGACTTAAAATCCAACAATGCGCCCTCTAAAGCAAGTTGTTGTAAAAAGCGGAGTACATTGAAAACTTGTGTACATATCCCAGGATGGACAAACAGAAGAGCCTTGCTAATGCTTAAAATCTTCAATAGAAACCCTCATGTACTCCATTTCCCTCTTACTCACATTCCTAATGCAGGATGGTCCATTTTGCTCCTCTGTCTGCATCTGGTTTCTCATTTATGTTGGTTAACTCCTCTGGAGATTGGTGCTTCTTCTAATCTTACTGAAAGATGCATGCAATGTTTTCTTTAACCTGTTAATTCCTGACATTAAGCTTCTTCAAAGTTGGTGGAGGCACAGCATGAAGCACACATTAAGAAGAACTATAAATGTGAATATATAAACCAGTAAGGTATTGCAGCAGTTGAATGATTCAATGTTTCTCCAACATGGTCCATCTCTTAATTCTCTTACTAAGAGGGCAAAAGTTAATATGAAAGGGTCTAATGAAGCCCTTAATGTGTAATTTGCTTCCATGGTTGCTGCTCATGCATATAAAGTTCATCATAAGTTGAGACTGGGCTTTCAATGGCTCCTTATAAAATAACATGAGGCAAAAATGTATCATCTTGGGTCTTCTGTTTCATACTTATATGTTCACTGGGGCCTCGCCAGGAATGAAGTGTCACTTTGGAGGGAAATTCTGTGGCTCTGAAGGTCTACCCTCCATCACTTAGCATGCGGGCATTAGATGGAACCAATTCAAAGACACAATTAGCATTAGTCTCTGAGACATTTTGTTTGCATACCAGGAGCATCCTGATGCTAGACAAATTGTGTGATAACAGTCATTTAATAATTCATATAGATAGTTTATTATGGACCTACACCTTCAAAAGGCGATTCAACTCTTTGACTTTCTAAATTACTGAACTCCCCCCTCTCTCTCTTGAAGCTTATATCATGCCACTACTGTAACCCTATATCTTGGTAACCTTTAATAAGTAACCTCAGTACATTTGAGGAGTGTTGTAGATACTAACATTTTCGCTTCTGGCTACTCACAGCGCAAGAGAATGTGCAAGCTTGGACAGTGTTTAGGGAGTAGCAGCAAGTATGCAAGCACTGCTTTGAGACTGAATCACCCAAGCACATGCTGAACCTATTTTTACCCATCTACTACAAGATGGTAAGGTTTAAAGTTCTATATAATATCTTCCTTTCTTCTACCTTCCACTTAGTTCATTTTTTTCATCCTGCCCTTCCGAGTAGATTCTGCACTGTACATTATGAGTGAGAATCTACCTAGATGCAGCAGGATCAAAAAATGAAATGCGACACAGATCTCACAATCTTTGCTAATAGTCAGCAGAGCAACCTTAGATTTAGGCCAGTCCTACAGTCACAATGTTGGGCAGAGGTCAGCAGACCACTCTGAGGTCAGACAGTTCTCGCAGCCTCCAACTTCACAGTCAATTTATTTATTTTATTTATTTATATAGCGCCTGAATCGACCCCCAAAGGGGTATCTCTGCGCTTCGGGCGTACAGCGAGACGTGGTACAGCTACAACTGAATCAGAAGCAGAAAAGGGTAGTTTTTAGCAGTTTCCTGAACTGAAGATGATCGAGACATTGTCTCAAAGGCAGGGGGAGTTCATTCCAGTACTGAGGGCCTAGGTAAGAAAGGGCTTTTCCCCCTAATCTAGTCCTCTTAACTCGGGGAATCGTTAGGAGATGCTTGGATCCTGAGCGGAGAGATCTCGAGGGAAGGTAAGGAGTGAATTTCTTCGCAAGATAGTCAGGGCCAAGGTCAAACAGCGCTTTATGAATGATACAGCAGACTTTGAATCTTACCCGTTGCCGTATTGGGAGCCAGTGGAGCTGCCGCAGAAGTGGTCGTGAGGCAGTTCTGGCGGGGACATTAAGGACCAGTCGTGCCGCCGTATTCTGGACTACTTGTAGTCTGCTGAGCGAGGCCTTATTCGCAGAGATCAGCAGACCATTACAGTAGTCCAGATGGCTTAAGACAAGTGCCTGAGTCAGGGTCTTCCATGTAGAGTCAGGAAGTAAAGGAAAAACTCGGCGAAGCAGGCCCAAAGTATGGAAGCAGGAGCCTGCAGTCTGAGCCGCATGCTCCTTCAGGGTTAATGATTGGTCCAAACGAACACCTAGGTTTTTTACAGTGGATTTGGGGATGGGGGGGGCACCCAGGTCAGTCGGCCACCATTCCGGTGTCCATACCCGGGAGGCCTCGCCAAAAAGCAGGATCTCTGTTTTCCCAACATTACATTGGAGGAAGTTACTCTTCATCCAGTGTGAGATGGCTCTCATACCTGAGGCGAATGTCGACTGTACAGAGGGTGTTAGTTCTTTGAATGGAAATAGCAGCTGTGTGTCGTCGGCATATCAATGCTCAGATTACAGAGACCATACAGTTAACATGCAACCTACAGGATGCAAAAGATTTGCATTTGATTTCTCAGGCAGCCGAAGTGGGGAAAAAAAGACATCTAAAGTTATATCAATAAAAGTGATGGAATTCTTCCACGAGAGTCTTAAAAACTATCCATAGTAAGAAGAGCCCTACAGCTCCATTGAAACCACAGCAGACTAAGTATAACAAGCTTAGCATGGATTATCACTCAAATATCAATTTACATATCTTACAGAATATAAACAGTTTTCTTTTAAAAGAGGAATGGGGTGGTCTCAATGGGATCACATTATGTTGATCTGGTGATTTACGAGCTTTGGATGAGTTCTATACTTTGTCTACCATAAGATCTAGCTAATCGCACATCACTACTCTCTCCAGTCTGCCTTGGTTTAATGCATGTTAATTTTTTTCTGTTTATGATTCTCAACATTAGTGTTACCCCACAGACTTTTCTCTCACCCCTTTTGAACAATTTGGACTACTCAGGATGCACGCCTGGGGATAAACGTTCCTCATCTTAATCTTCTAACTTAGAAGCCAGTGACTTCCATGGAAACACGTCTTGGTATTGGTTAACTTCCTCTCTCATCTGATTGGAAGCTGGTTTTAGAAATTAAACATTTTCAAAGAGAATTTAACAGAAGACATGAAAGCCATATTTATGAACACGAGGCTAGGTTCATAAAGCAATTGAAACTGTCCTGCAAACCCTGGCTTAGGAGCAAATCAACATTTGTACCCGAAATTGGGATCATCTGGTGCACAAATAGCGCTCCACCAAAATATCCAGTTACCACTCAGAATTTCAAGACAATTGAAATGAGAACTTTAGAGTTTTATTGTCGCTACAGTACGCCTGTGCAGATGTTTAAATGAATTCAAAAATTTGCACAATCCTGATCTGTGATTTGCCAGAATAAGAACCAAATTAAGGGTATGATCTGCCCAAACGCCAGCACATTCATGAGTCACAAAAGGGTGCATTGGCGTTGATAACCCCAATATATCGCTTTACTCAAGTCTTCTTTTGGCTGACAAATGAAAGCACTTAGAACCGAAGAAGCCAAAATGGCTCTCGGGTTCTGCATTGTACAATATTTAGAGCAGTTTTCATTCTACTAAAATAGGGTAAAATAAATATTTGCTACTACTGTGAAATGCTGATGATAAGGCATTTTAAGATGACAATGATGATTTCTGCCCTGTGCTGCAGTGCCATGGGGAACAGTGAACCAAGGATGGGTGAGCGATCCTGCTTCTTGCATGACCAATAGAGATCATTGCTCTTCACACACACATCTGAAAGACCTCTTTGAATTCTCTATTTGTGAGAAAAGTCATAGCAACCTTATGCATACTACCCAAGACTCCACCTGGGCCACATTCTCTAATCATGATCTTCTGTTACCCTTCACCCAGTATTTTAAGACTGGACACTACCCAAGACTCCACCTGGGCCACATTCTCTAATCATGATCTTCTGTTACCCTTCACCCAGTATTTTAAGACTGGACACTACCCAAGACTCCACCTGGGCCACATTCTCTAATCATGATCTTCTGTTACCCTTCACCCAGTATTTTAAGACTGGACTCCTGTGCGGTGTTTATTCCATTCTGAAACACTC
This sequence comes from Calotriton arnoldi, assembly GCA_963921515.1. Classification (NCBI taxonomy): domain Eukaryota; kingdom Metazoa; phylum Chordata; class Amphibia; order Caudata; family Salamandridae; genus Calotriton; species Calotriton arnoldi. The sequence continues at coordinate 419,752 of CAWUFW010004202.1, forward strand.
TTGTTAGTACAAACCTCCTTCACTGACTTATCTATTCGGTTAAATACCTATAATCAAGGTTTCCCCACAGACCTTTTATAACTCGCCAAGTATTTATAATTATGTTTATGTCACAAATTCGCTGTAACTTGCCTTCAACCAATGGCAAACTATTAGGTGTTGTTTTCACTGCTGCACACTCCTCTGTGCAGTAAGATATACCAGTGTGAAGAAGGTGAGGTTTTTGTAAGCCATATACAACTGAAACCTATGCAACACGAGCTCACACCATATATGAATAAATAATAAAAATATTTATAAAACTGCATTCTGCATGGCTCATCTGTGCAAAATGTGGAATCCCTTCTGGAATCAGGAACTTTCTCAAGCTGCCCAGACCAAATCACCATTTGTTAAATGACCGTGTGGGACACACTCTTTAGGCGTGCTCCAAAACACTTTTTGAGCAACTGAGTTCACATTAGGTGTGCAGAAAGTTTCACACTCCTGACCAAATGCTAGACCGTGGCTCAAAGATTCAGGATAAACTTTGACACCCACAGATAGAATATATGACTGCAGAAAATATTGCAGATTTTCCACGGTGCTGCATCTAGGAAGGGGTGGGAGCAATGGTGCATGTCAAGTGTGGGGTGGCCATGGAAAGTGTGTGAAACACGTTAAATGCCAGAACATGCTATTTCACAAACCTTCACAATATTTCCACTATGTTTGCAGAGGTAAATTTCCTCCAAAAAAATCAACTCGGGAGTAGGTGCACAAGTCTGGCGAAAAGTTTCCCTAATGCCCCACGTATTTCGAGGAAATAGGTAAAAAGCTTTCTCCACAAAGATAAATATTTTAATGTTGAGAATTTTTCAGCACTCCACAGGAGTAGCTAAAGAGAAGGAGTAGGAAATATATAAATTGGGTAGATTTCCATGCATAATTCTGTCAGTCTCCTGAGTCACGAATAAGTCATACGAGGAAATCCTCAGGACACACACTTCTGATATTTTACAGTTTCTGAGAGAACCAGGCCCTATTTGATTACATCATTGTAATGCATTGGAGTACTAAGTCATTGATGACTTTAGTTTTCTTGTTTTTCAGGAGGAATGGGGCACTGGGCCTTGTTTTTATTTTTCATATGGGGTTCCGCATTTTAATCCACTTTCGCACCAGGTCATGTTTTACTGAGATTCTGTAACATTCTACCATTACTCATTGGTAAGGAAAACGACAATTTCCTTTTGCTTGCTAAATAAATGTGGATACAACAGTAACCACTGATTCCATATCCAGTAATTCTGTAGATGTTTTTCCCGTAATGTAATAATTGTACATGGTGTGTACACATAATGCTGTTGTGAAACTCTCACACTGAGTGCTGGAACATTACTTTGTTTCCAAATCATTTATAATGGACTATAGAATAAATAGCCTCACTTACAAATGACGAGTTAAATACTTGTACATCCAACAAGAGCAGTATTGGCTCTACCTGGCAGCACAGGCGTTATTTCCTTAGTATAAATACAATCACACTCAACATTCTGATGGTTCTACTGCTCAGAAACCATAAATTCAAATGAACAAATATACGTAAAAGGGAGGGCTTAAGAAGTCTAAAAAAATGTTAATTTAAATTAACTCAATACAATGTCAGTCCAAATTCTTATTCTAATCATGCAACTTCTTCTTTCAGATCCAGCCAATGCACAAAAATTGCTTGGGAAGCCAAGTATTCCAAATTTGGCTTGAAGTAGTGATCATTCAAACACCGATATTCTCCTCATAGATTTCAATATAATGCAGGAGCCAAGGCATGATATTTCAAAGCAAACTTATTCTTTATTCTTTACAAATCCATCAGCAACCCAGCCAATGCATTTCATCCCTAACAGGGGTTTCATCAGGGATTAGAAAAATTATTGTTCTTCTCTCTTTTAGTGATGCTTTTCTGCATAGAGAAATCCCATAAAAATGCAGGTGTAGAGTGAATGTATGCCCAGTGGGACCTGCTACATTAAGCAGAAATGGCGCCAAATCCCATGTACACGATTGGTGAAAGACATTGTATTGAGTTAATTTAAATTTAGATTAACATTTTTCTTTGGACTTCTTAAGCACTCCCTTTTTACGTATAGTAGTTAAATACTTGTAATAATCTCTCTCACAGGTAGTCACTCTGGACAACATTTAGGTCCGTTGTTTTTAGTGCGTTTGTACCATTATGAACAGTGAACAATCAAACAAGAATCACTCTTGGCTCCACCCTAAAATGGATGGACCTGCTGGAGCAGGACTAAGGGCCTGATTTATTATTTGGCAGACTGCCATCTATAATGCATTCGCAGGAACCGCTGTCACAGCGGTTTTTGCCAATGCATTTCGCTGTTTGGTGCAGGACTGTGTCAGCATGACGCAGCCCTGCACCAAACAGTTTTCTTTTTATTTTCAAAAAGAAAATCCCAAAACGGGATTTTCTTTTTGAAAATAAAAAATGTAATGCTCCCCTCGCTATGGAAGTCATCTCCCATGGCTGGGAGTGGGGAAGAGCATTGTCAGCATCTTGTTGTGGTGGTGACGCACAGTAAAACAAATCACTATATGTCCGCCTATCCTGATTGGGTGGGTGGACATATTACCATTTCTCAAACAGCCTGACAGCTTGGCTATGGCAGTGATGGAGTAGTCAACACAGTAGCCAAACCTATGGTCCTCCTGCATTTAAATTGGGGACCATTATGTTGGCAGTAGGGATACTCCGCCAAGGTTGCGACGGAGTATCCTTACCGCCAACATATAATTCAGATCTGATTTGCAAGCGGTTGGTCCCTGTCTGTAGTGACACAGTAAGAAAACAAAGAAAGGGCTGGAATGTGGCCCAGGACAATTACCAGTGCTTGAGATTAATTACATCAGCCTTCCCGTGACTTGTTAGTGGCGAAGGAGTGCAATGGGGCTAGAATTTGGATAATCTGTACTTCTAGCTGAGTTCTGAAATATGAATTTTGGGATATTTATCATGAAACGTTACCATCTCACTTATGTCCATTTTCAAAGAAGTAGGAGAATCTCATATCTGTGCTTTTCTAAAGGACTGCTCGAATGTAAATTATGTATATTTTTATACGGTGCTAAAACAAGAATTCTGCATATTTCTTTTCAGAAGCACATCATCACCAAGGCTCAGGTCACACGAATCACTTCAAACACTTAACCCCTGCCTGCACGGCTAAATATAGAGCTCCTGTTTATCTCTCTTCTGTGTTATCATGTGGAAATAAAGATGTAAGTGTTGTGTCTCTTAATAGTCAAATTAGAACGTTATTCGCGATGCCGCCTTAACCAGGCAGAAATAAAAAAAAAAAAACACAAACAGCCAAAATAAGGCTTGCATTGCAGGATTCTTCAAGCTTGGTTAATTAGTTTAGTCGAAGCTTTCATGCTTGGATTGAGGGTTTCATGATTCATTAAATATCAATTCATTTTTTACCCACAAAGCCCTTTGGAAAGCACGCAGTTGTCTCCGAGAGTGACAGTCTTGTTAAGCGTTGTATACATTTCAAGAGCGCAGCTCCACCGCGGCGAAGTCTGCCTCCGGAGCCGCGGAACAGATGGGGCTGTGCCCGTGAAAACCTCCGAGCCCTGGGCCCCGCACGTTTATTTATTACTCGACTTGTCTTCTTTGTACAAATGGCGTACATGTCCGTGGTGGTTCATCTTCGACTTCATCTTCTGAACGCGTGCATTGCACCATACTTTCACGTGTATTCGTATATATTCTCAAGCTGCTTTAAATGGGCCGGTACTGTCCGGTACTGAGTACCAGCACTTTTTTTATTTTGAGAGGGAGAGTACCGGCACTTCTCTAGAGAAATGTAATACTTTTAATTAGAGAGTACCATCACTGCTCAGAAACAAGCAGGTACTTTGGTACACAGTACCTGCACTTCTATTTTTCCATTTCAAGCACTGCTCAAGCAGTGGTTAATTTGTAAAAAAATAAGTGCCAGGGCTCTCGTCAGGAGGCAGCTTGCTCCAGCCCATGTCTCCTGTTAGCGCCGCCTAGAACAGAACCAACTACTAACTGTGAAAGTGGGAAGAGGCTGTGGCGTAATGGCCAGAGCTGCTGACTTCGGAGTTGGGGAACCAGGATTGAGTCTTAGCATCAGCTCAACATCCTGTGATTCTGGGCAAATCTCTAAATCTCCCCGTGCCTACACGAGAACGCAATGACTGTGTCTTTAGCCGGTGCTCATGAAAAGCGCTGGTGTTGACGATTAGGTGCTGGTACAGAGCACAGAGCACAGGAAACCATGGGCTCAAATTAAGCATTGTTCTCAAGGCCAGACTGGAAATGTGGCGCAGCGGCCAGGGCAGCTTACTGTGAAGCACAGGGCTCAAGGTTTGATCCCTGGCACCAGCGGCAGCACAGTCCAGCACCATGTGACTATGGGCAATAGGTCACTCAATCTTACCAAAGGCCCCCAGCGCCTTGAAACCCTTAGGGGGTGATTAGTTCGTGCTTTACAAATACCAGGTTAATCTAAAATCAGTCATGGCAAAAAGTTCAAACCAGCCCCACTCTGCAGGAGGCCATGACTAGACTGGGGCCCTGGGTACTTGGATGGTGGGTTGTGGCAGCCCCACAGGCTCTAAAAGCAACCCCCTAGCCTGAAGCTCACCCAGGGCAGGGCAGCTTGGCACATTCCATATCTGATTGGGCACCCCAACTCATTTTAAATTGAAGCAGCTTCCAAAAACACTTGTAGCGCCAGGGGAGACGCTGGAGAATGGTTGTAACATCCCACACTGCGTAATTTAAACTATTTGTGATTATTAAGTTGTATTATTTTTCTGCCATTCTAATCTTTGCACCTGTTTATTTTGCAAGTGCAGGCTCTCTATTGTATGTATTCACTTGTTTTTATTTCTATAATTTATGTAGCACGAGTGCACTTGTAGAGCTAGAATCTCAGAACATTCTGGAAGCGCTGCACACTAAGGACCACGACCGTGGGCAACATTAAACTAGAATCTGAGGACAGCTTTGGAGGGCTCCGCAATAACGCTCATGGAAGTGATATTGCTACAATCTCAGGAACGTAAGGAAGGGCAGCACATTAACGCCTGTGGACTTCAGGGTGCTAGAATCCCAGCAAAGCATGGTAGGCCGCACAATGTTGCCTGGCAGCATCATGGCACTAGGATCTTAGGACAATGAGGAGAGCTGTGAGATGGGAGAGTAAGTGCACAAGTACTTAAAAAGAGGCAAACAGGGACGGACTTGGGAGCCAAAAGCAGCACTGGCACCCGGCCCACTCCCTTCATCTTCTCACGCAATCTCTCTCGTTCCACCCACCCAGTCTCTTACTCTCCTTCTCCTTAGCTGTCAAGATTCCCATGTACATGTGTGACTAATTAGTCCAGCCTTGTTTTTTTCTTAGAATTATTGAACTTGTGGCCCTGGTTCTATACTAGGTTAATTAAGACTACCAGTACTTAATTTGTAAAAAAAATAAGTGCTGGGGCCCCAAGTTTTGTTCAGATGCCCACAGCTGACTCTCTCAAAGGTTGGCTTGCCAAATACCAAAGCTGCGTAGTCTTGATTCCACCTCATGCTTCTTTAATCCACCGCTAGACACTCCTTGCTTCTTTATCACACTCTTGCAAGTTTCATTTCATCCCTGTGTTCTCATTTTGTTACCTTTTTCCCGTCTTTCTCTTCCCACTTTTTCCCCCCGGTTGCCTTTTTTGCTCTCTTGCTCCCTTTTTCTCTCTTGCTCTGTGTCAAAGTCTTATGAGGGAAAATAAGTACCAGTCCCCAAAAATGAGTGCCAGTGGGCTCCACCTGCAACCACCTGCTCAAATTAAACACTGAATCCTTCAAGTGCCAAATTTCTAAGAAGAACATGGGACAGGCCTAACTAGTTGCATGTGTGCCAGAGAATTTTGACAGCTATGATTCTTTCCTCTCTTCTACCTCTCTGATCGCTTTCTCTCCAGGTTCCCCTTCCCTCTCTTTCTCTCTCTTTCTTAAAGCCACCCTATGTCTGCTGCAATTAACCTCTGGGAACTGAGGAAAGAGACAGAGACGCCACTGGCAGCTGTTGACTTTCAAAACTGGCCTCCAAGAGCTGCAGCCCACCGGGGAAATGGCCAGTGGAATAAAAGGCCTGGTAGCATTCAAATATGACAGGTAATTATTTGAATGAAGGACTATCTTTTTAAGGTGCTACTAGGCTGCCTGCACGCAAGAAGATGAACTCCAGCCTCAAAGAGTTACATCAGTTATTCCAATAATGTGTGGGTCCTATGTGCCCACTGGCAAACACTGCATGAGGTGGCGTAGCAGGGGAATGTCTCTGCTCGATGCTCCAACCATGCTACTTTCAGTGATTGGACAGAATATCAAGTTCTAAATATTGTGAGACATACATATTGCTAAAATATATTGTTGCTACCAAAATATCGTAAAATAGAATATCTTTGGCAAGAATATTGTTTTTTTGGAATATTATATTGTTTTCAAGAATATTGTTGTTTTTAGTATTGTTTCCTTTTATAAAGCTGTACTAATATAATTTCTAAATTAATGTAATATATTTCAGTTAATACATACATTTCAGGTGTTAGTATTGTTGCTGTAACTCTTATTAGTTTTTAAAATATCATTTGTAATTTTAAGTGTTTTAGAAATGTATTTTAAAATGCAATTAGTTATTTATAGTGTAGTAGCGAGTTGTGAGGTTTGTAGGGGAGTAGGCTTGGAGGTAATTACATTATAATTAATTATAATTTAAAGGTAGTTATTTTTGTATTGTAAATTAATTAAGTGATTATTAATTATGTGAATGTTAAATTGTTATATTATATTGTTTAGTTTAATTAGTTGATTTTAATGTATATTTTTTTAGTATTAGTAAAATTAAGTCATATTTGAGTAGTGGGTTGCTGGTTACTTGGGGAAATAGGGTCGAAAGCTAATTAAATTTTTTTATTTAAATAAAAAAAATTATCGATGAAATATTTAATTGAATATTAATTATGTAAATGACTAGATTTTTTAAATGTTGTTTAATTCTTGAAGTGTTTTAATGTGTATTTTAATCTCTATATGTTTACTATTCATGTCGTTTTTTAAGACAGTTTTATTTTTAGGGGTGGGAAGATATTAAAGGTATAATATATATATATATATTTTTTAAATTTTATTTATCAGTTTTCAACAAAAGTCAAATTGTTATGATACATCGATATGCAGGTACATTCCAAGTTATAATATTTTGCATATAAATTGTTTTTTTATGTGTAATTGATTAACTGAAAATCGAATATGCATAATTTTACTGTTGTACTTTCTATGGTAATCATTGTGTTTTAAGTTAATTGTTCATTAATTCAATTGTAAATGCTTTTAAAATTTTGCAATTGGAAAGATTTTTGTTTTTAAATTTTGTGTTTTTTGTACTGATTTAAACTAAATTATTTGATTTTTTTTTTAAATATTGTACTTTTTTGTAAGTGAATTGTTTTATAAATAACTTTTTTCCATTTTTATTTTATACTTACATTTTTTTCATATTTTTCTTAAATAAATTAGTATTTATTTTTTCTACGTACTATAATATATATATTTTTTTTTTTAGGTATTGAAATATTTTTGGTTAACAATTAGGACATGTATCCTTATATGTAATCCTTTTGAAGTCCAACACTTTCCCTCCTGTTGCTTAGACTGGAGTGGTAATGGTTAATCTACTCCTTTGGAAGTCCAACGCTTTCCCTACTGTTGTTGGAATAGTAAATCTAATCCCTCCGAAGACAAACAATTTCCCTACTGTCAGTTAGACTGGCGTGGGAATAGTACATCTAACCCCTCCGAAGTTCAACGCTTTCACTACTATTGCTTTTTGAATTTTTTTTAAATATTTTAGATTTGGAAATGTTTATATCATTTCTAGAGAAATGTTTTAATAATATCATTTTTTATTTACTATACTAGTTTAATTAATAATTTTTTAATATATTTTTTACTTGTTTTTTATTTATAATATTAGTTTTGAACATTTGTAAAATTATTAAATGAACATTAATATACATTAAAAATAGTTTTTATTTCTAAATTTACTGTATGGTATAAATAAATGAAACTAACTTTAATATGTTTATTATAAGATTTTAATTTGATCAAATATATTTGCTTGTATACATGTTTGTTAATTTTCAATTGATTTTACGTTAATATTTACAAGTGAAATATTGGAAAAATTGCTTATTTATAATTGAGAAATGTTTGACTATATATGCACACTCACACACACACACGCATTACAGAGTGGTGGAAATCAGATAGGAATTCCTCTGATTTGTGGTCGCTAATAACTTTGCACCCAATTGACGAATCTACACAAAACTTTGAAGACCTATTCCTTTTTCTACATTGACAGATGATGCAAAGTTTCACAAATATGTGGACTGTGTTTGAATATTACAACACTGCATGTGAGTTTTCCTTGGGTTCTGGGTTACCATACTTATTATATCTCTGTCACTTAGATAGGCCTATGAATCTTGACGGTTCGTTTTTACTTTGTATTGACCACCAGCAGCTACTGTTGGCTTTGAAGATTTACCTTCTGGATCACCTTTCAGACCAGCGACCGTTACTTTGACGATCTAGGTCAGTGGCACTTGTACCTTTTTATTTTTTCTTATACTGTACTATCCACAACCTTGCATACAGGGAAGGTGTGGTTCCTTCACTTTCTTTTTCCAGTGCACTTTATGGTTAGTTTAATGAGGGTCGTAGGTTCTTCTGCTTCCTCTTTCTTGGTCAATCTGTGCACACTCTTAGATCACTTGGCTATGGGTTTGCACACCTTTGGAACGTTAACACACAGCATGACATCTTGCTCCATCTTTTGACTTGATCACTTTGTTCACGGGCACTATATCAAGTCCAGTCCTTTACAAACAGGTTTTTTAATCATTACACCCAGTGAGGTTTTCCATGCCGTCTTTTTCTTTGATCACTTAAAGATAATAAGTAGATGAATTTCTGGTTTGTTCTACATATTATTTGACTTTAATCACTTGCGTTTAATGTCATGTACTTTTCTTTGATATGTTTGTATGTATACATTACAGCCTTGAAAAAGTCACTGGTATGACACTTTACTTAACTGTACTCCACTCTATGCAAATAAATTCACAACACTCTTCCCCAATCTATGCCATTGCAGAACAACATGCTCAATGACACTCCATTGCATTTCACGACACTCAATGACACTACACTATACAACACTCAACTGTACTGTACGACATCCCACTCCACTGTACGACACACCACTCTACTCTACAATACTCCACTCCACTGTACGACACACCACTCCACTGTATAACACTTTACTCTACTATACGCAACTCCACGCCACTCTACTCATTGTACTCTATTCCACTTTACAACAGTAGACTCTAAGACACTTAGGAGTCAATTCCGATTCGGGCCGGAAATTTCTCCGACCGAGCCGGACCCGGAGAGATTTCCGACCGAATCGGACCCGTGCAGTCCGACCGAACGAGTACGATGCGTCCGTATGTTATCGGACTCGAGTCGGTCGGACTCCCATTGATGTCAATGGGAGCCGGTCGTACAACGCGTACGCGGGCTCCCATTGACTCAATGGGTGCGAGTCGGACAAGGGCGCCCCCTACAGCGGGTACGCGGCGAAGCGATTCGCGCCGTACACGCACAGGTAGGGGGACCCATGGGTCCCCCTGTGTGCGACTCGCGCGGCTACGCATGCAGGGGGTCCGACACGGACCCCCGAGTACTGCTCCGACTGCTCTTACGAGCCGGAGTGCGCGGCTCGGTTGGACTGCTCGCGGCGCGCATCGTACTTACCCGGCCGGGAAACGTCTCCATTGCGCGGTGCGAGTCGAGTCCGAGCGAGTCGGTCGGAGCGGTTCGAGCCGGGAGCGAGTCGGTCGGAGCGGTCGGGACGCCCGGACGAGTCGGTCGGCGATTTCGCATCGTACTCGCTCGGCCGGACCCGCGTACGGTTCGGTCGGGAAACAGGGCTCCGAATCGGATCCGGTAAAGCCGAATCCGATTCGGAGCCCTACCGGCCGAGATCGGAATCGGCCCCTAGACTGTATGGCACTGTCCTTCACTATACTCTATTGCACTGCTCTTAACAACACTCAATTAAATGAAACTCCAGACTACGAGTTGAAACACATTTTTATTAAAAAATAAAAACCATTTAAACTCAATGAAAAAAAACAAAGGTTAAAGATAAGTTATAGTTAGGAAACTTTAATTATTCTTTCTATACAACTTAAACTATACAAACATTAGAAACTTTAAAGTTATAGTTACAACTTAAATTTATAATTTGCGCCCCACGATTTATATCTTACATTTATAATTTATACTCCCCCTTCAATTTACTATAAGTCGCGCACCTCTGTACAGTCTTGTCACCTCACTCGCCACACCACATTAACTATGTAGTGTGTAATTAGATCAAAGTGGAACATGTTTTACAGATGGGGATTGTGAGTAGCGACGAGAACTTTTACACCCTAAGGGGCCTATTAGGATGGCGGGCGAACTCATCCTCGCGGTGTTGGGACCGGCCGCCAGACGTGCGGCGGTCCCGCACCGCTAATTAGGATGCGACGTGGCGGTCGCATTCCGCATTGTTGACATTGCGGCGGGTGCTGCTTACAGCAGCACCCACCGCAATGCCAAAGTGCCATGGTGTGCATTTGCATGCACAACGTGGCAGGCACTGCGCGGTGCCTGCCACCTTGTGCATGCAAATGGAAGTGCAGCCCCCCACACCCCCGGGGGCCCGCAACGGGCCCTCAAAGCACATCCCCGCCTGCCTTTCCATGGCTGCATCGCCGCCATGGAAAGGCCAGCCACCGCAATCATCATAATATGGATGGCGGTGCCTGCTAGGCACCGCCAACCATATTGTGGCCCAAGTTCGCCCGGCCGGCAATCAGAACGATTATAATATGGCGGGGGGTAAATCGGGTTGCGATGGCGGGCGGATCGCCACCGCCGGGACGGCGATGGCGATCCGCCCACCATCCTAATCACCCCCTCAGTTCCTACACACAACTATTGTGGTCATAGAACAGCTCTGTAGCTCATATTGCTGTTTGGCACCCACTGTCAATCCTTTACCCTGGCTAAGACAAAAAAGTCCTTCTCTGCTCAGGTTCAGTCGATAAAAGTTGGCTAGCTGCAGAAACAATGCAAGCAGGTTAGCCTTTGGTATGCTAGGTTAAAATAGTAATAATACTCGAAAGTGGCCCGTGGCAGCAGCTTGTGGCAGTGCCCATGGAAGCAATCTTGGTAGCAAACTGAAGCAGAACAATTCCAGGAAGTCAGTCATGTTTAAAATATTCCCAATTCCAAAGACGAAGTTTCTGGAGAAATGTTATTCTTATCTTATTGACTGCTTTTCCACAACAGTTAAGGTGGTTAAGAGTTTCCCCTAATGCAGTTTAGGAAAATTTCAAATTTTATTTAATGCCATTCCTGACATCTTGGTGAAGATATGGCCATAGTTGATTTGGATGGACGGAATTCTGTGAGGAATCCAGCAAGAAGTGGTGCCTGAACCGGAGCCACCAAGTTAAATTAAGAGAACGTGTCGAAAATAGGAGCTGAAACGACACAGTCAACTCCCGACCGTTCCATCGCTCTGTTTGCTGGTCTGTTGACAGTTGCAATCAGGGACTGTTGTTGTGCACGACATGTCAACTTCTATGGGTGATTTCAGGAAAGCCCTGAGTAGTTGCTGTCCTTTTCCCTTTCTTCCTTAAAAAATGCAAAAACAGATGTAAGCAGTCACCCATAAAGGTGATTTCAAAACTCCAATTAATGTTTATTTTCTTAATGTATTCTATTTAATTTTTATAATACACATCATGAACTCAATTTTCTCAAGGCACATTAGGCATAAACGGCACAGAACCAAAGAAAAGCAATAATCCGGGGTTTCATCAAATGTCATTCTGTGCAGCAGTGGGAAGGACGACAGCATTACTAATTTGTTAAGCCAGACTACAGTTTGTTGCTGTTGAGCCTGGTAAACACCATCACATGGGAGGGATCAGACTCTGTTCTGCCCTTGAGTCAGCATTCTGCATAGTCACCTGCTATTTTACCTATTCCCTAGTCCCAAATAAACTCCTTGACGTCACTTCCTGCTAGCATGCCCCCGGTGCAGGCTACAACATGGATTCGTTGAATGGCCCATAAGTTATGAAGTGAAGAAGGTGGGTGTCAATACGCATCTCCTTTGAAGCAGCTCAGGCGACACAGAGTCAGTACGGCACCCAGTTCCCACTAATCTATTCCTGCTTAGAAGTGCTGGACTTGTTTCTTGTCCTTTTTGCAGTTTTGTGCAGTAACATCACTTCCCTTTCCAATTAAGGACATAAAGGTGCACTTAGCGAGCAGCACCTGGGCCCTGCTTGTTGAAGGGAGATACGGGGTCTAACTTCTATTAGAGCATTCATATGTAGGGAGATCCATTGATGACTCAAGTGCCAGAGGGCTAATAATGGATGTTATAGACCACCTGCTCCACCATTCCAATGCACATCTGACTATTTTTCTCTGTTAAATTTGGAACACACACTATTCTAGGAGGGTGAGATGTTCTAATACCCTGTACTACAGTTGTTGAAGGCCTAGTACTCTGGTAGAGGGCCCTTCATGGCCGGTATGGCCCTTGCTAGTGGGCTGAATGCTAAATTGATGTCAAAGTTCAGATGGGAAACATTTGCACTGTCCCCTAATTTCAAATGGTTTAAATGTTTCTCATCCCTACTGTTTGGGGAGCTGTGATTAAACACAGTGATAAGATACCGTAAAATGGCAGGTTTATGAAGCCTACCTGAAATTACTCTGGGATGACTAGCCTAGCTCTGTCATTACAACACCTATTGGACAGGAGTGAAGTATGACTCATTTGAAGTATGAATGCATTTTTATTTTTGAAATCAATGCATTTTTATTTTTTAAATGAAATCGTCCAATGGGCATGACTGACAGCCAATTACCTAAGAGGACATTTTTATCCTCCTCTGTAGGCAAAGATCTGGCCAGGTGCCACTAATCCCTATGGTTTCTGTATTGGACACTTGAGGAACACCCTGCAGTTGCTAGGTCCCTATACAGACTGTCTGACAGCTGGTATGAATGTTGAAGAGAGGGAATATCGTCACATGTGACTTGAGTGAAGAATGCATTCCGATTGGCTCTTGTCATGGCTAATTGTCCTGCACCCCTGAATGACTGACTTCTCTGAGAGTGGCAAATCTTTAGGTCTGCATGGTGCGCATGCCTGTCACTTGTTGAGAATGTGTTGCGATATCTAGGTTGATGAGAAGACTCCCACCAAGAGTTACTCTTTAACAGTTAATCTGCTAAGGCTACTTTGAAGACAGACGCCTTAAGAGGGGTGCAGATATTATTAGGCTTTCTGGTTTTGCCCACCTAGGAAAACATATATTGTGTTTTTCCCTTTATTTGGCTTTTCTCAAAATTGGATTAAACTCAACAAAAGAGCCAAAATTAGTAAAGGGGATCACCCAACAAATAAACCACTGAAAAGATATGGATATGTTTCAAGCTTGCTAGGTCCAATGTGTCAGTGAGTTTTCTTCCTAGGTGGTGGTTTCTATTTAGTTCTTTCACCAATTAAAGGTGAGGGTTATTCGTTCCTCTTTGGTAGTCTACCAGAGTGCAGGCATGCTGCCCCCGCCTTTAATTCAGGGGTGCGAGCTCATAATACACCTCCCCATAGTGTGGTAAGGGAACTGGGGCCTTCAAAGGATCAGAGGTCAACAGTTTACTTCAATCGCATGACGTGGGGTTGTTTGCTTATTTAATAAATACCTGTTTAAGGCAAGTCAAATTTTATTCAGTGAGTGCAGTTGGCTGGGCTGCCTCGCTGTAGTCTGCAAGCGAGCCTGACTGGATTACACCATCTTTGTAGGAGCACATCCAGAAAAGATACAAAAGGTCTCAGGGGAGTCCAACTTACAAAGAAGGGTCCTTATCCCTCTCGTGTTCATCGGTAGCTTCAACACCAACAAAAGGCATATGGCATCATCCAATCACCTGGGTCACACGAGGATATGCTGTAAATACACTTTTGGTAATTTGGTGTTCATAAAACTGTAGGTCATCCATCTGTCTCCCTTCCTCCTAGATAAGACTTTCATTTTCTAGATGAAGCTTTGTGGCAGCAAATGAATGACGCTTTGTTTTTACTTTACCCTCTCACAATAGTGTGAGGGTAAAGTAAAAACATTAATACGTATAAGCTAACCTCATGGAGCGAGTGGTAATGCCAGTGAATTTTTATATAATAAAATTGTCTACCTAAAGCATAAGCTATTTTCTTTGCCAGGGGAACGGTTGGCACAGTGAGATGCTCCAGACTCACAAGTCACTGTGTATTTCTGGGGCACAATAATTATAATATGGTGCCTTTCAGAGAGATGCATTTGCAGAACAGTGTCTTGTGTAACTTAAAACTTTTTTATATCTGGGCTGTTTTTGCTTTCCACAATTAGAGAACCCCAAACGTGAACCCAAATCTCCTCTGGTCTCCTTCTGTGAGGCCAGGGCAAGAGAATTCCGAAGAGAGTTAGAAGTTGGCACTTTTTTTGTCAAACCTTATTTGTTCACTTCAACCTGTATAAAAGGTTTGGTCCAATTGAAAGTTCCTAGTCAGACCCAAAGGGACAAAAAGGACGTACCCTATACCAGGGTTCCCTTCAACACAAGTTACCAACTTGCCTGCCAATTTCTCAGAAGCTCCTCAGAGTGCCAGCAAAAATAAATTCTTCTGGCCTTGCATCTGTGGGACCAGGTAGCCCACAATTAGCAATAAATGATTCAGCCTCCGACCATCACCAGCTCCCTTGCAGTAGGTTTATAAACCAGCCCTTTTCTGCGCTCCCATACCAGTAAACACCAAGCACAGTCAAGGAAAGTTAAAAGGAACCCTGAATGCCTCCGAGAGTTTGATCAGACTTACTCTATGCGCAGAATATGTGTGGCACTACTATTAGAGCAGCAGGTGCAGTGACAGCGCAGCCCCAGGGTATGAGCGGCCCACTGGGTCCCAGTTATGAGTGTTTTCACTACCCAGCCTGGGCGAAGCTAAGACATTTTCCCTGCTTGCTTTTGTGCTTTTGGCAACCTTGCTTCATCCATCCCTGGTGCAGAACATAGCTGAATTGGACAAGGTCCTCCCTTCTTGTGGATGATTGAGCACAATGCTTGTAGTCCCACCCTGAACATGACCTGCTGGTTCAACCTGGCAGTTTGCTCTAGACTGCACGCTGTATGTTGAGCTGAGATTTCCAAGCTAACACCTAAATACACGAAGTCATTTCCTTGCTTTAAGACTTCAGATCTGAAAATACCTTTCTTCGGTGAAAGACCTCTTCCCAGCTTGTCCCTATAAAGCTCAGAGATCACCTGGTGCACCACCTCCAGATGCTTTTCGAACTTGACATTTTTAAAAAAAACTTTTCATCCCTTCAGTAATCGCTACTTTTGTTATAAGCACCCATTTAAGTAAGAACTCGGATTTAATTTGGGATGGATAATTGCTTCCTGCTGCTCTATGTTAATCAACGCTTACCCTTAGAATGTTGCTAGTTGGGATTCTTCGGGATAGTCCATGACAGTATATTAGGTTGTTAAAGTTTTAAGTGTTGTAGAACTGCTTTGAACTCACTTTCATATTTTGCCACTTTTCGTATTTCTGTAGGTAATGGGCTTGGGTTCAGTCTCTGACCAAACCGAAGGGAAATTGAAAAGTTAGGGTTCAACTTTGTGTCAATAGGTGAGCCCTGTTCGAGGTCTCAGGTCTTTTCTCTGGGGTCCATTGCTGCAGGGATCAGGCAGCACTCTACTTACCCTACTAGCAAAGGCACCGGGTACTCGGTCTGCAAAGGAAAGTTGGCCTCACTAAGCTTCCTTGACTCTCCGAGTAGACATGGATAAGCAGTTAAGGCCTAGCTCAATGTGCAAGAAGCATCTAGGTACCGTACAAAACAATGTTCGAAGTTGCAACAGGTATTTAATTGTGGAGCCAGTGCTGTGGGTGCACAACACTTTAGTAATAACTCAACAATATAAAAAAAAAATACAGTTTAAATTGTAAGCCAATTGATAAAAAATGCTTAACAAAAAATACAATAACAGTGGACAATTAATGTAATGCAATAGGAAAGTAAACTAAGGATGCGCAAAATTTGTGTAATTTGCTTTCACGTAATTAATTATGCAAAATTATTGGAAAATTATACAAAAATTGCTCGTAATTATGCGAAATGCAAACCATCTTTAATGTTATATTTTTGCACAAAATGCGGTCTTGCATCAATTTTTTATGTGAGGGCGGATTTCGTTCTAAAACAATTGTGCGAAAAACACAATTGCCATGAACAACAGCTACTAGCATTCTGGTTGTTCGTGTTCCCACACTCCTGCGTTATATTTTTGTCACAAACGGTGGTATGATTACACAACGTGGCATAATGGCATAATTTGAGGAATTTCGTGTAAGAAGCGTGGCATGAAATCTCTGAAATTACCTTGCATAATTTAAAAGTCACCTGGGCCTTTGGGTTAGGTGAAGTTCACAAACAGTAGAGGTTTGCAATCACTAGCTCCCTCTGCTCAATATTCGGCAACATGAAAACTCTCAACCCTCCATTGAAAATAGTTACATTGTTAGAATCAATAGCATTTTCGGTTTGCAACTGGACAGCGTTTGTGAACAGAAACTAAGCAAAATCAAGGTAAACAACTGAGAATCTTGGTAACCTACAAAAGAAAGGAAGGGTGCTGACTCCAGAAATGCAAGCGTACCTTCTGGGTTTACCGTTCGTGGGGTGAATCACCTTAAATGGGGACATCTTGCTCTCTTCAAGCCCTAGAGGCTCTGGGTGACTGACTTTATAGTCAGGCGAGACCTACCAAGATAGTGAAAGGAGGAAGATCTCTGTCTACCCAGAGAAATGCCTGCACAGTCACAGACTCCAAGGGCTTTGACCAGGCTACGCAGGCCTCTTTGTATCTGGCTAGCTGGCAAACCAAATAGGTGCTGGACCTTCACAACAACACTCGGGTGAAAAGAAAACAGTTAAAGGTGGTGAGGCGAGAGATTGTAAGCAGCAGGGGGAGTGACAGCTCACTTTCATTTGTAGCAGTAGACTTCTTGACTAGCTCTGCTCTGGTGGGGCGTAGAGTGGGCTTCAAGGTGCTGTGTCTACATCGCTGGTGTCCATACGCTGGCTAGGGATTTCCAGACATACAAGGCAAGCAGCAGGGTAGGCCAATAGAGCTTGAGCTGGGATCTTCAGGCTTGTTCATAGTCAGGTAGACATGAGCATTACTCTGGTCTATTAACTGAAACAATAAAGTGCATTCTTCTTCTACTCTGGTCCACATTCTAGAATCACCAATTGCAACACGCCGATACCGGGTCAGGTCCCTATCCATTTACTATGCTGGAGGGAAGCTCTAGCTTATATGTACAAGTACAGGCAGTTGGGGGATGGTCCACTGTCAGTACAGTCAGTGCACCCCCTTCAGGTTCAAATGGTTCAGCCAAGCAGGCTGGGACACAGTTCCCCTCATCAGAGAGAAGTCTGGATAGGTCCTCTCCCCACAATGTACTGCAGTGATCACTGACTACATACTGATGACTGCGTACACATTCCTTGGGGTTAGTCTGTGTGAAACGTTTTGAGTGCCCTCAAAACAGCCCTGAAAGCACAGAGCAGCAGAAGCAGAAGTGATTGATGTGGTTGTCCTCTGTAAGCTTCATCCATCATCCATTTTGCAGCCATCGTTTTTAATAAGGTAAATATTTAGGTACAGGAAACCCAATGACAGGTACACCATCGATGTTCGCAAAATATTTACTCTACTCACAAGTATGTTTGTGATCAGTTTCTGCAAAAGTTGAGCTCATTTTTTAAGGGAAACAGCGTTTACAATGCAAGGCTTCACAAAGTGGTTGTTACAACGACCGCGTTGTTACCACGTGTGCCATTACATCGCAAGTCGTATCAACAGCTTGCTGTAGGGGGCGTGCTACACCAGGGAATGTGTTGGATTTTAAATCCAACACCTTCCCTGCTGTTGCACCAACTGGAGTAGGAATAGTAATTATTACTATTCCTATGTCCAGCGCGCCCCCTACAGCAAGTCGTTGATATGACTTGCTATGTAATGGCACGCGTGGTAACAACGCGGTCATTGTAAGGACCGCGTTGTAAAGGCATGCGTTGTGAATGCATGTGTTGAAACGTCATCATTCATTTTTTAAACCAAACTCAAACAAAAACCAACACAAAGAAGCTTCCACCAGTCACAAATTTCTGAACTTAATTTATATTTATTTGGTGACCAGTAGACAGCCTACGTGGGTACAGTTAGGCACCCCAAAAACTATAATATACTGCCACTAGCCTGGATTGTCCAGTTTTCAAGAGGGCTACCAAAAATATAAACCTGAGGAGCACCAATTTGCAGTTTTCGAGGTCCCTCGGGAGCCAGGGATGCACAACCTCTTGTCAAAGAGCAAAAGAAATAGCAATGCTCATAAAAAAATGCAGAATAGCGCAGCTGCACAGGCTGTTAGGTGTTTTGTCCTTACACTGTGGGTGTCACTGTAACCCACCCATCTATCACCTTAATCTTAACCGCTCTGACAACCGAGCCACTGTAATATTTGCATAGTGCACAATGGTGCTCACTTTATTTGGTGCCATGGATTAGACATTTGTGTGTATTCTCCATTGAGTGAAAGTCACAAAGACGTGACGAAAAGGCCGTATATCCATGTCTGCATTAACTGTATACTGCATGGGCTTTTGGGTAACACTGAACTCTGTATGAACACGCCAGAAATGCTTAACAGGCCCTAGACCCACAGATTTAATTGCAGGTCACTCTGAACACTAATCCTCACTCAGCAGACTTTTTAGCTTCCCCAAGAACCGCAGCTTCCTTGAACCATGATCAAACACAAAATGTCCATTTTACTGTCATTTCTGATGTCTTCTAGACATGGGGCTTTCTGGGAAAGCCATAGCCACGAATATTTGAAGCCTGCATTGTCCACTCCATCTTCCACTCCGCTCGAAGGTTACTGCATGCATTTCTCTTTTCATCTGTGCTCTTTCACTAGCCCAACACGTACTGATTCATTGTCATTTTCCAGGGCTTTTGTTAATGACATAAAAACATTCCTACATGTTAAGCGGGCCGTCTACTGCCCAAAGGCCAACACAATGAAATGGAATAGAGGAGGCAAACGTGAACCCGGCTTCAAAGCCTCATGTCTCAGCATCAGCGATGACTGCTCCAGTTCCTGTCTAGGTTCTGGGCTTTGTCAGTATTATTAGGACTGGTGCTTAACCACAGCCTGAATGGGTGGCTAATTGCTAAATTGACTGTCCTAAAGTATTCACCCAATGTACTGAAGAGTGCTTAGCATCTAACAGGCAAAGTGGAAACTGGAGGAATTGGCCATCATTTGGGTAGTGGTTGCCCAGATTTTTTCCTTGACTGTTTTTTCTGGCTTTAGAACTCTGCACATTTTACTCCTGCTAACCAGGGGTAAAGTGCCTGTGCTCCCCTTCTAAACATAATGAACCTGATGTACACCTTATTTGCATATTTAATTTACCCGTACATCCCTAGTATATGGTAAAAAGGGTACCAATGGGCTGTAAGCTAAGTGTCACTAATGGACTGCAGCACCCATTGTGCCATCCACTACAGTGGCAAAGCAGAAATGACAGCAGGCCTACCATTTGTAGCCTGGCTGTTGCAGTTTCAAACTGTAAATTCTACCTGTCAAAATAAGTCTTTTGACAGATCTAAACCTTTCTTTTAAATATTTATAAGTCACCACTATGTAGGCCTTAATGCCCACAAGGTGGGGTGTATGGAAAGTAGAACATGTAGGGTTTTAATGTTAAGTATGTCCTTAGAGTGACAAAGTCACAAAAGCAATTTTCACTGTAGCAAGGCTGGCAGTTCCATGTGAAAACACGTGGTTACGTTATTATATTTAATAATACTCATTTTGGTTAGGAAACAGCTTGAAAAATAATTAAACAACTATTTTAAAAGTTATTAAAAATCCAATTCAATGATGAAGTCGAATTTTGGATACATTTTAAGGAAAACGTAATTTTAGAAAGTTACCTTTTCCCTGCCTAAAGCCTCTGGAGGCCCATTTGCATTTGCTCTACCACTTCTGCCAGGCAGTAATTACCATTTGAAGAGGTGTGAAAACTACCCCCAAAACAAAGGACAAAGGCATGGTTGGGGGGAGTTGCTGTTGTTCCCTTGACAGGATGACCAGTGGGCTTGGGCTCAGTAACAGGATAAACTTCAAAAAAGCCACCCCTGACATAGTCAAATGTTATTTGACACCTGGGCAGGTCCTTCCTTTGTTCCTCCCAGCTAGGCAGGCTTTTTCCACAGTAGGCCTCTTTTTGATATTACAGTGTCAAATTCTGCTTAACATGGCTGCTGGGATTTACATATAACACTGGGGGCGCACTTGAAAGGCAGGGCAATAGGGTGGCAAAACAATTCTTGTGCATCTACTGTCTGGATACCAAAAAACCCTGATTTGATCTACCAAACTTCTGTCTCTGGGTTTATTCGGGGTATAGTGACTGCCCCAAACTGGATTTTAGTTGAGGACACACCCCCAGTGCTCAGAGCCCAAGTTTAGTGTGGCCGAAGACTTCTGCCATCTTGAAAATGCCCAAAGTGGGAAAGATTGGCCCAGAGAAAGTTTACTTCATTGCTTAGGGCATGCTCAGGAGTCATTCTCACCCACTTGTTCATGCCAGGCATAAATGTGACATCTCCTGGCACCCACTTCGGAACACTCCTGGACCTGAGGAAGATGGGAAGAGGACTGAACCTGCTCTTTGCGACCTGAAAAGAGCCATTAAATGACTGGATCTGCTCTCTCTTGTACCCAGAACAAAGAAGTGGACTCCAAGGGCCATAAGGCTGACCTACTGTTAAAGCTACAGGGACACAGCAAGCTACAAGATGCCTTTGGCTGCAGCTCACCAGTGGCAACTGGACCTGAACTGGACACTACTGTCTGGGCTCTGTCTGACACCTTGTGAGTCTCAAAGTGCCTCCCCGAGGTTCTGGGGGCACTTTACAAGTCTACGTCTGTGGTGGATTGAAGGACAAAAGTCAGAAGATAAAATCTTTGACTAAGATGAACCTGGTTGTTGTATCTGGCCTGTACTCCATCGCAGTCAGCGTCAAATTGCGCCTAGGTCTCAGTCTACTGTGACATTGACACTTTATGCTTCTTGGCTATATTCCGACTTGAAACTTTAAAAATTCATATCTCGGGTTTATCTAATTGGATTTTTGTAAGTTTGGTGTCATTTTGTTTATTAAATCATTTTATATTTTTCTAAGTCAGTTTGGGAATTTTATTATGCTGCATGTCGACTTTATTACTGCATATATCCTTTACACATTGCTCTAAGTTAGGCCTGTCTGCTCTGTGTCATTGCTAACAGGGAGTTGAGCTCAGCTTAATTTGGTAACTGGGTGGGCTCACCCTGACAAGGTTTGTGATTATTCCTTGAGGTGGGTAATCACCAGCCCCAGTTAATAATCAATTTCTTACACAAATCACATTGTCTATATTTCTTCACATCATACCAGTAGGATACAAGCACAGTGACGTATAGAGCAGTGAATGTAAATCAAATGGAATGAACGCACAAAGTTGAAACATCTTCAATGCATGCACTTTTGGATTAAGCACAAATCTTGTTTAGACAAGAATAGACATCCAAAAATGTAAAGGGCTTTCCTCTTTCTATGAATGCCTTCAAACAACCTCTAGCTCTCTTCAGCCTGTATTGCTCACTTAGGGCCACATGTACGGCCGTTTTTAGCAGTTGCAAATGGGAAATCGGGTCATTTGTGACCGCTAAAAAGGCATGTAGCATTACCAAACCTATTTTGCGAGTTGGTAACCTGTTACCGCCTCACAAAATAAGTTTTGCGAGTCGCTATTTGGAAGGGGCATGCCAAGCGCGTCCTTCCTAATAGCGAGCCGCAGGGGGATGTAAGATTGTTTTGCACCCGCAAATGTGGTCGCAAAGCAATTGCAGTTACCACCAATTTCACACTGGTGAGAAGCCAATCGCAAACGGGAAGGGGTCCTCCGAGGACCCCTTTCCATTTGTGATTGGCAGCGAAAATGTTTTTTAAGAGCAGGCAGTGGTCCCATGCACCACTGCCTGATCTTAAAAAATGAAACTGAAACTTTTCATTTTTATTTTTGAATGCATCCCGTTTTCCTTTAAGTAAAACAGGCTGCATTTAAAAACAAAAGTTACTTTATTGAAAAAGCAAACACTGACATGGGGTCTGCTGTCCCCAGCAGGCCACCATCCCTGTGTTATTACCCATTCCCAATGGGTCCAAATTGCAACCTGCTGCATGGATATTGATGAGGCAGGTCATTTGCGACCTCACTGGGTATTCCTAAATGTGTCTGCGACACATTAGTACATTTCCTTTTGCAACTTGCAATTTGAGAGTCACTAAAAATCGCAAATTGCGAGTCGCAAAAGGAAATGGTTGTACATGTTGCCCTTAGCTTCTGCAGAAGTATTTGTCACCGCCATCGTCACCCAATTAAGCCTCTACTATTCCCCTACTGCCTCTTGTTATGTCCACAATGGCCTCTGTTTCCCCATCGAAGCCTTACCCACTCTCTTCTCCCGCTACTGCCTCTTCTGAGGTCCACAATGGCATTCGTTGCCATATTGGAACCTGACCCCTCTTCTGAGCCCCGTCTATCTCTTGTGATTTCACTAATAGCCAGTGTTCCATATTGAAGCCTTAGCACCTCTCTTGTTCCTCTACTGTTTCTACTGATGTCCCCAATAGGCAATGTTGCTGTATTGCAGCCAAACCCCCTCCCCGCCCTCCTGGTCCCCTGCTTCCTCTTCTGAAGTCCCCAATAATCTGTGTTCCCTATGTTCCCCGTTCTCCTGTTTCTCTACTGCCTCTTATAATGATCCCAAGTAGCTTTTGTTCGACTATTGAAGCAGAACCCTCCTCTCCTTTACCCCTACTGCCTCTTATGATATGCACAATAGCCATTGTCTAGAAGTAGGGACTAAAGCCTTATCCACTGCTCCGATAGTCCACGATAGACTCTGTTTCCTCACAGCAATGCTTTGTGAGACAGCCATTTCTTATCAAATTTCTTCTCATGGATTTGAAGCTGCAAACATGGGCATGATGTTGATCACAGGCCTTTATTCCGAGGTGATATTTAGTCTATGAATTTTCTCTGTTTGTTGACTTAAAGGCTAACTGCAAGTATTTTACAGTCTGTGAAGCGATGTTTAAATTCAGCCATGCTCAACTTTTTATTCATCTGAGGTGGCTATACTGAGGGCAAACTTGTACTGGCTAGTTTCATTGAAGGATTGTTATCAAATCCTCTGGGCTACCAACAGGAGTCCCATATACTCGTTTTAAGTAAATTAACATATGGCACCTATTCCGAGTGGGCGGCACCTCCCACAATTACCTGCAGATATGTTTTAGCAGTTCAAATCCTGTCAATATTTAAAATGGGAAAATTCCCATTATATACTGATACATGTACCGTTTCTGCATTTTATTTCCCATTTATCAGCTACCAACACAGAATAGAATGTATCTAGCCCATAAACACCTCACCCAGCAATGTAGGTATTTTCCCAGATGCGATGAATCTCACTAGCTGGAATGCATTCAATTATTTATTTTGCTGATGTCTAACATATCTATTAAACTGCATGGTACAGATGTAGAACATCGGTCTATCTCTCAGTTTATGTGGGAAGAGCTTTTGGTGCAGAAAATCGGCCCAGGGAACAGCTGTCGATAGAGGTAGAGGTTGGTGTGCTACCACCGTGTCTGAGATCACTGGGTAAAAAAAAAAAATTGTAAAATGTAAAATGTAGTGTTTCTTCCAGTTTTCAAGGTATAGTCACTGTTCGAAGAGGAAGAAATGGCAGTCCCACTACTTGCCTACAATCCAAATGCTTATTTGTACAATGCCATCAGTGGGCTGTTTCTGGGTTTGAGGTAGGTGTCACTGGTACTGAAGAAGACACAATATTACATTTGAACCACGAATGATCTAACAGGTACTAAAGGCACATTATGTACTAGCTTGTGGGACATACGTCAGAGAGCTCAAATTATGATGGTTGATCATGGCAGTGGGTATTCCTAAATGTGACCTTACATGGCTAACATAAAAAGACTTGGGGCCTGATTTAGAACTCGATGCATGGGTTACTCCATCCTAACGGAGACAGACATCCCGTTGGCCGAAATATAAATACTATAGGATGTCATGGGATTTATTTTTCGGCAGACGGGACATCTGTCACTGTTGTGATGGAGTAACCCGTCCGCCGAGTTCCACATCAGGCCCTTGGTGCCTAGTGAATGACCAGGATCCCAATCTTCAATTGACTATCTCTAGATTTATGGATGACATACAAGAGAAATGAGGGTTGAGTCTAGATTGAATCCTTTGCCAGTCACTAGATCCTTGAAGGGCAGACGGCAATGGGGTTATATGTACAGGTTAGGCCTTTTGAAAGAGAAACATGTGGGCACTTTAGAAGCAGCTATGTTAAAAAAAAAATGTTAACTCTGCTTCAGTACAAAGGGGAGAGGAGGTGGCCTAATGGCTAGGGTGGTCGACCTCAAAGCTGGGGAACCAGATTCTAGTTTCGGCAGGGACGCTCAACGTCCTGTGATTCTGGGCAAATCACTTAATCTCCCCGTGCCTAACAAAAATTAATGTGTCTGTCTGTAACACAACTGGTGCTCATGTAAAGCGTTCTGATACCTTTGGGTCTAGTTTGCGCTATATATAAAGCTCAAAAATAAAAACTCATGTTTCTCGATCTTTCGATGGAAGATAACATGATGTGAAACGTAATGAATACGATAGTATGTTATTCATATGTAAATGTAACATTATGAACAAGCAAAGATTGCAGCATTGAGTCCTCTTTGTTTTGTAAAGTAGTATATGAATTAGCAATATGGACAATATAAACATTTTATAAAAATTTGATCCTGCGGCAACAATTGTATGATAAGTTTGAAGGAATTAGATATCATTATCATAAAATGTATTGCACAATGCAAACCCACATTGTACATTCAGCCTTGAAAGACAAGAGAATGATGAGAAGGTGGCAGCTGGACCAAAAGATGAGGATGTTTATTTATTTCCTGGCTAAATTCCTGGATTTGAGGTAGAAGAACATGCCATAAGCGAAAACACCAAAGGATCATCATCCGGCACAAAATCTTTCACGCAGGACAGCTTTATCAATCAGGGTCAGAACCGTAAATCTGATTTCAGTATGAAGCTGGTCAGGTTATGCGTATCCCTTGGTGCAGAGTCATTAATAACTTGTGGTTTGTTAGAATTTGCTTAAAAGTTCCTGCTAATTGGGCTTTGACATAGTACAAGTTTGTGCTTCTTCTGGCCCTGCCAATGACAGCTCTCTGCACTGAGAGAGCAGAGACCATACGAGTCTTATGAGTGTGAGAGAGCAATAGGAAAGCACGAAAAAAGGCATTTACGTTAGAGTCCAGGGAAATGTCACAATGGAAGAGTACAACAAGAGTTTTAACTTTGTCAGCAGGAGCGGCTCCTCCGTAATGGCGGAGGAGCGCTGCCTTCCACTAAAAGATGAAAATTTGGTAATAAAATGATGATAAAAGCATTTTATTATCATTTTATTTTTACCTGTAACAGCCGATGAAGTGAGTTTTCAGCGGGCCAGGCAATCCTGTATGACAGGTATGTGGGAGGGGGAGTGGTGGGCACTTTTAAGTGCTCATGTCAGTTTAGCCAGCCGTCTTAGGCTGGCCAAACTCACATGCGCACTTCGGTTTCTCCAACCTAGCTGTGTTGTACAGCCGGGTTGAAGAAACGCAACAGGCTCCCAGGCACTGTCTGGGTGGCAAACCAGGCTGCTCAGACCGATCCCGCTGCTTCTCTCATGCTGGGAATAATATTCCCAGCATGAGAGAAGCGCCTGGATTGACATCTGGGAGTCTGAGCAGTGTGCAGCCAGAGTCGAGGATCAGGAAAGAGGAGCAAAGCGGTGGCCGTCGGAGCAGCAGGTAAGTGCAATTCCAATCATTTTAATTGTTCCCAACCCACCACTTAGCAATACGAGCAGCCACCACTGTTTGTCAGCTATGGGAACAGTACCCTGCCCCACCAAGATCTTTTCACAACACTGTGTTGTTCTATATTGGTCGTGGCTAGTATGGAATGGTCTGAAGACTATCACTGCATCTCAGCTATCTGCGGTGCTATCCTGTCATCTCTCAAGGTGATGGAATAAATGTAGCCTGGTGACCTTTGCTGCACCACAAACAGTGCAACAGTTGCATCAATGTTTTTGTTACAGGATCAATGTAACAGTAATATACCATTCTTTAAATAGAGAAATGTCTTTGCTAGAGATTGTAATTCTGTGGAATGAGCTAAAATATGAACAGTCGGAGTGAATGACTGGTATGTTAACAAGTCAGTGCTAAAAAATGAAGTGCAGGCAAGAGAATTTATTGTTTAACGAATGTGTTTACGCTTAAATCTGAGATGACAAGGCTAAATATGGAGCCTATACATCATTCAACAAATGTGAATATCTTATCTCTTTTGTCAAAACAATCCGAAGAATTGTTTAAAATATAAGAATGTGTACAAATAAGCACAAGCCAAAGGGTACTGAACACAAAGGCTGCCATTGGTTAGTGTCAACTTTTGAACATTCCATTATGCCGCACGCTCGGGCGCCATTTTATCAACATATACAGCTGGTGGAATAATTTGCAAAACCAGTTCAGTCATTTCAAACCTGCAAAAAGGTCACATTCTTGATTCATGAAGGTATTTAGCACATGGTTTACGCTCACAAGAGCACAAACATGCTGGAGATCCCACACAAATTGTTAAGTGTGAAATTATATGCTAGGGATGGGAAGCCAAGAAAAAAACACATTTTTGGAGAATTCATAAGTGCTGGTGGAGGGCAGTGTGCAGTATACACGTGTCTCGTATGCTGCGGATCTGATTATGGGTTGAGAGTTTTTTGCACATATTTTGTGATCAATGTTAACAAAAGCAGAACGTTGGTGTTAACCCTGAGTGTAAGACAGGAACATGCAAAACAAGTGGACACAACACATGCTAAATGAGCCCTATAATCATTTGCTCGTATTATGAGCCACGTTTATTCAAGAATTGTAAATCTGGTGCAAAAACTCAGTGATCAACCAGCACAAATCTAAGTTTTGCTACTGAAATGTTAGGCTCAGATTTCCTAGTGGACTCAAAATAATTGCTTGTAAGTAGGGGTTCTGGTGATGCAACAAGCAGAATCAGAGGATCCAACTTCCAAATTCACCCCAGGGGGCGGGGGCATTTGAGTCATAGGGTAAAACCTTTCAACCATGTGACTTCTCCGGAAGCAATATCACTGGATCTGTTGTTATGAGTAGGCCTAGGCAGAATTTCAATTACGCCAGAGTAATCGCATTAGGCCTCCTTTCGTAAATAAGAGTAATTTTTGGGGAAAAGGTCCTACTGTGAAAGCAAAAGACACACAAATGAAGCACAGTTAGCAAGCTTGAGAGGCTGCTCATGTTCGCTATTCATGTTCTGTTGCATTTAGCACTATTTCTTAGCGCAAAATGCAACCTCGTGTCTATTTTAGACATGAGGGAGCATCTTTGCGATAAGAAATAGAGCTAAACATAGAATTACTCTTCTCACGTAATACAAGCGTAATCTTAGATACCGGTGCATGGAATTACGTGAGTTACGCCCACCCTTGTCATAAGTAGCACCCTGGAGGGCACTGGAAAAACAGAAAACAGTTGGCTGAAGACTGTGGGCATTTTACACTCTTCTTTTCTTTTTTCCCCATTCTCTTTTACACTCTATATTTTGTGCCTACAATTCCAGCTGTTCTTTAGTAGCCTACCATCTTCAGTGACATAAGCTCAGCTATGCCAACAAGACGGTTTAGTGAGTTAATACTCACCGCTGACATCTGCTGTGATCTGCAGGCCATATGTATGTATCTCATCAAGGCCAACTTAGGATCTGTCCATCCAAGGTCAGTTAAAGAAGTAGCATTAACATTGGCATGAGGAATATATTTTATTTACAGCACTTAGCAATAAGGCATCAAACACTTCATAAAAATAAGCTATTACTTTTTCAGCTAAAATAAGGAGATGGTCGTGTAGAGACAGGAATGGGGACCGTGTGGTAATCAGCTTGACCAGAGGAGAGGATTGCAGACCACTTCTCTATTTAAAAATTGGTTAAACGCTTCTACATTCATATGAAAAGCAAGAACACCATGGGAAGCAATTGCTTCTTTTATAGTTGTTCAAATCCTTCCTATAGATGTTGTTTTAAAAAAAAATAAAGATGCAACGTTGCTTCTGGCCACTTCAGGATTTACTGACATGTATAAATTATTAAGAATAATGTTTAGCACATACTGCATTTATTCATTTCTTTATTTGCCTCTATCAATCTCTGTATCTTACAGGTTTTGGGAGGTTCCTGTCTATTTCACAATTTACAAAAGCACTTTTATGAGCCCAGAGATCATTGCCTTCTCCCCTAACTGTCTTCTCATATGGGAAACATATTTTTAAAACCAGCATCTGTGACGTTTATGGATACAAACTGGTTTTGTGAACGCATAAGCAGAGACGCGGGTCTTCTGTCCCTTGCAGACCTCCATCCCTGCATTGGCAACCAATCACTGGGGTAGCACATTGCGACCTGCTAAATATTGTTCATTAGACAGACCATTTTGCGACCTCCTGTGAATGTACAATTTGCAGTAGGACCTATTAGTACATAAGCTGGGTCGCAAATTGAACACTAGTTCACAGACTAGGTGGTGTGCAAATGGCACATCCTGGTTTATAAACGGGTATTAGCACGTCAGGCCCCTAGTGCCTGGAAAAGATGCTTCAGGACCCATTAAGGATTCTGTTACAAATTGTTTCTAACTAGTACCTATGTGTAGCAGCAGAGCTTCTTCAAAATTGGGAAACAGTTGAAATACAACAATATGGGCACCCAGTGTGCTGCGGAATATATGTCCAATATCTTATCTTAAGTGCCAGAGCAGAGCTGAGAGGTGAGGAGCTGTGCTAGAGCTGAGAGGTGAGGAGCTGTGCTAGAGCTGAGAGGCGAGGAGCTGTGCTAGAGCTGAGAGGTGAGGAGCTGCACTAAGCTGAGATGTGCCAGAGCTGTGCTGGAGCTGGGAGGTGAGGAGCAGTGCTAGAGCTGAGAGGTGAGGACCTGTGCTAGAGCTGAGATGTGCCGGAGCTGTGCTAGAGCTAAGAGGTGAGGAGCTGTGCTAGAGCTGAGAGGTGAGGAGCTGCGCTAGAGCTGAGATGTGTCGGAGCTGTGCTTAGAGCGGAGAGGTGAGGAGCTGTGCTAGAGCTGAGAGGTTAGGAGCTGTGCGAGAGCTGAGAGGTGAGGAGCTGCGCTAGAGCTGAGATGTGACGGAGCTGTGCTTAGAGCGGAGAGGTGAGGAGCTGTGCTAGAGCTGAGAGGTGAGGAGCTCCGCTAGAGCTGAGATGTGTCGGAGCTGTGCTTAGAGCGGAGAGGTGAGGAGCTGTGCTAGAGCTGAGAGGTGAGGAGCTGTGTTAGAGCTGAGATGTGCTGGAGCAATGCTAGAGCTGAGAGGTGAGGAGCTGTGGTAGAGCTGAGATGTGCTGGAGCTGTGCTAGAGCTGAGGGGTGAGGAGCTGTGCTAGAGCTGAGAGGTGAGGAGCTGTGCTAGAGCTGAGAGGTGAGGAGCTGTGCTAGAGCTGAGATGTGCTGGAGCTGTGCTAGAGCTAAGGGGTGAGGAGCTGTGCTAGAGCTGAGAGGTGAGGAGCTCTGCTACAGCTGAAATGTGCTGGAGTTGTGCTAGTTGAGAGGTGAGGAGCTGTGCTAGAGCTGAGTGGTGAGGAGCTGTGCTAGAGCTGAGATGTGCCAGAGCTGTGCTAGAGCTGAGAGGTGAGGAGCTGTGTTAGAGCTGAGTGGTCAGGAGGTGTGCTAGAGCTGATAGGTGAGGAGCTGTGTTACAGCTGAGTGGTGAGGAGCTGTGCTAGAGCTGAGAAGTGAGGAGCTGGATAAAAAAACACTTTGGACCCGATTAGGATGACGGTGGGACCTTCACCAAAAGCCCGTCGGTGGCAGTCCCACCACCATCGCAAAATTTTCTCCGCCCGCCACATTTGGCTAGCGGGCGGCTGTGTGGCGGTCGGATAGACAGACCACCATGGATCCGAAGGTCCGTCGGAGGCGGAGTAATGCCTGCAATGGTGGCGGTGCCTACCAGGCACCGCCGTAGGCATTACGATGTTCCGTTCCGCCGTCCCTTTTATGGTGTTGAACCCGCCATGAAAAGGCAGGCGGAAAGGGACTTTGGGGGCCTGTGTGGGCCCCCTTTCTCCCCTGGCCCTCCGATATGGGCAGTTGGGGGCACCTGTGGTGCCCCCCACATGTCCCTGCACCATGTGGCAGGCACAGCATGGTGCCTGCCACGTAGTGCAGGGATATGTGAAGTGTCCCTATTTTGCATTGCGGCGGGTGCTGCATCATAATGCCTAAGTCGGGACCGCCGACAGCCTGTCTGGTGGTCCTGATAGGGTGGCGTGCGGACGCTAGTCCGCCCTCCATCCTAATCGGGCCCATAGTGTCTGTGCTTTTTTTTCTGGGTCCTTGCCCTGTATGCAGAAAGCACAGAGTGAATGGCTGCTGGTCTGAAGAAGTCAAAGGACAGAGCCGGCCTGAAGGCCTCGCTTCCCTTCCAGAGGGGCCAGGGTCTGCTGATCAGACTTTCTCATAGATGTCAATGATCCGTTTGCCCCTCTCGTCGATGCCACAGCGCAGAATAATTGGAAGACGTGATAGGCTGGTTGGTATGTTTGTGCCATCACTCTATATATTTATGTTTATGCTATGGCAGAGGCAATACATGTGGTCTAAAAGCGTATGTTATTTTGTTCAGCTGTACTAATAAATGTGCCTTCATACATGTATTACTGCAGTAGAAAGATCAAATTGCACTTTATTAACACAATAGAGGGAACTTGACATTGTTTATTACCTCATAGATTGTTTATTATCGTTACTTAACACATGTAAACTATTCTCCTGATGGTAATGAGGCCTCT
Organism: Calotriton arnoldi; assembly: GCA_963921515.1. NCBI lineage: Eukaryota > Metazoa > Chordata > Amphibia > Caudata > Salamandridae > Calotriton > Calotriton arnoldi. Next base: position 451,120 of record CAWUFW010004202.1, read on the forward strand.
TCAATGTAATTTTACTTTACTGCACAATAGTAACCCTTTGTACCCCAATTTTGGTTAAATATCTTTATAGATACAAACAAGCATAAAAAATGCCAACATGAACCATATATGCAAATGCACAGAATTCAGTATGCTATTTGGTACTATTGCTGAGGGATGGGAGGGGAATCATAACCCACTTGAGGCATCGTCTCTCTTGAGACATGGCTCCTCTCAGCAATAAACAATGGTAACAAATACCATATTACGCTCTCCTCTTTTACCTCTGGTTACCTTTGAGCTATTGATATCAAATTATAAATAAATATATTTTGCCTGAATTTAATTTTTTGGGTCAAAAAATTATAGAGTGCAATTTTAAGTGTCAAAGAAAGCAAGATCACTGTAAAAGACGTTTTAAAAAATATTTTTGCAAAAGATGTTTTTGAAAAGGATATTAACACATCCTAAGCAAGTGTCTACATTGAAATATTTCTTCTGAAGACAACTATTATTCAAATCCTAAAACAACAGTCAGACGTAATTCATTGGGTCGGTTGCACCTTTCTCCTTGCGTGTGAGGTTTGTGTATTTTCTAGTTTGAGATAAAAGAGATTGTTTTGCTACACCCTTTTTGCAGGATAGGGCATTGCCTATCTCCTGAAGCGTGAGGTGTTCCAATCCCTGTTAGTGGGGCCAATTCTTGTTGTTCCTTTTTTATGTCATACACTAAGGAAAATCAAACCCTTGCTCCCCCTGATGACTTTCAGTTAGCAGCCAAATCACTAGTCATCTCACGATTGGATTATGGGAGTGCTACTCTTGCAGGCTTACTCAAAGTAAAGCTGGCTCCGTTAAGGGCCTCATTGAACTCAGCTGCTAGGCTCATCGCAGGATCCTGAAGATTCGACCACATTACACCAAACCTAAAACATCTAAAATGGTTCCCGTTTGAAGCAACAATGCAGTTGAAGATAGCTTGCATGACGCACAAGGCCCTTCACCATAGCACTCCCGTCTACCTGGCCAAAAAACGCAAACTATCTGGTGGAGGTCGTTACTCAACAAGTGCCAACTCCCCATTGTTGAAACCACAGAAGTTCAACATAAAGAAAACTTACAACTGCTCCTTCTCCAGCCTAGTCCCAAGAATATGGAACCCACTGCCTCCTGAAACTAGGATAAACCCCTTGACCAGTAGTGGCCCGTGGTGGGAGTGCTGCCGGGCGCTGATGTGGGGCGGGGGAGGGGCAGGGTGGGGGGGTAGTAAACTACGGATTACGGCCGATTAAAGGTAAGAAAACATATAAATAAATAAAACGAATTTCGTTGCGCGCGCTGCATCATTTGGCGATGCAGCGCGCGCAACGAAATTAGTTTTATTTATTTATATGTTTTCTTACCTCTAATTGGCCGTAATGCGTAGTTTACTACCCCCCACCCTGCCCCACGTCAGCGCCCGGCAGCACTCCCACCACGGGCCGCTACTGCCCTTGACTACCTCCTTCAAAAATGAAGTAGAAATGCTTCTGATGAATAGATTCCTTCACTTGTAGTCCTAAAGTCACTCACCTTGGATATTTTCCTGTGGAAACCTCCAGATCTTGGATCTGCCAGGCCCATTGGTATATTGTATTTGTATCGCTCTACGCTTAATCCTTCTTGTCTGTTATTTGCTCTTTTTTCCCTGTATGTATGACTTGACTGCTATATGTACAGCACTCATACCCTGATGGGTCATGTTCGTTCTATGGAAAACTTCTCAAATAAAATAAATAAATAAATAAACATGTTATTATCCTGTTATTTCAATTGAGTAGCTGTTGTTTTTCCTCACTTGCTTTTCGTAATCTTTCTTTTACTTAGTTGTTGATATAGAGGGGCGTCGTGAAACACCCCACTCCCCCTGCTTTAGCAGCTACAGCGGGCGGGGTTTTTGATGGGCCTCTTTTGTCTGCAATTCGGCAGACAAAGGCTCATAATTAACGCAAAAGGGTAGTAAGGTGATTGAGTAAAAGGATGGATCAATGTGTGAGTAAACTGGCGGGTGAGTGAAAGGGTGGATGGATAGATGCATGGATGAATGAGTGAAAGGATGGATGTAAGGATGGATGAGTGAAAGGAAGAAGGGTGGATGGATGTGTGAAAGGGTGGCTGGATGAATGAACAGTGAAAGGGAAAATGGATGGATGGGTGGATGGATGGACGGCTTGAAAGGGTGGATGGATGGATGACTAAAAGGATGGGTGAATGAGCCTAAGGGTGGATGTAAGGATGGATGAGTGAAAGAATGGATGACTGAGTGAACGGGATGATAGATGGATGGCTGGATGAAAGGGTGGACGGATGGATGAGTGAAAGGTTAAATGGATGGGTGGATGGATGAGTGAAGTGGTGTATGGATGGGTGAGTGAAATGGTGGATGGATAGATGCATGGATGAATGAGTGAAAGGATGGATGACTGAAAGGGAGGATGGATGGATGAGCCAAAGGGTAGGTGGATGGATGATGAGAGAAAAGATGGATGGATGAGTGAGTGAACAGATGGATCGATGAGTAAAAGGGTAAATGGATGGATTTATGAGTGGATGGATGGACTGAGTGAAAGGGTGGATGGATGTGTGAACAGATGGATGGATGTAAGGATGGATGAGTGAAATAATGTATGGCAGAGTAAAAGGGAGGCTAGATGGATGGTTGATGAAAGGGTGGGCGGATAGATAAGTGAGAGGGTGGATGGATAGGCGAATGAGTGAAAGGGTGGATGGATGAGTGAGTGAAAGGATGGATGGATGAGTGAAAGGGGAAAAATGGAAGGATGGATGAGTGGATGGATGGTTGAAGGGTGGATGGATGAGTGAAAGGGTGGATGGATGGAGGAGTGAAAGGGAGGATATATGGATGTATGAGTGAAAGGATGAATTGATGAGTGAAAGGGTGGATGCTTGAGCGAAAGGATGAATGGATGACTGAACGAATGGATAGATGAATGAATGAATGAAAGGGGGATGTATAAGTGAAAGGATGATGACTGAGTGAAAGGATAGATATGTTTGATGGATAGGTTTGAAGATAGAGGGATAGGTTTGGATATGGTTGGGCAGACGGAATGGTGATGGACTAAATGTTGGATGAAAGACTGATTGGATGACAGAACGTAAAGGTGAAATGGTGAATATCAGTGTGTGGATGGAAGGGTGAAAGGATGAATGGATAGATGCTTGGATGGAAGAGACAAGCAAGCTCCTCAGTGGAGGGTCGTGATGGCTTGCTTTTCTGGCTACTCCCTTGTTGGTATGTGTGCTTTCGTCTAGGGGCCCCTTTCCGTGTTAAACTTCAAAGTGTTAAAGTAAATTACTTATGTATTTGGGTATATGTGTTTATGTATACGAGAGGCTTTAAGACTTAGTTACACTTTAGCTTGAAAGGAGAGGAAGTGACTGAGCAAGCGAAACCCTGGAAGGTTTTTTATTACGAACCGAAAGCTCTAATGCAGAAAATGGAGGAAGCGCGTGGCAGCGACGATCGTCAGAAGGTGAGTTACTTCCGGCAACTTTTTACAGCAGCTCATTTGGATTGAAGGGGCTTAGCTAGCAGCAATAACATGAACGAAAGTACAAGCATGCGCACGTGTTTTATGTTTCTGGTAAACACAGCCAAAAAGCTGCAGTCTTGCACATCCTGGATAGTGTGGTATGAATTAGAATTTCAAAATTGATATACTTTTTTAACCTTTGCGAAAACACGTGCCTTTTAAGGAGATACTGGTTCGCCACGCTTCCTTTGTAGATACACATTATAATTCCACCCACCTCTCCACATGGCTATAACATTAAATAGCATTACAAATTTACAGAAATAAGTGAGCCTAGCTTGTAAATATGCTTCGTTGCGTTCTCTTGTATGTGTGCTATTAAAAACGCTCACCGCCCTCGTAGGCAGAAATGTTGAGAAAGGCAACTCTCAAAATTCCCAACCACCTCCATCCACCATCATACCCTTAACTGCCCCACATCGGAAAGAAAGCTAGATCGTGGATCAGGCCTTCTATGCTCAGGTCTCGAGCTGCACCCCACTGATGAGGCCGACACTGGCTGAAACCTGTCTGGGGCTTCGCCTAACAGTGCGGAATGGATGTTCCCATGAGGAGCATGTTCAGAACCGATTTCCATAAGGTGGGCCTCTGCCTAGATTGGCACAGTGGATGACAAAAGATGGACTGGAATGCAGCTGTGAGAGTTTACCAGTGGCTGAGATGAATTCAATCCTTTCATCCATTAACTTGAAGATTGTTTCAGGTAAAATAGTGTCTAAATCAGCAACCTTTAGAGCAAGAGAGACTGCAGTTCAGTGCTTTTGACAGCTGCCTTCGCTTTACCTTTGGTATTCGCCTCCAAACACTCCTTTGTATTCACATTTTTTTGCTTCCCTCCTCCACCCATCTCACCTCCTTTCTCCCAACCCACTCAACCCTCCTCTCCCATTCAGGAAGTTTCAGTTGCATGGAGTACTTAAGTGCCCTGAGTTCCAAGTATCTCCCTCCCTTGTCTGCCCTCACAGAGTAACCAAGCAGGCAGCCACAGTCTTGGATTGGTATGGGGCCAATATCCATGGACGTGTAAGCTGACTTTTAAAGCTTCTCACAAAAGGCTGAATAAATTTAGATTAAAACAAGGCTTACATTTCACCAGAAAGACTGTTTTCTTCCTGATTCCGGTGAAAATATTATCCCACGCCTCTTGGCACTACCAAAAAACACATTTAGACGTGGATCCCAACAATCCCTTGTAACTGTCAATAACGCCTGATGAACTTTGAACTCTATATTCTTCTGTGTGGACTTTTATGAAGTTGGTTACTGGTGCAAAGTCGAGAAGGCATGGCAAAGTCAGTCAAGTGAGAGTACTGACCAAATTTAATATATTCCATCATTATGCTGGATGCTTTGTCTTATGTAGATTTGCTGTTGCACTAAAGGTCTCAGCCTGAATCAAGTCTGACTGTTTCCGACAGATCAAGATTTACGTCCATGTAAAACAGGGACACAGATATTTGCACTTGTGGTTCAGTGGTCTACGTAAAGGTTTGAAAAGAACGAGAGTAGAAAATAAGCACTGGTAGAAAGCTACTGTCCCTTAAATGTCAATGTAACCCGGACTACGAGGGCAATTCATTTTTTTTACATGTATTGTTATGTTTGCAAGCGAACAGCAAATGTGTATATGTCTCATCTAATGGCACGAGCAGCTAATTATCCTACCTTAGAGCAAAGTGAAACTTTGGTGAGGGAGCCAGACAGACTATATATATATATATATATATATATATATATTCCATATGACTGCACCCGAAGATTGGAGACCCACGCACTTCGTGTTCAATACTTTATTCTGTCAAGCAGCACAACACCCAACTCCATAGGCACAGCCAGTTCGTTGCCAGTGATTTCCCCTACGCGTTTCAGGCGTCCTCCCGCCCTTGTTCACGGGGATGGCTTGTAAGGAGAGGCAGCGTAACAGGTGATCCTTATGTGCAATGTTCATTGAAGTTCCGCCCTGTGGGCGTGTTGGCTCAATGCACCCTGGTACTTGTGGTCTTAACTATGCTTTCATCCATTAGTAGGTACCGCTGCCATGCCTCCTAATTGAATTCTAACACCCACAGTGGGTTGCTGTGTTTTTTTTTTTTTTTCCCCACGGTGTTGTTGGCATGCTGGTTTCCCTTCCCTTCACTGGCTGTGCCTATGGAGTTGGGTGTTGTGCTGCTTGACAGAATAAAGTATTGAACACGAAGTGCGTGGGTCTCCAATCTTCGGGTGCAGTCATATGGAATATATATATATATATATAAATATCTATATATATATATATATATCTATATATATATATATATATATATATATATATATATATATATTCACTGAAAAAACCATAGGTTTCAGGCACGTTATAGTTAGAAATTAGCATTTAAAAACCTTAGAAATTCACTGAAAAAACCATAGGTTTTAGGGAAAGTTATAGTTAGTTGGACATTTCACTCGTACAAAACCAGAGAAATTCCCCGTTATAGTTAGTTCAGCTAACTATAACTCGCGCCCGCAATGCACTGCTGATGACGTCACATATTACATCACTTATGACATGGTCAGTGACATCACTGATGACATCACTGATGACATCTCAAATGACATCACTGATTTTGCTGATTTTTAAAAAAAACAAAATGCTTTTTTTGGCCCTGGGGGTCCTTGCGGGACCCCCTGAGCAGGCCTAGGGGTCAGGGTGTTTCTACCCTGCCCCCTTTCTTCTTTCTCACCTTTGTTTCCCTGTTTTCTTGTGACTCGGTTCTACCGAGTCACAAGATGCTGCCAACACTTCCTGGTTTGGAGTGTTGACAGCCAATTAGAATAAAGCTCGTGGTTGGGAGGGTCCGCGGATCCACCGCGCCTCTAGATATCGAAACTTTTATTTTTTGATTTTCTCAGCAACTACTGAACGAATTTACACCATTTAAAAAAAGGGCTCTTTCTGAACCAAGGGCTACCTTTTTGCCAAATTTGGTGGAATTCCATTCAGCAGTTCGAGCTGTAGCCGTGTCTAAAGTTTCCTATGGGAAATTGATTTTCCGACCTCTTTTTTTAAATTTCTCAGGAACTACTGAACGGATTTACACCATTTAACAAAAGGGCTCTTTCTGAACCAAGGGCAACCTTTTTGCCAAATTTGGTGGAATTCCGTTCAGCAGTTCGAGCTGTAGCTGTGTCTAAATTTTCCTATGGAAAATAACATGGGGAAAACACGTTTTGGGACCCCCCTTTTTTCTCGGTCCCCGCTTGGCGAATCACCCCGAAACTTTCAAGACAGGAGCTGACCAGAGCGCCCCACTAGTTTTGAAAATTTCGCGAAGATTTGTCATCCGGCGCCAAAGTTATTGGGAAAAAAAAAACTCTTTTCCTATGGAAACTAGGTCCTAACTATAACTATCTACTGGCGACCGCCAGTAGATTTTATATATATATATATATATATATATATATATATATATATATATATATATATATATATATATTGGTTAGGATATAGTTATCCATGCAGGGGTAAAAGATAAGAATGATCCTACTTTGGAAATATGGGAATGGTTCTTCAGTCGCATGATATAATGATCAAGAAGAATCTGGCTCTGGTGCGGTGAAAGATGAGGCAAGGCAACCATGTCATGGAACACCATCACCTGTAACTGGGGCTTCCATACAGAAGAAATCCTACTGAAAAACAGAATAGTACGGTCCACTGCTATATGAATCAGCATAGTACGTTTCATAAAGTATGTTGGCCTTAGTCAGGGTGGCAGTGAAAGGAATATTTCCCTCTTCTTTCAAGTCACTTTCATGGATAGCAATGGCACACCCGAGGAGCAATGCCAATAACCAATGCCTCTATTATAAGGGGCCAACATCTTTCCAGGGCCGATGCGGGCCAAATATATTATCTGCCAGTGCTCACAAGAAGTGGGCCATGACTTTGCCCAGTGGTCTTCTGCTTGGGACTGTGCGGATGTATGATGGGTCATGTTATCACCCAAGTACAGTATGGTAAAATGGATCACACAGGCCTGTTTTAGCATCCCCCCCCACCCAAGGTGGCAAAAGGATTGTTTTTTATTAACCCTCCTCTCACCATAGAAAATAAGACATGTGGTATTTTTCTCTAATCAGTCGTAATAACCTCAATCAGCAAGCTCATATAACTCTTTATTTGCATATATAATTAAGCTGGATATATAAATGAGAAAGTGGGCAGAGCTGCAGAAGTCCTAAAAACAAGCTTTCCTCCAGGAGTGACACCCGCCTTGAACTGAAACTTCAGCTCCAGTGCCAGCAGCAGACAAATGAACTCACCTTGAGCCCAAAAGACCAGTCCATGAGCAGAACACGAGACCAGCATGGAGTTATCATAGCTAAAGTTCATATCATGAGCAAGTTAAACATCTGCAAAGTAGGCAAGAGCAATGCAATAGTGCTTCCCTTTGGCGAGTACAGGAGAAAGGGATCTGCTTTTGTGGCAACTTTTTATGGCTGTGGGATTGGATTGAAAGAGCTCACCTCGTGATAATAAAGTGAGCGAAAGTCAAAGCAAATGTACTCGTTTTATGTTTCTTGCACCTCTTGGATAGAGTCGGTTGAGTTTCAAAATTGATAAAAATTGGAACCCTAGAAAACCCTGTGCCTTTTATGGAGATGCTGATTCACTACACTTATTTTGCAGAGATGCTTTATTACTCACTCCATCCACCTCTCACATGGTTCTAAAATTAAATAGCACTTTAGATTTATATATTTAAGTGAACCCTGAAAATCTGCTCCATTTCCTACGGTTGTATGTGTGCTGTTAAATACGCTCGCTTCATCATAGGCAGTAGCATTGCGAAAGGCAACTCTTCAAATTTCCAACCCTTTCAATCCACCACCATACCCTTAACTGCCCCATGAGAGCTAGACCATGAAGCAGGAGGGAGGCCTGAGATCACTATATCAGTATATCATGATCAGAAACTACTTGCTAGCAAATGAGCTGCCCATGAGATCTTAAAACAAGCAAAGAAACAAAGCAGCACGTGCTCCAACCACACTGTGACAGACATAAGAGCAACAAACAAATCAACCCAGAAGACAGGGATTGAGTAAGAGACTTTAATGGAACGATCTGCAGTCTGATAAATTAGGAACAGTTAGCGGCGGTAGTGGAATAGTGGAAGAAAACATTGCTCATACTCAATGTCTCTGGAATCTTCTCTCAGTTTCCTTTACATTCACTGCATGATATGAACATATTTTTTACTACCTGCATGGTAAGACTAGCTTTTCCAGAAGCCTTTCTTCAAAAATAAATCCAGAACTTTCCATCATCCACATATCGCATTAATGAGAGAAGCAGGAGACAACGTATGTTTTGGATTATGAGATGATGGAGGTGAGAGCAGGAGGCTACCATGAATTGTACAGAACTCTACAGATTACTGCTGGCTATGGCATCAGAACATCATTACCTAAATGTCATCTGACAAAAACATTGGGTCCTAATTATTGGTTACAAAAAAAATACGCCAGTGAAGATAATATGTAATGCTTTATGTTATGTTGTAGGAAACTTCTAAAGCGCACGTTCACCGAAAGGTTTCAAGGCGCTGGGAGCACGAGCGGCAGGGCAGAGATGTAGCTTAGTCATAAACTTGTCTAAAGAGTTGTGAACTGCTCATAGGAGGTTGCTGCTCTTATTTATGTTGGCCGGAAAAGAGTTCCAAGTGCCAGGAGCCAACACAATTGAAGATCTACGCACAGGGGAGTGCTGATTTTGCAAACGATATTTAGTTCACAATATTTTTGTCAGACAATATTTAGCCAACGATATTCTGACATGCATCCCCCCGTTGTTGCAGTTGGTCCCTCCTCAGTTCAATTGCCTGTTGAAGCTCAGCCCTTGTCCTCATGCTGCTGTACGATGACTTAATTCCTCGGTCACTTGTAAAATCCTGATCAAGTATAGTTGATAGTACATTACCCCACATATTTTATCGGTTCTAAGGAAATGAAAAACTGAAGCATGAAACAGATCTGCACAGGTTTACAGTTCATTGACTGTTCAAAGTACAGATGCTATTTGCACGAATCTTTGTAAAATGAATCCTGTTCTTATTACCTGATCTCCCTGCTTTCAATTTCATGAGACTTGCCAGGGGAGTTTCCTCAACCATGACATGCAACCTGTGACCCAGCTATGGTGTTGGAGCAATTTGTGTTTCTGGAGGAGAGTAGAAGTCTACGACGAGAAGAGCGAGAAGCATTACACACAGGGGTGGCTCCTCCACTATGGCGGAGGAGCGTTGCCCCACTGCTTTTGAGCAGTGAAGTAAAGGAAATATAAAATGATAATAACTTTAAGTTATCATTTTATGTTTCCTTTGAGGGCGGGCGGGTGGGCGGAGCTGCTCTGCTCACAAAGCAGGGCAGGAGTGGTTTGCCCACTCCTATGTGCGCAATGACTGTTTGGTCGGCCCTCTCGAGCCGCCCAAACCAGTCATGTGCACTTTCCCCGTTCTCCATGCAGGCTGCATTACAGCCTGCATGGAGAACAAGCCCAGGCCCCCATTCCCTGGGTGAGCGTCAAACCAGGATACTCAAAACCAATCACAACGCTGCATTTGCAGTGTTGTGATTGGTGAGAGGAACCTTTTCCGTGCTTCCTGTGCCTTGGTCTGACGAGGACAGCAGGAGCAGAGACGCGGGACCGGTGCGGCAAGGTAAGTTTTGCTTTTTTTCCAAACTTTTTTTACCGTTTCCCCCCTCGTGATTCCCCCCCGCGCGCCCGCACCCGGCCTGCCACCCGCGAATAATGCCGACCGACACTGATTACACAACCATTCCCATTCTAGCATTTAAGGTTGCATGGACAGTTTTGCAGCAAACTTTCCCCTGAGGACTCATAAGCGCTGCCAGTTACAGCTTTGCCAAATTCTCCCCCATCCTTAAAGAACTCTGATGACTGAGGGAAAATCGAGGACAAAATTCAAAGCTACTACAAACAATCAGGCATGACCACATAAATCAATATACCAGAAAAACATATGTCGTCCAGCAAGCATGGATCATCCCCACCAGTAAAAGTCGAAACAAAACAGAAAACCTATCAGTAGTCTGTAACACAATACCGATTCTTCTCTTGACCGAACCCATCCTGCCAGTGGCGTAGCTAGGGGGGGGGCGATGGGGGCGGACCGCCCCAGGCGGCACGAGTTTTGGGGCGGCAGCCGCCCCCCCCCTTTCCCCGCTCTGCAACGGCCGCAAGAATCGGCCGCGGCAGCACCCCCTCCCCCCCCTTCTATCATTTTGCAGAGGGCGGCAAACGCAGGGGCCGCCACAGGCAGCCTAAGGCCTAGCTACGCCCCTGCATCCTGCCCCGTCAGAACCCTCGAAACATACATCTCTTCATCGGCTTCACTGACAAAAAGAGAACAAAACTGAACTTCAACAACTACCATGACTGTTCAACATTCCATACCAGACGGGGTTTCAACAGCCCCACAGAGTATGCAACAAGAAAAATATGTAAAAATAAATATGAAAATTATTTGCTTAAATTAGGGAATATTCAATATACACGTTATAAATACAGCTTCCGTTATCCCACAGATACTCCCTTTCGCCTAAAATATTGTTTACATCATTTAAAGTGCCATTAAAATAAGGACAATGATGGGAACATTATTTGTATATCTCATCTGATACTCAAAACCGAGGAGGCGGATTCACTGCATCTTACCAGAACGCAGGAAAAATATCATATTTTTCTACTGATCCAGCAGATCCGTATAATCAATTATTCAATGTACAGATGAAAAATAGTTTAACTATGGGACAAATGTTAAAATATTGTTTTTCTACCTAGGAAGTAATACAGGTTTCCAAGACAACAACATGCATTGCAGAATGCCACATGCTACTCTCGAGGTGTTGAAGAGTAGTGCGCATGCAAAACTGGATGGAAATAATGTGTCTCAGGAAACATAATGAGGACCCTTTCGTGATGTATTGAATCTCTGTCAAGCTTCTGAGTGGAAGAATTATACAGATTTAGAAATAGGAAGAGATACCCTCCTAAAAAAAAGTACTACCTTGAAGGTTATCAGCTTTGCTGTTAGTAGGGCCTCATCCCACACCAGGTGTTCTCAAGGCATGATACAGGTTGGACCCAGCGCTGCAATTTATAGCAGTGGATACTTGAAAAACCACCAATAAAAGCTTGCTGAAAAACATGGGGTTTAGGACACTCTAGATCATGGGTACTCACAAACTTTCTCTCGGGGGCCAAATTTACAGTGTGGTTTGTGGCCGAGGGCGGCACCGGTGGGGGCGGGGTCAGTGAGGAAGGGGGGCGGGGCTAGAGCAAAAAAAAAAACTGTGACCATGAGGTTGAACACAGGCCCCTGCAGCGGACGCCTTCGTCCACTGCGCCACCAGACCCGGCATACACACATCTCTATCTCTCTCTCTCTCTCTCTCTCTCTCTCTGTCTCCCTCCCTCTCTCTATCTCTCCCTCCCTCCCTCTCTCTATCTCTCCCTCCCTCTCTCTCTCTCTGTCTCCCTCTCTCTGTCTCCCTCCCTCTCTCTCCCTCTGTCTCCCTCTGTCTGTCTCTGTCTCCCTCTGTCTGTCTCCCTCCCTCTGTCTCCCTCTATCTGTCTCCCTCCCTCTGTCTCCCTCTGTCTGTCGCCCTCCTCCCTCTGTCTCCCTCCCTCTGTCTCCCTCTCTCTGTCTCTGTCTGTCTCTGCCTCTATCTGTCTGCCCCTGTCCCTGTCTCTGCCTCTATCTGTCTCTGTCTGTCCCTGTCTCTGTCTGTCTCTGTCTCTATCTCTGTCTGTCTCTGTCTCTATCTGTCTCTGCCTCTGTCTGTCTCTGCCGCTATCTGTCTCTGCCTCTATCTGTCCCTGCCTCTATCTCTGTCTCTATCTCTGTCTCTCTCTCTGTCTCTCTCTGTCTCTCTCTCTCTCTCTGTCTCTATCGCTGTCTGTCTCTACCTCTATCTGTCTCTGCCTCTATCTGTCTCTGCCTCTGTCAGTCTGTCCCTGCCTCTATCTAGCTCTGTCTGCCCCTGTCTCTATCTGTCTCTACCTCTATCTGTCTCTGCCTCTATCTGTCTCTGCCTCTATCTGGCTCTGTCTCTATATGTCTCTATCTGTCTCCGTCTCTATCTGTCTCTGCCTCTATCTGTCAGTCTGTCCCTGTCTCTGTCTAGCTCTGTCTATCTCTGTCTCTATCTCTATCTGTCTCTGTCTGTTTCTGTCTCTGTGCCTCGGGCAGTGCACACGTACTGTGTCTACACGTCCCCGTCACCAGCCCAGAGACAGCCCCCCCCCACTCCCCCCTCTCCCTGTGTAATGTAAAAGCCAGCTCGTTTTCTCTCTGAATTTGCTGCTTCGCGGGTTTGTGTCCCACCACTGGGCCTGGGGTCACATCTGTCGCTGGCTTTAATTCTGACTCTCACCCCCGAGCGGTCAGATCAAAGCCCCCGTTTGGCGCCAGTCACCCATCCGTGTAGGTATGCATGCATCAATTATATATAGCGCCAACCTGGCAGCGAGCATTTGTGCGCTGTGCTGCGAGAGCGGAGACCAGGCCTGAGCTCCCTGGCCTTGGCTCAACCCTCCGACTATAGGCTGGCGGGAAACATCACATCACAGGCTCTTAACGCACATCTCACCTGGCTCTCACTCCCTGCTGCCCTCCGTCACCTCACCCGGCTCTCACTCCCTGCTGCCCTCCGTCACCTCACCCGGCTCTCACTCCCTGCTGCCCTCCGTCACCTCACCCGGCTCTCACTCCCTGCTGCCCTCCGTCACCTCACCCGGCTCTCACACCCTGCTGTCCTCTGTCACCCTCTGTCACCTCACCCCGCGTGTGTGGCAGCCCGGGCTGAGACAGCTTCCCGGGCACACACACAGCCGCACCCGAGTACTTCACAGGTCTTTAAAAGACCATTTACTTGTTAATGAGGATTTGTTGTATTTCACCTCTTCTTAGCGCCCCTGCATCTCCACTCTGACTAGCGCTGGAATCGCCCGGCCCCCATAGAGCAGAGTATCTCAGAGTCCGCGCTGCTGCAACCGGCGGTGTTTGCTGACAATCTTTAAAAAAAACAAAAAAACACAGGTACGATGTCTGCAAGGTCCAATGGCCGCCAAGGAAGGCTTGCCGGGCCGCTGGCGGCCCGCGGGCCGTACTATGAGTACCCGTGCTCTAGATCTTAGGGTGCAGACTGAGTGTTAGACTTGGCACTTTCTCAGGGGCGAAACACAGGCCCCTGCAGCCCCTGCGGTGCGGGGGGCCCCCGAGCTGCAGGGGGCCCCCTCAGCACAGTAGTCAGGCCTGAGAGCTCCGGAATAAATCCGGACAGGGGGCCTCTCCATGTACCTTGCAGGGAGGCCCCCTCATATTTCGTTACGCCACTGCCCTTTCTGTAGGGTCATCCCCAAACTTTTTGTCTTCACCCACCTGTTTTCTGAACCCGTTTTTGTTGGCTTTTTGAACTTTTTGAGCGCATTTTACCATTGCTAACCAGTTTTAAAGTCCTTGTGCTCTCCCTTTTAAACATGGTAAAACTGGCTTACCACCAATTGGCATATTTAGTTTGCTTGTAAGTACCTAGTAAAGTGGTACTACATACACCCAAGGCCTGTAAATTGAATGCTACTAGTGGGGCTGCAGCACTGATTGTGCCACCCACATAAGTAGCCCTTTCAACATGTCTCAGACCTGCCATTGCAGCATGTGTGTACAGTTTTAAACTGCCATTTTGACCTGGAAAAAAAAAAACTTTGCCAGGCATAAACCTTTCTTTTTAATACATATGTCTCCCCTAGGGTAGGCCCTGAACAGCCCAGAGGGCTTAGGGTGCAGTATATTTAAAACGTTGGACATGTACTTTAAAGTTTTACATGTCCTGGTAATGAAAAACTCCCAAATTCGTATTTCACTACTGTAAGGCCTACCTGCCCAATGGGATAACATTGGGTTATTTTATTATGTTTAATAAGTGATAACTGTCAATTAGGAGCAGGTAGACAGTTCAAGTTTGGTCTCCAAAGAATTGTAATTAAAAGCCCTATTTAATGGTAAAGTCGATTTTTAATCACAACTCTGAAAATGCCATTAGAAAGTTTGCATTTTCTTGTCCTAACCATTTGATGCCTGCAGTCTGATCCGGAGTCACATGACTAGGTGTAGCTCTCAGTTGGTCTTTGTCTATTGCTTCCAGACAGTGAGACAAAGGGAAGACAGGTGTTGGTAGGATGGGCCACTCTGAGTTAACAAGGGGGAGGAGCTGTCACCTACTACACTTTCACATCAAAAAGGCTCTGCCTGAGCACACTCACAAAGGAGGTTGACACCTGTCTAGTGTGACACCAGACAATCTCAGGCCAGGGAAGGGAAGCAGGAAATTCCAAGCACCTCGGGGGGGCAGTAAACCTCTAGAAGCTTCTCCTACTTCAAAGTGGGTACCAGGTATAAATATTGGACCTCGGACCCCAACTCTTCAGTACATTCTGGACCTGTGGAAGACTCTTCCAAGAAGAATGACAGCTGTGCTGCTGAAAGAACTGCCACTCTGCTGAACTGCTGCCCTGAATGACTGCTGCACTGCTGTGCTGACCTGCTGCCCTCTTGCCTGGGTGAGAAGGATTGCCCTGCAACCTACACCCAGAACCACCAGAGTGACTCCAATGGCTAGTCTCTTGTAACCAGCTCATGGACTCTACAACTGTGAGTCCTACCCTGTTAAGTGGTGCCACCCCAGTCCTTGACCCTAGGAAGTGGGCCCAAAGATGTTCTGCCAGCACCTCTGTGGATCCAGCAGAACCAACGCATCGCCTCTGCTGCGTGGACTTTCCAGGCACAAGGACTTCGCATCACCCTCGCTGACTGCAGCCTCATCGGAACTGCCGCTGCACGATGCATCCCCAATGTAGGCATTCACATTGCAAGCCTCTTGCTGACGGCAGCCTCAACGACAACATAGGACTCCGCATCGCAAGCCTTGCAACTTCTTCAGTACCAACCCGTGCATCACACATCCTTGACGCAAGACTTAGCATCGCAAGCCCCCTTCCACGACGGCCCCCTCGATGACTATGCAGGACTTCCCACATTGCAGCCTCGCAGCCCCTCAGAACTGACGCTGCATGATGCATCTCCGACCAGGACCTTGCATCGCCTCAGCTGCACGACGCATCCTCTGTACAGGACCTTGCAACGCTCCGCAATTAGTATTTAAGGTATTCTTGTTCAGCGGCCCTAACTAGGCCACTGTAGCCAGCCAAGCTCTATCGCAGTCTGCCTGACACTGGGACTTTGTCACAGTCTAGAGCAACCAGATAACCAAAGTTGTTTTTTGCTTTTTGGCACTATATCCACTGAAATGTTTTAAATTGCATATCTCTGGTTCTAGTGATTGGCATTTTGTTGGTGTGGTCTTGTTGTATTAATTAGAGTTTACTCTATTCTTCTAACTTGGTGTGGGATTTTTATTGTGTTGTCTTTTTACTTTATTGCTGTTTGAAGTACTGCATAAATACTTTGCGCATTGCCTCTAAGGTAAGTCTAACTGCTCTGTGTCAAGCTACTAGAGGGTTAAGCACAGTTTAATTTGGGATTCGCTTGTGACTTCACCCTGACAAGGATTGTGGTTGCTGCTTGAGTAGGTTTTCATCCCCCTCAACCAGTAACCTAAATTCTTACACTCGGGTTTCATGAAAACAGTGTCATAATAATAATAAAAATATGTAATCATAATAATAGAAATAATAAGTTGTTTTTACACTGCTTCCAACTGCACTTTCTCATAAAATACTCATGATATTTATACCAACAGCAATTCTCTCCTCTGATGAGGTCAGAAAAAGGAAAACATATGTCACCAAACAACGACTACATCTTTGCCTCCAATGCTTAAATGAACTACTTTGACTTCAGTGCACTTGGAGGGCGATCATCCCTGTGCTTCATTACGGAAGACCACAGCAGAAAGTAGTTTGTGAAGGGCCCATTTTACCTGATTGCAGCCAGTGTGAAAATAAAATTACAATAACAACAATAATAGTAGTTGCAATAATAATAATAATAGTTATCATCATAATGATAATAACAAAAATAATAACTTTGTAAATACAGCACTTCATACTGTACTTCACCCAAATGTAACCCTACTCAAGGAATAGTCAAGTCATTAGTTGTTTTACCTAGCATACCCTTATTGGAAAGGTCCTCAATTGCTTTAGGATGGACTGTGGTGCAGTGCCTTGATTATAGCTTTGGAGGAACAAGGATACTGGCCCCTTCCACCAAAGTGGCACCAGCCTCCTCTCAGATGACATTTTCAAGGAGCAGTGATAGAGATTCAACCAATGTCATAGTAAAAGCCTTAACTCTGTTTCTGCCACTACCTTGCCATTCGTTATTTCCCCACCTCTGATACTACTAGCAGCCTGCTATTCATTCATCAGTTGCAAAAAGGAGTTGGTATTTGGCACTTGATTTACAAAGAGACAAGCTCCAAGGGAGGATGCCAGTAGGGTGGTGGTGGACCACCTCCCAAGTGGCAGTAAGCCCACTAATCCCATTCCCCAGCATCAGATAATTCTAGGGGGTGCCTCATAGAACTCCCTGAGCCTTGGAGGAAAACAGGAGTCTTGTCTCTGCATTCTTTAGGAGACCTAGATAATCCCTTAGATTAAACAGCCCAGGCGTGGAGCACTCCTGGCCATGACAGAATCATGTGAATTCCTTCAACATTAATATACAATCTCTGTGGAACTCTATTAGGTGTGTGCATGTGTCAAAGGTTTTTGTGATGTGCAACTTTGGGAAACAAATTATTTGTGCAAATTAGACATTTTAAGGATGCATAAGACCGTAACCAACGAATTAATGATTTTGCACTTAAAACAATATGATTATTTCATTTAGTGGTCTGATAAATAATGTAGTATAGTTATGCCACATTTTTGTGTGAGACGCCATTATTTTTAAAATGGATGCAACTTAAGGTGTTTTGCTCATTCTGTTACTGCTTTTACCGCTTCCCGACCAGTTGCCTGCTGCAAGTCTTCTCTCCCTACAGTTTCCATGGAACACAGAGCAATGACGTAAATAGACTTTGGTGTTAGAAAGCATGTATTGTGAATGAAACTTTCCATCATGGACCTGATGTATTATTTTGAAGGATTTCCGCTGTCAATTCTGATGTATGCGTATGGAAGAAAATAATTCTATGAGCTATTGTTGAGAAAATGTTTCATATTGTGTTGTACATCTCCGAAGTGCAGTTGCTGAGGAAGCAAGCAGAAGATTCATCTTATCTTAAGAGATGTGTTTGTGATAAGAACTTGTTAGCTTTACGAAATTGTTTTTGATTTGCCAATGTGACCTAACCATGATCAAGCCATGTTGAGTTTGCAGTTTTAATGAATTAATATGGATAAATTGTGCATAAATTAAAAATCCCTGTTTTTTATGAATCTATTTTCCTCCTGAAACTCTGTCCGATTATTGCGAGATTTTCATCACTTAGGATGCTGTCTTTACTATTTATGAGTTTGACACTCAAAATTTTGAGAGATTTTTATTGACTAACTAGGGTTTATGTTGTGATTTGTGATTCTGTCTTCTGTATCTGAGCCTTCATGGCAAAATTTGTGAATTTCTCTGTAATGGTTACTTTGACTATTCTATATTAATCCATTAAACCTTTCAAACTTAATTTTTCTTTAGGACTCCCTGCTTTAGTGGTCCCAGGTTCTAATTATGATTTTACTCAGCAAAGTTGAGCTATTGATGGGGAGGGTAGTCTCTTGCTGCTAGATCAATGAGAGAACTTGTGGGGCTGAACTGCATAAGGTAAAATTTGGGGTTCAATAAAATTGGGGTTCAGAAGTTTATTGGGGATTGGCTCCCACAAATGTCCTGAAAGAGGTGGGATTTACCTAGAAACCCAGGGCATCGAGAATCACTGTAATTCCTCAATGGAACCCAACACAAGCATGGCTGTATGGGAGAGAATCCCAGGGATCCATCATATTAATGGGTGCAAAAGGCCCGCTGCTGCAGTAACCATACTCATGTTCTTCAGGCAGCGCTGCAGGGCTGCCTGATTGAATTGGACATCAACGTGGAGGCGGATTTAAAGCAAAAGTGATGCCCTCCATCACCTGAGCATCTCCCCGCTATGAGCAGAAACATCAAAAATGTGGATATATTCACACTATTGACTCTGCAGGGCAAAAGGAGATGCACTAGCATGACACGGTTCTGATCAAACCTTAACATCGCTTGTAAACAAAAATAGAGAGGTTTTCCTGTTTGAAAGGGCTCGATAATGATTTCTTGCATTTTCTGCTTTGGTCTCTATTCTGTGGAGTTAAGGGAGTTAAGACTTGGTTGGTCCTAAGTCGGTGTTTTTTCCTTACAGCGTTCTGTAGAGTGTAGTAGGTTTGTGTTCTCTCTCTCTCTCTCTCTCTCTCTCTCTCTCTCTCTCTCTCTCTCTCTCTCTATATATATATATATATATATATATACCCTGTGGAGGTCCCTAGGCAGTCGAAATATCGGAGCCCCCCTCGCAAATTATCTCCTAATACCCAATGAACCAGATTTTGTTTACAAACTGACAACTGCCAGAAGATGAGCTTTTAAGAGAAAAACGGTTATCTCTCTCTCTCTTTCTCTGTCTCTCTCTTTCAGAGACATAAGCCGAAGCATACCGGCACACATCCCCCCCACCTCCGCTATCTGCGCCCACCCTCCAGCTCTAGGTGTACAATGATAGAGTCTTGCTGACCCAAGGATGTTATCCTGCCCCAGTCTTTCACATCTTTAGTGGCAAAGGCAGTGCTGTAAATATATCCCTGCTCTGCATGGCACAAACATATCTTTCTTTGTGGAAACAGAGGGTAACAATTTCAGCGGCGCTCAGTCCACACTTAGTGGATCATTTGCTCAAATACTCTCGTAAGACCAACATCGTAGTTCTCATTTCGTTTTCACATTCAGCTTTTAGTTTTTTAAGACCTTCCCCAAGAGGATGGAAACAGATTATTAGCCAGGGCATCCTGACAGCAGTACATGACAGGTAACTAAAGCAATTCAGCCAGAAAACATACAGCGAGTTTCAAACAATTATGAAAAATAAGCACAATTACTAAGATTAATTTGTGTGACAAAGCAAAAACTGCAAAACTTTCCAAGACCTGCTAGCATCAGCTTCAGAAACAGGCTGTCATAAATATTCAGAATAATATAGTGAGCAGCACGTTGCTAATAAAACTGCAGTTCAGCTACACAACTTGCAAAATAGCACAGAGTGAAAGAAATAGCAGCAAATATTTTTGAATACATGGTTCCTTTACTGTTGCTGTAGAGTAGAGGCCACAGTTAATGAAAAATACTGTGCTTCCTTGTAAGCAGTACTGTGCAGGAAGAATTTGAACATTAAATCATGTGAATTGAGTTTTGATTTGTTCACCTATATCTCCTCTCTGATTAAAAACTTTCATTGGGTCATTCTTGGGTTTTCACCTAGCCCACGTGGTACATTTTAGTACCCATGCTGTGCATTTGCAGTGCATCTTCCTGCCATAGGGTGCACACCAGTTTCCTCCTTTGTCAAAGTAGCTACAACCCGTAACAAAATGGTGGATATCTCACCAAGTGACCAGAGGACAAACCAGCTCCACTCTTCCCCCAAACATTTAAATGGTGGGTCTATTATGCTCTCTGAAAATGTGGGAAAAATATGGCAATCTAGCTTAATGCTGACTTTGAAAGGTCCTCACTTGCTTACACGAGTATCTCTTTTTAAGACTAGCTTAACAGCGCATCTGTAACTAAACTGTATGTGATCAGCAGAAAAAGAGTTTTGGCTCTGTTAAACCTGTCAGCTTTAGGGTGGTCTTCCCCAAACCTCCAATTTTTGCTTAAATTAGTTTTTGTTGGCCTTAGGACTCTGTGCACTTTAATACTGCTAACAAGTGCTAAATTGATTGTGCTCAATCCCCTAAACATGGTTTGATTGGCATATACCTAATTGCCATATTTAATGTACTTATACGTCTCTTGTAGAGTGGTATGCCATATACCCAGGGCCTGTAAAATAAATGCTACCAGTTGGCCTGCAGCACTTATTGTGCCACTCACTTAAGCAGCAACTTAAAACATGTCCCAGACCTGCCACTGAAGCCTGAGTGCAGTGTTGCACTGCCATGTCAACCTTGGTATTTGAATCTCCTTGCCAAGCCTTAAACATCCCTTTTATTACATATAAGTCACCCCTAAGGTAGGCCCTAGATAGCCTATAGGGCAGGATGTTGTGTAATTAAAAGGTTGTACATGTACTTTTGAGTTATACATGTCGTGGAAGAGAAAAACTCCAAAATGTGTTTTTACTACTAGGAGGCCTACTTCTCCTACAGGATAACATTGGAGATTCCTTATTACATTTATTAAGCTGTCTTTTCCAAAATGGGAGCTGGTGGCTGTCATGCTCGGTACCAGTGAAATTTTAATGATAAACCCTCTTTAATGGTCAGATTGTTCATTACAGTTTTGAAAATACCACTTTTAGAAAGTTGCCAATTTTCTACTCTTAGGCCTTTGTGCCTGCAGCCTTTCTTGGGCCACATGACAGTTGGACTTTGTAAATTCCTCCCAGACAGTCACACAATAGAGGGACTAAGTGGGCCTCAATGGGCCATGAAGTGGCAGGATGGGGGGGACAGAGCTAAGCACAGCCCCACTTGCATCTGAATAGGCTGCGTCCTGTCTCAACACAAAGGACTTAACAACCCTGTATTGCCACTGCAGCCAGCTTACAGCCAGGGCAGGGGAGTCAGGAATTTTCATGCACTTCAAAGAACCTTGTCAGAAACTTATCCCAGCGTTCAGAAGAAAGGCACAAGGGTATCAAAATAGGGTCTTCAGATCCACTCTTCAGTTCACTACTGGACATGGTGAAGGACTCTCAGAGGACTGCATGCTGCTATGAATTGCTGTACACTTTGCCAGACTGCTGTTGTACCTGGAATGAGTGTTGCTGCCTCGAGTCTGCCTTGAACCCTCAGAAACCAGCCCTGCTATTGACCTCTGCATCTTCATCTGCACCCAGGACCACCAGAAGTGCCTCTAAGGGCTAGTTTGCTGGCCTCCTATTAAGAGCCACCGAGACATAAAAGGCTCTCATCTTCTTGAATCCCCACCTGGACTCAGCCTGAGTGAGTCCTAAGCCCCCAAGAGGTGTCCCACCAGCCCTGGATCCTTGGATGTGGGGCTGGAGGTGACCAGATAGCCAATTTCCAAAACTGAGGACTTTAACACAATTTTGCCAAAAAGTGCTCCGAGACCCAGGGGAAGACTAGGACAAACCTGCTCGCCTATCCACCCGAGGTTTATTGTTGGTCAGATTGACCTCACGGTTTCTCCCGCTACGTTCTTCTCCGCAGTAGCAAATCCATTTCAGTTGTGCTTCGTCAAAGGGGCATCCGATCTTATGGAACTGTCTTTAGCTACAGCCCCTGGCTAGTCCCGCTGGAGACTTTCGACTTCCATTTTGATGACTAAGTCCGAAAGTAAAAATCTTCACCCCAGCTTCATTTCAAGGCCGTCCGACGACGACGCTCCCTCCTCGGACACTCCCGCAGCCTTGCCCCGCGGAACTTCTACCTTCACAGACATTTTTCTTCAAGAATTTTTCAAAGTCTGAAGGTAAGCCCTGCAGACGTTTGTCCTCAGCATATACATGGTTTTCCTGACGAAGAGAGTGGCACCCAATTTACATAATTTGAGGTGGGGCTTAGCGGTTACAAGACGTCCGTATCCGGGTCACGCTGGCTGCCTGACTCCAGCATGGTTTTTTCGACGAAGAGAGCAGCACTTAAGATATTTAATTAGAGGACACCCAGTACTAGAACCAGGAGCCTCCACATATGATTGGAAATTTGAGTTTGGAGACGCTCATA
The DNA here is from genome assembly GCA_963921515.1 of Calotriton arnoldi. Lineage (NCBI taxonomy): Eukaryota > Metazoa > Chordata > Amphibia > Caudata > Salamandridae > Calotriton > Calotriton arnoldi. The sequence continues at coordinate 473,656 of CAWUFW010004202.1, forward strand.
TATATGTTAGATTGACCTGAGAAAGGGAGAAAAGAAAAAAGAAAAAACTCTTTAAGGAAGTAGGTGCTATATAACACTGCCAGTACGCAGTTGCAAGTGAATCTTCACCATAGTACAAGTGAAGATATGCCTCACCGACTAGATAAGTCCCAGATGTATTGCCAATACTAAATAGCTGTGACCTTTTTGAAATATCAATATTCCCCATATTACAACCTTTGAAGCTATTCTTTTGTTGTGTGGTCCTGAAGAAGGTGGTTGGTCGAATTTTATGCCCACACCGAAACGTGCGTTGACCGTTGACGGAATAATGATCCCAGCCCACAACATCTCAACGGATAAAAATCCAATCTGTTTTTCCGTTGTTGTTTGTCTAATGTATTTGCAGTATGCTGAGATGTCGTATAAATGTTGGGTATGGTAGTGTTTGACTACGGATGCATGCAAGATTGAGTGATTTGGTATGTGGGGAATTTATTTGCATTGTTGCATTTTTGTTTTTAAAGTATGAGCAAAACACATCTCTATTTGTGATACAATGATTATATCACAGTACATGGAAAGAATTGCTAAAATGTACATGTAGACTCTTTAAAGATTGTGTTAAGATATATGCTGTTTGAGAGTTTCGAATAGGAGATACTTTGAAAAATTGAATGCATTTTGTTTTGTATAAAAATAGAATGCATTTGTAGCATAATTTCCTTTGGGGAACAGAACCTTGAGCACTTGTCAGGCATATGAGAAGAAATTCAGGTCAAGTGGGTGTTTTTCCCTTTATAGTGAAGGTAAGCGCTGACCAAGCCCAATCTACTTCTTGTACCTGAACCGTGCTCCATCGCGATATGCCTTAACTTTCAACTTTGACCCTGTTTTGCACAACTAGATGTCCGTGGTTGCTGCTTTGAACTTTTAGGCGCTAGTTTTAACTAAAAAGTTTCAAACTTCATAACTCCAATACTACTGATTGGATTTTTGTCATTTTGGTGTCAAATCATTTATTAAAATTTACTCTATGGTCTAAATTGGTTTGGGATTTTTCTTGTGTCGGGTTTTTATGTTATTACTGCATAAATACTTTACACATTGCCCCTAAGTTAAACCTGACTGTTTTTTTGTGCCAAGCTACCCAGGGTTAAGCACAGGTTAATTTAGTGACTTTTTTATGGTTCACCCTGCAAGGGATTGTGGCTGTTACTTGACCAGGGCTCACACTCCAGTCAACCAACAACCCAATTTTTCACAGGTTTCATCCAAATGTTGATCACATTGAGTACCGATTTTGATAGATAGTGCAAAAGTTGAATGCTAACACTGAAAAGTAGTGATTATATTGCACTTTTTGCCTTCTGCGAAAGCTTATGCTCAACAGAGATGAACTGAGTTGTTTTTATGGTGACAAGCTATTGAGCACTTCTATAGGCTTTATCTGTTTAGTTTTGAAAAGGGCAATATGCCTGGCTTATTCATTATAAAAAGTATGTTAAAGCCAAGAGGTCTTAAAGGGTGGATTGTCATTACACTGTGTTAAAGCTTCTAGACAGATGCTTTTTTGATAGGGAATCTCACAGTTTATTATAGAGGGCAAGAGTTTTCTTGTTGGTTACATACACCCTGTGAGAAATCTTCTTATTAGAAGATTTGCACTTTGAAATTCCTTGTTATGCCGTTTTAGGAAGGGTAGTATACTGTTTTCTTAACTGTGATGTTGTTTATATTTGCAATTTTATTTCTACTGAAAGAGGGGCTTTGGCTCTGCCCAAATGCTGATTTCCTTGAGTGCAGATTTCGATTTAACAGAAGATGTGTGCTTTTGCTGAAAAAGATTTTTTTGTATTGCCCTTTTTGCCTTGTGAGAAAGTTTATGCTCAGCGCAGGGAGACTTAGGGGCCGATTCCGATCTCGGCCGGTAGGGCTCCGAATCGGATTCGGCTTAACCGGATCCGATTCGGAGCCCTATTTCCCGACCAATTCGTACGCGCGTCCGGCCGAGCGAGTACGATGCGAAATCGCCGACCGACTCGTTCGGGCGTCCCAACCGCTCCGACCGACTTCGTTCCCGGGTCGGACCGCACCGACCGACTCGCTCGGACATGACTCGCACCGCGCAATGGAGACGTTCCCGGCCGGGTAAGTACGATGCGCGCCGCGAGCAGTCCGACCGACACGCGCCGTCCGGCTCGAAAGAGCAGTCGGAGCCGTGCTCGGGGGTCCGTGTCGGACCCCCTGTACGCATAGCCACGCGAGTCGCACACAGGGGGTACCCATGGGTCCCCCTACCTGTGCATGTACGGCGCGAGTCGCTTCACCGCGTACCCGCTGTAGGGGCGCCCTGTTCGCCTCGCACCCATTGAGTCAATGGGAGCCCGCGTACGCGTTGTGACGACCGGCTCCCATTGACTTCAATGGGAGTCCGACCGAATCGAGTCCGATAGCATACGGACGCATCGTACTTGTTCGGTCGGGCTGCACGGGTCCGATTCGGTCGGAAATCTCTCCGGGTCCGGCTCGGTCGGAGAGATTTCCGGCCCGAATCGGAATCGGCCCCTCAGCTGGTAATGGTGACATGCCATATAGGCCTGATCTGCTTCTTCTGAAAAGTTATGACAAAGACAGTAGGCATGACATCTTAATTGTGAAGCACTAATGTTGAAGTCAATAGGACTTAAAGAGTGGATTGTCATTACAAGTTGTTAATGCTTGTAGACAGATATTTTGTGATAGGAAGCCTCAGAGATTGCAGTAGTAGGCATGGTTCTTGTTGTTGGTTACCCCGTGACAAACCCTCGGGGTAGAAGATTTGCACTTTGCGAATCCTTGCTGGGCATCTGTAATGTTATACATATTTGTAGTTTTATGACTACTGAGAAAAAGACTTTGGCTCCACCCAAATATTGGCTCTATTGAACACAGATTTTAATTAGGTAGAAGTTGAGTGCTTCCACTGAAAACAAGTGTTTGTATTGTGTGCTTTTGCTCAGTGGGAAAGCTTACACTCAACACAGTAGAGAGAGTTATGGTGACAAACCATTGATCAAGGCAATAAGCTTGTTCAGTAGGAAATTTATGACAAAGGCAGTAGGCCTGACTTAGTTATTGTGAAGAACATATGTTAAAACTAATAGGCCTTTAAGGATGGATTGTCTTCACACTGTGTTAAAGCTTGCAGACATGTATTTTGTTACAGGGAATCTCACAGATTACCACGGTAGGCAAGGGATTTTGTGTAGATTACTTTCTTTGACAAACCCTGGTGGTAGAAGATTTGCATCTCTTACCAGGGCCTGGTAGGTATAGTTGTCTGCAGTCCCTTGTCATAAAACAACTCTACTTGAATATATATATACAGATAGGGTCCTTAGGTCAGCCCTCCTCTGTGTGCTTAAGCATCATTCACATTTGCACTTCCCCATGACAGCACACTGCATGGGGCAATGGGTTAGCATAATTCTGCCATTGTGTATCTTCCTCTGTGAGTAACTGCATTTTGCATGATCACATGTGCATATCTCCCTGAAAATGAGTGTACTTCGGTGTCAGTGTCTGACCTGGTGGCCAATAATTTAGTGTTCCATTTTTTTTTGTTGCTTTTATAGGTCCCCTTTTGTTTCCTTCCTCCTGTTTGATCATCCTACGGTTCTCCAGACAGTCTAACTAAGCCGCTTGCATGCCACTCGCTTCATCTGCAGTGTGCTACATCCCATGTGGCAACTATTTCTAAACTGGGAGGCCATCATAGAATGGAATTGTCCATTGTGTATCATTGTTTTACTGTTCCAAGATAACCACCATCTTTAAAAGCATTATGTTGGCTACCTTGGATCAGTGATAAATTTTACACCTTAGCACTTGAAGATGCTTGCCCAATATGATGTTTACTGAGCAGTCATCTTGAATTGGTATTGTGCATAGTGTATCGTTTTTGTGCTACACGATGACCGACACGCTACTTCTAAAGTTGACAGCTATGTTGGAACTTTGAAACAACAACATTTTATGAACAATACAATTTCAAGACAGCCACCTGCTGCTATATATAATTGTATTTTTGTAGTGCAAATATAAGTCTGCCAAGTTTAAGTGGTGGTATGTTTTCTTTTTTTCTTTATCTTCCATACACTTTTTTAGTTTGTATGTCTTTTATTCTAGATAGGTAAGTGGGTGAATACAAGAATGAGCCAGTGGGCGGATGAATGGATGCATGAGTGCAAGAATGAGTGGCAGAGTGCATGTGTTGAATTATTTGGGCCTAATTTTGAATTCAGCAGACAGGATTTACTCCATCATGGCGATGGAGTAAAGTACTCTGCCACCCCTACAGAGTACCTTCCCGCCAAATTTAGTGATATCCGCTGGCCCAAAAAACAGCTGTTGCATTGACAGGAACCGTTTTCACAGAGGTTTCTTTCAATGTATTGTAAGTTTGACGGATGGCTCAGTCAACATGACAGAGCCGTACAGCAAAGTGGGATTTTCTTTTCGAAAATAAAAAAAGCAATGACCCCGTTGCCATGGGGAATTTCTCCCATGGTGTGGGGGTCATTTACAAATTTTCACTTCCCTTTACTTCCAGGTTTTGCCTGGCAGTGATTGACAGTGAAAACTGTCCATTTTAGTGTCCCATCTACATCGGGCAGGCAGTCAAATGGCCAAACCTTCAATGGCTCTTATCCTGTTGCACCGCTGAAGGTGTATGTCAGCGGCAGAGCCAGAGTAGTCTCTGCTGCTAACGTACAGAAGGTCCCCCTTACTCTAAATGAAGGGGGCGGACTTCAGTTAGGCAGAGGGGGAAAACAGTTGCAATGGAGTACCCTCTCCCCCATGCCCTAATTCAGGCAGAGAGTGTCTAAACTCAGTAGTGGCTGGAGAGACACTTTCAGTTATAAGTCAGATCGTTAGGCATTGCCAATGCTTGATTCACTGTAATCTATTAGTCTGCAATCAAGCCACAGCAGCCATACCTATATGTCAGCGCCCTGGTAAATGCATGCTCATTACCTAAATATGTGTGTGCCTGCAGCATGATTAGAAGAGGTTTTTGTGACCTCAGTATGTCTTTTTTGTCTAGTGGAGTCTTTAATCATTAATACATGTCCTAATGTGATTCTGATTCCGTTCTGTAGCGTAGTGCTGGGAAACCCTTTTGGTTAGCCATGCGCTGCATAAATCTATTTAATAACAATAATGCCAACTTGCTTCAGCTACACACAGACTGTCTACACGGAGCTCTTATGTGCATCTGTAAAGGGTGTTTCCCACCGGTATATAATGATACATCATTAACATACAATTCCATGCAAAATGACCAATGAAACCAGCATACTCAAGATCCCTTTTAGGTTTTTTCAAGACTGCTCTATCAGGTGGTGTCATTGAATTCAATGTGAGGTTTCCAATTGGAAATACCTAGTAATTCAGTAGTTCATGATCATGTGTTCAGTTCAATGCACATTTATTCATTGGTGTGGCCATTTGGAGAATTTTCCGAGTTAGATTCCGGTTTTGTGCCTTACTTTCTACCAAAGTGCAAGGACTCAAAAGACTCGACCACCCCAGCCTTGCACACGATTGAGTGATCATATTCTTGTTGTTTTTGGAGGCTTTGAAATTACATCCCTAAAAGCAAAGATCTCACAACCTTTATCTGAAACTGATCGCATTAGACTTGATCCCATCAGGATGGGGACGCAGTGCCTTGTCTACTGTGAAATCTGTTATGAGTGATTCTTGTGTAAAACAAAAATAGATCATTCTTGCAAACATGGACATGCAAAGCCATGTTATAATTTAATCTAGACCCATTTGTGTGGTTGATTAGGATAAAGAATAATCGCCATTGTGTTGTCATAATGTCTTGTTGGCACAACTTACAATCATCCAAACCTAACTAACCACAATGACCAAATACCCCTGAAAAGGTTTTGGCCCAATTTGTACACATTTGGGAGAAAATCGAAGACATATAACATAAGATTCCAACTCTCTGTGAAAATACAGAAACCCTCAAGACTATGCATGAAATCTATGTACTTCTTAATTGTTTTAAGAATTTATTTCAGTTAAGACAAATGATACAAAAAAAAACAATACCTACAAATAACAACAATACCTACAACAAAACCTCGAATTACAAAAAGATTGGGGTTCAGATTCCTATTCATAAAAAAAAAAGACTTTCCTTAATTCATTTATCTTCCCAAATCAATAAAAGGGCACGACCTGACAAATAGATTTTATTTTCATACTTTTAAAAAATGTGGTCTAATATGGGTTGCTCAAATATTCACTCACAAAAGAACAAATCTCTTTGATGTCGAAGTAAATCCTCAGGTTTCGTGATGAGGGACGAGGAAGAATGAAGTTGCGAAGGAGAGGGGGCGGAGATTGATTGGGTGGAAGATGGGAAGTGAAAGATTTCTGTCAAATGAAAGATGTCTGTCTTGGTTGTGAATTAAGCATCACCACATAAAGCAAAATATAACAAAGGTGGCCTGTAACACATTCAAGAAGTACATTTATGAGGAAAGGAAAAGAGGGGAAGAGGGGCAGAGGTCGAAGAAGAACCAGATGAAGAAGTAATGCCTTTGTGAAAGGGGTATGAAGGAATAGAATATCGAGGACTGATATGTGATGATTCCTAGTGACAATGATAGAGAGGCGGAGCTTGAGATGCACCAGGACACTGACCCTGAGTAGGATCTGACTCCAAGTAGGAGACCTGGGAAAGTGAAACTACAGAGAAACCTAAGCACAACAGTTGCCACATCAATGCGATGACTTACAGATTTGAAGGCAGAAGGGGGGTTAAGACGGATGGGAAGAGGGGGGGGAGGTTTTGATGAACTGAGATTATGAAACTTAGATGTGGGTAAGAACTTTGGGAACATTCTGCGGAGGCACACTTTCAGGGATTGTATTGATTACTGGTAACGAGAGAGTGTGTGCAGTATACACACACCATGAAATATACTAAAGCAACAAAATATATATTTTTTGGAAAAAATCTCGTCACCGGGAACACACCCATGAAAGCAGAAGTACAAACACATCTGGATATTTCTGATTTCGACTGCATTCCTGAGGATAGAAAAGCAACATGCCATGTTTTAATCCCACACTATACAGCCCTACCCCAAAGTTCTTTGTCAATGATTACACATATCAGAATTCATGGTCTAATTAGAGCTGTGGAATTTGTATGCACCTTTTCACGGAGGAATGTCCATTTAGCATATCACTGAGACTGTTTGCCATTCCTAAGGCATTTTTCACATCATCATTTTTGTAAATCTTCTACAGTGTACTATTTTTTCCTGTTCCCAGTTTCGGTTACCTTTAATAAGTAAACTCAATCTGGACCATCCACAGCAATTCTGGATTCTGTTCCTTAACCTGTGCCAAGAAATCAGGCCAATACTGTTAAAATTGCTGAATTGCACCATTTTTGCATGCACCGTGGTAAAAAAGAAGGGGCGTTGCTGGCTGCCCTACTTTTCTATATACACAGATAGAGATCCCTTGATAGCCCATCTTGAAAGTATTTTTGCTCCGTTTCAACCACAGTCTAGTGGTGCTTGGTGACATTCCCTGTTTTGCAGTTTCCCGTCATTTGCAAATGAGGAATGCTTGTTGCCCAAAGGAATATGCATTTGAACAACTTACCTTCCCGCAGAAGATCGAAAGATAACAGCCTATGGCAGACTAGGTTTTGCACATGCTTTTCCGTGAGGCAAAGATGAATATTGGGGTGCAGTTTGACTGGGCACACGCAGCCGGACAGTGCAACCGTAATTGCACTGCCTACCCTTGCACCAGGGAACCTCTCCACAAGCTTTTGAGGAATCCTTGGGTCCTCCGTCCTCCCCCACGGATGGTGCAGCCTCTGTATCACTGTCCCACCCCAGTGGGAGATTCTTCTTCTGACACACCGTCAAATGGTAGCAAATTTAACGGTGACTCTGGCTACTATCCATAGGCCAACTATTTATAAGAGGATGCACGACAGGTGTTGTATGGAAAAATAGAAATAGATAGCTACTACTCTACAAATGATGAAGAAGGTCATTTAGAACAAAGCAAGTGGTCTGCCTACCTACTCGATGAATGGAGACCCTGGTCTTTGGAGGACTACCACCATAGTTAGAAACCTTCACCTACTTGGAGGCATCTCACTGTGTGGTAGGCTGAGGTGTAGTATGTTGCCTCATTATATTAACTGTTGAATAATGTTGTGTGCTCTTGCTGTGTTGCGGCTCTGCATCAGTCAGTATGCCTCGTGCTGTTACGTAGATGTTTGTATCCAGTAAGTGGAATTACGCATGGGTAATATTCCATGCAGGGCAGTTGGTGGCTGGCTGGCTGACTGAACAGAGGACGCAGTATGGTACGGAGCTTCTGATATGTAATAAACTTCATCTTCAAGAACACCAACACTCTCCGTGTGGCTCACTACATAATTATTGGCGACAAGGATGGATAATTTGGACACAAACATCGTTTAAAAGCCCCAATCATAAATTTCATGTTGGCGCAGCAGAAGATTTCCTGTCACAGGATTTCATTGGGATTGTGAGTGCTAGACGCAAGGGTGCTTGCTGATTCGGCACACAGGTTAGAGAACAATTTTTTCTCATTTGTTATTTCGTTTGTACCTACTGGAATCGGCATGGCAGTTGGAGTCAGCACATGCTGAGTGACCATTGTGAGAGAGCCTCTGCGAGCGTTCTTCTCCTCGAGCGGTGTGTGACCACTGCTTGTGCAGTGTTGTTCTGCCTCACGACGAGTAGCTTTTCTTGCTGTGTTCTGTGTGTACGTCACAGTCCTCTTGTCAGGAGCATATTTTCTTACACGCTCCGGAGTAAGGCTTAATTGGTAACGAAATAGACCGCAAAGTGGATGTGGTCACGTCGTCAAGTTGGGGCACCATCTTGAAAGTATTTTTGCTCCATTTCACCCACGGTCTAGTGGTGCTTAGCGGCAGGCACACCACTCTCTAACTGCAAATACTACAGTTCAATCAAAAATTACACAGTGAGTATCCTTATGGGTGATTCGCACACCATTCCAAGATTTTTCTTTGCCCTTTTGAAGTACTGGAGGAAATGTTCCACATTCACCATTGATGAGGTATTAAGGTCATCACACTCATTGTTTTGTTTCTTGATCTTGAAGGAGTCTCTGTTCATTCTGTTGGTTGAGTTGCCCAACCACAGCCATTTTTACAATCTGCAGGTAAACAAATGGTGAAACAGTGCACGTGCTACAGATATTTCGAGAACACTCGTTTATGTATAATGTTGTATGCTCTTGCTGTGTTGTGGCTCTGCATCAGTCAGTCCGCCTCGTGGGGTTACAGAGGTATTTGTATTCAGTGAGTGGAATTATGCATGGGTAATATTCCATGCGGGGCAGTTCACGGCTGGATGACTGAGCTGAGGACACAGTATGGTATGGGCTTCTAATATGTAATATACTTAGGGGCCGATTCCGATCTCGGTCGGAGGCGCACCCAATACCATTCGGTCGGGAAAAAGCCATGCGAATGCCTGTTTCCCGACCGATCCGTACAGCAGACCGAACGAGTAAGTACGATGCGCACAACAGCACAGAATCCGGCCGAGTCGTACTCACCCAATCCAGGTCCTGTTCTCCGACCGAGGCGAATCCGGAAACGCTGAATCGAGTCGCACGGAAGGGAAAATGCAGCTCCGTCCGGCCGAACAAGTACGATGCGCTTTCCGTACGCGCCGAACCCGTCACTACGCACGGCACGTCAAAGCATCCGGGAGAGGCGCACATAAGCTCCAATTCGCGCCACAACACGATCCACGGCTACGAGGCAAACACGCCAGCGACGAGGACGACGCGAAGCGACGAGGACGACGCGAAGCAACGAGAAGGACGAACGACACGAACCAACCATGAATCCCTCCGTCCCGATCATACCAATATTCTACATTTACTACCGGAACAGGCACGGACGCGTACGTCACAGAAGGTAAGTCAGACACCAACCACAAAACACATACAACACGTACACGACACATCACACACACACAGAGGGATGCAGAATTTACTTACACCAGCAACAGCAGCACCATAGGGGCGGGATGCCCATCACCAATGCCACATATGCACCCAGGGGCCTGAATGCGCACCACCACCCCTACCCAGGGGGGGCCGGATGCCAACCACCACTACCACCCTTAGCCAGGGGGGTGCCAGATGCCCACCACCACTACCACCCTTACCCAGGGGGGCCGGATGCCTACCACTACTACCACCCTTAGCCAGGGGGTGCCAGATGCCTACCACTACTACCACCCTAAGCCAGGGGGCTGGATGCCAACCACCACTACCACCCTTAGCCAGGGGGTGCCAGATGCCCACCACCACTACCACCTTTAGCCATGGGGGTGCCAGATGCCAACCACTACTACCACCCTTAGCCAGGGGGCTGGATGCCTACCACTACTACCACCCTCACCCAGGGGGGCTGGATGCCTACCACTACTACCACCCTTAGCCAGGGGGTGCCAGATGCCCACCACCACTACCACCCTTACCCAGGGGGCTGGATGCCTACCACTACTACCACCCTTAGCCAGGGGGTGCCAGATGCCTACCACTACTACCACCCTAAGCCAGGGGGCTGGATGCCTACCACTACTACCACCCTAAGCCAGGGGGCTGGATGCCAACCACCACTACCACCCTTAGCCAGGGGGTGCCAGATGCCCACCACCACTACCACCCTTAGCCATGGGGGTGCCAGATGCCTACCACTACTACCACCCTAAACCAGGGGGGCTGGATGCCAACCACCACTACCACCCTTAGCCAGGGGGGTGCCAGATGCCCACCACCACTACCACCCTTAGCCATGGGGGTGCCAGATGCCTACCACTACTACCACCCTTAGCCAGGGGGGGCTGGATGCCTACCCCTACTACCACCCTCACCCAGGGGGCTGGATGCCTACCACTACTACCACCCTTAGCCATGGGGGTGCCAGATGCCTACCACCACTACCACCCTTACCCAGAGGGGCTGGATGCCTACCACTACTACCACCCTCACCCAGGGGGCTGGATGCCTACCACTACTACCACCCTCACCCAGGGGGCTGGATGCCTACCACTACTACCACCCTTAGCCAGGGGGTGCCAGATGCCTACCACCACTACCACCCTTACCCAGGGGGCTGGATGCCTACCACTACTACCACCCTTACCCAGGGGGCTGGATGCCCACCACCAATACCACCCTTAGCCATGGGGGTGCCAGATGCCCACCACCACTACCACCCTTACCCAGGGGGGCTGGATGCCTACCACTACTACCACCCTTAGCCAGGGGGGTGCCAGATGCCTACCACTACTACCACCCTAAGCCAAGGGAGTGCCAGATGCCCACCACCACTACCACCCTTAGCCATGGGGGTGCCAGATGCCTACCACTACTACCACCCTAAGCCAGGGGGCTGGATGCCAACCACCACTACCACCCTTAGCCAGGGGGTGCCAGATGCCCACCACCACTACCGCCCTTAGCCATGGGGGTGCCAGATGCCAACCACTACTACCACCCTTAGCCAGGGGGCTGGATGCCTACCACTACTACCACCCTCACCCAGGGGGCTGGATGCCTACCACTACTACCACCCTTAGCCAGGGGGTGGCAGATGCCCACCACCACTACCACCCTTACCCAGGGGGCTGGATGCCTACCACTACTACCACCCTTAGCCAGGGGGTGCCAGATGGCTACCACTACTACCACCCTAAGCCAGGGGGCTGGATGCCTACCACTACTACCACCCTAAGCCAGGGGGCTGGATGCCAACCACCACTACCAACCTTAGCCAGGGGGTGCCAGATGCCCACCACCACTACCACCCTTAGCCATGGGGGTGCCAGATGCCTACCACTACTACCACCCTTAGCCAGGGGGCTGGATGCCTACCACTACTACCACCCTCACCCAGGGGGGCTGGATGCCTACCACTACTACCACCCTTAGCCAGGGGGTGCCAGATGCCTACCACCACTACCACCCTTACCCAGGGGGGCTGGATGCCTACCACTACTACCACCCTCACCCAGGGGGGCTGGATGCCTACCACTACTACCACCCTCACCCAGGGGGGCTGGATGCCTACCACTACTACCACCCTTAGCCAGGGGGTGCCAGAGGCCTACCACCACTACCACCCTTACCCAGGGGGCTGGATGCCTACCACTACTACCACCCTTACCCAGGGGGCTGGATGCCCACCACCACTACCACCCTTAGCCATGGGGGTGCCAGATGCCCACCACCACTACCACCCTTACCCAGGGGGCTGGATGCCTACCACTACTACCACCCTAAGCCAGGGGGTGCCAGATGCCCACCACCACTACCACCCTTAGCCATGGGGGTGCCAGATGCCTACCACTACTACCACCCTTAGCCAGGGGGGCTGGATGCCTACCACTACTACCACCCTTACCCAGGGGGCTGGATGCCTACCACTACTACCACCCTTACCCAGGGGGCTGGATGCCTACCACTACTACCACCCTTACCCAGGGGGGCTGGATGCCTACCACTACTACCACCCTTAGCCAGGGGGTGCCAGATGCCCACCACCACTACCACCCTTACCCAGGGGGCTGGATGCCTACCACTACTACCACCCTTAGCCAAGGGGGTGCCAGATGCCTACCACTACTACCACCCTTACCCAGGGGGGGCTGGATGCCTGCCACTACTACCACCCTTAGCCAGGGGGGGCTGGATGCCTACCACTACTACCACCCTTACCCAGGGGGGCTGGATGCCTGTCACTACTACCACCTCTACCCATGGTGGGCTGGATGCCTACCACCAACACCACCCCCACTCATAGGATGGACAATGCATGACACAACCAGCACACCACAACCTAGGGAATGCAAGAAAAAGACATCCCCCAACACCATGACAAGCGTGTGTAGACTGTGTCAAATGCCTACAACACTGAACATGACTTTGAACATACAATGTGACCCCCTAGCACATGTGCCACACATATATGTGTGTGGCCCCCACAATGCAAGCAGGCCATGACCATTGTGGCAATGGGGTCCAAACCCCCATCATCACAGTGACCAAAAGGTAAGTGTGGGGTCCATAGCTGAAGCACATTTTGAACAGTGTGGCAATGGGGTCCAAACCCCCATCATCACAGTGACCAAAATGTAAGTGTGGGGTCCATAGCTGAAGCACATTTTGAACATTGTCGCAATGGGGTCTAACGCCCCATCACCACAGTGACCAAAAGGTAAGTGTGGGGTCCATAGCTGAAGCACATTTTGAACATTGTGGCAATGGGGTCCAAACCCCCATCATCACAGTGACCAAAATGTAAGTGTGGGGTCCATAGCTGAAGCACATTTTGAACAGTGTGGCAATGGGGTCCAAACCCCCATCATCACAGTGACCAAAATGTAAGTGTGGGGTCCATAGCTGAAGCACATTTTGAACATTGTGGCAATGGGGTCTAACGCCCCAATCACCACAGTGACCAAAAGGTAAGTGTGGGGTCCATAGCTGAAGCACATTTTGAACATTGTGGCAATGGGGTCTAACGCCCCATCACCACAGTGACCAAAAGGTAAGTGTGGGGTCCATAGCTGAAGCACATTTTGAACATTGTGGCAATGGGGTCCAAACCCCCATCATCACAGTGACCAAAAGGTAAGTGTTGACAAAGAAAGAGCTGCAACTGCCAAACTGCATGGATGATTCCTGGTCACAGAACATAAAACACATCAGTGGCAAAGTAGTGCATGTGTCCCATTGCAACATAAATTGGGGGAGCCAAATACTGCAGTGCAAATAAGACATACCTTTGGCCATGTGCAGACAAACAACACCCATGGGGGCTGACACTGTCAACATGCATCAATGACACAATGACAGAAGTGACCATCAGAATGCAGACCCACATATTTGCACCAATGGGCACACAAATGCAGATACCCTGCGGAGACTGTAGATGTGAGGTGAACAGATACCATACCATGGCAGCAATGGGACACACAAACCATGATCATTGTGCTGACCGATGACCTAGGAGTCCCAGGGACAGCAGGGGAAACCCACCAAACTACATACAGCCAATGGCACACCCAAGATATGCCAATGCAGTGGTGCAGATGCACAAACACAAACAGGCAGACCCACACTGCACATCATACACAACAGGTGAGGGGGGGTGCCAGTGTCCCCAGGCAACCACACAACACATGAGGAGACCTGAATACCAATCATACAGATGTGCATACAGTGCCACACAAAGGTAACTCATGGATCCAAATCCCCTATGTGGGCAAGCAGGCATTGTCAGATGAGAGGGAGCACAAATCACACATGTCACACAGGCACGTAGGAACAGCAACTGACACAGCAAGACACAGACACAGCAAGACACAGACACACCACAGCACTACCCCCAGGGCCCCCACAATGTGGTGACCCTGGGCTGCATTACAATCCCACTGTGATGACAAAGCTAAATGTCGTTCACACTGTGAACCACAGTCATGTGTCCTGAGCAACAAACTACCATCACACCTACACAAGCACAAATCAATCAGCATGGCCAGTAAGCCAAGGCCAACATGGAGGCAGGGGCCTAGCCGGGCAACAACTCTCATCTGCACACACTCAACACCACACCCCTCGACCTCCAACAATGTGCAGCAGTGAAGCACACATGCACTGGTGACATTGCACATGCACCCATGACTATTCCAGGGTGGTGGGTGGGAACCAAGGTGCAGAAACACATCACACATGGCCACTCAACAAGACTCCTGAATGTCTGACACACTGCACACTACGCTGTACATGGACATGACGGCAATACCACACCAACCAATGGGATCCCAGCCACAGTCACACACCAATGAAGAAGCCAAGGTCACCCACAAAGAACACACATAGACAACAACCAACATTGCAGCCCGGACCCTGAGGAGTGCCAGCAGTCACACACACAACGTGTCACAATCACTGAAAGATAACACAAACTGGAAATCACATGACAGGGGCAAACAACAAGTGCCAAGGGGAAACCTGACTGTGACCCATCTGCGTCTGCACACAAACTCAGCCCTGACAGCAAACACACCTATGGGTGACACCCTGATGACCAGTAATGTGCCATGCACCCACATCACAGAGAACCCAGGGAGAAGACTTTGGGGAAACATAGGTCAACTCAGCAAGCATCACAAACAGGTACAACACTAGGGATCACAGCATGCACAGCTAAACGGAAGTGAACACACAGACATGCACATACAACACACACCTTGGGCGCAGGCAATGTCACAGGAGTACACACTGCCATGAGGGGACTCCACTCCTGTGTGAGGAAAGCTGTGCCATATGTTGCCTCAGTAGGGCCCCATCATGTCAGCTGAGCACTTGGTCACACAATCAACAATTAGCACCAAATGAGGGCTCCCGTCACATCAGCCTGGTCATGGAAGTGCCAACGAAATCATCAGCACAGATCCAACACACTTGTATAGCAATGTTGCACTGACAACACAGATGAGTCCTTCCCCATTGATGCCCAAACCTGCATGTCCAGTGGAGATGGCCACACGGTCAGAGAAGTAGACGAATTGAACAATGGCAGGCACAACAGATGTGCAGGGGTGGAAGCCACAGATGTGAAATAGCTAATGTAAGTAGGAAATCCCATTGCCAAATACTGAACACATGACACCCTCAGATGCTGCTATGGATGACATGGATACACCACAGGATAGGACACATTCCCCCTGGACCACATGGGTTCCTGCACAGTAACACTTCATTATCATGAGACCAAATATCACCATCACTGCAGCAAGGGCATGGTTAGCATCATCAACAACATGTACATCAGAAGCATAAGCACTAGAGAACAGAAAGTTGCTTTATTCAGCATATGTGTGTAATGAAAACAAAGTCCAGAAAAAACACAAAGGCCAATGGCCAGTCCATTGTCAAAGTCCAAACAGGGTGACAGTGGCAGATGTCACCCTATGCATGCCTGCACAAAACCAGGGACAATCCACTAGGAGGGGCAACCGGGGGGCAGGCCAGGCACCGCAGGGACAGGATCAGGGCTCACCAGGAGGAAGCAGGGAAGGGGTGGTGGGTGCTGGAGAGCCACTGACAACTGCAGTGGAGGTGTCTGACATGGTGTGTGCCGGCACAACTGGGGAGCATGACTCAGATGTTGTGGGTGCCGGCACGACTGCAGTGGACCCTGCAGATGGAGTGGACAGGTCCGCCACTGCAGTGCCCAAGTCAGACAGGGTGGTAGTGGACTCCACTGCAGTGCCTACCACCAGGGGAGGAGAATGGGGAACAGGCAAGGTGGGCTGGACAGAGGGGAGGACACCCTCACCACATCAGTGGCACAGACAAGCGCAGCGGGGGAGTGGTGCCGGGAGAGCAAGTGGCAGGGGGAGAAGGCCGGATCCTCTTGGGGATGGTATATCTGTGGGTGGGGGAACCTGGCGCAGGGTGTGGTGGGGGCACCTGTGGAGTGGGGGCCTGAGGGATGGAGGAAGGAGACCTGGTGCCTGAGCTGCAGGGCGGTGGCGGGGTCTTGCTCTTACGACTCCGGGGGACTTGCGGGTGGGGGCCTCAGTCTGTCTGCGCCTGGGGGAGGGTGTCCGGGGGCGAGGGGCACTCTGCTCCATGTGGGTGGGCTTCCTCTTCCCCCTGAATGCTGTATCAGCTGGATCGGAGGGGAAGAGGCCGAGGTCACTGAGGAAGAGCCGCTGGGTCTTTGGGGTTGCAGGTGAGGCAAGGGAGGGTGCTTTGGAGGGAGAGGCAACTGAGGACTGCGCAGTGCTCGTGGATGCGTGTGTGTGTTCCAGGGCCCCATCCCCTGTGAGTCTGGTTTCAGTCCCCTGACTGTGCGTGCGTGTGCGTTTTGTTTGTGGCGTGTGTGTCTGTGTGCTGGATGTGTGTGTGCTGGTGTGTGCCTGTGCCGGTGTGTGTGTGCTTGGGACGGGTAAGGTGCTGGGGAGTGTGGATGGAGCAGAGGCAGGAGGGGTGAGGGACTGTCTGAGGAGGGACACTGCTGCCGTCAGGGAGGAGTCCATGGACCTATTGCCCCTCTGTAGGTCAGACATGCCCGATGAGATGCCCTCCATGAACGACACCAGCTGAGTCAACAGAGCGGTGTGCGCATGGAGGACACTCAGCATGGCTGTCTGCCCTACATGGAGCTGGCGAAGGAGGTACACAGACTCCTCACTCAGGGCAGCAGGGGACACAGGGGCAGGGGGTGCGGTGCCTGGCCCAAAGGAGACACGCTCCCGAACATGGGAGCCTCCACGGACCTGGGGAATGGGAGCCGATGGGAGGGCGGTGGTGGTGCTGGTGGTGGCGGGGACAGCAACACTAGCTGGGGTGTGGTGGCTGCTGACACCCGCCTCCATAAGGGAGTCATCCTCCGAGTTGCTCTGGTCCTCAGCTGAGGTGGATGGTGCTGAGGACTCCTCGGTGTGGCTCCCCTCGCCCTCCGTGCCACTGGGTCCCTCCGACCACTCCTCGGCTGCTGACCCAGTCTGGCTCTCCGGCTCCTCCTGGTCCGTGGAGCTGTCCCCTTCCGTGGCCGTGGATGTATCTGCAAACAATGGGGAAACAGACAGACATCAGTCACCTGCACCAAACGCACACACCACTGTGAGCACAGCACATTACAGAGCAAGCCCTGGCATCATTAGTTGTACACTGCTAAAAGTGCCCTAACTGAACAGGAGAAGCCAATTGTCAGTCTGATGCCAACCATGGCACTCACATCCCACATGCACCCATCTGTCTGGTGTCTGTTGGATAGCAACACCCCAGTGTGGACACATGCACCAACTACACAGTAGTTGGACAGTGCAGAGGACACGGTGTAGCATGTGGACATGCACACATCACAACTCTTGCCACTGAGTCAGTACAGGTTTCCGGATGAAAGGGACGCCCAGAGTCAAATAGGAAATGCATGTGATGCATACCAGCGACAGACACCATGATGCACCCATGTCCTGATAGCCATCGCCACAATGGTGTGCATGTAGCACATGTCACTCCCCTGCAGGATCACCAATAAGTAGACACATGCCATGGCGGAGGCATGACTGCTAAGTCATACATCACTGTCTCAGTGATGTATGACTTGGCAGCCAGACAACAACACTCTGCACTGTGTCACAATAGTAGGTCATGGGGAATGCAAGTCCTGGAGCTGCACAAGTGCACATGTACAT
Source organism: Calotriton arnoldi (assembly GCA_963921515.1). Lineage (NCBI taxonomy): Eukaryota > Metazoa > Chordata > Amphibia > Caudata > Salamandridae > Calotriton > Calotriton arnoldi. The sequence goes on from CAWUFW010004202.1 coordinate 491,958, forward strand.
CCCCCACACAACACATCATCTTAACCCTCATCTGTCCAGGTCATACCGATTGGACATATGGGAGACCTGTGACACTACCCTCTGAACCTGAGCCCCTCACAATCTGCTGTGAATGGGGAACAGCTGCCTGAACTTCACATTCACATACCCCAGTCTGCACGGGCAGCTGATCAAACACCTATGTGACACACAAGTATCGTCTCCTATGGTCACATCTCCAGTGGCATGCTGAGCCCCTACCGAGAAACACCCCAGCAGTCCTGGCAACAAATCCACAGCACACTGACACAGAGGCAGACACCTGAGGGGTCAAATCACTGCGCAGAATGTGTCAGCTGATACACGGGAGTGGGAGTACAGAGTGCATTGCATGGCCTGGAGTAGGCATGACTGTCCTGCCCCACATGAATGAGGGATGAGCCCTGGACAGTGGATAGCTGGCTATGTATGTGTGACACACGTAATCTGCACACTCCTGGGGCCCAAACATTGTTCCCAGCCGCTGCATGGGTGTGTGCCACATACCCCAGGCACATGTGGTGGCTCAGCTCAGCAAGTGGACCGCATATCAAAGCAACACGCAGATTACATGTCCAAACACAGGCGTTGTGTGAACAATGGACCCACCCATGATGCCCACAACAGAGTTAGGGAAACAGATGCTGTCCCCCACCTTGAGTGAAGCAAACTGCAAGGACACAGTCCCAAGTGACACAATTCCGTGAATGTAAGGGCCACACCTGGGTATCAGATGAGGAGTGGGCAGTGCACAATAGAGGGACATGGCTCCTGGACAACATGACTGCTGTACTGTGGCAGTTGAACCAGGCCAGAGGAGGGCACATAGCATGTAATACAGAGTTCACAGTGCAGTCTTTGACTCACCCCCTCCTTGCTGCTGTCTGGCCTTCAGCTGCCCATCCAGGTCTGGAAACACCACCGCCAGGATCTGGAGCATGGGGGGTCAGGGTCCGTGTTCCGCCCCTCCTGCGAGGAGGCGACAGCTTCAGCTGGACCTGTGCAATCCTCCGGGTCCAGCCCCGAAGGTCCTGCCACCTCTTCTGGCAGTTGCGGATCCGGCGCTTGCAGACCCCCACGGACCGGACAGCCCGGACGATGTCCTTCCAGATCTCCTGCTTCCGATGGGCATTAACCAGTCAGGATGACAAAGTGAAAAGGCCATTACTACACATGCAACATATCCGTGCATGACACAGTTGTATATACATGTCTCAATCACAGGGGCACATGATGTACACAGGCAGTGCAAAGCTGCCCATGGACAGTTTGCCAGAAGTCACTACATGGTATCATTGCATGGGAAGTAAAACCTTGTTCAAATGCACTATCACTGCACCATACCTGTCCAGTGCATGTCACTACACACTATGGGGGGTGACAACTACTCAGTGAGCCTGCTAGCCAGTGGCGTGCAGACTTTCAGCCTTGCTAGTCAGACAAAATGCACATTCAGAAAGGCAGTGCACAGAACACTCACCTGCTCCCCTGGTGTCCCATACAGCTTGCTGTACTGTGGAAGTAGGCTGTCCAGCAGGGCCTGGTTCTCCTCAAGGCTGAAGCCTGGGGCTCTCTCCACAGTACGTGCCATTGCAGGGTCCAGAGGGGCAGAGACAGCAGCAGTGCAGTGGCAGATGTCGTCCTGGAGCATGTAGTGCAGGCAAGTGAGCTCTCATGGGAACAGCCAGCAATATATATGTGCTGGAGAGGCAGATACTGTCCCTTGTGTCCAAAGTGATAGGTCCAAGTCGTTTGCATCTTCTGAATCTGGCCAATCCATGGAATAGCAGCACCAATACACGCCCACAGCATCCTTCAAATCTTCAACTTCTTGACATACATGATTTTGCAACATTGTTGTGGGTGACCAACTGAATTTCCAGCAACCGACTCGTTCGAATTTCGAAAACGCGTCCGTTGCCAGGCTAGGCCATTGTCAATGGGTGCGCACCGATCGGTCCATTGCTGATCAACGCATACAGGGGTACAACGCGTACCCGCACACATTGAATGCAATGGGCCGGCCGGGGGCACCGATCGGTCCATTGCGGTACAACGCGTACAGGGGTACAATGCGTACCTGCACACATTGAATGCAATGGGCCGGCCGGGGGCACCGATCGGTCCATTGCTGATCAACGCGTACAGGGGTACAACGCGTACCCGCACACATTGAATGCAATGGGCCGGCCGGGGCACCGATCGGTCCATTGCTGATCAACGCGTACAGGGGTACAACGCGTACCCGCACACATTGAATGCAATGGGCCGGCCGGGGGCACCGATCGGTCCATTGCTGATCAACGCGTACAGGGGTACAATGCGTACCTGCACACATTGAATGCAATGGGCCGGCCGGGGGCACCGATCGGTCCATTGCGGTACTAACGCGTACAGGGGTACAACGCGTACCTGCACACATTGAATGCAATGGGCCGGCCGGGGGCACCGATCGGTCCATTGCTGATCAACGCGTACAGGGGTACAACGGCGTACCCGCACACATTGAATGCAATGGGCCGGCCGGGGCACCGATCGGTCCATTGCTGATCAACGCGTACAGGGGTACAACGCGTACCTGCACACATTGAATGCAATGGGCCGGCCGGGGGCACCGATCGGTCCATTGCTGTTCAACGCATCCCTGTACAAGTGACTGGCATATGTCACCATGCCTGTCTCAGATGGACATATGCCAGCCACAGATAGCTCCCAGGGAGTGAGGGGCACACCTACAACACGACAGCCTGTCCAAACTGTATGATAAGGCATGTAAGGCTGCATTTCCTATTGTGTGTATGTTGGTGTACATGTTGTCCTGTGGGTGTCACCTGGGGGCAGCCACCCCCAGGCTGTGCACGTGTTCATGGGGACAGGATCCTGGGTGTTACGTGTACATGACCACTGTGATGTGCAACTGTTCATATCTGTGCATGTGCCATGGTCACATTTCACGGTGGTGTATGTGTATGTCATGTCACATACCCCGTGAGTCCCATGTGGGACGGTATGTTTGAGCCAGGGTGTCCCAGTGGCACAATAGTGATGGTCCTCCACAGTCTGTGTGCATGTAGTGTTTACAATGTCTCTGATTTCATGTGCACAATGGGAGACAGTCTCCACATCCACGTTGTGTGTGCATGGACTTTGATGTTGTGCGTGTGTGTGTCACAGACGTCCATGTCTGTCCTGCAGTGGCAAGTGGGACCACTACCTGTGGGGGTCATAGTTGTTTTGCTGTGGTGTATACATGATACTCCATGTAATGCCAGTGTCCATGTGGCAATACAGGGTCCCTGGGAATGTACCTGTCGTTGAGCTGTGATGCCTGGGGCACATCTGTCATCACATGTCACTGTGGGGGGTGATTGTGACACGGCAGCAGGAGATGGGAACTGTGACACGGCCTCATGATATCCAATGGGCCAACCTGGGACTTATTGATGCCACTTGTTGAACCGTGATGACAGATGTTGGCCATGTATGTACCATACATGTCCTTACGGAACTGCACACTTCATGTGGTTGTGCCTCATAATGATGTATGTTGGGATATTGAGTGTGTTCAATGCCGCATATGTGGGCTGACTGACAATCTTGCTTTCTTCTCCTCTGCACTGCAGGACTCCTGCTGTCCATCGACCATTCCCAGACCTGGCAACGATGGTGGAACGGGACAGCATCCGACGGTACCGCTTCACCAGGCAGCTGATTGAGGATTTGGCAGTGCAGTTGGCCCCACATTTGCAGCCTGGCCGGCCGTATCCTACAGCGCTGACCCCCAAGGTGAAGGTGATGGCAGCCCTACACTTCTTTGCCACCGGTACCTTCCAACATACTGTGGCGACTGCTGGTGGGATGTCACAGACCATGTTGAGCCGTGTGCTCCGCGATGTTTTGGTGGCAATGTTGCTATTCCTGAACCGGTACATCTATTTCCCTAGACTGCAACGACTCACTGACGTGAAGAGTGACTTCTATGCCCTGGGGAGGATGCCGCATGTCATTGGCTCCATTGATGGGACACATGTGGCTTTGGTACCACCACAGGCCCAGGAGCAGGCCTACAGGAACCGCAAGCACTACCACTCGGTCAATGCACTGGTGGTGTGTCTTGCAGATATGACCATCACACACGTGTGTGCCCGTTTCCCTGGTTCAGCACACGATGCCTTTGTGATGAGGAGTAGTCGCATCCCCAGGATGATGGCACAGATGCAGAACCAGTGTGCCTGGCTTGTCGGTGTGTACTGACTTTGTGCCATTGTGTGTGATCTGATCTGTAGTATTCCGCCCACTTTTCCAAGTCAGCTAATGTGCACTTGTCTGTCCGTAGGTGACTCGGGATACCCCAACATGCCGTGGTTGCTGACACCCCTCAGGAACCCTGTGACACCAGCCCAGATGCGCTACAATGAGGCACATGGTCGGACCAGGAGAGTTATTGAGCGGACATTTGGTCTCCTGAAGAGCCGCTTCCGCTGCCTGGACAAGACCGGAGGGTCCCTCCCATATGCCCCTGCGAAAGTGTGCAAGATTATCATCGTCTGCTGCATGCTCCACAACCTGGCAGTGCGGAAGGAGTTGCCTCTCATCCAGGATGACAATGACCAACATCCGCCACCTGTGGAGGATCCTGGCCTGGACCACGATGCCAGTGATGATGATGATGATGATGATGAGGGTGATGTCCGCACACAGCTCATCACCAACTTCTTTAGCTGAATGTGAGTATCCTGAGGTGTCATGTCAATGATGTGAGTTGGCATGATATGTGTAGGTGGTGCTCTGGTGCTGTTGGAGTGTGTCCATGGGCTACTTGACTGGATGTGTGTAGCGATGTGTGCTTACAGGTGGTCTGTACTCCCCAACAGTGTTGACATGCTAACTTGGTTCTGGGTGGGTATCTTGTAACATGTTTTGTGCATGAGTTTTGCTGTTCTGTCCTGTTCTCCATTGCTTTTGACTGTGTGTCATTTCTGTCCTTCACAGGGTACTTTCAGATTCGTTTGGTCAACTGTGTCCACCGACGACGTGATTGTACTTCCAGGGTGGTAGCTGTTGTGTCCCTACAGGTGATGTGCGCCACACCCATGGACTTCCTTCCTTCTACAGTTGTTGACTGTGTGCCCGCTGCCAGGTGGGATTACCTTGCATCTGTAGTGGTTACGACATGTTGCAACTGTGTAATAAACCTGTGCTTCACTTTGTGATGTGCGTTGTCTGTGGTCACACATTTGACTGCCATTTGCTTACTGCACCTGTGGGCCACTTGACTACAACTGGGAATAGGTGTGGTGTCTGTGCATTGCACCGTATTCCCTGGCAACATCAGTGTAGGCAATGAGTCAGATGGCCTAGGTGTGTATGTGTTGTGTAGCCCTGGTGGTGTGTCTCCCTCATATGTGTCACGTTGCCTTTACTCACATGCCTGTGTTGTACTCGCTGTTACAGTTCGCATACACAGTGCAATTTTGCAGTTCATCATCCCCATAACAGCACCCACGTTGGAATCACAACAGAGGCAAGTATGGTGTATTAGTGTGTTTATTGTGATACATTTGTGTGAATAGTGCATAGGATGGGTAGTGCTGTACATATATCTTGCAATCAGAAGTTCCTAGGTGAATTGAAAGTCCTGGTAGACAAAATCCCCGGTATCGGGGCCACAGTTGTCTGAGACATTGGTCCAACTTGTACTCCCCATGCAATGTGTGGGAGTTGTGTTGCCGTCAACAGGGTGAACAGTCTGTGCACAAAGGTGAACATCCAGAACAGGTTCAGGCTTCCTGGGAGTTGCGCTTGGCCATCGGCCTCTCACTTGCCCCTCCTCGGACGACCCCTCTTCTTTGGGGGGCCCCTCAAGTACAGGCTGCTGCGGTGCAGGGGACTCTCCGCCAGAGTCATCCTCCCTCCCTGTGGCAGTTGCAGTTTGTTCAGCACCAGATGTTGTTGGCACACAGGGAGGTGTGGACTGGTTGCTGTTCATCTGGCGGAGGCATTGTAAAATGTCCCTGTGCACCGCCGTCATCTCATGCAGTGCGTCCCACTTGGACTCCACTCGGGACATGTGTGATTCCACGCGGGACATGTGTGAGTCCAAGCGGGCATGATGGGCAGCCTGCTGCTGTTTCATGTCTCTGAGGAGCCCCACTACCTGGCTGAGATCTCCGGTGCTGGACTGGTACGCATCAGCTATGCGTACCAGTTGTGGGTCATCATGCACACCAGCAACCTCTGCAAGCAGCGACCTCTGTCTCCCACCCCTCCCACCACCCCTGCCGACATGTGCAGTGCATGCAATGGCACGCACAGATGACCCTGGTCCACCTTGGGGGTTGGTGGTGGTGGTGGTGTCCATGGCCCCACGTTGGTCCAGGGTCCCTGTGCTGGTGTTGCTCCTTGTTCTGTCCATGTCGGCGGGGATGGTATTTGTGGTGACAGTCGTTGGAGGGGTGGGTGCAGGGGGTGCAGCTGGTGGTCCTGCTGGTGCTGCAGCTGGTGGTCCTGCTGGTGCTGCATGTAGACTTGCACCGGATGTGCCAGGTTGGTCTTCTTCGTCCGAGGAGGGCCGAGGCTGTACGACACCAGTGAGCTCCGCATCCTCTTGAGCCTGGGACTGGGACTCCTCAGCGTCTGCTGCTGTGTCCCCATCATCACCTGTTTTTGGGAGACACACACAATGTATGTTATGTTTCTGCAGGCATCAATGGTTGACACACCTGACAGTTGTGACTGTGCCTCTGGGTGTGGGCCTGTACATTGCATTGTCCTAAGTCGTCACAGTCAGGGGTTGATATTGGTGTGGCACATTGTCCTGCATTATTTGGGCATTTCTATGTATTTGTTGGGGTGTGAACATGGTCTGCATTGGTTGTATTTGGTTGACAGCCGGCCCTCCTTCCCACCCAGCCAGTCAGTTATCCCACCATGGACTGTGCTTGCATTGCAGGGAGTGGAAGTTGTCTCTCAAGATGTCAGTCAGTGGTGTCCTGCTGTTTGTTGGTGCACAGTTGCCAGCAGGGCCTTGTGCTCCCCACAGCAGTAGCCAGTGTCAGCCATCTTGTCAGTCCTTCTCCACTCCCTGTGATGTGAGCATGGTTCAGGGTGGTGTTGATGGGACAGTTGTGGGGGTGAGCTATGTCTGTGACTGTGACTCCCATCATGCTATTGCCTCCACCCCACTTCCCGGCATTCCCATACTTACTTGCTTTTGTGGGGAGTTCAGTGTGTGTGGGTGTGAGGGCAATGGCAAGATGGCTGACAGTGGTGTCCTGCTGTTGGTTGGTGTGCAGTTCCCAGCATGCCCTTGTGCTCCCCACAGCAGTAGCCAGTGTCAGCCATCTTGTGTGTCCTTATCCACTCCCTGTGATGTGAGCATGGTTCAGGGTGGTGTTGATGGGCCAGTTGTGAGGCTGAGCAATATCTGTGACTACTACTCCCATCATGCTATTGCCTCCACCCCCTTCCCAGCATGCCCATGCTTCCTTCCTTTTGACTCTGCTTCCCTGTGGGGTGGGCTGGCTGTGCTGACAGGATGGCTGGGAGTGTTGTCCTGGCAGTTGTTTGGCTAAAAGTCCCAAGAGTGTCCCTGTGCTTCACACAACATAACCCAGGGTGGTGGTTCTTTGTGGGATCTTGAGTTAGGATGTGAGGCATTGCATTCTCCCAGGTGGGTTCTGTGGAGTTTGTGTTGAGGGGGTGTGAGGGGAGGTGCTTGTGACTATGGTCAGTGCTGCAAGTCCTCCTTCCCACCCAGCCAGCCAGATATCCCACCATGGAACGTGCTTCCATTGCAGGGAGTGGAAGTTGTCTCTCAGGATGTCAGTCAGTGGTGTCCTGCTGTTTGTTGGTGCACAGTTCCCAGCAGGGCCTTGTGCTCCCCACAGCAGTAGCCAGTGTCAGCCATCTTGTGAGTCCTTCTCCACTCCCTGTGATGTGAGCATGGTTCAGGGTGGTGTTGATGGGACAGTTGTGGGGGTGAGCTATGTCTGTACTGTGACTCCCATCATGCTATTGCCTCCACCCCACTTCCCAGCATTCCCATACTTACTTGCTTTTGTGGGGAGTTCAGTGTGTGTGGGTGTGAGGGCAATGGCAAGATGGCTGACAGTGGTGTCCTGCTGTTGGTTGGTGTGCAGTTCCCAGCATGCCCTTGTGCTCCCCACGACACAGCAACAGTGTCAGACATCTTTGATGGGCCTTTCCACTCTCTGTGGGATGTGCATGCGTGAGTGTGAGCTTGCTGGGCCATGTGGTGGGGGATGTAGAGCTGTGACTACGACTCCCATCATGCTATTGCCTCCACCCCCTTCCCAGCATGCCCATCCTTCCTTCCTTTTGACTCTGCTTCCCTGTGGGGTGGGCTGCCTGTGCTGACAGGATGGCTGGGAGTGTTGTCCTGGCAGTTGTTTGGCTGAAAGTCCCAAGAGTGTCCCTGTGCTTCACACGACATAACCCAGGGTGGAGGTTCTTTGTGGGATCTTGAGTTAGGATGTGTGGCATTGCATTCTCCCAGGTGGGTTATGTGGAGCATGTGTTGAGGGTGTGTGTGAGGGGAGGTGCTTGTGACTATGGTCAGTGGTGCGAGTCCTCCTTCCCACCCAGCCAGCCAGATATCCCACCATGGAACGTGCTTCCATTGCAGGGAGTGGAAGTTGTCTCTCAGGATGTCAGTCAGTGGTGTCCTGCTGTTGGTTGTTGCACAGTTGCCAGCAGGGCCTTGTGCTCCCCACAGCAGTAGCCAGTGTCAGCCATCTTGTGAGTCCTTTTCCACTCCCTGTGATGTGCGCATGGTTCATGGTGGTGTTGATGGGACAGTTGTGGGGGGGCAATATGTGTGACTACGACTCCCATGATGCTATTGGCTACACTGACTTGCCCAGCATACACAGAATTCCTTTCTTTCAGTGGTCTTCACTGTGTGTTGGTGTTGTAGTGGTGGCTACATGTCTGGATGTGTTTGTTAGTTCTATTTGTGCCACTGCCTAGCTGTAGTTGTAGTTGTGTTTGTACATGTGATGGCACGGTTAAATGTAACTTTGAGATGGCATGTGTTGTGTTTATCTGACTGACATACACATTTTGGGATGATTCTGTTCTGGTTGCTGTGTAATTGCTATGAGTGCATGGTTTGACTCTCCCCTTGACAGTGATGTGTGTGTGTATTGTGGCAGAATATTGTGTACATTAGTCGTGTACTCACCAGGCTCTGGGATGTTCTCTAGTCCATATACGCTCACTGGCGGAAGGATGGCCCGCACCTTCTCCTCCCAGGGCCTGAGGTATACTGGCTTGGCAGGAGGGCCACTGCCGGTGTATTGGCTCAGGAGGTAGTCTTTCTTGAGCAGCTCCCGGACCCTCCTGCGCACGTCATACCACCTGTTCTGGATGTCGGTCTTTGTGCGCAGACATGGTGATTGTGCGTTCACCCTGTTGATGATCCTCTCCCACATCTTGGTTTTCTGGGAGATGGGGGTCTGTTGGACCAGTGTGCCAAACAGCTGTGGCTCTACCCTGAGGATCTCGTCTACCAGGACTTCCAATTCACAATCTAGGAACTTGTGATTCTTCTTGGGGGGCATGGTGATGGGCGGTGATGGTGAGTGATGTGTGTGTTGGTGTGCAGGTGAGGGTGTGTGGGTGTGTGTTTTGCTGGGTGTATGTGAGATAGGTATTTGTTGGTGTGCTGATGGTGTGTGGCTTGTGTGAGGGATGAGATGTGGGTGTGTGGTTGCTGTCTGTTGGGTGCTGGCAGTAGAATGGCATTTGCAAAGGATCATGGTTGGGATTTGTGTCCTTTATATGGGTGGAGTTGTGGGTGTGTCTTTGTTCTCTGTCCCCACCCCCCCAGTATTTATTGGCTTTGTAATTGCTTGTTTGGCCTTTTTTTGTGTAATTTTTCCTTTGTACTGTCTGTGCATGTTGGAAACGTTCTTGTGACCGAGTCGGACCCTGCATTTGTCTCGTACGGTGTTCTCCGTTTCGTTCACGCTGTGTTTGTGCAGTTTTCTATGCTGCGTACGCGTCGGTCGCGGTGTTTTGTGTTACTTCGGCTCGGTTTTGTATGCGTGTCGGTCGTACGGCTTGTCCTCCGTACGACTCGGTCGTGGTTTTCGCGCCTTGCATCGTACTTTGCGGTTTGGAGTTTGCGTGTACGTTTCGGTTGGATTTGTTCCGGGTGCGTGTCGGTCGGTTCGATTCGTGTGTTTTTCCGGCCGGATTGCTGTTTTCCGTGCGGCTCGGTCGTTCGGCTTGGGTTCGGTACGTGTTGGTCGGATTTTGCACGCCTTGCATCGTACTTGGCGTGTCGGGCGCCACAGGTACGTGTCGGTCGGAATAAATTCCGGCTCCGAGTCGGTCGGTGCTTTTTCCGGCCCGAATCGGAATCGACCCCATAATCTTCAAGAACATCAACATTCTCGGTGTGGATCACTACACATTGCCTTCTGTATATCTACAACATCAGAGGTGGGCACCATCTTGCTTTCAACCACTCAACACACTTCTTTCTTTTCAGGTACAAATCCCCAAAGCTGGATGCTGTTTCTGAAAATCAAAAAAACAATTGCTTCTGACAAGTCAGGCGTTTTCTCCCAGCATGTGGGGGGGGGGTCATTATTACTGTTTCCTGATCAGGATCGTCAAGCATTTCCTAGTTGTCTAGAACCAGAAAAATGCATGCCAGAAGGCCAGCCGTCAAATGGGTGGGGCTTCTGAAATACACTGTCCTCTAGGCCTGTAGTGGACGTGACCTGGTTAAAGGTTTCTGACAGCTGAGGCAGCTAAAGCTCCCCACTGAAAACCTGGAGCTTACCCACCTCTAAATGAGGTAGGGTAACCCCAAGTTTGACAGGACCGGTTCCTAGCTCATTTATGAGGACTTCCCTCTCACTACCAAACTCTAAATGAGGCTCTAAATCTAAAAATGAATAATGGTCAAAAACATAAATCAACTGCTATGTAAGGAAAATCTTTCTCAGAGACAGCACTGTCTATACCTTTGTCATATATTAATGTTACTTTAACAACTCAAGCCTTAAAGATGCTCTGTGACCACTGCTTTATCTCTCTTCGTCCAGTCAGCCAAGCACCACATCTCTCCATTCAGCACTGGATATATAACTCATAGCAGACTCGCGTTCTCTTCTGCCCTCCATCCAATTATCAAACTGGGCTGACAGTTTTCAGTTCCGTAAACAGACTTGGAACAGCTGTGACTCCACTTTCACACATTCACAGGATATTTGTAAATATTTAATATTTCTTCGGCTACATCAATTTGCACACCAGCAGAAGTTTACCTTTGGACCTTAACACTTAAGTTAACAGCTAAATTGAGCTTCACACTTCACCCTTTCAGAGCCACTTCCAAGGTTTTTAACACTTAATTCAATATGGCAAAGCAGTAGTGTAGCAAGCATGCCATAGGCCCTGGTGCAAGCAGAGAAAATGGCCCCTTTGACTGCTGGTGGGGTAGGTTAATACAGCCATCATCAGAATTTAATGGGCCTCTCAATGGTCTCGGCCCCGGTGTCACTGCACTTGCTGCACCAAGGGCAGCTACATCTCAAAGTAGCGGGTCTAGCAGTGGTTGAAAGCATCGCAGAACTTTTTAAAATGAACTAATGTTTCTTTGTATAATCACAGCAGGGCCAAAATCAGCCAGCCGAAAATATTCGACACAGCCCCTCAGAGCTAGAGGCCACCAATAGAATGAGGCGATGGGGCATGGTTGGGTCATAGCAGCCCTCTAGCCTGCACCCAGTAGAGGAAATGCCAGAGTGACAGAATGGGCAGTTTGGCCCGGGATCACGTGAATGGTGGGGAGCAGGGTTGGATTGGGATTAAAAATCGGCCCGGGCACGCTAAAAAAAGTGGCCCACATTTGCATATTGCCTTTCCGCAAAACACTGCATCGACGAAATTTTATTTAAAAAAAGGGGGGGTAAAAAAAAAATGCACGGATAAGTTTACACTGGTAAAACACACCTGAAAACAAGTGAGGCCACTTCTGCTGAGGCCCCTTGCCTCCGCTCAATATGCATATATTAATGGGCCTGCCCAGCGAGAGAAAGGGAGTGACACCTGTGCCCGTTGATAAAAGGGAGGTAATGGATGCCCATCTGCCTCCAGAAAGGCCACTCAGGGCCCCACCGGGCCGCTGGTGGTATCCGAACAATGCAGAAACCACTCAAATCGGCCCCCAGACTGCTCAAAAAAGCAGCCCACAGCTAGAACTGGACACCGGCCCCTCGGGCATTGCCCGAGTGCCCACGTTACCAATCCGACCCTGGTGGGGAGGATGTGCATCTAACTCTCTGGGTAAATTCCAGATGTGTTTCTAAAAGAGAACTCTGTCATCGCACAACTGCAATGTGTGTCATTAAACTGATACTACTTCCAGGGCTATGACCAAGCAAAGTTTATTGCGTTTAGTCTCAACCCCACTGGAAACGCAACAGGCTCCTTACCCACCATTTCATTTCAGACATGATTATGTCTCTAGTGCACTTCTTAGTGTGTGTAGTGGTTTCTCTTCTGCGTACCAGTGAGGAGCTTGACCCCTGAGTTCTCTTTAGTCTGCCATTTCACCACACCGGTGCCTCGAACGTTTACACTGCAGGCCCTGCCAAAAAAACACGGACCATGCTGAAACTGTGGCATCGCCCTCCTGCTTGACAGTTAAAGAAGCGTACTCCACAAATAAACAGTATTCTTTTTTATTTATTTTATTTTTTGTAAAAAAAGGCATCAACTCTCTTAAATGCCAAGGGAGAGTAAGTGACGTTACACGCTTTTTTGTCTAGCCAACATGGCTGGGTTGGCTGTTTGTGCCATGGTGAGCCGATTTGCAACCTATTTGTTTCTGCGGGACGAGGCAAATGTTAGAAAGTAAATATGGATTTTAGAGCCTGTTTTATTTTCCGCTCCTGGAGCCATATTATGTATTGGGGCGCACTTTCCCTGTTTGCGCCTGGCGCACCTTAAAACAGGTGTGCCGAGCACAAACAGAGAAAGTGCGCCCTATTACATAGACTGCGCTGCCCTCAGGGCAGCTGCAAACTCGAGCAGCCCTGGGGGCAGTGCATTCAAGTGAAATACAGAGCGGCTTTGAACCAGCCACTCCGTGTTTCACTGGGCAGACGGCAACCCGCCTGCACTTTGAAGGGGGATTGGAGATCCCCCGTGCAGGCGGGTGCAGTGAATGACTGCACCCGCCTGCAAGGGGATGTCTGGGGGGTCCAGAGGACCCCATTTACCCCCTGCAGAGGGCTGCTCTCACGGGGCGCATTGACAGGGCACCACCTTTTAGGTGGCGCACTGTCAATACGCGTCCTGACAGCTTCTTTGCCTCTGCGCCCATGTCTCAAATACGGCGCGGGCGCAGAGGCAAAGGGATTCCCTCACTTGAAGAAACGCCCCTGCAGATAGCGCTCGTGCTTTATGTGCACCAGTGCTATTGGGATTACAGAAGGGGCCACACAAGCTTCTGTGACCCCTTCTGTAATACCAAAGTACTCGGGCGTGCAAAGCAGGCGTAAACGCCAGTTGCGTCCGTGGGACACTCTCTACAATACGGCCCCTAGAGCTGTTTTCAGACCCCCGAGACCAGGGGTAACTAGGGCACTCCCCGGGTTACCAAAGTGCAAACCATTGGCAGCAACAGTTACCCCTGGTCAACCCTATTTGCAGAAAACGATTGATATATACAAAAAAATTTAAAACAATATAGGGCATCACTGACATCAGACATCTGCATTAGCCACCAGTCCGAGCTTGAATGGCCCTCATACTAAACGACAACCATAGCCCCTTCGGACAATGCCTCACAATGTGCATCAAGGCAGGAATCTGAGGCTACACCTCTAAAAATCAGCCTGTGCACCAAACCCCACATACACCCACATACTTAGGTGTATACCACTTACAGCTCCTGCCCTTCCTATTTGTACTAAGTCCTCAAACAAATCTGTAAACAATTCAACCTACTTGTGATCAAAAATGCTACTCAGCACCTGCCTACCTCACACATCACAGTGGCTAAACTAAATCCAGGAGTCAAGAGGGGTTGCAGCAACATCATAAATCATGAGGCCAAAGGCCAAATGGTTTGCAAATCTCATTGGAACCTGAAGATGGCAACAGAAAACCTATTACACTAATTACCACTTTTTGCATTATTTATTTATTTTTTATTTAGGCACCTTTAGTTTTAAAAGGGTATTTTTCTCAAATAGGGGCATCATTTTTGAAAACAGGTACTAGATTGTGCCGTTTAGTTGTCTGTAGCAAAAAAAAGAGAACAGTGCTTAAATATGCAGGAACGAATGTAGAATTGTAGAAAAATCATCCTTCTCTAGAAGGTAGAGATTTGTGAAGCTGTTCTCTGTAGGTAACAGTGGGCACTATTAGAATTAGAAGGCTCAGATTTTGTTTACTTTTCATGAACATATTTTAATTAAAGACAATGGTAAAGTTCTAAGGAATGGCTTAGGGCTGTCATTACGATGCTTAAGCCTATATTTCACAGGGACCTGTGAAATATTTTCCAGATTTGGCAGGAAAAGGGGGAATGTCCTCTGCACCCCTGGGGAAATCCACCTGCTGTACTTAGGCAGGAAGGAATCTCTGTGTCTTCAGCGCCACCACCGCTGCAGCACCACTGAAGCTATGTGGAGTGGGCGATTTTTTTCCCTGAACCTGGGGGATCATATACTTAGTTTGGTGTTAGAGACCACCAGGCTTTCCCTGGTTGTCATCAAAAGAAAGAACTGTAGATTTGAACATTCGTCCTAAATAGAGAAGACGCCTGATGTACAACGACTGAAGGCATTACGGCAAAGGGGCCGTTGATTAGAAGTTTCCACCAATGGAGCAAGAGGAGGCTCTACCATCAAAAACAAGGCACTTTCCTCCAATCACAAATAAAGCGGCGGAGGGACTGCAAGTTTGCAGGATGGGCCATTCAGCCATAATCCTTAATTTTCAAGTTTGAAAATGTTTCTTTCTTTGCGAGCTTGTGCTTTGTGCAGTGTTTTAATGGACTTTATTGGCTGATTTGTGCCTTGCTTCATCCACCTCCACTCTCTCTCCTTCAATTTTGCTTACAGTCATAGCTAACATGAATGTTCACTATTTTTCTATTCTACATGAAACTTTCAAATTCACTGCAGTTCGAGAGCTCAGGAAAATGGTGCCTGTTTCAGAATACAAAATGGTGGCTGCATGCTCTCAAATTCCTTGGAATTTGTGAGTTTGCCAAACAGTAAATGGATTTTCTCATGTATGGTTTGGTGCATTTTTATGTCTTTGATTAACAATCTATTCCTCCAAGTGGCCTAGAAATGGCCATTGGGTATCTCTTTATCTTCAAGAATTTGTTTTGTACGCCTTGAATTTTAAACAAGTGGAAACAATGATGCAAGCCCTTCTTCAGCAAATCACATTTCATGAAAACCTTAAATGTGATTGAGTTTGTGCGTTTCCAGCTCACAAGTTTAACATCTAAAATAGACTTATAAATGGAGTCTTTCAATCCCACCCAACTCATTTCTTAATAAGAAATTTTCAAGCAAGCACTGACAAAGCCAATGGATCTGTAGATGCCTAGATTTCTGTGCGTTAACACATTAAAGCCTGACCTGTTGGCTTTGCCAGTGCTTACTAATATTCATAAAGTTTAGGAAGAGAAAAAAATCTCTTTTTACAGCATAAGGACACCTTTCACATACCTCCTACTTTTGCCATCCAAAACCAAAGTCCTACTTAATATTTTTGGCCAATATCATGCAAAGTCAGCTTTGAACACTGTTTTTTTGCTGCTTGTGACACAGTCTGGTGCCGTCCTTCCTTTGGAACTCATTGCTCTTTTTCTGTCCCTTGGAGTAAGATTTTAGGAAATATAGAAAAGAGCTGAAGAGATTTATTTAAAGATAGAGATTCGGAATAGAGATTACCTTGTCCCCCCAAGCTCTACTCCATCTCACTTCTTCTCTTACATTGCTCAAAACCACTTTTGAAGTAGTATGAGTGCTTTCCAAAAACAATAAAATAAATTAAAAACCATTGGGAAATCATGATAGGTCAATACCTGCATAAACCAATAAAATGCACATACAACATTCTGCTCACATGTGTTATCATTTGGGAGGGTACAACCACTTATACGTCCACAAAGGCCCTGAAAGCCACAATCATTGTAGCACAAGGACATGGTCAGAATGAAATATATGCAGTGTTTATACTTTAAAAGCAAAGAATAGTAAGTAAGTAAGTTAAGTAAGTAAGTATTGATCTATTGTTTAGTTAATAAAAACCTTTACAATTTCCATGAAAATTAAAAAGTTAGCAGCAAAGTTCATGATTAAAGATCAAAAGACATATCATAAAACATTCATCATAAAAGATCAAAAGAGCATGTCATAAAACGTACATTCCTTATATAAAAATAAGTGCGGTAATCATTAACGTTTTTGTCAGATACCGTGACTTAGGAGAAGTCTTTTAACCATTCTTTGTTCAAACGGCATTCCTAGCGGTCTTCTGATACTATTGTTTAAGATTGCTTAAAATAATTGAGAAAGGGACAAGGATCATGGAGACTAAAAAAATAAGCCAATATTTGGGCCTCTGTTAAGGGACAGCAATAAAATGTTTGGTTGGGTTGTAAGCCTCACCAATGGGGTAATATTAGAGAATATCCAATGTTCAGATGGCTTAAGAACAACAACGGTAGTGTGGTTCTAATGCATATTGGGCTCCAACATCTATCTACCAAACGGCGGGAGCTAACTGAATGATGTTCGCTGACAGGTGAGTCTTTTGCTCGCAGTTATAAGGATTGCTGGTCACTTAATACAAGAGGGGTTTTTTTTTTGTTTTTTCCCCTGCCGCTTCCATAAAACGTACAAAGCAACACATTAACTGCACGTCTCCACCTCCAAGACATGCCTTCACTGCCTGTCTGCAGGTTCTTACTCCCTTGCTTAGAAAGATGGGCTTCAATGGCTGCCGCCGTTCATCTTACAGTGCTCTGCAGATGCACAATAAGTGTAAAACGCTCTCATCGAATTCCCCGCATAAGCGGCATAAGGTCTGGGCTGGAGATCGTTCCCAGGGGGGAAGATGCAGCAGTGATGGTAGAATGCCCATTCGAAACTGAAGGTATTTTTCTTTCTTCCTCCTGTTAAATCCTGCACCTAGATAGAATTGAGGAGAAGACTTAACATAGCTTTGCATGACGAACCATCCGTGGGCCCTTTTAGTGAGAGCCGCCTTATCTTCTAGTAAGGATAATTTTTTCACAGTTTTATTTACAAGTTGTTTAAAACATTGATGGGTTCCTGAGGCCGCCCAGAGATCCTCAAGGCCCAGACGGTCTATTGATGCTGTCAGGTAGCTCATAGCTGCACACTCCTTCTTTGAGTGAATTTCGTTCCATAGGTGGAAGTTCAGTGTACCTGCTTCAGCCTTTTTGATCTTAGGCCAGCACATGACGTAGGCTTCTTAGCAGGCGATTTCTTGCCTCTGCAGGCCGAATTCCACCCTTAATTGGGCTGGCGACACATACTTGGGAAGATTGAAAATCAACCTTGCCGCTCTTGAAACTATTCTGTCTAACATATCCTCATCTCTTCCCCTGAGGGACTCACTCCCGTAAGTTATGGCCGGAATGAGTTTTGCTTGCCAAACTTGTAGCAGTGGGGTAAGGATAGGGCCAGCAGTTTTGTGTTTAATTGATTTTAAAGCAGCTGCAATTGAGTTGCCTCTTCTATTGATTGCTTCTTTTTGTGTGTTAAATGTGCCTTTGTTGTCTATTATCACTTCCAAGTACTTGTATTCTTCAACTTCTTGTATTGTTGTGTCAGTCAATTGCCAGCGGTATTTGGAGGATGTGTTTTTGGGATATAATCACATTACCTTCGTTTTATCATAATTGATAGTTAAACCATTGGTTGCTGAGTATCTACTAGTTGTATCTAGTAGGTGTTGAAGACCGATGGGGGTTCGGCTTATCAGCACAAGATTGTCTGCGTACAGCATGTTGCAAAGTGGGAGTCCTCCCATCCTTGGTGCATGTGAATTACAAGTGTCCAGTTCAATCAATAGGTTGGCCATATACAGGTTGAAGAGTGTCGGGGCCAGCACACACCCCTGTTTGAGCCCCATGGTTGTTGAAATTTTCCTGGACAGGAAGTTTCCCATTCCCCGCTTTACTTGGACCCACGTCTTGGTGTGTAGAAGTATTAACTGGTTTAAAAGAACAGATGGAATTTTCTTTTCCTCCAGTTTTTGCCAAAGTTTATTCCTGTTGATTTTATCGAAGGCTGACGAGTAGTCAATAAAGCACAGAAAAAGCACCATCTGCTAGTAGGGACAGGGCAAGTATGTTCGTTGTTGTTCCCATACCTTTGCAAAAACCAGTTTGATTGATGGGAATAATTTATTTTTCTTTTGCCCAGGCGGTGAGGTCATCCAGAAGGAGGCCAGCATAGTATTTGGCATCGATGTCGATTAAAGCTACGAGCCTGTAGTTGTTCGCTTTGTTCTTGTCCCCTTTCTTATATATTGGGGAAATAATGGACCCTCTCCAGGAGTCCGGGATATTGCCACCTCCTGACATTTGTACAAACAGCGGTAATAAAAGGGGAGCCCAGTATTCCGGATCTTTTTTGAATAGCATCGGTGGGATCCCGTTCGGGCCCGGTGCGCCCTCCAGCTTGCCTTTGGCTATCCTGTTCTTGATCTGAAGCGATATAAATGAAAGATGATCATTTGCTGATGGGGTGGATGGATCAGAGGGGGTTACCTCAAAGATGTTGCAGGGGCTCTGCTTCAGTGATGGATTGAAATGAAGCAGCAGGTGTGAGGCCCATGCTTCCTCTGTCAGGT
This sequence comes from Calotriton arnoldi, assembly GCA_963921515.1. Classification (NCBI taxonomy): domain Eukaryota; kingdom Metazoa; phylum Chordata; class Amphibia; order Caudata; family Salamandridae; genus Calotriton; species Calotriton arnoldi. The sequence goes on from CAWUFW010004202.1 coordinate 510,870, forward strand.
GTGAGTTAACTCTTTGTACGTTCGGGTTGTTTAGAGTGTTTATTATTCGCCAGAATCTTGCACTGTTGTTCGTTTTTGAGTCACATAGTAGTCTAGCCCACAGTTTTTCATCTAATTCCCTTTTCGCCTGCCAAATTGCTTTTTTCTTTTTTGTTTTTAGTTGCGTTAGCTCCTTGAGAATGGTGGGGTTTTGACCTGTATGCCAAAGTCTGCGTAGTGTATTATTTATTGCTTTCTTGAGCTTTCGAAGGTTAGGGATTTTGGAGATAGAAAAATGGTTCCCTTGATGGTCTGATGACCCTTTGGACGTTAGAGCTGAGCGAACACTAGCTGTATGCTTTTCTCCTAGTGTTTTGATAAATGATTCCCACCGCGTTATCACATCTGAGCCGGACTCTTCCTGATTTTCCCACAATGACTTTGCTGAAGCCAGGAGTTCTTCTGGGCAGTTGGTTGTGCATTTGATCCTCCTGAAGTTGTCAGCATGTATGGTCTCTGAATCCTCAACTGGCTGATCTAATGATGATCTAGAAATTCTTACAGAAATTTCCTGTGGCAAATGATCACTTTGATCCTGAGTACCAATCTGGAAGCCTGCAATCTTGCTGAAAAGGAGTAATGTTACGAAAGTAAAATCTATTAATGTACTTGCGACAGCGCTGTGAAATGTAGCCCCTGGGGGCTGATCTCCCTGGAAGCGCCCATTTAGTGCCACCATACTTAGATGTTACAGATCCTTTACAAAGTTCCTAGCAAGTACTGATTGTTGCTTCTTGTTACTCTGCTCCTGTTGCGGAATGTTCCAGGCCGCATGTTGGTCCTCTAATAGCTCATCCCTCTTCTGTGGCCCAAGTAGGTGCAAATAATAGGGCAGTCACAAATCTCAAACGAGGGATGGAAATGAGCACAGAAGCAAACCAAACATTTTCAGGAAGATTTCTGTAGCGCTACTTTACCACTTAAACAACAAAGTCATCTTGAATAACTATTAATAGAATTTGCAATCACTAAAACATATTTACCCTTTAATCATCACCTTACTACTAAAAGACAAATCAGGCCTGTAATCCTGTGAAGCTCATATTACAATGATGAAAACTGCCACAAACAAAACAAAAATCTGAAAAGTGTCAGATAGGTACAACTATATTGGGTCTAAGTCAGGCCCAACACAGGATCCGTGTCATGTGTTCCACGAATATATTTAAATAATAATTCTAAATTAAAAACATTTGCAATGAGGTCCTTCTAAAATTCTTAATTGAAAAGGTCCTCTAAAAACCTGTGTTTGACATCCATCATTCAAATAGACAAGCAGGCAAGGGAACTTTGCAATCTTTTACAGTGTTGTCGGTGGAAAAAGGCTTCTTGTAAGTGGAAATGCATTGTGATGGTATTGGAGGAGTTTTGTGCATTTATGAAATTGTGCACTATTGACAACATGCATAATGTGGCTCTGCACTTGTCTTCCGTGCACACACCTATATGATGCTATTGCCTTTGAAACAATTTTGCTATGACCTGTTAAAGTGCACTTTCATGGCTTATGCTACTAGGCCTCAATTAGGCTTTCAGGTCATATTGTTCAAAATGTATGTCTGGCCCTGCACGCTCACTGTTTATTATTTCTGCTGCATGCCGGCAAGCAAAATCACTTTTGTTTATTTCTGAATTATGTTGTTCTTGAAGAAATCTCTCTAATATGGGCTCAGTATTGTATCTTTCTCAAGGTTTCTTCCGGCTGCTTGCTACATTGCATTAATTCATAATAGTTTACTGTTGTTTTGTAACTAGTTGGATCTGCCATCTCCGGATGACATTAGCATAAAATGGGCTGAAACACTATTCATGTAGAGGGTTAGTACTTAGGTGGGAGGGTAGTATGACGCTCTAATCTTCTGTGCTCTGACTTGCTGAAATTGTAATTATTTTGCTCGCACCATGATTCTTCTCCAGTTTTAATTCTATTCTATGAGAAGATTTCCTATATAAACCCTCAAATTTGGGGGTGAGCTAGATGCCTTTCTGATGCGACTAGGGATGCTGTTCAATTTCTTACTCATTTTGCTGCTCATTGGGACTTAGAATGTTTCATTTTGCCCATGATTATGTATACCCTATCACTGAGAGCCTTCATGGCAATGACTTTATGCATCTGCACTTTACAACTTCCGTATTGTACCCTTTACATTTATAATAAATCTTTCTATGTCTTATAATGCTGCCCTAGAACTTACTTATTGAGACTGCCCTTACTTAATTGACTGTATTTTTTATATGCTGTGTTGTACCTTATTTTAGGTAAGCCTGGGCGTAGTCCGCGAAGTAGCGCTACGCGAAGCTACGCAAAGTGCAGTTCGCACTACGCGAGCTACGCGTAGCACTACGCGAACTGCGTAGTGCGCTGTTCGCAATGATTGCACAGTGCCGGATGCTTGTCCGCACTGTGCAATCATTGAAAACGGCATCTTGCACAGTGCGAGCTGTCTTTTACTGCCGCTCGAGTAGATTTTTACTCGAGCGGCAGCTTTCTCAACGCGGACTGGTAGTTTCTCATCGCGAGCGGTCGCGAGCATACGCGACCACTCGCAATGAGAAACCTGACCTCCCCGTGTTGAGAATCTCGCCGGGAGGTTTATTTTCCACGCTCGCGATCGGCAACTTGATGTTGCTGATCGCGAACGAGGAAAAAGTCTCGCCGGGATGTCATTTTGCTTGCTCGCGGTCGCCAACTTGACGTTGAGGACCGCGAGCAAGCAAAAAATGACCACTGCACTATGCTACGCTACGCTACGCGTGTTTGCACTGTGCTACGTGCAATTCGCGTTGTGCGAAGTAGCGCAAACTTCGCAAACTACGCGAGCGTAGCGTAGTGCTTTGCCCAGGGTTAATTTTAGGGCACATTGCATCATGAAATTGGTGCTGAGACAGAATATCGAGTTGGAAATGTCGACTTACACAAATATCGAGCTGGAAATATCGTGATTAAGAAATATCGACAGCAAGAACATCAAGGTCAAGAATATTACATTTAAGGTAAGAAATATCGTTTTTTAAAATTTAGAAGTCATTAATATTGTTTGCAAAACTATAGATGTTTAAAATATCGATTTTTTAATTACTGTTATGTATTTTAGTATATATTTTAAATGTATGTGATGTATGTCTTTTGTATAAGTATTGTTTATGTTTTTTAATATATGTGTTACATTTTTAGTAGTTATGACATTTATTTTAATTGAATTTTGCATTTTTTAGTTCCGAAGCGGGTTGTGAGTTTATAGGGGAATATTTATTATTTATTATTAAATTATTTATTTAATTTAGATTTTATAGAGTTAATTGTGGGAAGTAATTCATTTGTAATTAATTATTAATTGGTTGTTAATTTATCTTAATTAATTGATTAAATATTAATTATGGAAATTATGTTATTAATTTTAGGTGCAGGTTGTGGGGTTTATAGGGGTAAAGGGTGGGAAGTAATTTATGTTTAATTAATTAATAATTAGTTTTTAATTTATATTAACTAATTAATTGATAATTAATTATGGTAATTGTGTGATTTATTTTTAGGTGTGTGTTGTGGGGTTTATGGGGTAAAGGGTGGGAAGTAATTTATTTTTAATTTCATTAATAATTAGTTGTTAATTTATATTAACTAATTAATTGATAATTAATTATGGTAATTGTGTGATTTTTTTAGGTGTGGGTTGTGGGGTTTATGGGGTAAAGGGTGGGAAGTAATTTATGTTTAATTAATTAATAATTAGTTGTTAATTAATATTAATTCATTCATTGAAAATTAAATATGGAATTTGTGTAATTAATTTTAGGTGTGGGTTGGGGGGGATTATGGGGTAAAGGGTGGGAAGTAATTTTTGTTTAATTAAATAAACATTAGTTGATCATTAATATTAATTAATTAATTTATATTTAATTAGGGTATGTTTTAAAAATATTTTTTGTGTGTGGGTTTTATTGTATTGTTGTAGGGGTACAGTGTGGGGAGTAAATTAATTTTACTTACTTTATAATTAGTTGTTAAATACTATTAGTTTTTTAATTGAAAATAAGTTTTAATTGTGTAATTTTTTTTTTTTACAGTTTAATTTCAGCTGTGGGTTGTGGGGATTATAGGGGTAAAGTGTGGGAAGTTGAATACATTTTATGAGTTTTCATTTGTTTTTTTATTAATAATATTTCTCGAATTGGCAATTAATTATGTTAGTTGAGGAAGTACATTTTTTTTATTTAGATGTGGGTTGTGAATTGTGCGGTGTTATAGGGTAGGAAATAAAAAAGTTAATTTATGTAATAATGAATGTTTTTGTTTCTAAATAATTTTTAATATTTCTTTGTTTGGAAATTATTTTTTATTTTATTTTATTTAATATAATATTTGTAGGTATTTGTTATATGTATTTAACATTATAATATGTTTGTTTACTTTTTTAACATTAAATATATCTGTATTTGAATTTTTAACATATTTATATATTTTTTAATGTATTTTGTTTTTAAAATATTTTTATTGTTGTTAACATTTTGTTTGTTTTTAATTTTGAACTGACTGGTGTGAGAATATTAATTGTTACTCCTCTGCAATCCAACACTTTCCCTACTGTTCCACTCACTGGAGTGGGAATAGTAATTTTTACCCCTCCGCTATTTAACACTTTCCCTACTGTTGCACTCACTGGAGTGGGAATAGTAATTTTTACCCCTTGGCTAGCCAACACTTTCCCTACTGTTGCACTCACTGGAGTGGGAATAGTAATTTTTACTCCTCGGCTATCCAACACTTTCCCTACTGTTACACTCACTGGAGTGGGAATAGTAATTTTTACCCCTCGGCTATCCAACACTTTCCCTACTGTTGCACTCACTGGAGTTGGAATAGTAATTTTTTACCCCTCCGCAATCCAACACTTTCCCTACTGTTGCACTCACTGGATTTGGAATAGTAATTTTTGCCCCTCCGCTATCCAACACTTTCGCTACTGGTACACTCATTGGAGTGCGAATAGTAATTTCTACCCCTCGGCTATCCAACACTTTCCCTAGTGTTGCACTCATAGGAGTGGGAAATGTAAGTTTGAACATTTTTAAATAGTTTAATTTATAATAGAATTTTTTTAAATTATATTTTATGTTATTGGTACACACATACATATATATATATATATGGGCAGGACAAAGCGCAACGTGGCCGGTTTGGAAAGTCCTGAATGATAGAATATCAAAAAACGCTTCCTTCGGCCCCCGTATACGTCCCCACCTATTCTATCATTCAGGACTTTCCAAACCGGCCACGTTGCGCTTTGTCCTGCCCAGCATCATTCTATCTGGACGGAATTACCAACATTTTCCCCCATGCAACATCGGTCCCGGCAAGGTGGTTTCTGGGAGTTGCAGTATCTACAACACTGCTTCTGATGGGCAGACATGTGATCTTGGACTACATGCGCTCCCGCCAATGGGAGGGTGCAGGACTTTACAAAAGCGCGGGTGGGGCAGCACCGTGAATAAACAGAGGCATCCGAAGAAGGCTGTTGTAAGCCGAAATGCATTATGCCAGTATGCTGTTTTATTAAAGCGCTTCTGAGGCAATTCCCTGTGTGGCCTCTTCCTTTCGGTACCGGAGGGTTGGTTTTGATGTTTTCGCGCCGACCAGAGGCGTGTCAAGAGGCCCTGTTCCGCAAGTTGGCTGAGTGATTACTGGTGTCTGCTGTTGCAGTTTTCTTTGTTCCCGAGGTATCGGATTCAACTCAGCCCGCCTTCACGAGTGAGATATGCAGGGGCTGCTGTGAAACGCAGCTCGTAACTTTGCGAGGAACTGGTTACATTGTTTTCCTGTTCACAGCCTGGCGGAGACTCATTTCTACAAGGTGGGGACGTATACGGGGGCCGAAGGAAGCGTTTTTGATATTCTATCATTCAGGACTTTCCAAACCGGCCACGTTGCGCTTTGTCCTGCCCAGCATCATTCTATCTGGACGGAATTACCAACATTTTCCCCCATGCAACATCGGTCCCGGCAAGGTGGTTTCTGGGAGTTGCAGTATCTACAACACTGCTTCTGATGGGCAGACATGTGATCTTGGACTACATGCGCTCCCGCCAATGGGAGGGTGCAGGACTTTACAAAAGCGCGGGTGGGGCAGCACCGTGAATAAACAGAGGCATCCGAAGAAGGCTGTTGTAAGCCGAAATGCATTATGCCAGTATGCTGTTTTATTAAAGCGCTTCTGAGGCAATTCCCTGTGTGGCCTCTTCCTTTCGGTACCGGAGGGTTGGTTTTGATATATATATATATATATATATATAAATGTAAATTTTTATATAATTTTAAAATTATAAAATAAATTAAAATTAATAGTTTATTAATTGTTTTAAAGTAAATATATGTGAATTATTATGTATGTGTGTTTAACTTTTTTAATTAAGTTTATTTATTATATTATTTTAAATTTATATTAAATCTACTTTGTTTTTTTATATAAATTATATTATTTAACATATTTAATATTTATTATTTCATTTTATATATATATATATAAAATTCGATATGTTGTACAACTATATTTTTTACATCAATATTTTTTTTCTCCAATATTTTTGTACTTACCTGTTTAAGTATGGGGAGTCGATATTTTTGCATTCTATATTTTTGCATCGATATTTTTTACTTCTATATTTTTAACATCAACATTTTGTCAGTGAACCCATGAAATTGGGGTGTAACGTCCCTGATCCATCCACTCATGGGAGTACTATTGAGGTGTCTTTTGGTTGTAAGATTTTCGGAGTTCCCCCTGCCCACAAAATGTTATCTGCCAAATAAACACTTAGGGGCTGATTACGATAGCGGGCGGACTCGAGTCCGCCCGCCATTGTTGCGATGACTGGGACCGCCCACCTGTAAGGCGGCGGTCCCGCACGTTGTATTACGATGCGACCGTCATCATGGTGGTCGCACCCAGGCCGTTCAACATTGCGGCGGGCGCTGCTGGCCATGTCGTGCATTTCCCTGCTCTAAGTGGCAGACACCACGCGGTGCCTGCCACTTAGTGCAGGGAAATGTACCCCCCCAGTGCACCACCCCCTGCCCAACACACAGGGGGCCCGCAACGGGCCCCCGAATCCAATCCCCGCCAGCCTTTCCATGGCGGTTTCCCCGCCATGGAAAGGCTGGCTGCAGCCAGCATTGCAATTTGGCAGACGGTGCCTGCTAGGCACCCCCACCATTTTACCCATGCTGACCGCTCCGCCAGGCAATTGGAACGATTGCCTATGGCGGACCCGTGGCGGGCGGTCTTTGCGACCACCACAGTACTAGGATGAGTCCCCCCACCATCGTAATTTGGCAGGGGTAAAATTGTTGTCAGTTGGCGGAGGGCCTGCCACCGCACGGATGGAGGTGGCGGTGGTGGGCCTTCTGCCATCGTAATGACCCCCTTAGATTTGGAGTGTCGATGGCATAGTAGAGTCATTGAACTGCTCTCCATCTGAAACTTCGGAACTACCCAGGGTTCCCCACTCTAAACATTACTTATGCGGCACTCTAAGCCTGAAACTGCATTGTTTTTACTTTTACTGGTGGCTCCCTTGTGTCTGGGCAAACCTACATCTCTCTGACCAGCTCTAATAAGAGTGAAACACGTGTTAGGGGTTGCTTTTATTTATTCCAGGTTGGTTTGGGTCGCATTTTACCAATTCAAAGCTGTAATACTACGCCTGGAATGGTAAAAGGTGCTTGTCATTTTCAAGCTCATTATGGATGGCCCTTGCTAATTCTATGTTTAAACACTTTGCTTTATAAATAGCAAAAGACTTTGTCACTTTCTAGTTCGGCATTGATGGCACTATCTTAATCCTATGCTTAAAAACTCTGCTAGTAAAACAGACATTTGAGGTGAGCAGATTTTGAGTGACGTTGGTCTTGTAGAGTGTTCCATATAACAGAGTTGCTCTCCACCTGAAACTTGCCCAGTTACCTGTGTTTTTTTGCATAAGTTATAGCGTTATAGAGTACTCTAAGACTGAAAGAGCATTGTTTTGATATATATATATATCCAAACACCTCGCTGTCACTCCAACTTCACGGAAAAACGAGCGCGGACCCAAGTAAGTGCAAATTCAGTTTATTTGCCAAAGTCTGCCATATGCGTATATATATCAAAACAATGTTCTTTCAGTCTTAGAGTACTCTATAACTTATGCAAAAAAAGCAGGTAACTGGGCAAGTTTTAGGTGGAGAGCAACTCTTTTATATGGAACACTCTACAAGACCATATATGACCTACTGACGGTCACCAGTAGGCAGTTATAGTTAGTATAGTTAGGACCTAGTTTCAATAGGAAAAGAGTTTGCCAAATCTTTTCAAAATTTTCAAAATGAGCACACAACTCACTTCAGCTACTCCCTGAAAAGTTTTGGGGTGATCCGTCAAGCAGGGGCCGAGAAAAAAAGGGGGGGGGGTCACAAAATGCATTTCCCAATGTTAATTCCCATAGGGGTTTTGAACTTCCGATTCATTGAATGGGACTACCCCAAATTTGGCAGAAAGCTATCTCTTGGTCTAGAAAGAGGCCTTTTTGTGATTTGGTGTGAATCCGTTCAGTAATTTTTGAGATATTAACCAAAATCCAAATCTGTATATCTTGGGGCATGGACCATCCGTGGATCGACTTGCGGTGGATTTGTGGCTTCATGGGCCACAGCAGGGCCCTAATTGGCTGGCCGTAACCTGAGAAAAAAGTTGCGGCCGCCATTTTATGTGTCGGAAAATGGTCCCTGGGGTTGAAAAGAAGCATATAAAACAGATGAACGGTTCAAGGTATAGGTGCCCTGACCCTATGGGTGTCTTAAAAATGAGGTGAAAGCATGTTCAATGGGCAATAAAATGCCCGAAAATGTTTTCTTTTGTCACTTGCGAAATCTGTGGTGCCATTGCGGGGCTCAGCACGGCCCAGTGTAAATCTGGGAACCGCCCCCCCGAAGTTACACAGGGGGCCGCGCTGACCGTCACAGAGGATTGGTGGAAAAACTCAACCAAATTGGGCTTCTTCGCAGGAAGCATGGAAAAGGTTAAAGAAATACTGACCATTTAGAAGTGGTATAACAAGAGAGAAACATTAAAGGAATGCTGTGATTTCTTAACTAGAGCAGGATAAATAAGAGCACATGGTGAGGGGTAGCCATTTTACCTGCTTTCCTACTCAGAGAGGAGGTGGTTTGCAGGAGTTCTGACTGGAGAGTTGGAATGAAAACAGATGTTACCAGACAAAGAAATAAAACTGGGAGAACAGCAAAGATCTTTTACAGGTATGTTAATTAGGTTGTAGTATATAAAAATATATTTAGATAAAACATTGTGAGTGTATGTAAGCTGAAAGAAAATGTGTACCTTCTAGACACTATACTAGAAGGGAAAATAGAAGGGAGCATCGATGAGAATATTAACTAAAAATACAGTAAGCAGAAAGGAGAAAGAGAAATTGGTATACTGAAAGTATAGTAATTTTATTAAGCCAGTATGAATGAATGTGTTTGAAATTAGATTTGGGAGTTTGCTTATAGTATGTATTTTAATCAAATGTAATTTACACATTCTCACACAGTCAGGCAGGCAATTACATATCCAGTTACACTCCTACAAAAGCACTTATGTACCCACCACTCATATAGCTAGACAGTAACTGAAAAACTCAGTCACACACTAATAAAGCCATTCACACACCCATTTACTCACCTAAACATTCAAGTTTGAGTACCAGTTCGCCCTTAGAGTCTGGGAGGGAATACATACACAGAATGCAATCTGCACCACAAGAAGAGTTTGAAGAGGACTACTTCAGCACTCTTGAAAACGGAGAACCCTCATTGTAGTTGACCTCAGACTCAGAGCCTCAAAGGGTAGTGGGTTTCAGAAGGAGCAAGAGGAGTGTAGAAATGAGTGGGTAAAGTCTCCAGAGGAGAGAGGGAATTCCCCAGAGAGAGATTCTCTATTGGATGTGGTGCAGGAAGTACTGTCTTCTCCCAAACCCAGTGCTCTGTGGACCTCAAGGACAGACAGGCTGAGTGGGACCTGAGACCGCAGCTGGGGCCCAGCTGGGTGCAAAGGAGAGAAAAGGTAAGGCTAAGAGAACTCTAGAAGAGAAAAGGTTCTTGTTGGCTGGAGTGTTAAGGAGGGGGAAACGACCTTTACAACGCGGTCGTTACAACGCAATGCTTTTACATCGCAGTCATTACAACGCAAGTCATTACAACGAGTTGCACTGGATGGCGCTCTAGACTAAGGAATAGTAAGATTTACTATTCCAACACCTTCCCTACTGTACGTAGACTGGAGTTGGAATAGTAAATCAAACTATTCCTAAGTCCAGCGCCCTCCAGCGCAAGTCGTTGTAACGACTTGTGTTGTAATAACTGCAATGTAACGTACCGCGTTGTAATGGAACGCGTTGTAACGTCACATATTCTTAAGGAGGTGCACTTAAATGCTAATTAGCTGTTAGAGTCTAGCAAAAAAAGGTGTGAGCACCGCTACAGTGTCCAGTGCAGAAGAAAAAATTCATATATTCTGAGACTTTGTGCCTGACTTTAAGGAGGGGTCTGATATAGGCAGGTTATTTGTGGCATAAGAAGTAGCTGTAGTGGTACAAAGGATATCTTAGGAGGATTGTAGAGATGCCTCTCAAGTCATATTCGTGGTGATAGGATGGACAACATGCTGGCTCTAGAGAAGGGAAAGAGGTTGAGGTATCCCACTATAAAGAAGGTCCTTGCCAGTAAGTATGAATTAATCCCAGAGGAGTGCAGGTTGAAATTCAGTGTTAGTCAGAAACTGTGTGACTACTACTGGGAGGATTTTGTGGGGTAGTTTTTAAATGTTTGTTAAAAGTGCTGTTGTTCTTTTAAGGAGGTGTTTCTAACAGTTTTATACTTTTTTTTCAAATAGGACTCAGAAGAAGTAACTTAAGGAACCTTTTCTTTAGACACTTATTTGAGTTCTTTTAGCTTGTTTATCTGATACAGTTCAATGGCATCCCCATAATCTCTTTTGAATGTAGCAGATGTAATGTGCATATATTTCTTCAGATCTACTTCCATCCACATTTTTGAACTGTCCACTTGTAGGCAACATTTCTTCCATCATGCTACTTCCATGTTAGAGAACATCTACATCTTTATTGTACACTTTATTGTGTTTAAGAAATAATGTAGTTTGTTTCACCTTATTTAAATCCACTAGTTCCAGCCAGATTTTGGTTGTTTTTCGTGGGCACACCATTTACTAGAATAACAAGTGTTCTTTCAAATCTGTCTCTACACCCACAGTTTTAATATAGTGTTTCACATCTGAAGGAAAATGCACAACTATACCGTTAAGCCCTTTTAGAAGTTCAGTGGATGATACCTTTAATGTTAGAGTTTGCTTCTCTGAGAAATGTAAGGCACGTGATTCCATGTATATTCTGCAGAACTCAGGGTTAGAAACCAAGTTAGTGTTCCTAAATTTACTTAAGGTCAACATGACAATGATACCAGTACTCATTTGTCCCAATATTGGTAGAGGTGAAGTAAATAGACAACAGCACGGCAAGTACATGGGTGGGGCCCTGCTGTATCAATTTAATCCTGGCAAATCCTACAACTAATACTACACTCTCATTTATACACAGGAACATGTCTTCACCTCCCTTGTACCTCTTCATCTATTTCTTCTTGTATATTTCTAGGAATCATGCATCCTTTTCCTATGGTGCTACTTTTTGTTGTAAAAGTTCAAGTTTTGTGTGTTTCTGTAGTTGTAAATAGTTAATTAAGTTATGTTATGTTTGCTAATTGTTTGGTTTCATTTGTATTGTAACATCTAAAAAAAATATACTTGTAAAGTTATGAATATATTCAATTTTAAGTTAATGTAAGGGTTACAAATACACCCATACAGATACTCATGCATGTACACACACACCTATACAGCCATTCACACGGGTATAGTAGTAGGGAAAATGGAGCCACATAAGACATTTTCACAGTGGCAATCATGTGGCATTTCACACATTGAGTAATCATCTCACTCAGATATTCACAGGCTGCTGGTATTTTGATGATCATGCATCATTCAGTTGTACACCCTTTCATGAATTGCTTTTAAGTACTGTCAATTGGAACTTGTCCCGTATGAATACTTCTTGGCAGTGCTGCTGGATAACTGTATGGCGGAAATATTACACTGTACATGTTTAGCTGTTACCTTCTATTCCCCAGAAGGTATAGTAAAGTGCTTCCAAACATCAATCCCTTTTGTGCTGTTGTAGAGGTATACATGTGTGTGTTTGTAAAGATTGTGTAGAAAACTATATTTGCAAACAGTTAAAAATGGTTAATAATAGTTAAATAGGTTGTGTTATGTTTATTTTTAGTGAGTGAAATCCACAGGGTTCCTTAACGATGAGATAGTTTGCAGATTTGTTTTTTTTTCTACAATCTTTACGATTCTTTTTCTCCCACTGTTCTACAATGTCTCCTTAAAAAGTACATTGTTTGTGGTGTATGTGTAAAGAAGCTGAGAACAGTAAAAAAGGGAAAATGAAATGCTTATTTATTATTCATTTATATCTTTACCGTATCAGAAATGTCCAGTTATTTCTTAGAATTATGTCTGTATGAATTGCTGAGATTGTAAGTTACTTTTGTAACTCTATTAATTGTGAAACTAATAAATATTTCAGTTGTTTTCTTTATATGCAGATCAATGGCACCATATATTTGGCTAATGTACTTTACTAATTAGTTCTTGCAGTGGTGTTCCATTACTTTAGATTTTGAGGATGCACACCCAAGGACAGATTGCTACAGTTACTAACACACTAAGGCACACATTAGTACGGCAGTTCACACACCCAGCCACAGACAGACAGAGGTGCCAACAGACATAGGCTCACACTGATAGAGTCACTGACACACCTAGACACACATCGATACAGTCACTGACACACCCAACTACACACTGATACAGCCACTAACACATCCAGCCAAACAGTAATGCATTCAATAACATACCCAGGCACACACTGATGCATAGGCTAACACATGGAGGCACATACTGATGCATACACGAATGCACACAGGCACTCAGTAATGCATACACTAACAAGCCTAGGCATACACTGATGCACATACTGATACACCCACCTCACACTGATACAGTCAGTGACACATTAAAAACATAGAGTTAGCTCTTTGTTTGAGTAGATGGTGGTTCTAACAAGAACCTCTTTTTCTAGAAGTTTTTTAAACAGTTCTTTTTTTACAAATTGTTGGTTAATTTTTTTAAACAAAAAGTAAAAAAGGTAGTAAAAAGGGAAAAGGAGGGGAAATGCAAAGACGCAACTAGCTTCACTCTTCAACAAACATTTTGTAGTCTTTAAATGCAAAAAAAAATAACACTGTATCCAAGAATGCACCCACAGAAGACATTTTTACAGTGACAAGCATGTGGCATTTCGCACAGTGAGTACAAATGCAGTTAATATTTTGCTGATACCTTCTTTTCCCTAGAAGGTATAGTAAAGTGCTTCCACACATTGTTTTCTTTTCTGCGAGGTTGTGTGTCTTCTTCTTCAACCTCAAGACAGTGCGGATTCTCATCTTGGACGGACGATGTAGCTTCAGCCATTGTCTAAAACCACAGCACTCCTGCTTCTTAATCCTCCTTCTAGAGACTTCATTGAAGAATTAACTACTTTTGGCTGTGGTTTTTCATGAGGAAGGATGGGGTCTTAATGTATCCAATCAGAAGGCAAGGTTTGGGTGTGTGTTCGAGTGAATTTGCGAATCTGGTCAGCAAATTCGCAAATCCGCAAAACTGGTAAAATGGGTAAATTTTGTGAAAAACAGATATAAGGTGGTTCATATATACTTGTAAATATGTTCACACTGATGCTATTAATGACAATGGAAGGGAGTACATATCTGCAGCAATTTGTCAAATTTTCGCCAAATCCTCAGATACGGACTTGCGGAGCCGTTCCGATCATGTGAGTAGCAGCCCGTCTATATTTCCAGGCCCATGAAGGTACTGCGGTACCTCAAAAATATATTTAAAAAAAAATGTTATTACATTAAAAAAACTTCTTTTAATTTACATTAAATAAATATGTGACTTTTATATTTTTAAACAAATAAAATGTTTATTTCTATAAAAAAGACTATCTACGGTATTGAAAAAAATGTATTAATAAAAATGTTTAAAATAATAATAATTTGTAATGCACGTACTATTAGAAATAAACACTACAAATTAACTAAAAAAGTAAACATTGGAAGGACATAATATTTTAGAAATGCAATTTGAAAAACCTTACAAATTCACTGAAAAAAACAAAGGTTACTCGGACACTAGAGTTAGGAAATAGAATTAAAAAACCTTACAAATTCACAGAAAAACCAACGGTTACAGGGGCATTATACTTTGAAAATAGGATAAAAAAGAAATAGAAATTCACTGAAAAAAACAAAGGTTACAGGGATGTTGTAGTTAAGCTCAGATTTTTCTCATACAAAACCAGTGAAATTCTGCAGTTATAGTTACCTGAGCTAACTATAACCTACGACCCTGCAATGTACTGCTTATGACCTCACATATTACATCACTCATGACATGGTCACTGACATTACTGATGACATCTCAAATGACATCACTGATGACATCATCCACCGAACCACTCACACACCCACTCACACCGCCGTAGAATGTCTCATACACGCACTCCCACACAACTCACAAACCCATTCACAGACCCATCAAGCATTCACACGCCCACTCACTGATCCATAGAGCCACTGACACATCCCCTCACTCATACAGCCACTTACACAACCACTCACTCAACCATACAGTCACCTCATAGCCACTCACTCACCCATACAGTTACTCACACACCCACTCACTTACTCATACATATACTAGCACATGTACTTCCTCACCTATACAATCACTAATGCACGTACGCACTCACCCAAACAGCCACTCTCACATTTACTCACTCACCCATACAGTCACTCACAAACCCACTCACTCACCCATACAACACTTATGCACCCACTCACTCACTCATCCAGCTGCTTACACACCCATCACTCCCCTATGTAGCCTCTCACATACCCACTCACTCACCCATGCACCACTGACACACCCACTCACTCACCCACACAGCCACACACACAGTGACTCACTCACCCATACAGCCACTCAAACACCCACTCACACACCAATACAGCCACTCACTCACTCATACAACCACTCACACACCCATAGAGCCACTCGGGTACATACCCACACATGGATCCACACAGTCACACAGCCACTTACATAATATGTTACAAATAGTATCACTGTTTAGTAGTACACAAAGTTTACTAATTTAACATTTGTAGTATTTTACTATATATATTAAACACTCAGAAACTTTTAGAAAACACGCACAATCACTGGATGATGTAATCAGTGATGTCATTTGAGATGTCATCAGTGATGTCCCCTACCATGTCATGGGTGATGTAATATGTCAGGTCATAATCAGTGCATTGCGGGCCATAAGTTATAGTTAGCTCAGGTAACTATAACTGCAATATTTCACTGTTTTTGTACAAGTGAAATCTGAGCCTAACCATAACGTCCCTGTAACCTTTGCTTTTTTCACTGAATTTATATATATATATATATATATATATATATATATATATATAGATATATATATATACATATATATATATATATATATATATATATATAGCACTCCTACTTCAGGTGCATTCTTTTATTTCATTTTGCTAAATTCAAATCCAGTGATTCCTTTTTCAATGGTTCCCTGACGCATTTCGGTCCACATGGACCTTGCTCACAGGAATGTTGTTTTAAAATCCATTTTCACTTGTTGTATGTCCACAACTCAATCTTGATAAAATTGCTTAATGAGAGACTGAACATTGTGATTTCAAAGCGTGTCTATTACTTATGATACATCCCCACGTGTAACTTATTGTTGGCAATTAATTCCACGTTCGGCAGGCTTCTTGAAAATCCATGTTTTTGTCCTTCAGCCCTCCTTGCCTCCTTAATGCATGCTGATATTTATGGTCAAGCACTGTACATCACAACACAACCAATCACCCTTGAGTGTGCATTTTTTGTAGTCATTCTCGCCCTCCAGTTGGCTTAGCAGCATTATTCCCGGATTCTTTAAGGCCTTTGGCTAATCACCTGATATATATATCTATAGATAAATATATATATATATATATTGCCCACTCGTTGCTTGCTGCAGTCCGTCGCTTGCCTAAACAGAGGGCGCGTCGTCGCTACGGACCCACCAAGCCCAGTCCGATTAAATTCCAACTATCCTTACTGCATAAGGAAATGACGACGCCGTGTTCTGGCCAAAATATATCCTTTATTGTCGGCTAAATTGGACGCGTTTCGCCTGTCCTGCAGGCTTGCTCACCAACAAAATGCATAAAGTTTCAACCATTTTTAAATACGGTGATTGTGCAACATGTCACGTGACAAACTACAAACAAAGTGCATTAGAAAACAGACTCGTAGTTTGTTTAAACTCTTTCAATTATTAACAATAAACACCAAATTTCCGTTATTGTTGAATTTCAGTTTTTAGAGCTTTTAAATTTGCGATCTTAGCAAAACTATAAAATTACATTCAATAGAGCAAATGTTTTATAAAAAAATTTTTATAACATTTTTTTAAAACCACAATATTGTACCCAGAGACTCGAGGCAAATCTCATTTGCCCTCCATCACTATTTGAGTAATAATTCATTGCTCTTTCAATCTCATAAAGCCCAAGTGGGCAGATTCATATCCACGTAAAATACATTCAGCTCGAATTACTGTACAATTCATCCCTAGTGGGCTAAATGGTCCTGCATGACAGGATAACCCTGCAGTATCTTAGAACCACCTAAACTCTATACGAGTCTGACCTCCAAAGTGCAAAGTGTGCTATTACAAAATGTTAAAAAACCATGGTTAAAAACAGAAATTTCAGGAGAGTATAATAGGGAAGCGCTACTGATCAAAATTACATATTTACAAATGGGTGTGCAAATCTTCTTCCATATTCAAACCTGATGGAGTTCTTGTATCTAATTCAAGTATATAACATGATTCTAGTCTTCTCAGTTTTTCTCTCGGTCACCTCCTCTACTATTTGCTGGTATAGAGTCTATCACAAAATACATTAATCCCTGTGTATTCTTATTGTGATACAATTCGAAGTGACGGGCCACTGGGTATGTTTTATCGCCATTTTTTATGGCTCTGAGATGTTGTAACACCCTTTTGTGGACAGGAAGAATAGTGCTGCCCACGTACTTCAGGCCACAAGGGCATTGAAGTACGTAAACGGCAAAGTCCGTTTTGCAGTTGTAATGGCCCTTTATTTGCTTTTCTCTCTTAGATAACCCCGGTTGGTATGTGGAGGTATTCTTGCCATGCATACAGGCTTTACACTTAATACACTTTGTAAAGCCTTCTCTTATTTTTAACCAGGACGAGTTGGTGGCTGTTGGCTTTTTAAAAGGCATCATATTGCTAACTAGTGTTTGTTTTAATGATTTGGCTCGTCTAAACGTAATACTTGGACGTTTAGGAACTAGTTTACCTAAAATAGGGTTGTTACAAATGAGGTGCCAATGCTTCAATAAAATATTTCTTACGCTGGTGTGTTGTCTATTATAGGAGGTAATCATTCTACATTGATTCATGTTGGACTTCTCTTTCTTCAGCTTAGTAGTACTTGTATTGAAAAGAACCTCTTCTCTTGTTTTACCTTTCACTTTTCGAACAGCTGACTGTATACACTGGTCTGTATAGCCCCTAGAACTGAAACGTCTCTTCAGACAATCCAATTCTGCGTCTAGGGTTTCTGGTTCGCTGCAATTCCTCAACGTTCTTAGGCACTCCCCATAAGGGATGCTCTTGATTAAATTATTGGGGTGAAAACTCGTTGCGTGAAGCAACGTATTGCCAGCTGTTGGTTTTCGATACAGCTTCGTATGTAGCTTACCATTTTTCACATAGACCATTAAATCTAAAAAGTTGACTGATATATTGTTGATTGTACTCGTGAACCTCAAATTAAGATTGTTATTCTGCAGCTTTTTAATAAAATCTTTAGCTGATTGTTCTGTACCTTTCCACACAATAAATAAATCACCAATATATCGACTCCAGTGTAGAATGTTAGAGTGGCATTCTTCTTGATACTGGACCTGGACCACCTGCTCCTCCCACCAGCCCATATGCAAATTCGCATAGCTGGGGGCGAAGCAGGTGCCCATTGCTGTCCCACAGATTTGATGGAACAGTTCTCCATTAAACAAGAAGAAGTTATTTTTTAGACAGGTTTCAACCATCACCAACAGCATTTGTGTGTGTGCCCACAATTTTAAAGGTCTATTGCCTAGATAGAATTTCATGTCATTCAGTCCATCTTCATGTCGAATACTGGTATACAGTGTTGTAACATCTATTGTAACCAGTAATAAATCATCCTCCCACGGAATATCGTATATACGCTTTAAAAAATCTCCTGTATCACGTATATACGATGGGAGGGTTCTCACTAACGGAGCTAGAAAGGAATCTACAAATTTTGAAGTGTTTTCTAATGCACTTCCTATTGCAGAAATGATGGGGCGCCCTGGGGGGTTGACCATGTCTTTGTGAATTTTAGGTATTAAATAAAACACTGGAGTAACTGGCTTATTGATTTTTAAAAACATGAATTCCTCTTGCGATATTATACCATGCGTATACCAATCATGGAGAACTGTTCCATCAAATCTGTGGGACAGCAATGGGCACCTGCTTCGCCCCCAGCTATGCGAATTTGCATATGGGCTGGTGGGAGGAGCAGGTGGTCTAGGTGCAGTATCAAGAAGAATGCCACTCTAACATTCTACACTGGAGTCGATATATTGATGATTTATTTATTGTGTGGAAAGGTACAGAACAATCAGCTAAAGATTTTATTAAAAAGCTGCAGAATAACAATCTTAATTTGAGGTTCACGAGTACAATCAACAATATATCAGTCAACTTTTTAGATTTAATGGTCTATGTGAAAAATGGTAAGCTACATACGAAGCTGTATCGAAAACCAACAGCTGGCAATACGTTGCTTCACGCAACGAGTTTTCACCCCAATAATTTAATCAAGAGCATCCCCTATGGGGAGTGCCTAAGAACGTTGAGGAATTGCAGCGAACCAGAAACCCTAGACGCAGAATTGGATTGTCTGAAGAGACGTTTCAGTTCTAGGGGCTATACAGACCAGTGTATCCAGTCAGCTGTTCGAAAAGTGAAAGGTAAAACAAGAGAAGAGGTTCTTTTCAATACAAGTACTACTAAGCTGAAGAAAGAGAAGTCCAACATGAATCAATGTAGAATGATTACCTCCTATAATAGACAACACACCAGCGTAAGAAATATTTTATTGAAGCATTGGCACCTCATTTGTAACGACCCTATTTTAGGTAAACTAGTTCCTAAACGTCCAAGTATTACGTTTAGACGAGCCAAATCATTAAAACAAACACTAGTTAGCAATATGATGCCTTTTAAAAAGCCAACAGCCACCAACTCGTCCTGGTTAAAAAGAAGAGAAGGCTTTACAAAGTGTATTAAGTGTAAAGCCTGTATGCATGGTAAGAATACCTCCACATACCAACCGGGGTTATCTAAGAGAGAAAAGCAAATAAAGGGCCATTACAACTGCAAAACGGACTTTGCCGTTTACGTACTTCAATGCCCTTGTGGCCTGAATACGTGGGCAGCACTATTCTTCCTGTCCACAAAAGGGTGTTACAACATCTCAGAGCCATAAAAAATGGCGATAAAACATACCCAGTGGCCCGTCACTTCGAATTGTATCACAATAAGAATACACAGGGATTCATGTATTTTGTGATAGACTCTATACCAGCAAATAGTAGAGGAGGTGACCGAGAGAAAAAACTGAGAAGACTAGAATCATGTTAAATTCTTGAATTAGATACAAGAACTCCATCAGGTTTGAATATGGAAGAAGATTTGCACACCCATTTGTAAATATGTAATTTTGATCAGTAGCGCTTCCCTATTATACTCTCCTGAA
The DNA here is from genome assembly GCA_963921515.1 of Calotriton arnoldi. NCBI lineage: Eukaryota > Metazoa > Chordata > Amphibia > Caudata > Salamandridae > Calotriton > Calotriton arnoldi. The sequence continues at coordinate 531,061 of CAWUFW010004202.1, forward strand.
ATTTCTGTTTTTAACCATGGTTTTTTAACATTTTGTAATAGCACACTTTGCACTTTGGAGGTCAGACTCGTATAGAGTTTAGGTGGTTCTAAGGTACTGCAGGGTTATCCTGTCATGCAGGACCATTTAGCCCACTAGGGATGAATTGTACAGTAATTCGAGCTTAATGTATTTTACGTGGATATGAATCTGCCCACTTGGGCTTTATGAGATTGAAAGAGCAATAAATTATTACTCAAATAGTGATGGAGGGCAAATGAGATTTGCCTCGAGTCTCTGGGTACAATATTGTGGTTTTAAAAAAAAATTATAATTTTTTTTTATAAAACATTTGCTCTATTGAATGTAATCTTATAGTTTTGCTAAGATCGCAAATTTAAAAGCTCTAAAAACTGAAGTTCAACAATAACGGAAATTTGGTGTTTATTGTTAATAATTGAAAGAGTTTAAACAAACTACGAGTCTGTTTTCTAATGCACTTTGTTTGTAGTTTGTCACGTGACATGTTGCACAATCACCGTATTTAAAAATGGTTGAAACTTAATGCATTTTGTTGGTGAGCAAGCCTGCGGGACAGGCGAAACGCGTCCAATTTAGCCGACAATAAAGGATATATTTTGGCCAGAACACGGCGTCGTCATTTCCTTATGCAGTAAGGATAGTTGGAATATATATATATATATATATATATATATATATATATATATATACGCATATAAATTACACAGTGGTGTTTACCACTGTGCATTTATATTTAGTTTTTTTTGGGTAATAACTTTTGTGCCGTTTGACAAATCTTCACAAAACGTTCCCAAAAAAATGTTAATCCACCTCTTCTCCTTCCTGGGGTGATCCATCAAGCGGGGGTCGCGAAAAAGAGGGAGTTCCAAAACACAATTTCCCCATGCAATTTTAATAGGGATTTTTTAACAGAGCTGCAGCCAAACCGGCTGAACAGAATTACACTAAATTTGGCGGCAAGGTAGATCTTTACCAGAAAGTGTGCTATTTGTTATTGTTGATCTGTTTAGTAGTTTTTTTAGAAAGTAAGGTTCAAAATTTATAGATATCTCGACTGTAGGGTCTACATGAGTCCCAAAGGAGTCTAGCAGGTACACAACTTCAAATAATAGATCAATCTGATTGACCGATGGAGCTTTTTCTCCCATCAACAATTTTGGTACTGCAGAACTAGTCATGGTCCCACAGGCCCGAGTTATCCTATTGTCTGGCCGCAAATCAGAAGGATATATTGCAGCTGCAATTACAGGACTCAGGGACTTGGTCCTTGTGTCCTAAAAAAATTGTTTAAAACATTTGTGGGGGTGCCAGAGGTACTCTCATGGGACCAAAAGCAGCCCTCCTGTGAGGTACCGTGGTAGTCCTGTGGGAACCGGTTCAAATTTCACCACATGGTACTGTGCAAGCTTTTCAGAGGAAGGGTGGATGGTACGGCAGTGCCTTGGGTGGAAGCTTGCATGATGGGTGACAGAGGAGTACCATGGTCCCTGAACAATCATTTTTTTTAAATGTGGATTGGGCATCCATGGGTGGCTGGATGCAATCGTGAATTTGAGCAAAGGACCTGCCCTAGAGGGGCCAAGAGGCCAAGCCCAGATGGACACAGCCTTGGCTGGCTGCAGCGGAGTTGGACACACTGTCTGGCCAGAGGGCCAGACCTTCCGGTCAACCCCATGTTGCACACAGCGAAATGCCATGCACATGCTCTGCCATTTTGGGTTGGGTGTAGGGCCTGGCCGTAGGTGAAGGCTCAATGTTATCAAAGAACCTCAGAAATTCACTGAAAAAAACAAAGGTTAAAGTGATGTTATTGTTAGGTGTTAAATTGAGATAAAATATAATGTTTAAAAAACCTCTGAATTCAGTTGATAAATATGCTATGTGTTCAGCATGAAGTAGGGTGGGAGCACACTGCCTCCCATTCCAGCACTCAATTTGCCCCAATGCATCATGGTAATTGCAGTGCATGATAACATTTACTTCAGTAGTAGCCTTTAATGTTTCATCTTTGTGGGTGCAGCCTGTGCTGTGCAACTCTAGACACTTGTTTCTGGATTCATTCCTTCATCAGTAGAGAGCAACAAGTAATTTTAGGGGTATTGGAAATGCTGCCAAAGTCTTCTCAGGTCTCTGTACCACTCACTGGGCGCAGGTGCATCAACACAAGCTCGTCAGCTCAGTAGCTCAAGGGGGCCTTTTCAAAGAGAAGAAGGGTGGAGCACACTGCCTCACATCCCAGCACTAAATTTGCCCCAATGCATCATGGTAAATGCAGTGCGTGATAACACTTACTTCAGCAGTAGTCTTTAATTTTTCACCCTTGTAGTTGCAGCCTGTGCTGTGTAACCCTAGATACGTGATTCTGGATTCAAGTAATTTTGGGGGTGATGGGAATGCTCTCCAAAGACAGGAATCTGTACCACGCTGCTCTGCTAACTATAACTGGTAAATTTCTTGTGTTTTTTTTTTTTTAGTTCCACGGACATATTCACCTAACTATAACGTTACTTTAACTTTTGTTTTTATCAGTGAATTTCAAAGTCTTTTTTTTTTAAAGTTCTTTTTTATCACACCTAACTAAAACATTAATTTAACCTTTTTTTAGTTAATAAATATATATATAAAATATTTATTTATATATATTAATATATATATATATTCACACTCACTCGGTACATGATATACACACATATAGATATGTATATATATATTGTATGTTTAGGTGCTTGGGGTGTGGGAAATAGCAAATTATGCTGCAAATTATGTGGTAATTGTAGTAAATCAATATTTATTGGAAAATGCTGTAGCCACAGAATCACATAAATTCCCTGGCCCTCACCATTGTGCATTGTTTTCTCAACAATGTATTAATGAAGGGTAAACCTAAAAATTCAAATTGTCCATTTGCTAGCTAGAATTTGAAGAAAATGGCCCTTTTCGAGATAACTACCCCAAATTAAACATGTAATATAAAAAATATGTAATATCAAAAATACATAATAGGTAACATTGGTAACATGGTCCTATATCGACATCTCTTCCTCTTGGTTTATTATGTCACCAGAGCCCCTCATGGCCCCTTTTACACGGTTAACCTTTATGTATATATATGGCAATAAATTGCATATAATAAATACTCTGTGCATCTGCATATATGATTTATACATTAATACCATGGCATTTTATGGGTAGCTGTTTTGGCAATAGGTATTTATCCAAACTAGGATTCAAGGTGATACTTTGTAAAATCACATTGAGGAAGCCTTGTGACTAATTAGAGAGCTGTTCGGTTTATCAAGTAATTGTTACATAAAATCTGTGAGACAGTATACAATGTTTTTCTTACTTAAATGTACCTATAACGTGGTGGTAAACTTGAATTGGGCCTTTGCACTGTTGTAATAAATATGTGAATGTGCAATTATTAATACAGTTCCTCAAAATAAAATGTTATTGGGCAGCATTTATTTTAAATTCTACTCTCTCTCTCTAAATATATATATATATATGTCATGCTGTTTACATGTGCATTAGCTATGAAAAAAAGTTATTTAAACAAAATTAGGTGATAATGTGGACAGTTATATATATTTATACTGATATACATTTATTATCACTGGCTTTGCTCAAGCATTGACGTTATCACATAAATGAAACAATACATTTTTCGAATGTTTTAAAAAAAAAATTATTTGACCAATGAAAGATGAAAATTTGAAATAGCGGGAAACTAGCTAGGGCACTAGCATGATTGAACATGCTAATCACAAATTTGCATCAGACGTTTCCAGATTATCTGTTTAAGAGGAATTAAATAACAAAATGATTGCCTTGACATCCCAATCATAGCTAAGCTTCTTTTAAATGCCAAGTCTCAATTATGTGAAAATACCACAGTCGCAGAGTGAGGCATTACAGCGTAACCAACCATAGTCACATGTGTGATGGTTAAATCACATCTATTAGACTTGTAGCACTAGAGTGAACCCAAGGTTCTTGCGCGCTGATTATCTTTATATTGCTAATGAATAAACTAGAGGGCATTATTACAAGGTAATTGCCAACCACCCAAGTTATGCTGCGTCCCAGGATGGCAAGGGCTCATGAAGTGGGTGAAGGTCAATTTTCTTAATGATAATGCCCTTTAGAATGCTCATTAATGTTATTTGAACAAGCTTGCTGGAAGCAGCTAGGGTTTTGAAAACTTCTGAGGTTTATAGTTTAAACAAGTATTGGCAAAGCCAATCAGTCTAGCCTTTAGGTTTTGCCAGTGCTTTTAGCTAATGCTATTGAGCATCAGTCGTGGCTGGCATGACTTGCGGGTGGGGGTGCGGGGGGTAGCGTAGGGAGTGGGTCACACGGGGGGAGGTTTAATAAAAAAAAAGTTAACTTACCTTCGCTGGCCCTGTACCGCGTCGTCTCTGCTTCTCTGCTCCTCTCCTGAACGGGAAGCAGGCAGCCTCCCTCCCCTAAGCCAATCACAAAGCTGCAATGGCAGCGTTGTGATTGGTCGGGATGCCGACCAGCCATGGGGAGGCCATTTTCTCCATGTAGGCTGCATGCAGCCAACATGGAGAAAAGGCAGAGAGCGCATGACTGGTTTGGTCGGCCCCAGAGGGCCGACCAAACAGTCAGCGCCCTCAGCAGTGGGCAAGCCACTCCTCCCCTGCACTAGAGCAGACCCACCCACCCGCCCACCCCCAACCAAACCCTTCTGCTTTCTCGCAGTGCGAGAAGCAGAAACGTAACATTGTATTTATAATACAATTTTATGTTTCTGCTTCTCGCACTGCGAGAAAGCAGTGGGGCGACACTTCTCCGCCCACATGGAGGAGCCGCCCCTGTTGAGCATGGCAAAAAGAAAACAAAACGTTTATTGCTGAAGCCGATGAGCACTGACCAAAACATAAAAATCCAGCACGATTATATATACACGTGTCGCCACACATGTGCGCATATGTGTCATAACTCTAAAGAGGCCACCAGCCTGATGGCGTATGCAGGGCCGCAAGCATCACCATACGTGCTTGCATTCATCATGATTCTGCAGCCATTTTGTTCTTTCATTTTTTATTTAATGCTCCAAGATGTTTGATGCAGTTCTTGGAGCAGTCAGGCAGAATATTACCACTGCCAGGCTTAATTAAAATAAAAAATGTAAAAAATGTAGATACATGGGGCAGAAGATCAACAGAAAAGCAAGGGCATCAATGTCAATAAAGAGAGGCAATGAGGGGTGGGAGAGCAACGGAGAAGCCCAGTGTGGGAAATAACTAAAAACGCCAAATGGCCCAGGAGGAGTTTGGGGGATGGTGGGGTATGCGAGGAGCAACGGATGAGCTGGGGCCCACAGAGAAAGCAATGGAATAGCTGTGGGGGAGCAACAGGGACAGTTGGGAGAAATGAGAGAAGCAATATGCAATGATAGAGCAAAAAAAAAAACACATGCAGTAATCATGAAGTGCTCCAAGAAAATAAAAATATTGTTGTCTGAATGCAAGCAGTGAAACGATACAAGGTATCGCAAGTTATTCAATTAGAACAGAAAACAGTGAAGAAGAAATGCGCTGGATGCGGGCCAAACAAAGAATAAGGAAGAAAGAAATCTCCAAAGAAGCAGGAAAATGAAATTGACAAGAACACCATCCAATCAGGCCGAAGGGGCTGACCCAAAGCCCTCTATATTTGAATGCATTAAAGGCAGCAGTTCTTCAACAACGGACAGCTTAAACTGTCTGTAGAGAAGACCTAAAACAATAACAGAAAATGCTTGCCACTTGTTAAGGAGTGTTATTTGCAGACATGGTAATTGACCTCACATTATTCCCTAGTGGCTGGATCAGCAGCTCCAGCTAAACCTTAGCAAGTCATATTCGAATTGATGCTGGGGCATCATTACATTACATGACTCAAGTTGGTGATAAGTAGGCTTTACTGCCAGGTAATGTCTTCTTCATGACCTGATCACCCCCTTACATGTTGTAATATACATTAATTTAACCAAATGATAAAAGTAATCCGCGTTTGTAAATCTCAGGTACATTGAAGAGAATTACGTTCTAAAACATATGTAAGGGTGGGTCACAGAAGACACAGCAAAACCGTCTAATACTATTTATATTTTCCAGTGAGATGAAGACTATAAAAGGACTAGCACACTAGTGAGAGGACACATCCACTCCTCCTCTCAGCAGGGATGAATTATTCCAATGCTCAACAAAGATGGCATTAATATTCATTTCAGTTGGCTGGGTACTGGTAATCTGTATCACCTTTGGAAATGTCGCTGCTTGCGTCTATACCTCTGCTAAATAAACTGAAAAGATACTAGAACCTGGTGAACAGATCCTTGATTTGGAAGATTGTCGTAAAAGCCTTACAGACCGAGGATCACCGGCACGTAAACTACGCAGGGCTGCAAAAGTGGTTCTAGCCCTGGCTCAGTTTTCGATGTGGTACGTCTACTACGTAATATAGAATACCAACAAAAAACTACAATTTCTCCTCTGGACATTGCTCCTCAGCACGTGCCTATATCATTTCATTAGAGTGCAGCATTATTTGCATTTTCTGCCACCACAACAATGTTCAGCATTCTGCTGCAGTCCCTGTTTACATTTCTTGATTCATTTTTGCATACATTTGTCAGAAAGCTGCTACCATGTCAGGTATACAGTCTGCCTTTGATTGAACTATTTCTTGCTCAGTTTAAAAGCACAGATCCGTTACGGCCTATGCATCTACATTTTTTTTTACATATCTTTATTGATTTTTTACAGTAAAATATACAATGCAAGTACAGAGTGCACGCAGGATAGCAATCTACATTTCAATGGATCAGCTCATAAATTGGGTGTTTCGCAGACCCCACACCTGCAATGAAGAGCCTTGGATGGTTCCTACTTGGCGCTTACTCCATGCCTTCTTCTGTCTGCTATGCTCTTTGCCAATGTCTGCTTTGTTCTCCGTGTTGTGACCCTTTACTAACCCCTTATGGCATATCATTGAGTGTCTCCTCGTGTTAGTTCTTATCATTGCATTCTTCTTAGAATTACCTTTTCAATCCTACTATCCATGCTCCGAGCCCCATCAAGCAGCTCCTACCTCATTCCGCTGGGATAGCCTAGTGTCCGTGGGACCCAGCACATCCGGAAGCATTGCTCTTCACTCTGCTAGGTCCTATTTGTCATCTCGACAGGAATACTTCATGCCTTCTTTCCTCAGCTACCGCCCACTCCGCTATGTCCACTCTGCCCATGCACTTGACTGGAGCGTTCGTGATCTGAGCCAGTGAATTGATATCCATCACTTTGCTAGAGTGTAGTCCCAATGCAGCAAATTTTCATGTTATCTTCCCCGTCTTCTTTTTATCTAGCTTTTCATCCGACCAATTGCTCTGCAGATGCAGACATGCCCATGTCATGTGCTCAAACCTTCTCTAGGTGCTTTGTTTCTAGGGCACTCACTTGACCTAGGTTGGTAAATTTATCTGAGCTTCAGTGGCGTTAGGAATACTCTGCATTAACTGGAATCTTGTATTTCATGATGCTATTGTTACACTCTCATAACATTCTCTTAGGCAGACTCCATGGCGGTGAAATTAATAGTGAAGCTTGAGATTGTGTTGCTTCATGCATGCAGGACCACTGCTCTCAAGTATATGAGGAACTTTTCTATTCTAATTCCTTGCAACTCTAACTCCTTCTGCAGGGTTCCACAGCGGTCTCCTATAAGCCCAAAGCATTTTAATATCTACATTAGCCCTTTAGCCGCTATTGTTCAATATTTCAGCGTTACCCTGGTCTCCTCTGCTGATGACACTAAGCTGGTCCTCCTACTTTCTATGCCTTGTGTTTGCTATGGATCAGAGTAACCATTCCAGGCATATTAAATATATACCAATTGTCTATTTATCTATGCAATGAGATAAAACGTTACATTTGTGGTATAATGAAATGCCACTTTGCATGGATGTGAAGTTACCAAAATACCAAACCTAGTGGAAGTATTACTATATAACCTTTGACTCCTGATGCCATCCCACAGGGTTTGCCTCTAGTCCTGCCGGGGGCCCTAAATAGCCTCCAATGTGCTGCTCTGGAGGTAGGAGACCAACACAAGGTGGAAACTAAAGAAGTAAACAGTGTTCTGTCTTCATGACCCTTTGAGCAGGCACACCAAAGAGGAGGGCAAGCTACCACTAACTGATTTCCCTATCCCGTAGCCAGAGTGACCACCTCAATCCAGGGCTTTATGGACACTGTCTTCAGTCCTGACCTTTTTTTACTTACAAACCATTCATTTCAGGTTTGATAGTTAAATTAGTTCAATGAAAGTAAAGCAAGACTACAATACACAACAGGCATTGGGCTATCACCACACAACAGGCATTGGGCTATCACACAAAAGTCCAGGACTAGAAACAGTGTCTGTAATGACCTAGAGGCAGTGGCGGCTGCTGGGGCATTAATGAGGCAGTGGCGGCTGCTGGGGCATTAAAGTGGTGAGGCAGCGCAGGGGAGGCAGTGCAGGGGGGACAGTGCGGGGAAAAGAATTTAAAAAATGCTTACCTGCCATCTGCAGCGTTGGTGCTCTTCTGGCATGTCACAGGCTACCCTATGCCAATTCAGACGCTGGTCTCATGCTGGTATTACCCAGCATGAGAGTCGCAACGTGATTTGTGTGGGCACCCTAGTTAGGTGCTCACTAAGGGACTATGGGCCAGATGTACGACCATTGAATTTTGCGACTCACAAATTGCGACAAATTGCGAGTCGCAAAATTCAATGTACAACAGTGTCTGAGACACTGTTTGCGATTCCCAATGGGGTCGCAAATTGCATGCCTCATGAATATTAATGAGGCTGTCGCAATTTGCGACCCCATTGAGAATGGCTGGCACTCCCAGGGATGGTGGCCTGCTGGGGTCAGCAGACCTCCATGCCTGGGACTGCTTTTAAATAGAGCAGTTTTTTTTAAAATGCAGCTCATTTTCCTTAAAGGAAAACGGGATGCATTTAAAAATTTAAAATGAAAAAGTTCCGTTTCATTTTGTCTTAAAAAATATTTGCGCATGCATTCACAAAGGGGAAGGGGTACCCTGAGGACCCTTTCCCGTTTCGATTGCTTTACCACCCTTCTGAAAAGGGTGGTAAACTGCGAGTGTTTTGCGACCGCAATTGCGGTCGCACAACATTCTTACATAGGGTTCAGACTCGCTATTAGGAAGGGACGCCTTTGGAACGCCCCTTCCAAATAGCGAGTCGCTAACCCTATTTTGCGAGTCGCTATTTAATTAGCGACTCGCAAAATAGGGTTAGTACATGGCCCACAGGATATTTGCATGCGCAAACGGGTCTAAAACCCATTTGCGCATGCAAAATTCCATAGTACATCTGGCCCTACGACCCTGTGCGTGCTCTCCACCCGGCTGTACAGCACAGCTCAGGTGGAGAGATTGAAGTGCCCATGACGGTTTGGCCGGCCTTAGACAGCCGGCAAAACTATCATGTGCTCTTGAAACTGTGAAATCACTCCTCCTCCTTACCTCAGCTGTGTCAGAAAGGATGGCACCACCCATCCTGGCTTGGCTGGAGGAACTGAGTGAGGAAAAATAAAATTATGATAACCTTTGATATTTTCAATCTTTTTGTCATTTTTTACTGCTGAAAAGCAGTGGAGCGATGCTCTTCTGCCTTAGCGGAGGAGCCGCCACTGCCTAGAGGGCGGTGACTACCCAACGCATCACCCCACTTCACAGACCCGTGCTGGCCAGCTCTGGAGGGGTTGTCCCAGGCTCTACGCTGCTCTCAACCACAGCCTCTAGCCAGACACTGTTTGAAAAGAGAAGGAAGGCACTCACAGGTGCAATTTGTGATGGATTTACTAAAGTCCTAATTGTCCAGATTATTGGCTCCGGTCCAGCGCACACTGCAGCTCCCGAGGAGGGTTTGAGCCGCAGAACCTATCAAGAGCTGTGTAATTGCTCGGGAAGGACATTCTCCTCTCTGATCATCTTTTCATGTGGCTTAGAAATGTGTGTTTCTCTCTATGGGAATAAAGGCAGTGGCTAAATCGACCCATATTCTGTTTCAAGGTTATTAATGTGTCAAATCGTGAGTCCACTCTGGCATCCCATTTTCCACACGGTCACAGAAAATGTACTTTAATCACAGGCTGTAGCTTCTTGCGCTGCAATTCTTCTATTCGTCATGTGGCCCTTTTCAAAACCGGCGTGACAATGTGTCATTTTTTAGGAGTCGCTCTTTGTGCCAGGTTTATTTCAAGAGAAAGTCGTTCGTGTTAACATTTTGTTCTGCAAACATGTTGATTTTTTGCATGCATTTCACAGGTCCAGGGGATCCACTTTATTTCACTGCTTCTCTTTCAAGACATGGATGTCATATATTCGCAGGCCTGCGCCCTGGGGCTTGTTGTGCCACAGGACTGTCACTGCACCTCACTAGTGAGGCCAAGCAAGGCTGAAATATGTCTGGAAACGCTTGAGTTACACACGGGTCATGGCCTTTTAGTTTGGGTTGACCTTTACCCTCATAGAGGGTCTAAAATTGATTTGCATATGATTGGTCCCTCTCTGTAGTTTACAGTATGTAAACAACAATGGACTGGAATACGATCCTAAGCAATTACCAGTGGCTGACCTTAACTCAAACATTCCATACATCACTTATTTTGTTTTTGTCAGTGAGGTGTGGAAGGGGAATGCCCAGGTGTGAGTCCCATGCTCACTCTCGAACAGGACTCAAGCTGCACCTCACAGATGAGGCTCCTCAAGGTTGAAAATGCCCCAGGGCTGCTATTGTTGCCATTGGTGAATGTAACCTGGCAGTTCAGGGGAAACAGTCGGAACACCGCGGTCTGAACCACACATGTTCCGACTACGCAAGCTCTACTGCACTTGCCTTAACCACGCATATGCCATATCCACGCATATGCAGTCTAGCTGCTAGAGGACAGAAGCAGGAAGACGCTGCGGTGAGGTATGTGGGGCTGGGTTTTTTTTTAGGGCTGGGAGGGGTTTGGGGTAGGTTTTAGGGCAGTGGAAGGGGTTGGGGTAGTTTAAGGGACAGTGCAGGGAGGTTTGGGGCTCGGGTAGTGTAGGGTTTTAGTCCTTAGGGCAGAGGGAGGGGAATGGGTAGTTGGGGTAGTTTTTAGGGGTGGGAGGGGGTCGGGGTAGGTTTTAGGGCAGTGGAAGGGGTTGGGGTAGTTTAAGGGACAGCGCAGGAGGGGCAGGGGGGTCGGGTAGTGTAAGTTAGGGTGCAGGGTTTTAGGCCTTAGGGCAGTGGGAAGGGGATGAGTAGTTGGTTCAGTTTTTAGGCCGGGGGGGTCGGGTAGGTTTTAGGGCAGTGGAAGGGGTTGGGGTAGTTTAAGGAACGGCGCAGGGCGGAGTAGTGTAGGGTTTTAGGCTTTAGGGCAGTGGGAGGGGAAAGGGAAATTGGGTTAATTTTTAGGGCGGGGGTCAGGGTAGGTTTTAGGGCAGTGGAAGGGATTGGGGAAGTTTAAGAGACAGCGCGGGGGCAGGGGTGAGGGGGTGGTCGGGGGAGATGGGGTAGTGGCGACCTTAGTCACACATACCCCTTTACAATTCATGCTTATACCACAAACGTTCTTGGTAAAGGCATGCGTGGTAAAGGAATGTGTGGTTAAGGCGCATTCGTGGTTGGGCTGCGTCGTAGAGGCACGTGTGGTTTGTTTGTTTGTTTTCGGAGTTTTATATAGCATGAACTTGACCCGAAGTTATCAGGTATCAGAGCGCTTTGCATGAGCACCAGTTGCATTACACAAGGAAACATTCACTTTTGTTAGGCACGGGGAGATTAAGTGATTTGCCCAGAATCACAGGATGTTGAGCGTCATTGCCAAAACTCGAACCCAGTTCCCCAGATTTGAGATCGACTGCCCTAGCCGTCAGGCGACATCCTCTCCCCGTAAAACCATTTGTGCTTCTATCATACAACTGGCAGTTCAGTCCTGATTGTTCCTATTGGAGCAGGACCTAATTTGCATAAGTTTGGTCCCAGTCGTAAGTGGCACATTGAGCAAAGCAGTGAAGTGTGCTACCATTGGCTGATATTATTCGATTGCTTCATCCGCCACTTGCTGTTCTTCTTACTAATGATTGTGCCACTCTGGGTGCTGTGTAAGCTATCGCCTGCTTACTCCAGAACATTCACAGAGTAAATTAAGGGCCAAATTCACAATTTTTTTGATCACAATTGAGTGGTTCCTACTCCTCTGGAATCCAGGAGTAAGTTACGCCGACTGACAGGAAAATAAACTTTGTGAAGTGGGCCTTGCGAGAAGCGGTGAGTTTTCAAATCTTCCATGTAACTTACCAGTCTCTTCCTGCCAGAAGTGTGCCTGGTATGTGACTGACATTTCCCCACTCTGCTGGCGTGCCTGCGGTGCACATGGCATGCCTGACTCCACCCAGGTACTGTTGATCTTCCACAGGTGCATCTGACATGTGACTGACTCTATCCTGCGTCGTCCAGTCTGTAAGCGTGTACCTGACATGAAGGTGATTCTGCCCCTGCCCTATCAGCCTCAGAGATGTGACTAACGTGGTACTTTCTCTTCCCCTGCCCTATTTATCTGTCAAAAGGGAACCTGACATTTAACCAACTCTTCTCCGGCTCTCTAGGCCATTCAGAGGTGTGTGTTTGTGACTGACTCTGCCCCACCTTTACTGAACTGGTTGACATCAAGACATAAAACATACACGAAGCATTCATCCTCATTAGTGAGAGCAGATGCCATTGGCGGTAAATATGTCTGTTAGCATGTACAAATCTCACTGTCTAAGTGCCTGTGCGACTAAGTGTCTCTGTATGACCTGCAAGCAGGTATACCAGCACGCGCTGCACCCAGGGCCTTCTTAACAGCATTACAGGCCCCCAGGCAAAGCAGTGCACTGGGCCCTGCCTACACAACAACTCACAGGAATAAAAAGGTTTAACTGAAAATTAGTGTTAAATTCTGGTCTGCATGAGACCCTTATGCTCGTGGGGCCCCGGGGCAACTGCCCAGTGTGCCCATGCGTTAAGACGACACTGGTTTCACCACAACCAACACACAGGGAGACAAGCATGACAGTAGCTTCATCAACATAATGTCCTTATGGTGTACTCACCCACATGCAAGCATCATGCGTGCCAACAATGATGCGCATGCACACAGCAGAACACCGTGAAGTCATACATGAACCCCTCCATGCATACATCTGTGTATCCTAGTTGCACAGTCACTGTCGGATTTGACAGTTTTTTAACTACAACACAAACCCTTTCTCAAACCTACATCATATGGCAGCATTTCATTTCCATTTAAAAACAATCAATGCTGATATATAGCCGCAGCATTACACCCAACGCAGCCTTTGCCTCCCCCTGGGACCACATAGTAGTGAGACACCCGCGGTATGCGTAGAGGCTCAACCACAGGGCACAAGCTCCAAGGAAAATAGTGGGCGACTAATTATCATAATCAATCCAGGAAGACATTACAGGAAGTGACGTCACAAGGCGCAATGCCATGCCCTAATAGTCGCCCTCACTTAAAAGGTCAAATATCTTTTACAAAAAGACAGAAGTTACAATCACAAAGAGCATTTTTGGTTTTACTTTTTATACACCAGGAGCATTTATTCCACATATTAATGTAAAACTAAGCTCAAGAGTGACGATGTTTTTAAAGAGACGCTTGGTAATTATATGTTTCAACTGCTTTTAGCAAGTAAGCTAAATGTGCTGGGTGTGTTTCTTAAACACTAAACTTGCTGTTAATGCATGTGTTGTTTCCTGGTGGTGTTATTTACCCAAATCAAAAGCACAAAAGTGCTTCACATTTGCAGTTCCTTAAGCAATAGACGTGTTAACAGTCTCTGTTCCTCAGATAAGACATGGAAACACAACCCCCTCCTGTGCCTTTCATACAAATAAAGGGGATGATGTCAGTGGGATGAAGGAAAGCCTGGACAGGCCATTTAATCCACCGGGCATTCCCCCTGAAAGCTGGAGCCCATGAGGGCGGTTTTGAGGGCAGGGGCTGCCGCTGGTGCCTTTTTCACTTTCTCCTGCTCCACAAGGTTAACTGCAGCAGGCACGGGTAAGCTTCAAGAGAGAGAGACAGAGGGAGAGGAAGGTAGAAAGAAAGCAATCAGAGAGGGAGAAGAGAGGAGAGAGAGAGAATGGATGGATGGATGAATAAAGAGAAATTGCGTGAGATGAAGGGAATAGAGCTGGTTTGAGGACTTTTGCCAGTCTGGCCCTGGACGGAGACTTACAGACATACTGAGGACAGGTTAAAAGCATGATTTTTGCGAAATAATCTTACTTGATCAAATCTGCTCATAACTGTTATTAACAAAACAATGACTAATAGAGTGAAAATTTTTAACATTATGTACATGGGGATTTTCGAAAGTACAACATGAAAATGTGCAAGAAAGGCACAACACATTTAGTAAACAGAAGCTGCAACGTTTAACATGCAGCAAGCATGGAGATTATGAAGTGTTTTTTTTACATGAACTAAAATGTTATGAGAGAGAGACTTGAATAAATATGCATTTAAAAACTTGCACATAGAAATATGAAATATTAATAATAGAAACGCTTACAGAAAATGTTTAGTGAAATGTTTATCCTTTCTTCATAACGAGAAAAACAATTATTACTAATAGCTTGATTATTGAAAATGTAGATTATGCTTATGGGTTTAATTAGGACAAATGAACCTTGAATAATTGATTTTCTTATGTATTTTCTTTTGTTTCCCTTAACTGAAATGTGTTTTATTCTTCAGAAAATCAGCGGTGTCTTTGGTTTCTCTATGAAGGCCTCAAAACCTGCTAGAGTAATTTTCCTTTCCCTAACATAAGCCACAGAAGAATGTTCTTTGTCCTTCATTATTTTCTAAAAATGCTGATTTATTTGTTTAGTTGTGCACAAAGCATATCACTAAGATTTCCTTCCTACGGTACGAGTATTTCTTTCTATGAATAATTGTGTCGACTATGTTGCAAGCTGATGTGGAAGCGAGCGCAAGGACATGAAGAAATCACAATTTCTTTTCCTGCTTCCGAAGAGCAATGATGACATTGATTTTAACAAAGAACTTTAACAGAGAAATCCGGATGAACTGACTGAGACGATGATCACCTCATAAGTTTGACCAATAAAATCGTGTGGAACTGTGAAATTGCAACTTTAGGGGGGTTGAACTTCTTAACATTTGGGGTATAATTATTACCGTGAGAAAAGAACTTGGCAGTAGCTATTTCTATGAGAAGAGAGCCTTTGCTACTGTGCTCTCTATGCTACTCTGGCTGGCTATTATCATTGCAATTCCTGAGCGAGACTATCCTGATTATCTTGCACTTCATCGGCTGGTGAGGTTGCTCAAGCTATACCTTTTCTGCCGAAGCGTTAGCTATTTCTGACTTTTGCACGCTGTGCATTAGTATTCTCTAATCTAGGTTCGTATGAAATTCTGAATTGCATACTGATATTGCAATGATTTATTCTTTTGCCTCTCATCTCTCTCTATCTCTCCTCTCACACTTGTTATTGAATTTTTGATGTATTTGTCATGAGATGAGCTGTGTTTCCTTATTGTGAATTTACCTGTAATAACAGAATAATGAAGAATTGATATTTCCTATGTACTTGTGTATTGACCATTCATATTTTGAAATATTTAGATAAAAGTAACTTGATAAGTATTCAGAGTTTGCCTCTATTAATGAATTATGAACATAATGTCTACTGTGATTACTGATGCTGGGCAGGCTTTTCCTTCATTAAAGTTCCTCTTGAGGGAAATAGCATCCGTCTCTTATTATCGAGTCCCTATTAGTTCGACCAAAGATCTATCGCAGGACCTGATATATGTAAGTGGTTATTGAATTTATTTGGGCCCAAACTCTTAGTTATAGAAAAAATTCCTGATTATAATGAATTAGAGATAACGTGAATGATTATAAAATTTACACCGCTTCCGCTGGATCACAATAGACGTGTTAATAGTCTCTGTTCCTCAGATAAGACATGGAAACACAACCCCCTCCTGTGCCTTTCATACAAATAAAGGGGATGATATCAGTGGGATGAAGGAAAGCCTGGACAGGCCTTTTAATCCACCAGGCATTTCCCCTGAAAGCTGGAGCCCATGAGGGCGGTTTTGAGGGCAGGGGCTACCGCTGGTGCCTTTTTCACTTTCTCCTGCTCCCCGAGGTTAACTGCAGCAGGCACGGGTAGGCTTCAAGAGAGAGAGACAGAGGGGGGGGGGAGGTAGAAAGAAAGCAATCAGAGAGGGAGAAGAGAGGAGAGAGAGAGAATGGATGGATGGATGAAAAAAGAGAAATTGCATGAGATGAAGGGAATAGAGCTGGTTCGAGGACTTTTCCCAGTCTGGCCCTGAATGGAAGCTTAAAGACATACTGAGGACAGGTTAAACGTTCACAGTGTTTGCCAATGCAAGCAGTTGCAGTGCTCTGGCCAGTGGTTAATTTGTAAAAAAATAAGTGTTGGGGCTCTCGTCAGGAGACAGTTTGCACCAGCCCATTTCTCCTGTTAGTGGCACCTAAAACAGAACCAACTACTAACCATGAAAGTGGGGAGAGGATGTGGTGCAATGGCTGGAGCTGCTGACTTCGGAGCTGCGAGGTTCAAGTCTCACTGTCAGCTCAACATCCTGTGATTCTGGGGAAATAACTTAATCTCTCTGTGTCTACCTCTGTATAGCTCACAGGGCAGTAAATAACAAAGGCCCACCCAAACTTAAATCCCTGATCTCAGTCTATGCCCCCTCGAGATCTCTAAGGTCATCTCACTCACACCTCCTCAGCACCACTAGAATTAAAAAATCCAGATGGGGAGGCAGATCTTTCTCCCACTTGGTGCCAAAACTGTGGAATACTCTCCCGCTGGACCTCAGAGGGCAGCAAAATGAACTAATTTTCAGCAAAAAGCTGAAGACCTGGTTATTTCCATCTAGCCATTAAGGGGCCTTTTGTCTTTCATCACAGCTCTTATCGTCAGCGCGGGGAAGCCTCCGGGTAGCCATGCGCTATATAAATCACTTTCAAATTCAAATTCAAGGTGTCCTTAACTGCTGGTGCTGAGTACTGGAAACCACAGGCTCAAATTAAGCACTGACTAGGGCACTCAATGACACCTCTCAGCTTCAGGCTAAGGGTAACGTAGTCTCTAAAAATAGTTGGGGGACTACGTCCGCCTGTGTGTCCCCCGACTTGTGCCCTGCTCAAACATGAAGGGAGCATGCTGCTTGCAGGTGACCCTGCTGTAACTGAGGAAGGACAGCAGAAAGCTCAGCATGGATAAGAGCAGCCCTTCAGCGTCCATGTTTTGCAGCCCCTAAGTATCAAAAGGAAGCAGAGCGGAGGTGTACAGTGGCTCAGTACATATGTGTCAAGAGCCAGGAGAAAGTGGGCTCTACCACCATGTCAGCAGAGCTGGCGCCATCTTAGACAGATCCAGGCACCACTGGAGGTGGGTGACAGCACTGCTGGGACATTGCAGCTGGGCAAGTCACCTCACTGCTGGCCATAATGGGAGGAGAGACTCAGCGTGAAAGGTAAAGAACAGTGGGTAAGGAGAAGAATGAGGGGGAGCTGAGTCACTGAGCGCTGCAAAGGCACAACAAAAAATCATTGGCAAAGCTTATAGGTTATGTTAGAAGTGAAAGTGCTTCTTCACTGATTGGCACTTTTATATGTGGAGTGGTGAAGGTGTCTTTGGCTTCACAGTGAGTGCCTTAATGAATGAGACACTGCGCATGGTTAATTATTTGGTGGGTGAGTATATGTATTGATGTTTGTGTGACTTCATGGATGAATGGTTGAATAAGTGATTGTCTAACTGAATAGGTGAAGCCCTGTATGGATGTAGACTGATTGCACCAGTTATACAGAGCCTCAGACAGTTCTATTGCTAATGTTATACAAATGACAGGGATTACAAACATTGTGCCAGTGCAAGCATTACACCAGGGCTGGGGGGCATCATAACTCATTAATCATAACTACATATGCAATGTAAGGCACTCGGCAAAGATTATAGAAACGAGAAAGCAGTGAAAGTCCCTACAATGCTCTACAGGTTCTCAAATTTGACGTTAATAATTTCAGTATAAAACAGTTCAAGTCTAAAAGGTTGATTTCAGGTAATATATATATTATTGCTCAGTGTATTTACTGTATTACTTCCATTGTGACTTTTTCATTCACAATATTTTATCCTGTCATGTTTTAAGCAAATGTGCAACTTCATTGCCATCTGGCTTCACGTTCCAGGTAGAGAATAAGAAGGTACCATTTGGCAACTCAAACCCCACTCAACCCTATTTTTATGTTAAAACAATACTGCCAGTTCCATACTGTGGTTCTCCAAAGTGGTACTTCCACAACATACATTGGAAGAGAAAGAACAAGGTGGTGCAACATTACAAAGCATAGCTGTAAATTGAATCCATAGTACGTGTGATGCAGTCAAATAGTCCTGGAGTTTTAAAGAAAAGAGCATGTTACACTCTGGGATCTGTCAGGTCATAAGTTGAAATGAAAAAGCAAAACAAGAGACAGAATACAACGCACTGCTGGCTAAAACGTTAGGTATGGTGGAAGGTTTCCCCACTTAGCTAGGGCCACACGGCTGCTATGGCAATGTCAGAGGACTAGCAGAACATCTTTCACAGGTTGTGAGACGAGGATTTACATGCGTACCTGTAGCAATCTCAAAGAAATCTGTGTTGAAAACCATAACCTATTCCCACTATAACCTATAAGTATGGTTCTGAAATTGTAACAGTGAATGTTATAAATGGCCAAAAAAATGTATACAAAAAAAGTATGGTCCTGAAAAAAGGCATTTTACCAATAAAGCAGTAATATATAGTTGAAACATGTAGACATGCAGATGCTGGAGTTTATTAAATAGTCCGAGAACATCGCACTTTGTTTTTAATCTTGCCACGGAATCCCAGAACAAATTCTAAAATAAAAGGGACACCTTTAGGCAATTGTATTCTCCGATCCCACTAGAGAATAATAAGTGCTCCCTTGACTACCAAGGTTGAGCCCGCCCAGATACAAAAGATATGGGTGAGTATTCAATGATAAAGCATGCCACTGCTATCCCTAGTCCATGAGAGTCCTTATAAACAAATAGGGACCCCCTAGGCCTGGCATAGAGACCATCGTCATAGATTTGAGTGAGTTATCTCTCTTTTTGATCAGTTGAACTCAAGTCCAGCCGAAGCAGCTGGAGGAGGTGAATGGCTGGAGCACAGATGATACTGGTGGCACCGTGTTACTTGGGTGCACAAAGCACTAGTGGCTGCTGCATGGGGCCAAAGCCATCTACACTCAGCATGTGCCTGGAGTAAGAGTGCTCTACTAAGCCATGAGCTCCCTGATGCTCCCCACTCGCCTTCAAGGCCAGCTCAGGCGCTGGTGAACAGTAATGTAGCTAAATTGCTAAGGGCCTGAGTGCAAACAAAGAACCTGGAACCCCTTATTAGGATGACATCTCAGTCTGTCACCTGCCCCCGACACCCCGCAACTTCCTTCGAGATAGTCTGCAGCTGCCATGTCAAAACTCACTACCGTAGTCTGCAGCTGCCAAATAAAAACTCACTACCATTCTTATAAAACCACCCTTGTATTTTCACTCCCTGCACTGCATGTCTGAAAGTCAAAGCCATAACCCTAAAGAGCATTACTAAAACCAATAGGGTTGACCCTTGTAAAGTGCATGCACGCAAAGACATAACACGTATAGACCCACACTCACACTACTGCCCTCACATAGGCCCACCCTCATGCTGCACTCACACTGGCATATGCCTCTTTCTGCACTCACAAAAGCACAACTTTCAACCTTTAAATCACTTGCCCTGCACTAAAAAAAGACAATACTAATCCTGCATTCACACAGGCTCGCCCATCACAATGCTCTCACAAAACATGGTGGCTATCCTGCATTCTCACAAGCACATCGCTCACACACAGATACACCACTCATTAAAAAGAAGCAGAGTTTGAACAGATAGTGGCATAGGAGGAACAGGTTATTTCTCTGGTGCATTGGTCTACTAGTCTAATTCAAAGCCCTTGAGGTAACAGTATTTTGCCTGCTTACTCTGGGTGTTGAAGTCTGAAAGTACACTGAGGTTATTTGTTCTTCCACCAGCCACACTTGGACAAGCACTGCAGACTATGCAAGTCTGATCTTTGTGGACTTTTGTGAGGAAGAGTCTTAGCATCAAATAAATTCCTAGTTACAATCTAAAAAACAAGCTAATGGTTTTCTTTGTAGGACAAGCATATGCTAAAATAACCAAAGAAAAACAAAAAAAACAAATATGGCAACTAAGGGCCAGATTCACAAAGGGCCTCCGCACTCATGGCAGAGACCCCAAAATTGCAGTTTCTCATTGTGAAGGCCCTGCCACCAGTGCACCCCCCCCCACACACACCCACAACTGCGGTGCCTCCGCCATGAGTGCGGAGGTCCTTTGTGAATTGGGCCCTAAATGTGATGGTCATGTGCTTCAATAAAAAAAACTAAAAGTTATCTTTGCACCAATATGCCATCTTGGATCTGAAAAAACGATAGAGTATGCAGAAAACAGTTTGAAGCTGGTGACATGGTTTTGAAGCAAGCAGTAGTGATGCCCGGTGCTCTGCATAAAAAAGTTGTGATCCAGTAGCAATGGCAGCGGAGTTGCGGTTACTCTCATTACTCAATTAGCACTAGTCTGCGGTTGCAGGCAAGCTGCTGGTGGATGAACTAATGGAAATACTTCCTGAGGTGGAACTCCTCTCGATGTAGAGTAACACAGAGTAAGCAGGAAAAATACTGTTACTCGGATAACCTGATATCCTAAAGACCAGTGATTGTCTACAAGGCGGAGCAAAACATTGGCAACAAAACCAATGGCTGAAGAGGGCTGATCCACTGCTCAGTTGCATGTGTGCTGTTCTGAAGAGCTGAACCAAAATGTGAATGACGCTCTGTCTGATGAATAACTAAAGCAGGCTTACCCAAAGCCCATTTTCTCTAAGCAAGATTATGTATTATTTTTTAGAAAACAGGAGGCTGGTGAAACAGCTAAAACAGTCTTTTGGGCAGACCTCAAACACATAGAAATAGATAGAGCACAGGGCGCAGGAGCGCAGCGGGTCTTTGGCCCACATGCATGACATGTAGCATTTGTCAAAAGCATCACAATCTTCCCTGAAAGACATAGAACAAGTGTGGTACTGCAGGGCCAGTGCAAGTTTCCTTCAAAGGCATGTAACAAGTGTGCTACTGCGGGGCTAGTCAGTGCAAGCTTACTTCAAATGTATGGAACAAATGTGGTACTGCAGGGCCGGTGCAAGCTTCCTTCATAGACATGGAACAAGTGTGGTACTGGGCAGCACCATTTAGCACCCAGCTTAGATTCAACAAATTAGCAGCATTTCAGATTTAGTACAAGTTTAGGAAAATGTACTGGTGTGTATGAGTGCAAGCTTGACTCACACACATAGCAAGATTTCCACACACAAAACAGGTACAGCACCAAGCAGGATTAAACACTTCCCCCACCATTAGAACACACACCAATCTGGTCAGAAACAATGCAAGCTACCTTTGCATGGACAGACATGGACATCATCTGCAGTAGCAGTCCAAGTCTGTGTGTAAACACACACACACACAATGTGCTGCATCTGACAGCAGTAAAAGTTCCCCTCACACACAGCACAGGTACAAGACGGTCAGCAGCAGAACAAGCTAAGATATCCTCATATACAAAACAGGTATCACAGTGGCAGCAGCATCTAAACTTCTTTCAGGCACAGAATACCCAGAGTGAAGTATAGAGGCGGCTGAGCCTCTGAAGGCTCAAGCCAGGGGCCAGGCTCTGGTTCAGCTCAAGGTCCTCTTGAGCCCTTGGGCCCAAATGATCTGAGCTTTCAAGTGACTACTGCCTGGTACTCATGCTGTAATCTCAAGCACCAAGAATGAGAGACAAAACATTAAAATTTGATGTCAAACAGGACTGAGAAAGGGATTCCACTCTAGTGGCTGAACTACACAGTATGAAACCAGAAACCCTGCGATCAATTCTGACTTGGCCACTTGACCAAATTATGTGATCCTAGGCAATTATTTTATTTTGTTTTGCCTCCTATTTTTTATTCTTCTTTAAAAAAAAATGAAATGCGTGAGGATGTTTGCTGTACAAAAATATCTCTTGCTTTTGACTTCATGGACTATAATGTTGCTCCATGTAAAATAACAATATAGCCCACATATAGGGTGCAAATGCCAACTAACGTGCCTTATTTCACTAATGGTATTGTCATCAGGTTGGGGTCATGAACGTTTCTAAGTTCATGTTTAAAAACTAACACTTTTAATAAATGCCTCCTCAATGCAGGCATAAATTCTGATGCACTAAGGAGAAACATTTATTACAGAAATATACTTTTTTGAATTTTGAAAACACGTTATCATATTACTACATAATATTTGTTACACGATTTCCAATCTAAATGTTCCCATAGCTCATCTTTTGCCTCTGCTCTTAGAACCAAGATAGGCACTTACATTTGTTGTAAATTTGCGGTCCTGCCCACCTCTACTACAGTTGCTCAAGTTTCCCCTTTCATGGGGGCCGATTCCGATTCGGGCCGGAAATGTCTCCGACCGAGCCGGATCCGGAGAGATTTCCGACCGAGCCGGACTCCCGCAGTCCGACCGAGCGAGTACGATGCGGCCATATGCTGCCCGACTCGATTCGGTTGCACTCCCATTGAAGTCAATGGGAGCCGGTCGTACAACGCGTACACGGGCTCCCATTGACTGAATGGGTACGTCGCAAACAGGGGGCCCCCTACAGTGGGTACGCGTCGGTGCGACCTGCAGCGTACATGCATGTTTAGGGGGGACCCTTGGGTCCCCCCTGTGTGCGACTCGTCGGCTATGCGTGCAGGGGGGTCCGACACGGACCCCCGAAGTCCGGCTCCAACAGCTCTTTGGAGCCGGACGCTACGAGTCGGTCAGGCTGTTCGAAGCGCGCATCGTACTTGCTCGGTCGGGTAACGTCTCCATTGCGTGGTGCGAGTCGTGTCCGTACGAGTCGGTCAGAGCGGTTCGGACCCGGGAACGAGTCGGTCGGCGATTTCGCGTACGCTCGCATCGTACTTGCTCGCGCGGATGACCGTACGAATCGGTCGGAAACTAGGCCTCCGAATTGGATCCGGTTAAGCCGAATCCAATTCGGTGCCCTACCGGCCGAGATCGGAATCGGCCCCTTTGTGTCTCACTCTGGGGAGAAACATCTTCTCTTCCAAAAGACGGACCAGTTTCCACGGGTCTCAGAAGGATATCTATTCCTATTACTTATTTTAATAAGGAAGAATTGTGCATTAGTGACCCCAAGAAGTTGTTTTAAAGTTACTGCTGCATTTATTGGCATAACAATAAACAAATAACGCTCAAATAATTAATTTTCTTAGTTCCAGCACTCTCTCCTCAGTATGTCTATATTCATTCACTAACTGCCATTATCTGCCCTCCACCTGTCTGGCTAAACATAGTAATTACTGTGACTGTGACTGTCTTGTCTCCAAACGCCATGCAGCAGCATTGGCATAACTTCTTTTTTGTCCTCTGCTGGCAGTAGGAAGCCAGGGTCGAATGACGCACTCTGCATATACAAAAGTGAGGATGCACACTGCTTGGCCATTCCGAGCGCACACAATGAGGCATTCGCAGTGCCCGTGCAGGTGTTTCCGTGGATTCTGCTGCTCGGAGTCTGAAACAGTGCCCTTGCAGATAGTAGTGATGGAACAATATTCAGACTCGAGGTGCTGCCATCAATGCTGCATCACTGAACTTATAAAAGATCTAAGCATCACACAAAGAACAAGTGTCACAAATGAGCCACACTAATTCAGCAGGAGAGAGAAAAGGATGTAGTATGTGGCTGGTGTTACACTTAATAGCACAGTGTCACAAATGTAGTACTAAAGCATGGTGTGATAGCATACTGCCATTTAAAAACAAAACATTGTTCATGGAAATTACCACTAAATTTGCACAGACAAACAGTTTTTCTGATAAAAACAATATAGCACACAAACAATAATATGTGGAAACTGGGTTCAGCGAATATTTTTCATTTGAGCATCACCAAGTTAAGTGCCTTGATTTGTTTTGATTCTAATGAAATCTGTGTTTCAATCACACTTCAGAGCTAGAAAAAAAGCTTAATGTGTGTTTTCTTTTGAAATATTTGTACAGTTCATTTATGGGTATTTAGATTTTGTTGTGTGTTGGACAAAAACAACATCCTACAACCTTTCCTTTCACACCAGCAAGATTGTATCAAAGTTCACTTATAAAACAATCTTCATACTTTGCAGTAAGAGACAGAAGCGTAAACACCAGTTTCTATTTTAAAAGAATTAGCAGCAATTTGCCAGAAGATTAGCCTGACATTAAACCTCTGCATTTGAACACACAGCAAATGTGACAAGATATATACAAAACTTAAAGTCATCTTTAGTGCTCATTCACCTTGAGAACTACAGCATGGTTATTTTGGGGGTGCTGCAGCCCCCAGGCACTTCTACTTCCAGCGCCTGTGCTAATAGGTGCACTCTCATGGTTCAAGGGGATGTTGTAGTTGGGCCACCTCCCACCTCTGGGCCCCGATGCATTGCACCAGTTGAACCATTGGTAGCTACGCCCCTGATGGTGACACGAAAGGGCAGGCAGAGGAGTAGCCCCAGCAGCTACTCCATTCTTATTGATACAGACAGAGATATAGGCACACAGGGGAAAGCAAGAACTGCTGGGGAGATACACAGTCAAGGAAAAGCAAGAACTGCTAATAGATGTGACAGATAAGTGGGCAAAAGCATAAACATCTGAAACAAGCATTGGAAAAGCCAATAGGTTTGTCATGGCTGCCTGTCTTTTGGCCTTGTCAATGCTTGTTTTGTTTTGTAACAGTATTTGTAAAACTTTGTTGTTATACAGCCCGATGACAAAATATCATAGAAAAGCTATAAGCATAAATATTTGTTTCGGTCTCAAAAGGAGCAGTGCTAGGATTGGCTGGGGCATGCAAGGACAATAGTCCATTGAAGACCGATGGGGCTGAGTCTTTGGTGACGCAGCTCCATGGTAGCCTTCAATGTAGAAGCCTGAATTGCGCATGTCGCGGCCGGCATGGCTCACGAGTGAGGGGACGGGTGTGGGGGTCGCGGGGGACTCGCGGGGGGAATGGTGCAGGAGGAGGGGGTTCGGAATTAAATTAAAAAAACTTCTTACCTTGAGCCGGGTCCCACATCTTCTCTGCTCCTGCTCTCCTGTCTCAGACAGGAACAGGAAGCAGGCAGCCAGGCTCCCTCCTCTGACCAATAACAACGCTGCAATGCAGCGTTGTGATTGGTCTGAGCTCCACGACCCGGCACTCAGCCAGGGGCTGGAGGGGTGGGCATGTTCTCCATGCAGGCTGCAATGCAGCCTGCATGGAGAAGGGGAAAGTGCGCATGACTGGTTTGGGCAGCCCGAAAGGGCCGACCAAACAGTCATTGAGCAGTCAGGAGTGGGCAAACCACTCCTTCCCTGCCCTGCTCGGAGAGCAGAGCAGCCATGCCCACCCGCCTGACACAAAGCAGCAGGCCATGAAACATAAAATGACAATAACTCTAAGTTATTATCATTTTATGTTTCTCACTGCTTAAAAATAGTTGGATGACGCACCTCCGCCATAGCGGAGGAGCAGCCCCTGCACAGCACACATACCAGCCAATCTGGTATGCGCAGCTCAGTTTCAGCCTCAACTGCTTGTCCCACCCACTAAGAGCTTCATACATAGCCCACCCCATAAGGAAATATAATTAATGGAGGACTTACAGGCTAATTTAAATAGGGAAAATGAGCCTGCGAGGTAGTGGCTTGTAGAAGAAGGGGGTCAACGCCCCTGTGCCCTTATGAACGAGCTGCCGCTGTCTTTGTGTTCAGTCCTCCTTATTTGAAAACTGGGACGTGCAAAATGTACTCAAATTTGCTGGGCCAGATGGGAAAACCAAGACTGTCCCTGCAGATCTGGCACATCTCATCACCTGACTGATAAGGACAGAGGGGAGGGCAAGGAGAGGCAGCAGAAACTGCTGATGAAAGAGGCATAGGCTACCAAATGAAAAGCAGGACCTGTGGAGGCTAGAGACAAGCAGAAGGAAGCAGAATATACTTTGGGTAAGAATGACCACACAATCTAAAAGCAGAACTCCTGAGTAAAGAGGGTCTAGTAGGAAGAAGTAGGAACGGCTCAGGAAAAAGGGACTAACATAAACCCAGAAACTAATCGAGAAAGAGAATGACAGGCAGGAAGAACAAGGAATTAATAAGACAACTGTGCAAGGAAGAAACAACTGGAACCACAAAAGTGATGACTGTGGTGAGAATATTGCCTCTTCCTATTGCAGACTCGGATATGTTGCAAAACATCGCAACTTAACTGCCTTTCACCCCAAATCCCTAGGATGGCTTGTGGGCTGACCCAAAACGAGAATGACAACAAGGCCAGTGACTGATGGTGGCTGACCTAATTCATCAGTCTATGTATAATGTACTGTGGCGGGATCCGTCATGTGAAGGAGATTGCGAATGATCATAGGCTGAAGGGGGATGCTCCAAATACTAATAACAAACTTTGCAACTTTACAAAGTTGCTAACTTCGTTACGTTCACACAAAAATTTATTTGGAAGCAATTTAATTTGTAAAAACATAGATTTTGCATGCAAGCTTTTTTCTCTGCCATCAAGCAACAGGATGGCCTGATCCATACCACAAAAAATAACTCTCTCAAATTTGCAAACGTGTTTACTCAGATTGGTTGATTCCATAGTTCATCAATTTTATGACTTGGCTATTGGATATAAGCTCATCTAGCAAGCTGCAAACCATTTTAATTCTTTAAGAGACCCAAAATGCTATGTGTTTTTATGCTACCTGAACATTGCCACCGTGAGGTCACAGCTGGCTTCCTCCATACTTACTCCTACGTCAATAGAAATAGCACGTAAAAAGTGTGGCAAGGGTATGGGGACTTGCCTGTTTAAAAAAACATTGGGGTAAAGCAGCAATATTGAGGGTCATGCCCATTAAAAAAAAGGATAAAAGGCAAGAAGGAATGTTTTGAGCAGTACCATGTTGGGGGGCTCTGGAAGCCAATCAAAACTTCACTTCTAACTTCATCAGTAAGATTGCAACTAGGGATTTCAGTTATGTAATTTTGAAAATAAAACTTTAGACAGGGATCTCACCATAGGGGACGTCTCTACCATGCTTCATGCATCCGATGCTTAATATGTAGAGGTAGCTGAAGCTGTGGACACCTGCACTCATGCAAGGGACAGGGTCTCATTTTTCAAGAAAGACAGAAAAGGAAGAAAGGAAGAGCAAGGGAATGTTAGGAAAACACTGGCACAAGGAGCAATAGGGATGGAAAAAGAATCCGTAAGAGTGAGATAAAAAGACTTGACTTGTAGGGTGCTGGTCGAAAGAAACAGGAGATTGAATTAAAATTTGGAGGCCTTGGTATATTGCAAAACCTGCCCCGTCTTAAGAAAAACGCGGTGCTCCTTATTTTTGCACAAATTAAGCACTACAGAATCGGCAAACTTCATGCTGTGATACCTCCTAACACCTCCCACAATAAACGCAAACTCTTCGATTGGTAACAAGGTATATTAGACGGAATATATGGGGAAATGGTGGGTCTATTTCCCTGTTTATCTCTGTGGCTACTGCACCACCAAACCCCTGAAGATTTCAGGCAGTGCACTTCAACATGAATTGTTGGTATCTTAAGAGAAATTATCACTGTGTTTCAAGCACTACTGACAACTGTGACTATATAAAGAATACTAGAAACCAGGAAAATATCCCACTAAAAGGGAGGAAATATCTCATTGAAGTCAAGTGCAGCAGTAGTGGCTACATTTAGCTTCTTTCACAAGCAAATCATATGCTCAAAGCCGAATCCTGGGTATTAAACTTCATAAATTGCTGAAGCCTCAAGGGCAGCAACAGACAATGGGCTCAGGGGTGTGATCTGACTTCAAAAAGATCTTAATCCTGTGTTTCTTTAAAGAATGAAAGAGCAAACTAAATATTTCAGCAGGCCTTCTGAGGCAAATGTCTACTTCAGAAAAGGCGTGTATATTTTTTTAATATCTCCTACCTCCCAGTGGATTGATGCGGTAGCTGTTTTTTTACAATGCTTTCAATTTCTTTAGGCGGATATTGCAACCTTAATGGCATCCTTACATTTTGATGAACTACATTTAAATATACCTGTACATCTAACTTTTAGAAGGAGAACAAATGAAGTCAAGTAAATTTCTTTACACACATCAGAATCCATGTTAGACAGGCAGTGCTGGCTTTGTCCACAGCCGTGTACTCACAGCCCCAGAATGTGGTTCTTGCTGATGAATGGGCACATGCCACCCACAGCTGCTGAGGAGGCAGTTCAGGTGGTGCAACCATCCAGTCACTGGCTCAAACTCTTCCTAGGAAATGCTCTGGTAACTTCAACTGAAAGCCATACTTAGTTCATTTTCTCTGCCACCTTTCACACACTGGCGAGGCTGTCAGGCTCTCGGTGTATCACATTGTTTTGGCAAACTAGGAGACACACATAAACTAGAACAAATATGACAAATAAGGATTAACAACGAGTCCAAAAGAAAGGAGGGCGGTAGGAGGGGGCAATTCTACATAACGTGCACCCTCTTGACCATTAATAGTCTGGGAACACAACCCAACCTTCTGGCTAGATGAAAACTAATTGTCATGTCTCTAATGGGCAGGACAGGAGGAACATAGGACCAAGATGGAGGAGTGATGCAGTGCTACCCTGGTCCTCTTTCCAGCCCATTGTCCATCTGGTCCACCCCATTCTTTGAGTGCATAAGAGGCAAAATGTAGTACAGTGGTTGTGGCTGAAAGTGGAAAAGCTTGTGGGTTTTATCAGGATGGCAAAGTTCTGGATAGATTTCTTCAGTACAGTCATGCATACTTAGGAGTGGTGGGAATATTGTAGCAGAAAAAATCATGTGGTGAGTAATTTATGAACAATATTTTTTTTTATCAACAGACACATTTTGATTATTTTTAACAATGAGATTTTCATAAGCATTTATGGATTTTTATAGGTTTCATTATTTTTTGTGTTCTTTAGTTTTGCATGCATTGGATATTTTTTCATATAATATCTACTCAATAAATGTACATCAAAATGAGGAACCGGAATCAAGTGCTTGTAAAAGATTTTGTAATATCTGGCATGACAAGGAAAACATCAGTGCCAGATAAAACTAGATTGTGCAAAAAATATAACAGAGACAATGCACTGATATTATCTTTTTAAAATTAAACGACTAAAGAAGTTGCTTCAAAATTATATGCAAATTAAGTCTATGATAATTTACATGAGTATTGCCACAAAACATTGTGACATCCGTAGGCCATTGTGGTTTAAACTGCTGTGTCTGGCACTGTGATGAATCTTATTGTCCTGCTTATAATGGGATTGGAATCTGACAGATTGATTGAAAGACCATCAGTTGTCTTTATCTACTAACTTTTCCTCTTCCACTTTTCTCCACAACTCTGGGCTCCATAGGTAAATGTTTCTATTTAAGAGAGGGAGCAGGAAGGTACTGCCTATCTCTAAAGATCCTGTCCAGATTTCAGAAAACACACCAACACTAGGGCAGGGAATAGGACATAGAAAGATGCCTTGGGTCAATTATTCACTAGAGAACACGATCACCAGTGTCAGCCCTCCAAAAAGGATTCTCTGATGATCTCCTATAACTAGAATGCAGTGGCGGCTCCACCGTTAGGGCGGAGGAGTGTCATCCCACTGCTGAGAGCCAGCAGATTCAAACATCAAAAATAAAATGATAATAAAACAATTTTATTATCAGTTTATTTTTCATCCTGCAGGCTGCCAGCTGAGCCGACTAAGCTGAGTCTTAGGGCGGGGCCATCCTGACGGGCTACAGCAGGGAGGAGGAGTGGTGGGCACGGCAAATGCGCATGTCGGTTTGGCCGGCTGTCTTAGGACAGCCAAATCGACATGCACACTTTGCTCTCACCAACCTGAGCTGTGTTACAAGCTGGGTGGAGAACAGTCACAACCTCCCAGTCCCTGAGTGAGAGCCAAACTAGCCCACTCAGAACAATCCCGGCACTTCTCTCATACTGGTATTACCAGCACGCGAGCAGCGTCGGGATTGGCGTAGGAGAGTCTGGGAGCCTGTGCACCAGCCCGTGGACTGCCAGGACAGGCGCAGAAGAGCACTGAGGTGGCCGCCAGCAGGTAAGTACTCTTTAGTTTTTGTTTTATTATTCTCCCCCGCGCTGCCCCACCACTTTTATTTGACAGCAGCCACCACTGCTAGAATGTAGTAGTCAGGGAGCACATGAAAAACATGAGCAAGAAAACAACTCATTCTAAGGATCCACGAATAACATAAATAAGAAATAATAAACTGAAATAAGGGGAAAAATTGCTCAGGATTGGCCACATATTTAAAGTTGGAGAAAGAACACACAAGCAAGCATTTTAACACCTTCGCCGCGATCGGAATTCCGCCCAGGTGCTGGACATTCCGATCGCGGGCGTGGTCGTGACGAGCTCAGCTCGTCATGCGCACACGCCGACCGCGCAGCATGACGAGCTCAGCTCGTCATGAGCATCGAAGGGGTTAAAGGTTAAGATTTATGATGTCTAATCGCTCTTAGATGCACTCTCCTTTTGGATCAACCCATCAACAGGTTTTTAACCTATAAAAGACAAAGGGCTATTGAAAAGCATGGGTATTCATGTATATAAAATACGGTGACATGCCATAGCACAACACATTTCTCAATCTCAACATGGTAAAAAAACTCATTCTTTCAAAGAACAAAATTCAGGGATCACTCAATCTCCTGTCATAGCTGGGTTGAAGAACACATATATGACACCCCTTGCATTGCCTGTTAAATGTTACAGGGTTAGCAGTGCTCAACTCTAAAGAGCAAAGTTTAACGTAGTATGTTATCATATGTTTTGGTATTTACAGCATTTCTAGTAAAACACTCAGCATTAGATGTTTAACTGCTAACTCTAAGAAAATGAATAATTTAATGGGGGTGAATGGTAGTCCACCACAATAAATAAAGTCCCTAACCTGTTAGGTCCAAGTACAGGTTTCAATTATTTGAATCTGAGCTCAGCCCCTAGTAACTACAGCTCACAGCAGACAATAGCAACTTAAAGAAAATAAGTAAGCATTTAGACGTAACAAAATAGTTATAATTCCCAAAACAGAACACCATAAAAATTCCACTTCAATTTATGAAACTAGAGTACAGTTTAGTAAACAAATTGAAATCAAAATGACAAGAATCCAAAAAAGGGAACCGGAGATTTGAATTTTAAAATTTAGGACAAAAAGCACATTGAAAAAGTAAAGTGCCAATGAGCAGTACTGTTGGGGTGTGAAGGGGGCTTAGTTGCTATTTCAGGCGGACAGCAATGGAGTACGGATCAGACACGCCTAGCAGGTTTGTCCAGGTAAAAGATTTTACCTTCTGACTTAGTCTTTGAAATGAAAATCCTCCAGCAACGCAAGGCTGGAGGCTGTATCCACAAAAGTCGTCTCAAAGCCAGACAGCCACTTGACAGGGTACTGCTAAAGCCATTGATGTTCTCAAGAGAAGTTTTGAATGGGACAAATTCAAAGTTTGTGTCCACCATAGTCTTTGCACTGGGTGGACTCTTTTTATACCTTCGGCTGCTCAAGAATTATACCTTTGGACTATCTGACTGATTTATATTTTGACAGACAGTTTTTACTCCTTCAGGGCGATGGAGCAGTTTACTCTGTCGCCCTGATGGAGGAACAGCGTGCCAAATTTTGAAATACCCATCAGCCTGACGGACATTTCAACCATTGACACAAACCGCTGTCAAGATGGTACGGTTCCGTCAAACATGTCGGAGCCATATGGCAAAGTTTTTTTTTTCTCCAAAGTTCTTTTTATTGAGCATTTTAACCAAATTGATAATAGCTGCATTCACATTGACAAGAGCAGAGTACCAAATCCCCTGCTTAAATGACCATCTAATGAAATTACAGTTTCTAGCAGTGAGGAGATCAGTCCATCTCTTTTTATATATGCCCGCTCATCCTGTTTTACAAGATAAATTTATCAAACAGACCCAAAACAAAATGTCCCCCACCCATCCCAACCTGCCCTCCCCCAACTGAAAAACAAGTAGAGGACGAATAATAGAATTTGCGAGTGTTGGTCTCTAAGTCAAATAAATGTGTCCATCGTCTTTTTGCGTTTTACCAGTGATTAGCTGGTCCAGCCAGGTGTTCCCTCGTTTCTCAACTAAAACTGAAACAGGTGCATATCACGTAGTGTAGGTGGGCAGACCGTCAAGGGAAGGCCTTTTGTCAGGTAGGCGACAAGCGGGCCCCATTTATTTCTAAGTTTTTATATTCATTCCTAAAAATATCCACCATCCTTTCCATGGTCAGAATCTTCCAGAGGCGGGAATGCCACTGTGAAAGCGCCGGCGTTGCCTTTTTTTTCCAGGCTGCTGCAATCGCTATCTTGGCTGCTCCTAAGCAAGCCCCCATAATGGCTCTATCAGCTTTGGTTTGGTGCTCTAGGTCTGATACTTTCAATCCCAGCAGGGCACCCTCCATGGTTGTTGGAATAGGGTATCCCAGCATATCCTTCGTATGCGATAGGATTTCCTCCCAAAAAGGACGTATCATAGTGCAATCCCACCAAATATGACAGAAATCTCCTAAGAGGCTGCATCCCCTCCAGAGTGGTTATCTTTGGCCATGTCCCTCCACAGTTGCTTCCACTCTGCTTCTGAGATCTCTCTCCCTGCCCATTGGTCCCATGCCTGCATGTATCGGGGTCTCGGTGCATGTGTGGTAGTGAGAAGAAGATTGTATAGAAAGGAAATCACTCCCCTCATTGAGCCCACCCTCTGAACGAATTTCTCTATCGGTGTCTTCTCTCGAAGAGCAGCCTCCCGGAACTGTGGTTGTAGTGCCCAATGTTTAAGTTGAAGGTAATGGAAGTGTTCACTTGGTGGAACATTGAAATCCCTCCGACAACTATTAAACGTTAGAATATCATAGTTATGAAATAGGTCGGAGAGCATCAGGCATGCACCTTCCTTCCATGCATCAAATGGACCCTCGTGGAGCGCTGGGGGGAATGCCGGGTTAAAATGGATCGGGGTGTATGGCGAGGGGAAAGAGGGCCAATCTCGACCCCTGGATACCTCATCCCAAACCTTGAGTGTAGTGCTTGTGGGGGTGCTAAGAGATGCGTTTGGCGGTCTGTCTTTCTTAGGCTTCCATATCACATCCCAGATCGTCCTACCCACTATTGCCCTATCCATGTGTAACCAGTGTTTTTCGGATTCTCTTTTGGACCATTCTGTCAGAATTCTTAACTGAGCAGCTTTAAAATTTAAAATATAGCTCAAAGTCTGAGAGTGCCACTCCTCCCTCGCTTCTCGAACGACGCAGAGTGTGGAAGGGAAGCAGAGCTCTGCCGTTTTGCCAAATAAAACGAATAATGAGAGTGCGTAATCTGAGCAAGAATCCCCTCTCTAGGTCTATTGGTAAGGCCTGGAACAGATATAACAGTCTGGGTAGCACAGTCATTTTTATAGCATGGATGCGCCCCAAATCATGATATAAAGAGATGCTTCCAATGTTTGAGGTCCTGTTGGATTTGAAGCAAAAGTGGGGGATAATTAGCTTTAAATAAGACTTCCAATCGTGGAGTTAAATGGTCGCCCAGGTAGTTCAACGAATGCTTGGCCCATTGCAGCGAGGTGAGCTCCCTAAGCCTGGTAGTTTCGCCCTCCGGTAGTGTGAGATTCAGAATAAATGACTTCGACAAGTTTATATTTAAAGCCTGATACCGCCTCGAATTCTTGCAGTTCCCTTTGTAGTGCTTGTAGCGATTGTGCAGGAGAAGTGAGGGATAACAACACATTGTCAGCGAAGAACGATATCTTATGCTCCTCGCCTCCAAAGAGAATACCTCGGATATCTGCCGCCGCCCTGACTCGGAGCGCCAAAGGTTCTATGCTCAGAGCAAAAAGTAGAGGTGAGAGCGGGCAGCCCTGTCTTGTCCTCCTCTCTAGGGAGAAGAGAGCCGAGCTAATCCCATTGACCTAAACTCTGGAGCGGGGAAGCGCGTAGTTAGCCCTAACCATATCTATGAATGGCTTGTCGAACCCAAAGTGTTCTAGTGTGAGAAAGAGAAACGCCCAGTCCACCCTGTCAAATGCCTTCTTCGCATCCAGGCCCACCACAACCGCCGGTATCCTAAATTTGGATGCTTTCTCGATCAAATGCAGGGTCCTGCGGATGTTGTCATGAGCCAGTCTGCCCTTTATAGAGCCAGATTGGTCAGGGTGGACTAAACTTGGCAACAGGTCCTCTAGTCTCGCTGCCAAATTCAAAGAGTATAATTTGGCGTCCAGATTCGGGAGCGCTATGGGCCTATATGAGGCGCAGCTTTGCGGATTTTTTCCAGGTTTGTGGATGACTGAAATGACGGCTTACGCCATAGATCGCGAGGTAACCGAGCCTTCTGCCATTGCATTGAAAACTTCCGTAAGCTGTGAGATGATGTCTGGTGCAAATGTTTTGTAAAAATTGGCCGTTAGGGCGTCTGGGCCCGAAGATTTATTAGGTTTGAGTGCCACAATCGCCTTTTCCACCTCCTCCTCTGTGATGGAGGCATTAAGATTTTCATTGCAGGCCTGGGGAACCTGTGGGAGCTTAAGCGATTGTAAGTAGCGGCGCTGTGCCGCTTCATCGAGATACTCTCTAGTGTACAGCTCTTTGTAGGAGTCCCCAAAAACTTTAGCCTTGTCTGCGTCGGCATTCATTAGGGTTCCCCTGGGATCCAATATTCCCCCTATGTATTCTTTTCCCCTCTTTCCCCATAATTGTCATGCGAGATGGGAACCTATCTTATTGCCCTGTGCGTAGGAGACATGACGCGTTCGCAAAAGGGTAAACTCTGCTTTATTGGCATAGATAGCTTTTACCTTCCCCCATAAGGCACTCAGTTTGCGCTGCAACGGGCGGGAAGGATTCTGTTTGTGTTCTTTCTCAGCAGCCTCCAGTTCTGCCTCCAGAGCTTCTCTCTCCTTAGCTCTCTGTTTGTTTAGAGCTGAGTTAAGCTCCATACATTTCCCCCCTATGACCGCCTTAAAGGCGTCCCAATTATTCAGGGGAGAGGTATCCTGTGGTTGGTGTATACGAAAGAATTCCGAGATAGCCCTTTTCAGTTCCTCCCGCATTAGTTTGTCTCTCGTCAGGGAAACTGGAAAGTACCATCTTGGCATCTTGGAGGCACCCTTTTCCCAATTTAAACTAATCGCGACTAAGCTGTGATCAGAGATAGAGATTGACAAGATTTTTGCATCCTGAAGGGACCCCAATAACCCCTGGCTTATAAAAATATAATATAATCTTGAGTATGTTTGATGGACATGAGAAAAAAATGAGTAATCTTTGGTATCGGGATGTACTTGCCGCCATGCATCTAATAAGCCCATAGCGTGTATGGAGTGTTTAACTGATTTGGGGAAACTGCCTGTGGGTGGGTGCTATCCAAATCTGCATGCCACGTAAGGTTGAAGTCCCCCATCAATATTGTCGGACCCTCAGCAAACCCCCCCAGCATATTAAGCAGGGAAGAAAAGAATGCCTGCTGGCCTGTATTAGGTACGTATGCCGATATGAATGTGCACAGCCTTCACGTCAAAAAACCCTTTACCATGATAATCCTCCCCTCCTTGTCTGACTTTATGGCTTCAGGTTGAAATTTGGAAGAATTGTGAAAAAGTAAAGCTACCCCTCTGTGTTTCGTAGCCGCTGAAGATCTGTAGATTAAAGCATAGCTTTTGTGGCGCGACCCTAGCTCCTCCTCCCGTTTTAGGTGTGTTTCCTGTAGGGCCACCACCTCAAAGGAGTGATCCAAGAGATATTTCCAAACTTTTTGACGAGGGGTGAATTTAAACCCTTTACGTTCCAGGAAGGTATTGCAATCGGCATAGTCCCAACTTAACCCCCACCCGCGCAGATTGGACCTGAAGCCACAAAATCACCATCCCTCCATATTTTACTACTAAGGGAATAAACATAGCTTCTTCAAATTTCGAAAACACTTTTTAAGCCAGTGACGATGCGTGTCCAATGACCCTAAGAGACCAGAGTTCGTCCTCCATAACACCCCCTCCTTTCCCCAACAGTTAACATAACTAAATACCCAAAACCTGCACCGGGCAGCTCGTGCTCCCTCGGCTATAAAGTCTTGGAAGATAGGGTTCGTGATGTAGGGCGTCCGGCCCAGATCCAGGGTACCGGCTGTTCTCGAAACCAGTTATCGATCGCCAAAACATCTTGTAGAATTGCAGAGTTCGAGTGTAGGTACTTCCAGAAACGTCAAAAGGCTACCCATTGATCCCTGGGTGAGGACTCCACCCTTTAGAGCTTGTGATCCATGACGGACTACCCTCATCAGTTCCTTACCATCAGGAGTTCCAGATTGGATAATTCTAGTCCTTGGAGTGACGGCTCTTCGAACTCACGTTCCACTGCGAAGGTTTGTTGCTTCCTTTCCCATTGGAAGGGCCTCCCGAGTGGTCCTCTGGCCCCGGAGGGAGCCCCACAATTCTCAGATCTTCCTCAAGCTCCGTGACATGCTTCATTTTATTATTTAACTCGAAGGCCAAGCCAAAAGGGTAAGTCCATCTGTATTTTATTTTGTCCGCTCTTAGTTTCGTGGTGAGGGGTCGAAATTGCTGCCGCCGAAGAAGAGTCGAGGGCGCCAAATCCTGATAGAGGGTACAGCAAAAGCCCTGAAATGAGATCTCGTCCTTCTTCCGGGCCGCCTGTAGGATGGCCTCCTTCCCTTTGAATGAGTGGAGCTTCACCAGAACGTCGCACGTGCGACATCGTTCTCCCCCAGGCTGGGGTCCCACTCGATGCGCCCACTCGATCTTTATCTTCATTTGGTTAGCCCCCAGGATTTCTGCGAAGAGACCCTCAAGAAATGCTTCCAGGTCTGGTCCCTCCCCCCCTCCTCCAGGTCCTTAATCCTGATGTTGTCTCTTCGTGCTCTGTTTTCGAGGTCCTCGGTTTTTAGCGCTGACTGTAACTGGGTGTGAAACTTCTGTATTTTATCCTGGGAGGCCGACATTCTTTTATCTAGTTCTTGAGCTTGCGCCTCGACGTCCAGCACTTGTGTGCCCACAGAGTCCAGGTCCTGCTGGAGCGTAGCCATCCGTTCCGAGAGGTCAGCTTTCAGTTGATCCATGGAGGATTTGATATCCACTTTAATCTCTGCACGGAGCTCCGTCTTGAAATCCCTGAGGGTAGCAATTAGATCTTCTTTGGTGAGAGCCATGGCTGTGGCGTCGTCAGCTCGATCCTGCGACGATTTCTTCTCTGAAGTACTGAAATAGCTGGACACCTTAGCAGGGGCTTTTTTTGGTGGCATAGGTGCAGCCCTTTCACTTCTTCCCTCCGCAGATGGAGGAGCCAGCACCTCTTATTCGTGTCGCCTCACCAGCACTGTTCCCTCCTGCGTGTTGCTCCACCACTGCCCGGGGGGTGCTCCTACTCCTTCAAAAGGGATACGCTTGTGCCCCTCCCCAATACTGAGGCCTAGGTTCAGCACTTGCGAAATCCAAAGCAGGTACCCCTTCTTTCTGTTGGGGGTGGAAACATCAAAGCTCCCGCTCGCCGCTAGGCATCATCTCTGAGCACTCCTGTGTGAAGATTTCCAGTGGGGCAGTTAGTCTCAATCCTGCATGCTGCTTTTTAATGCAGCTGGCGCCAGGTCAAGGTTAGGCAAGTCTCGCCTGGGCGCCATATTGAAATCAGGCAAGTCCCATTTGAGCGCCTCCGCTACATATCTCAGCCCCCCCCCGGACCCCACACTTCATTAAGGCATGTTCTACCCCCCAGGCTGACCTCTTCATTGCAAGGGGGCCACTCGCGCTGGCAGTCCGAGATTCCTGATGGCAGCAGTCATGAGGCTTCAGGCGGGCACCCTCAGTCGCATAGTCACTCCGCCTCTTGTTCTCTCGGCGTGACCAATTCCTCACCGCTGCTCCCTTCCGCTATTCCTGCTCATCAGGGGAGGAATGCATCGCCGATCAGGGGAAACGGCGGCCGCTACGGCAGACAACTACAAGGATCCCGGGCGCCGCCGACATTTTGTGGGACGCACGCACCGCTCCCTGCGCTTCAAGTTTGGAGGAAACCTTAATTCTGGCCCCGCTCACCCTCTCCAACTGGTACCATCCTCACTACATGGGTCTCCTCGACCTCCGCTCCTGTTTGGCGACGAAAATACTTAATTTAAGCCATATATACAGCTCGTGGATGCCAGAGCCGAGGTGAATTACGTCCACCCGGCCATCTTGCCTGGCCACACCGCCCGGCAAAGTTTTAAAAGTTTTTTATTTTCAAAAACAAAACTCCAAAAGTGGATTTTTGTTTATGAAAATAAAAAAGCAATGCCACCCTCGCCATAGGAGTCATCTCCCATGTCAAGGGGGGTGGACATATAGCCATTTCTCTGATGGCCCTTACTCTGTCGGGCTGTCTGAGAAGTTTGGCCATGGCAGAGATGGAGGAGTATCTGCCGTTGCCAAACTATGGTCTGCCCGCATCTACATTTGGCGGGCAGATCATTATGTTGGTGGTAAGCATACTCTGCTGCAGCTTACCACCAACATATAAATCAGGCCCTTAGTCTTTTTTATGGTGCTCAAAATCCTTCAGCAGGGCAAAACTGAAGTTGTATCCCATAAAGTCACATCGAAATCACACATCATAGCTGCCAGGTCTTGCTGATGCCCTAGAGGTCATGAAGGTCCAAACATTTTCTAAATTGTTACTTTTCAGAGAAATCCAGCTGGACAGAGCCAAGTGTCCCAGGACCTGAGGGACATCATTTTGGGGTCAGGACCTACTCTATCAGGAGCCACCAGCAGCATCCATTCCAGGTCCAGTTGTAACTGGCCAAGTGGTTGTTGCCGAAAAAGACTTTTTGCAGCTTGTGATTTCCCTGGAGCCACACAGGTCAGCCAACTGACCATTGGAGCCCTAATCATTGTCCTGGGTACAGTGGGAGGGGGGATCCAGCCCTTCAGGCTTCCTCACAGGTTACAAACAGCAGGGACAGTACTTGTTCTGTTCTTCAACAGGTCCAGAAAGTGTCTTAAGGGGCGGCTATGAGGCTCACTTTTGTACAGTTCAGTAGCAAGTGGATGGGGGAGAATTCTGGACACTCCCTAACCAATGAAAAAGTTCCCAGGGCCAACCCCGCTCACTATTGCAGCACATCTTGTTTGTTTGACTGTAAACTGGCCCAGACTGCAGTATTCCATGGTGAATCTAAGATGTCAGACCCCCTTTTTCCAGGCCAATAGAGCCAGAGCCCACCCAGGGATGGGTCTAGGAAAATGGGCAGTCCCCTCTTACTAAGCTACACCAAACTGGTCCAAAAACCAGCCATCCTCCTCCTGGGCTGGTGGCAGACCTACTATAGTGTGCCATGAGAGCAATGAGCTTCCCTTTCCTTCCCAGGTCTCTCCTTACACTAAACTATGAATGGTCAAGCCGCACCTCTGTCTCTTTCAAGATAATGAAGTTCCTGGAACCTCCCCAGGTGACTTTCCTGATCTGATAGGTATCAGAAGCGCCACACCCAGCCCATCCTGTCACCAGGCCTAAGCCAGTGTACCTGTTTTGGGGGCGTTTTCACACTTCATTAAGATCAAGCGCTGGTGGCGCAGCTACTGGCAGGCTATTGCAAATTAGACTCAAGGAGTGCCAGGCAAGGAAAAAGTAACTTTATAGTTCCTTTTCATAATTATTTATCAAAAATCTAACTTCATCATTGCATTGGATTTTTAATAAATATTAATATTAGTGGTTGAACCATTAGTCTAGCTTGTCCCTAAACCGGCATAGCAAAATTAATATATTAATCTGCCCTCTAGTTTTCTTCATAGGACAGCCAGAGCCTTGCACAGTGAAAATAGCTTTGGGGGGACTTGCCACTATAGGGACATGGCAACCTTACATTTTTACCTGTCTCACTTTTAAATGCACCTCAACTTGTGCCTTATAATGTGGTAACTACTTTATTTTTACCAACCGGGTAATGGCTATTGTTGTGGCTGAAAATAGTGGCTTAGGGTTGGTAATGGGAACTTCTAATTTGATAGAGATGGCTACAGGGAACTATGCATCCTCAAGTGTAAGGAACACACACAATCTCCCAGTTGCTAACATATATCATAGACCCAGCAAATCAACACAGCACAGACTTAATACAAGGTTATGATGTCATCCTCTCTTCTTCACAGTAATAAACCTTACAAGATGTTTACATGCACCTTAGGTCAACTCTGTATTACTTCATGCACATTTATACAGTGATAAAATGTAGTTCATGGTCTGCTGCAAGTCTTTGTTGACATTCTTAATTTCTCCCAGGAAATACAATTTAACATCATGAAAGTGTCACTTTGATTCTGGTATATTCCATGTGGCACCAGGAATGGTGACAGTTGGTACAATAACCCATCAATGTGACTGGTAATGAGGCTCTCTTGCAGGAGTGAACAGGCGAGAGTCTCTCAAAATGCAATGCCACATCCGGGTTGACCAAAGCAAACTTGGAGTTTTTCAATAGTCTCCAATAATTTGTTCATACATGAACCTCTGGTGCTTCAGTACATCCTGGTACCTGTGGAAGAAAGCTGCAGCTGGCACCGTATGTGAAGTAGTGAAACATGAAGCTTGTTAACTGAGGTAGCAGAAGGGCCATTGGCCTAGGACCCCAGCAGGACTTAGAAAACTCTGTCCCCGGATTTGAGCACTGCTGTGCACCGCCTGCTTGCTGCCATGCTAAAAACTGAAATCAATCTGATGTGCAGTGTTAATACTGCAATGGCGGCCCTACCTGCAAATAATATCAAACACATTGCTTTTGGGATATATGTACATAGACTCAGGAGAAGCAGCAGAAGGAAGCTGTTGTCTCAGGGCATTGGCATAGGATTCTCCAGTAAACATAATATCAGCATAGCACAAACCATGAGATATTTATTTAATTTAAAAAATTGAACAATTGAATAATGATTAAGAAATATTATGGAGAAACATTTAACTCATAAATATACACCTGCCCGAATATAAGCAACCTACAGCGGTGCTCACTGAAAGCCAGAAACAAATTCAGTATTGCTTCTTTGGATAGAAAGATATTACCCAAAATAAACAACCTGGCATGCTCATCCAACTCACCACCTTGAGCGGTTTGAGCGATCTTGGGAGAAAACAAATCATTATAGCTAGAAACACTGAGGTTCAAAACTTCTCATGCACAATATCAGTCCTTCTCAGGGTTGCCTACTGGAACTCTATCTTCGGACCTGAAAACTCACCAGTACCCCATGTTTAAGTGCCTCTCTTTACCACTAGTTCAGCTATCTGTATCTGAGCACTTGTTTTTGCAAAGTGCTTTAATACCAACATAGTGCTTGGGCACTATAAAGATCATTCTAGAACGCACAGACTCTTGGAGAAATTGAAACAATGTTCACAGCATGAAGTGCCTATGCCACATATATGTTCTTGCCCAGAACTCAAAATTCAGGGAGGCCAATGACTTCTTCAAGATACCACCCGCTTTCTCTTTGAGAGTACCAAAAAGAAATGCTTTGTCATCTGCAATGGAGGCCTGACCAGTAAGGTCAGAGTCTAAATAGTGCATCATGATCAGTGACAGAAAATCAGAGTCAAGCCCCTCTAGAGGGTATTGACTCAAAATGAAACAGAGAAGGTCCAGTTTCTATACCCCTTTCATTTCATGCAGCAAGACCTCCCACAACTCCTGTGGGAAAATAGTCCTGATTTTCCCACTGCCCGCTTTGATTCAACTCAAAAGGTGGGGTTCAGTCCACAGATTGTCAAATGGCTAGGAAAGGCTGCAAACGGGGACTCTTGAACATATTTGACTCATCTACCTCAGCCTCTGTTAGACTTGGCTTTTTCAGTGGGTTTACTCCCAGACTTTTTGCTTTTTGGCCTCCTGTTTTTCACCCCATTTGTGTTGGTTTTAGGACTCTGGGCACTTTACCACTGCTATTCAGTGCTAAAGTGCATATGCTCTCCATGTAAATTGTGTTTATGGATTGGTGATTCCATGATTGGCATACTTGATTTACTGGCAAGTCCCTAGTACCGTGCACTGTGTGTGCCTAGGGCCTATTAATCAAATGCTGCTAGTGGGCCTGCAGCACTGATTGTGCCATTCACATGAGCAGCCTGTAAATGTAACTCAGATCTGCCACTGCAGTGTCTGTGTGCAGTTTGTAACTGCCATGTCAACCTGGCAAGTGCACCCACTTGCCAGGCCCTAATCTTCCCTTTTCTTACATATAAGTCACCCCTAAGGTAGGCCTAGGGTACCCCTGTGGGCATGGTGCTGTGTATGTTAAAGGTAGGACATGTACTGATGTGTGTGACATGTCCTGGTAGTGAATTACATTGCATTTCGTTTTTCATTATGGAAAGGCTATCTGTCCTATAGGCTAGAATAGGAGTTTTACTTATAAAATCTTATCAATATAACTTCCCATTTGGACAAAATAGAAAGATGGAGTTTAGTATGTCTGAACTCAGAATATAAAAATGCATCTTTTGGTAAAGATGATTTTTATATTGTGTGTTTGAAAATACCACTTTTAGAAAGTGGTTATTTTCTTAATTAGCCATCCCGTGTGCCTCTGCTGGTTTGTGGATTGACTGTCTGGCTTTGGAGTGACAGGGGCTGGGGATGTGCATTCTCTCAGATGGCCACTGGGGGGAGGGGGGGGGTGATGTGTGTCCTGCCTTTCCTCAATGAGTCAGGGCTGGGCTGAATTGGCCTGTTCTGCATTTAAAGTAGTGGGAGGAGATTTCCCTTGCACCTGAATAGTCCCTGTCTGCCTTGGACAATCCTGCCGGGAAGCTGGACCAGAGAGGACAGAACTGGCTTGGGCTGAGCACAGACACTCTCTGCCCATAAGAACAAAGAGAGACTGAGTATAAATATTGGGGCCCAGACCCCAGAACTTTAGATTACTGCTGAACTAAGGAACCTGCCGGGAAGAAGAGCTGGAAAAGCTGTCAGGAGGAACTGCCACTTTGCTGCGTGCTCTGCTGTGTTGGCCTGCTGCTTGCTGCTTCTGTCATGGGCAAGGAAAGGACTGGATTATACTTTCATCATCCTCCTGTTAGGGTTTTCTCCAAGGGCTTGATATAGAACTTACCTCCTATTGGCAGTCTCAGGGAGATAAAAGACTTCAGAGAACTCGCTGGGATCAAGGAACCTGCCAAGAAGAAGAGCTGGAAGAGCTGCCAGGAGGAGTACTGCCCCTTTGCTGTGTTGTTGCTTTGTTGAGTTGTCCTGCAGTTGCTGCTTCTGCCTTCGGCAGTGAAAGGACTGGACTGAACTTTCTCTACTTGTGCTGAGTATCTCCAAGGGCTCGAAGTAGAGCTTGCCTCCTGTTCTGAAGTCTCAGGGACTGCAAAGACTTTTCCAACCTCTGGGTACCGCTTCTGGAACCGTTCTTTCAGTTGCCACAGAGAAGGGAAAAGCAACCGACTCCATCACCAACTCCGTCGCTGGCTCCATATCCTGAAGGCACCACA
Organism: Calotriton arnoldi; assembly: GCA_963921515.1. Lineage (NCBI taxonomy): Eukaryota > Metazoa > Chordata > Amphibia > Caudata > Salamandridae > Calotriton > Calotriton arnoldi. Next base: position 574,978 of record CAWUFW010004202.1, read on the forward strand.
GAGGGCACCGCCGCATCTCGCCCCGAAACCCTGGTCTCACCGATGACGACGTCCGACGCAGCCGCCACCATGCCGCTGCTTGCACTGTGATCTGTGGGCACCGCACTCCGCACCGCCTCGCTTCACTTTGCCGCCATGGTCTCACCGACGCCGTCGCTGCCTGCTGACTTCGACACCCGTGACTGCATTGTGGCTGGGGCACCGCTTGTAAGTTTTATGACGCACCACCTCGTCCCACACCGCAGTCTGGGCCGACCGACACCAGCTCCCGCTAACGGCTCTGTCGCTTGCACTGTGACCTGCCAGCACCGCAACGAGAACCGCCTCACTCCGCATCGTAGCCCTGGTCTCACTGATGCTGCTGGACGACCGTCACTGAGCCGCTGCCTGCACCGCGCCTTGAGGGCACCGCACACTGCACCGCTTCACTTCACACTGCAACCGCTACGGTTGCTACTACCGGCTCGCACCTACATGTCGGCCGCAACGCAAAAAGTACTGTTTACGAGTCTGCCGACACCCCCGACTGACGCGGTCAGACGGAACTTTTGGATTCTGTTGTTTTCAGTATCGCGGTAGACCCGGACGGAGCTACCGACTCGGAAGAACCATGTTTTTGAGATAATTCTGCAATTTTAAAGGATATCTTGCAAAGTATATATTTTTAAGTACTGGATGTTGGATTCTTATCGTTTTGGTCTTGTTTTGGATATATAAAAATATTGGATATTTTTCTAAACTGGTGTGGTGTCCTTTTGTAGTGTTTTCCCTGTATTATTGGTGGTTATGTGCAAATTCTTTACACACTGCCTCTGAGATAAGCCTGACTGCTCGTGCCAAGCTACCAAGGGGGTGAACAGGGGTTATTTCAGTAGTGTATCCCTGTTACCCTGACTAGGAAGAAGGGTCCCTACTTGGACAAAGGTGCAAACCATTGCCAAATAGAGACGCCCATTTCTAACAGCCTCATCCAAAAAAAGAAAACTTTATTTTCCTTTTGGAATAGATCAGCCATTTTTCCTGGGTCACTTAGGAGGTGGAAGCGTTGGATTGTGCACCTTGACCTTTGCAACTTGATTCTGGACGAGACAGACAAGATTCAGCTGAGATATATGCTTTTAGCAAGCATCTGTGGTTGTATGCCCCCTTTGAAAAGTCCTCTGGCCTGGGAAGCATAGGCCCCGCCCCAGTCTACCATGTGCAACCAAGCACAGACAGCTATGCTAACAAAACCTCATGACCATGTCAAAGTCAAACATTGAGGCCATTCGTCATGGTGGCATTATAATGACATACCTTGCCTAGGATGCTGCAAGAGACAAAAAGGCGCAGAGGGCCCGGGCGAGTGACAACTGGTACCTCATCTTGATAACCCAGTCAAAGATCCTAATTGTACAAGCAACATGGCATACTATCTAGCAGCACAATTGCAATTTGTCACTGGTTGGTTTGATACATATACTAACATAGATGGACTCCTACTACAGGGGCACATGGAGGGTGAATACTTACCTACAAAACTATTTGAGATGCCACGAGCCCTAGCTGGTAGCCCACGCATTCTGCAAGGCATGGCACAGCTCTGGAATCGATACTGCAGACAATGGGTTAAACGTAGCCCATATGCTTCTGCCTTATGGCTATGGTACCTACCGGAGTTTGCCCACCTAGAACGCAACATGAACATGACAGGCTTGAAAAGGGGGCGGGGGGCTAATACATACTAGCTGACATATGGAAGACAGATTCGATGTCCTCGTTCGAGATGGCACAAACCCCATACGGTGTTGATGTGGGGCAGTATCCGCATTACTGCGCCATAATGGAGGTGGTGCGTAAATTGTGGGGCGATATGCGGCTACCCCCAGACAGATCTGCCATGCTGTCAGTGCTGGGGCAAGCAGACAGTGGCATGGACAGTTTAACTAGATTATATTTGGCTTTTAGGGACGACACAAACAAACATCCACTACATACCCGTACAAAATGGCAGACTGCCTGCAATCGGTGTTTCACAGATACACAGTGGAAACAAACACCCTTATAACTAGGGAAGTCTCTAAAAATGTCAGATTCAGATTTCTGCATTTTTATTATTGTCACAGGATATATATGACTTCTGAACTGTTGCATTATATAACCAATGACAACACGGGGCATTGCCCAAATGCAGCGATCCAGAAACCACATACTCTCCCCTTATGTGGGAGTGCCCAAGAGTAGCGGCGTACTGGGGGGAGGTAGTGGACCGCTACTCGACACATATATCGCTCACAGTGCAATTTGTGCCGCAAACATGTTTATTGGGGATTGATGTAAAAAAAACAAAGTACTAAATGAAGCAAAAGTGTACAGTTTACACTCTTGCTGGCAAAAAGATGCGTAGCTATATGCTCACCGAGCACCAGATCACCAGAGTCACGACAATGGATTTAGCACGAGGTGGAGTGGATGACAGCGGAGGAAATAAAACAAGCATTTGCAATGCAATAGGTCTCGCAGTTGTGTGAGTTAGAGCTATTGGCATTGTAAATGACAATGTCTTTTACCCTAGCATTTTGGTGTGGAGTGGATGTATGTGGTGTGGAGTGGAATTACGTGGGTTGGATTGGATTTGTTAGTTGTGGAATTGTGTGTGGTTGAATTGTGTGGTGTGGAGTGGATTTGTGCAGTGGAATTATGTGGATAGTAATTATGTGCTATTGAGTGTACTGGGATTATTTGGAGTGGGATTGTGGGTCATGGAGTATAATTTTGTGGACTGGTATTTTGTGCTGTGGAGTGGTATGTAGTGGAGTTTAATTATGTGGTGTGCTGTTGAAGTTTTTGGCATGATGCGGAATTGTGTGGAGTGGATTGGATGCATGAAGTGTGTTGTGCAACTGTGCTGTCTATTTGAATTATGTGGTTTGTGGTTTGAACATTCCTGGCATTGTTAGTACTTTTCTAGTATTCTAACACTCTATTGCTACTTCTAAGCTCTATGTTAAAATGTATCAAAAACATAAAATAGTAAGTGTGTAAATTGAGTTTCTTAAGATGGATTGCACAGCATACCTTTCTTTTTAGAAGATAGTTGTTTAGCTATTCTCTATCAGAGCAATTGCCCAGGAATAAGCAGTGCCAGACTTAAGGCTACTTCTCTGTACTGCTCTCAGAGCAGCCTTCGACCAAGGCAGTCTGTTGCTGCAAACCAGCATGACCTCTGGCTTGATAGTCGTTGTGCAAAGGCCCTCCATGTTAAGATCAGAAACCTAGATTTGTATAGTATCTGGTAGCTGATTTTAGCTCATGTTTATGAAATAAAACAGTACTTGGAAACACAAAAGTCTCAAGAAGATAAAACAGATATGGTGTTAAATATATCATCTTGATTTACAAATATATAATTAGCCCCTAAATATAACACAATAGAAACAGGTGAGCTTTCACTGTAAGCGTCCAAATTGTTGTGGCAGCGACCATAATAAAAACAAAAAAAGTGTGTCAGATTAGTTAGGAGGCAGACATGATACTAACGCTTATGTTCATGTCTAAAACTTCACACTTTCTACTAAAAGAGATAGCAGCAGGCTCATAATAAAAAAAAATTAGGCAAGGTTTCAACAGGACTCATCACAGTGTTCATGACACATGCAGTAGAACTAGTTAGCACTAAAATGTCTGCTTTAGAAGTGTACTTGATTCATCTAGAGCAGCCAACGGCTTTGAAAATTTGCGATTCCAGCATGACGTACGCAGTAACCAAAAGGGTCTCTGTGATGCATGTCAGAGGAGGGGAGAACTGAAGCCATAAAACAATTTCTCAAGCACCCACACACTTGAGCTCATCCTCCTGCCATGGGCAGGGCTGTAGACCAAAGTGGGGGCTGTCAAGGTTTTGTACCAGGGATCTGGTTTCACACAACACAACCATCTACAAGGATGGGCTGATTATGAACAGCGTGTATAAATCTATCAATCAATCAATCAGGCATTTGTTGAGCGCGACTACTCACCCGTAAGGGTCTCAAGACGCTGGGGGTTGGGGGGGGGGGGGTGCAGGTTCCAGTCCATCAAGGAGGGGGTCTGTCGAAGAGCCGGGTTTTGAGGTTTCTTGCGAACATGGGGAGCGATGTTGTCTGTCTGAGGTGGAGCGGAAGGGCATTCCAGGCTCTGGCCGCGAGGAAGGAGAAGGAGCGCCCACCCGATCTGGTCTTTCTGGTGCAGGGGACCACGGCGTAGGAGAGCTGGGCTGATCGTAGGGTCCTTTGGGGTGCGTGGAATTTGAGTCGGCTGTTCAGGTATGCTGGTCCGGTGTCGTGGAGGGCCTTGTGTGTGTGGGTGAGCATCTTGAAGGTGACTCTAGCCTCGATGGGGAGCCAGTGGAGTGTGCGCAGGTGCTGGGAGATGTGGCAGTGTCTTGGCAGGCTGAGGACCAGTCTTGCGGCGGCATTCTGGATGTTCTGTAGCTTGCGGGTGAGGTTTTTGTTTATTCCGGCCTAGAGTGCGTTGCCGTAGTCAAGTCTGCTGGTGACCAGGGCGTGAGTGACGGTATGTCTGTGTTCGAGGGGGATCCATTTGAAGGTCTTACGTAGGAGGCGGAGGGTGTGGAAGCAGGAGGACGAGACGGAGTTGATCTGGCGGTCCATTTTGAGCTCGGAGCCCAAGGTGATTCCCAAGTTGCGTGTGTGGTCCGTGGGGGTGGGCGGGCTTCCGAGGGCGGGGGGCCACCAGGTGTCGTTCCAGGCATCGGGGTTTGGGCCCATGATGAGTACTTCTGTTTTGTTGGTGTTTAGTTGTAGGCAGCTGTTTTTCATCCATTTGTCGACGGCTTCCATGACTTCTCGAAAGTTGTGTCTGGCGGTGTTGGGTTCGTTGGACAGGGAGAGGATGAGTTGGGTGTCGTCAGCATATGTCACAATGTTGAGTCCGTAGGTTCTGACGATGGGGGCGAGCGGAGCCATGTAGACGTTGAAGAGAGTAGGGCTGAGGGAGGACCTCTGGGGGACTCCGCAGGTGGTTGGTGTAGGGTCCGAGAGGAAAGGGGGGAGTCTGACCTGCTGCGTTCTGCCAGAGAAGAAGGAGCGGATCCAGTCGAGGGCCTTGTCCTGGATCCCTGCGTCGTGGAGTCTGCGTATTAGGGTGCGGTGAGAGACTGTGTCGAATGCCGCTGAGAGGTCGAGGAGGATGAGGGCTACTGTTTCTCCTTTGTCCAGTAGGGTGCGGATGTCATCTGTTGTGGCGAGGAGGGCGGTTTCCGTACTGTGGTTTTTTCTGAAGCCGGATTGGGAGGCGTCGAGGATTTTGTGCTCTTCGATGAATGCGGCGAGTTGGCTGTTGATGGCTTTCTCGATGACTTTCGCTGGGAGACGGGAGCAGGGAGATGGGTCTGTAGTTTTTGCGGTCGGTGGGGTCCGCCGAGGGTTTCTTCAGGAGGGGTTGACCTTGGCGTGTTTCCAGTCATCAGGGAACGAGGCGGTCGAAAGGGGGGGGGGGTTGATGGTGTGGCGGAGCATGGGTGCGATGGTGTCGGTGACTCTGTTGAAGATGTGATGGGGGCAGGGGTCCGTGGGGGCCCCAAAGTGGATAGACTTCATTGTCTTCAGTGTGTCTTCGGTGGTGAGGGCTGTCCAGTTGTCAATCGCTGGCTTCAGGGTGTCGGGGTGGTTGGTGAGGGTTCAGTGTGTTGGTTGTCTTCGTCGAAGTTATCGTGGATGCTCTTGATTTTGTGGTGGAAAAAGGTGCTGAGTTTGTCGCAGAGGTCTTCTGAGGGAGGGATGTCAGTAGACTCGCTGGTGGGTTGGGCGAACTCCTTGATGATGTTGAAGAGTTCTTTGCTGTTGTGTGCGTGTGTGGAGATTCTGTCTTCAATCGCTTTTTTCCTAGTTTTTCTGATGAGTTGGTGGTGGGCGTTGGTGGCAGCTCTGAAGTTGTTGTGGGCTTCTGTGGATTTGGTGTTCCTCCAGGCCTTATTGACGCGGCGGCAAGTGCGTCTGGACTCTCGAAGTTCGGTGGTAAACCATCTGGCTTTCTTGGCGCGGGTGTTGTTGTTTTTCTTGAGGGGGGCTATGGTGTTGGCGCTGTCGGAGATCCATCTGTGCAGGGTTCGGGCTGCGGTGTTGGGGTCGTCGTTTTCCGCGATGGTTGGGGTGGAGTTGCTGAGTGAGGAGGTGAGCTGGTCGTCGGTGATTCTGGTCCAGTTTCTTCGTGGGTGCTGGTGTCTGTGGATGGTGGGTGTTCTGAAGGTGAAGTGGACGCATCGATGGTCAGTCCATGGGAGTTCGGTGGTGTGGCTGAAGGTGATGGAGTTTCCTGTTGTGAAGAGGGGGTCGAGGGTGTGTCCTACTGAGTGCGTGGGTTCGGTCACGATCTGGCGGAGTCCAATGTTGTGGAGGTTTTCCAGGAGGGATGTGGTTTTGGGATCCAGTTGGTTGTCGAGGTGGAAGTTGAGGTCTCCCAGCAGGGTGTAGTTGGTGGATGCGAAGGCATGCGGGGAGATGATGTCCGTGATGGAGTTGGCGAAAGGTCCGCGGGGTCCAGGGGGTCGGTAGATGAGGGTTCCTCCGAGGGTGGTGGTAGGGCTGGCCAGTATCTTGAAGTGAAGGTGTTCCATCAGGTCTGTGGGCTCGTCGGGGAGTGTGCTCAGGCGGAGGGTGGATTTGTGTTGTCGATGGTGATTCCTCCTCCTGGGCGGGTGGGGCGGTCCTTCCTGGAGATCTTGTATCCTTGGGGAATGGCGATGGCGATGTCCGGTCCCGAGGTGGTGTTGGTCCAGGTTTCGGTGAAGAACGCTACGTCCAGGGTGGTGCTGTCGAGGAGGTCCCAGATTTCAGTGGCGTGTTTGTGGAGGGATCGGACTTTGAGGATCTTCGGTTCGGTTGTGTTCTTGTGGGCGGGTTGTGCTGGGTCCGTGTTCTTGGCGGTGCTGTAGGTGTGCCGGCAACGGTGACAGCTGAAGGGTCCGTGGGTGTCGGCCGGTGACGCTAGCTTGCAGTTGTTGTTGCGGCCTGGGTTGAGTGCGTGGAGTCCCGCTGGGTCGTAGCGTTGGTGGTGCGGAGGTCCAGGGTTCCTGGCGCTGGTCGCGGTTGGGTCGCGGACGGGCTTGCCTTTGGCGTGCCAGCGGCACGCCTGCTGCGCGCATCCACTGTGCGGCCTCGCAGCAGCCGCCATTAAGTAGGGGTCGGGGAGGGCTGGACAGCTGGGAGGCGGGGAGGGGAACTGGAATGGGGCCGCGGGGGCAGCAGCGGCAGGGAAAAAAACAGGCGGAAAAGAAAAGAGGAAAGAGTGGAATAGGGCAGAAAAAGTGCAAGAAAAGTGGAGGAAAGACACAGAAGGAGAGTGAAAGGGGAGATTGAAATGAGGGAAAGCGAGTGAAAACGGAGGAAAGACACAGAAGGAGAGTGAAAGGGAGATTGAAATGAGGGAAAAGCGAGGAAAACGGAGGAAAGACACAGAAGGAGAGTGAAAGGGGAGATTGAAATGAGGGAAAAGCGAGTGAAAACGGAGGAAAGACACAGAAGGAGAGTGAAAGGGGGAGATTGAAATGAGGGAAAAGCGAGTGAAAACGGAGGAAAGACACAGAAGGAGAGTGAAGGGGGAGATTGAAATGAGGGAAAAGCGAGTGAAAACGGAGAGAAAAAGCGGAGCGAGAGAAAGGAGACAGAGGTCCACTGTACCACCAGGGATGAGGCGCAGGTAAAACCTGCGGGTGGAGGAGGGCCTCGACCACCAACACATCAGAGCGCAGGGGCTCGGGGGAAGGTCTCACTTAATGGTGGAGCTGCGAGGGAGGGAGAGCAATTTCACTGACAATGAATCTAGAAGTGCTTCAGGCTGCAAAACCATTGTTTCAGGTACGTAATGTGTTTCTTTTGGTCCACTTTTGAGGCAGATTTTCAATATCCAGTGTGTAATGGGGGGGGTGAGGGACAGGAGACAACCTGAATCAAAGCGTTTTAGACACCATACTCTCTGTGTTTCACATTATTTTCTTGACAAACTGAACTGAAATAGAGATTAGAACTCCTGCCTCTGATTCCAACGTCAGCAATTTAGCCGCAGAAATATACCTCCTCCCAACCTACTGTCTACAAAGACATCAAATAGCATAACTGCACTACTGGGGCAGTAAAAGAGTTGTAAACAGCCACCAAGAAAAATAAGCTCTTCCGAATGAGCCACCTCTGGGTTAAGCTGTGCTCCCACTATCAATACATTGCACACTAATGTACAAGCTGAAAGCTCTGGAAAATAAGATTTTTTGCTTCATCTCTAGAGTCCAGTGCTTAATTTGAGCCGGTGGTTCCCGGGTCCTATGACAGTCTGCCACATGGTGATGATGTTTGTTGTTGTGCTCATCTCTAAAAAAAAAAAAAAGTTGTTTATTAATTCAAGATACATTAAAGTGACTAATACCGGCCACCAAACCATTCTTATAGGTTTGGGGGCTGGAATAGTTTTAAGTGCCAAACTTGAAGGAGTGGGATGTTCGTAAGTGTGTTCGTACAACGGCAGCACAGGCCGGGGCAAGAAGCTTCCTGATGACAGCTCTGGCACTTTAAAAAAAATCTTTTTACAAATTAAGCACTGCTAGATATTTGCATCACACCTATTTCAGACAAGCAGCACGAACGTATTATACCCTGTACATGAAAGAAGCATGGAGACTATTCTCAAAGATGTTAACCAACAATATGCAAGAGTTCTCCAGTATTCCTCTTCATTAAGCTGAGCATAAATTATATGACCTATATCAGCGCTGCTCACAGGTACACAGCCATTCCACAATTTCAGCATATCAATATTAGGAACACTGTGATACAAGGAATTCAATTGAATTCATTTGCAAAGTGGTTATCCTAAAATATGGCATGGAGCTAACTGTCTAGTGTCAATGCTGGACTCATCGCGTATGAGAGTTGGTCTGAAACCCCCTTTACTGTGCTCATGTTAATGTTACCAGGTTAGGGAAAGGCTGATTTGGTATGCTAATACTGGAGAAGTCCAAATGTTCTGGATAAACCAGTCCAGCGATGGGCTGTGTGCGAGAGCCAGGCCCTGCACAGGGAGGAAGTCAGAGGAATAAGAATTCTGAATAGCTTATGAAAAAGATGAGTTACTTCATTCGTTGCACAGATGACTGCAAAGAAAATATGGTACACTCCCTCAGGCCCTCTAATTAATTTTAGAATTCAACTTGGTATAAGTAGTGGGTTACTTGACTCGTAGGTTACCAGACACATTAGGAGCAGACAGAGACCGCTACGGAAATGGCTGAATGCAAGGTATTTGTTTGCATCTAGTCCACAAAACAATCAACATTATTGTATCTGAAATAAATGTAATTCTTATTAAAGTGAAACTAGTACATATATGAGACTGCAAGGTTATGATGCACAATGCTGGCCAGACAACTCGGATGTAACACAGTGAATGTAATGTTTATATTGTGTGATGCATATGAAAACACCAACAAAATGGTTAAAAAAAATCAGGTTATGGAAAGGCAAACTAGGCCATCAACTTACTCAGCTAAGTAAAATGATGAACTGGTTATAAATCAAAGAGGGGTGGGTTTTTCATCTGGTGCCTACACACTGCACAGTGAAAGAACAGAATAACCTAATAAAATAGATTATAAATATTTTATTAATGCAAAAACTTAATAGTTAAAAGGAGTGTGAGTTTGAGAGACCTTTTCCTCAGTTGAATGGCTACGAAGAGTTAGAGGGCAGTGTAAAAATATAGGGCAAATTGGCTTGCCACATTCCCACTGAGGTGAAATATGAGTTTTCCTTAGGTACATTTAAGGGTGCAGCGTACAGGGGCGCGGCCGAGTCGGTGACCAAGATGACCGCCTGGCTTTGAAGCTCCGTAGGGCTCGCCAGCTACTTTGCATATTCCGCCGTCACTAGCCCTACTGATGCCGCGAGACATGTCGCGCCGCTGAGCGGAACATCACCGGACCCTTGCGGTCGAAGAACGGAGTTCCGAGTTGCCCCCTGACCGGGGATATGGCGATGTGAGGATCGTGCTGGGGCGGCCTACTGCAAATTGAACTGCGCCATTGTGACGCTGGTGGACCTGCGCGGCGGAGACTCGGCCGTCTGGGTGAGCGGGCCTCGGCCCAGGGCGGCGGCGTGCAAACACTGGCTGCGGGACTGGCTCCTGTCTCCCCCCCACTCTTGACGATTCCTTTCCCACTGCCTCAGCCCCTCGTCAGCCTTGCACCCTCTCCTGATGCTGGTTGGAGGCGGGGATAGGGCCCGTCTCCCGACCATCGGATCGGGACGAGCTAGGACCCCTGGTGGGGGGAGACTGCATGTGCCGCACCTGCCGCCCGCTTTATCTGGCGCCTTGGTGTGAGGCGGCGGCGCTTGTTGAGACCGTCCCACCGCTCCTCTGTGAGACAGCGGCCCACTCCTTCACCCGGCAGCCCTATTTGAGGTCGGTGACTGTTGTGGGGATATATGTTTTGAGAGACTCCCGGCCTGCGACCTGCCAATCCCCTGAGGTGTGCTTCTGTCCTGCTGCATTTCCAAATCTCGCTGTAGCAGGAGCTTTTCATTTGGCCTAAGTGGACACAACAACTGCATTGAGCTCCTACAGCGTGGCGCTGGGGCCCGGATTGCGAGCCTGGTGCGGCCCTACACGCTAGGGCTGCGGTTGCGCCTGGCTACTGCGGTTCGCTTACCTCTACTAACTGAAGCTCGCTTGGCTGGTTCTTCTCGCCTAGGCCCTGGGCTCCGCACTCTCTTCCCTCGAATAAACAGCTGCTGCTCCTCCACAAATTTCCTTGGGGCACCTCCTCTCTCTATCTGGTCCCACAATCTGGCTCAGCTCCCTGCGCCGCGGAGTGGCATAGCGTTGGATCACATAACTGGATCAAGGGGCACTCTCTGTGGGAATTCTTCTCCTGTACCACCCTGCTATCGGCCCTGCCCCCTCGCGGCATGGGACGTAAAGACCCCAAACAAAGAACGCTTCCATTTGAAAAACTAGTCGAAGACGCACCGCCTCACGGCTCAAGTATAGCGGACAACGCACAAAACGCAGAGCGTGCCGATGGACCCCCCGAGGAGGCCACCTCTCTTCTTCAGGAAATGAGGGCCGGCTTCAAAGCACTGGATAGCCGGTTTTATTTACTCGACCAAACATCGCAAGCCTTGGGTCCAAGATACAAGTACATGACAGGAGGCTCGATGTAGCTGAGGCCAGCATCTCGGACATTGAGGACGGAACAGCCCAATCTGTTAAGAGACTGGAACATGTGGAGCGCATCCTCAAAGAAGTGGCGATCAAAAATGAAGACCTCGAAGTGCGCAGTCGTTGCAATAACATATGCATCCTTGGTGTTCCAGAGACGGCCTCCACTGGTCGTATGGACATGTTTGTTGAGACCTTGTTGACAGATTTGTTTGGCAAAGAATCGTTCACCCCTGGCTTTGTGATAGAAAGAGCGCACAGATCACTCGGACCCCGGCCTAATCCTGGCCTCCCTCCCCGGCCCATCATCGCACGCCTCATGAATTTTCGTGACCGAGACTCCGCTTTGAGGCTTGCTAGGGAACACGGGGTCATTGACTGGCAAGGTTCCAAACTATCATTTTACCCAGACTTCACAGCCATGGTGCAAGATGCCCGCTGCAAATTCAATGGTTTTGGTTTTGCTATGTTTGCCCTAAGTTGGCAGGGTATGCCCAGACGTGGGTCCCTTGCTCACTTTGCCACTGGATTCAAGATAGCCTGGCTGATGACGGCTGTAAGCCAGAAACCGGTCCCAGGATGCTTGTTTCCGGTCCAGGGAAGACATGGCTTGGCAGTTCGGGCTGGACTGTTCCCATGAGGCACAGGGTCAGACTGATTTGCATATGGCCATGTCTGAACTGGGGTGGCGGAGTGAGCTAAAGAATGATGATGGATTAAACCCAGATCAGTTGACTGGGGGTGAGTGCTTGCAATGTTCAACACTCCGTCCATCATCCCCTTTGGTTTTGCTATGTTTGCCCTAAGTTGGCAGGGTATCCCCAGACGTGGGTCCCTTGCTCACTTTGCCACTGGATTCAAGATAGCCTGGCTGATGACGGCTGTAAGCCAGAAACCGGTCCCAGGATGCTTGTTTCCGGTCCAGGGAAGACATGGCTTGGCAGTTCGGGCTGGACTGTTCCCATGAGGCACAGGGTCAGACTGATTTGCATATGGCCATGTCTGAACTGGGGTGGCGGAGTGAGCTAAAGAATGATGATGGATTAAACCCAGATCAGTTGACTGGGGGTGAGTGCTTGCAATGTTCAACACTCCGTCCATCATCCCCTTTGGTTTTGCAAATTCAATGGTGTCAAGGCTACTCTTAGGAACTTGGGTTTGAGATATGGCATGTTGTACCCGGCCAGATTGAAAGTTGATGTGGGTGGGAGGTCTCGCATTTTCGATACTCCTACTGAAGCGCAGGAATTTTGTCAGGCTTATAAGCGAAACAACAGCCACTCCTCAAAAAGTGGTGGGAATCCCCCTCCTCCCCATAGTGGTTCAGACGCTAGTGTAGACCTGTTCTCTGGCTCTGGTATGGGTTAATTTCATCATAAAGTTTATGTCTCGCTGCACATTTCAATATTAGGAATATGTTCTCCATCCTTCTATATTACATTTAAGATAGCTGGTTTAGTGCCTTAGCGTTGCCATCCCCCATGGTGTATCCTTCGCATTGTTTTTTTCTTGCTTTAGGTACCTTTTTTGGGGATTATCATACATTCACAAAGTTGATTGGTACTTTATGCGCAGTTTTCTTTTTGGGATTGGCCTCACTCCTTCTGGGGTCTGGCTGGGTGACCCCCCAGGGGGTGTCCATGATTGCACAAAATGTTTATTGGCAATGCTATTCCGTTCTCTATTGCACGTGTTATTCTATTGTCGCTTATTGAATATAACAATGTTGTTGTTTCGCCAAGATGTCCAGGTTGGGTAATATAGTTGGCCCCTCAGACCTTTCCCTGGTGTCCTGGAATGTGCGGGGCCTCAATGATACACGCAAGAGGAGACAGGTTATCCATTACCTTTTAAGACATAATGTGGATATCGCTTTCCTACAGGAGACGCACCTCCCTAAAACAGACGCAGCATGCTTTGGTGCCAGCTGGGGGGCACACAGATATTTTGCCAACTTCAGTAACTATGCGAGAGGGACGGCCATTTTGATTCATAGGAGGGTCCCATTCAGCTTCGGTTCAGTCATCCGGGATGAGGAGGGCAGATACCTTATCGTTGCAGGGTCACTCTTTGGTTTTCAAGTTGCTCTTGTGTGTGTGTACGCGCCCAACACCGATTCTCCAGATTTCTTTCATGCTCTTCATACCCAGCTAGCTACATTGGCACCACAGACTTTACTAGTAGACGGGGACTTCAACTTGCTATTAAGTCCTGACCTTGATAGTACTTCCACACAACGTTTGAACCCATTACCACTGAAGGTGGTTACTTAACAGAAGAAGAAGATAACAAATGGGGTATTCCAATATTAGAGTTAAACCCTATAAGTAAGTGGTCTGACGTGGTCATCCAAATAAACAATATTTGCATGGAAAAGGGCTTGCGGGCTTTAAATGGGCGTACACAATCTGATAGACAAGGGGCTAATACTTTTAATAATGGCCATAGTGCTAGTAGAATTGATTATGTTTTGGTGAGCTTGGAGCTATGGCATACCATGGTGGACATGACAGTCATAGACAGGCTAGAAAGTGACCATAATCCCTTGTGTGGGACCATGGATCTGAGCTGTCAAAAGACCTGCACACAAGCTAGGAATAGATATTCCCTAGGCGACGTTGTACCAACTAACGATTTAAGACGGCTTAACTGGGTAAGAATAACAGAAATGCCAGATCTGCTAGACAATATTCTCAAGAGCATGGATTATGCCACTAATGAACTAGAGGCCAATGTAGCTAAAAATAGGGATTTAGCTAATTCAACATGTATAAACAACACATTTTTTAGCAACTTGCGTACCTATTTTTTTAAGCAGGGAAAGAACTCTAAGGCACCTAATCCGAAAGTGGGGCAATGGTATAATAAAGAATGCCGAGAGGCACGCCAAGCCTCAGGGGCAACCATAAAAGGTGGCGACCCCAAAAAAGTCAGAGCGGCAAGGTCCCTTTATAGGGGCACCCAGGCTAAAGCTAAGAGATTATGGGACGATAAAAGGTGGCAGGAATTTAGGGAAGCCTGCGCCACGAAAAACCCCAAACTATTTTGGAACGTTTATAAATGGGACAATGGGGGACAGGCTGTGCGACCTCAAAACCATGTATCGCAGTCGGATTGGGTGAACTATTTTAAACCCCAATATGCCTCAAACCCATCTGGAGGGGAGGGTGAGATTATAAGAACATTATACCTGGATGACACCTTCAGTAGTACTGATGTAGAGACAGCACTCAAATCAGTACTGGCTGGAAAGGCACCAGGGCCAGACGGTAAACCAGGGGATATCTTTTTATTCGACAAGGATAGATGGTGTCGCTATATTTCCTTGTTGACAAATGCTATCGCCTAAGGAGCCCCCATACCCGACTCCTGGAAAGGAGCGGAAATTATTCCTGTTTATAAAAGGGGACAAATCATGCCCTGGGAACTATAGGCCAATCAGCCTAATTGACTGTCTGCAGAAAATAACTGGGAGGCTGGTGCGCAATAGAGTACAAGAATGGATTGAGGAGTTTAGGGTTTTATCCCCATTGCAAGCTGGATTTCGAGCTTTTACCAGCACAATCGATCAGGTGTTTCGGTTTGTCCTGATATATTGGAAGATAGTGACCATTGGTAAGGGAAGCCTTTATGCCGCATTTGTAGACCTTAAGTCGGCATTTGACCTCGTCCCCCGCACTAAATTATGGTTAACCTTACAAGAACTAGGGATGCCATCAGAACTCCTGTCCTTGATTATTAGACTGCATGAAGATAACAGTGCAAAAATTAGATGGGGTGGACAGGGGGAAGTTACCGAATCATTCCCTGTAGAGAGAGGCGTGCGCCAAGGTTGCGTGATGGCCCCAACGCTATTATCATTATATATTAACGGAATAGTGGACTACATGAGATCCACCCCTTCGGATGCCCCGGTATTGGCAGGCGATAGAGTGCCAATATTAATGTTTGCTGACGACACATTGATTTTATCCAAGACCCCGAGCGGTCTCCAGAAAGCCCTAAAAACATTCGAGGGATTATGTTCTCGGCGGGGCTTGGAGGTCAATGTGTCAAAGCCAAAACTGATGGCATTTAATCCACATAGGGCCTTCAAGGGGGGCATCCGAATGAACGATAGGACGTTAGAACTGGTCAAGGAGTTCACCTATTTAGGGGTTAACTTTCAAGACAATATGAAGTGGGATCATCAGATAGATCTAGCATCCCTTAAACATAGGCAATTGTCAGGGATTTTACACCTGGGACATAACTCTTCACATACTAAGCCCATTAGCCCAGTTTTAGAAATTTACAACATGAAAGTCATTAGCTCAGCCCTTTATGGTTCTGAACTCTGGGGGTGCGAGAATCTATTAACTCTTACGTCTTCTGAAAATATGTTCTTGAGGAAAATTACTAGACTTCTACAAAGTACCCCAATGTGCCCATTATTATTTGATCTGGGAGAAAACCGGTTGCAGCCATAGCCAAACTTCGACCCCTCCTTTATTGGCGGAGGCTCTGGACTACGCCGGAGCTACTGCAGGCTATGCGAAAGGCTTCTCAGAAATAATAAGGGCTGATGCTTTACATCGTATTAAATGGCTATGGGCGGTCAGAGACCTCTTGTCTAACATAGGTATGTCCTCCCTATGGTCCGATCCTGAAAATTCAAATTTTCCCACAAAGGAAGTTCTGAAGGCTAAATATTGGGAATGGTTTCAGTATAACATCAATAGATTAAGTGAGCCATCCTCTCTAAGTGGCTTTTTTTTGGAACATAAAGCTATCCCGAAGCTGGAGATATTCTGGGATCTAATCACGAAACCGCTAGACCGTAAACTGTATTTTCAGTTTAGGGTAGGCACATTGCCAGTGAGAGCATTCACTGCTAGATGGAATAAACCAACTGTAGATACATGCCCGGTGTGCAAGTCTAGCAATGAATCTTTGGCTCATCTCCTTTTTGTCTGTGCTGGGTATGTTGCTCCGCGTCGCGTTTGGTTGTTCCCAATTTGTAAGCTCCTGGGCACCAGACGGGCTAGTGAAGCCGAATGAATTTTGCGGACCGATACCTCAGCAACAATTGCTATAGCAATGGCAACATTTTTAGGGTGGTCATGGGTATTAAGGGCCCATTCAATACGTCTAAGTGAGGATAAATAATGATGTGACCTAACACAGCTACTTTTCATTAAGTAGTCTAGGACACAATAGTGAGAATTATCTATTTAGATTCATATGAGTGTTTAACCTATCTAAAATTGTGATGTGTATTGTACATATTTTAAATGCTTTTATTATATTTTTTGTATGTGTTTTTATCAAGTTTTATGATAAGTGTATTCCCCTAAATTTTTAAAGGCTTGAATTGCATGCCCTATCATTCAGTTATATGATTTTGAGACTTTAAAGATGGCCATAATAAGTGTGCGCACTTTATTTAAAAACATATTCAATTATCAAATTTACACGTTTTTCCTTTGACAGCTGTTTTATCTAATCAATCCTATCTGTATTTTTGCAAATGCTTTTATGACTTAAAATCTGTCGAATAAAGCTGTTGAAAAATGGATAGTACTTCCACTGCTCCAGACACTAAACCTCGCGCACGCTGCGCCCTTTTGGAGCTTTGTGAGCAGTTTGCGCTTTTGAACATTTGGCGCACACGCAATCATGCCTCCACCAAATACACGCATTATTCAGGCCCCCACAACACCTGGACTCGGATAGATTTTTGGTTGCTCACCCCTGACGTCTCTGGTTGGTGCATCTCACACAAAACGCTCCCTCGGACATATTCCGATCATTCCCCGGTTTTGCTACACCCGCAGGTCCCCGGTCCTGAGGGTTTTGAACGTCAATGGCGCTTCCCCGGCCGCGATACAAGACGAACTGTTTAAGGCAGAAATTCGTGAGGCCATAGAAGAATATTTCTCCATTAACACTGGTTCTGTAGACTCCTGGGCAGTCCTTTGGGAGGGGTTCAAGGCCGTCATCAGGGGCGCTTGTATCGCCAAACACGTCGGGGTCCTTAAGGATCTCCGAAACACTTTATTACGGATAGAACGCGAACTAGCGGTATTAGACAGTGCCTCGGCTCATTCGTTAAGCCCTGCGGAGGAGGGGCAGCGCTTGACTCTGCTGGCTGATTACAGAGAAACAGCTGAGCGGGAAATTTTGTACTTGGGCAAATACCAGACTGCTAGGCAATAGGGGGAAAGCGAGAGACCCGGCAGGGTTCTAGCTCAGATGCTACGTCCGCCTTATAATAAAGCATTCATCACTGAGATTCGGACTGCTGACGGCCATCCCCTCACTTTCACACTTGACATTCATAACGAATTCAAGGCTTATTTTTCAACCCTGTACGCTTCCAAGCTAGGGAGCTCCCACGAAGCACAAGAACAATATTTGGACGAAATCGCTCTGGTTTATCTTGAAAAACATATGCAAGATTTTTTGGCTGATCCCATTTCGGTTGCAGACGTACTGGGAGCCATCGATGCCCTTCGGGGCTCCTCTGCCCCCGGTTTGGATGGCTTCACTGGGGACTTCTACAAGGAGTATAAAGATTTACTCGCACTGCAACTCATAGAAGTGTACGCGGAGGCTTTAGAAAAGCAATTGCTTCCCCCTACACTCCGTGAAGCGGTCATAATCCTCCTTCCTAAACCTGGCAAAGACCCCTCCCAGTGTGGATCGTATAGGCCTTTATCGCTGCTAAATTTGGACTACAAAATATTAGCTAAACTTTTAGCAAATCGCCTGTCCCAATTAATGGAATTTATTATATCCCCGGCCCAATCTGGCTTCGTCCCGCACCGCTCCACCTCGCTTAACTTAGAACACTCTTTGCCGTCATTCACAGGATAAACCCTGAAGTCCCTGCAGCAGCGATCCTATTAGACAAGGAGAAGGCTTTTGACTCCCTGGAGTGGCCCTTTTTTGTCTCCATAATGCGCCGCATGGGCATGCCTCTTGGCTTCATTTCCACCACCATTCTGCTATACAGTAAACCCATGGCGAGACTTCGCTTAAATGGCACACTTTCTCAGCCCTTTGGGCTCTCCCGCGGGACTCGTCAAGGCTGTCCTCTTTCCCCTCTTTTATTTATCCTGGCAATGGATCCGTTAATACGCCACTTCCAGGAGCGTCACCTTCATCGTGGTCTGCAATTCAACACTGGTCCTCTCCTGGTCTCACTTTACGCAGACGACAATATATTATATGTCAGAGAGCCCCAAGAAAATTTGGACCCATTAATAAGAGAGATTCTTAGATTTGGCTGCTTCTCTGGCCTTGGTATTAATTGGCATAAGTCTGTTATCTTTCCTTTAATTACAAGCACGAAACAGTGGGAGTGTGAATTCCCGCTTGAATGGTGTACAGACTCGGTCAAATATCTGGGAATACATATCCATCTAGACCCCGCCCAGATCATCAGCTTGAATTATGGGCGGGCCATTGACGCATTGGGCACGCAAGTGGACAAATGGTTGCGATTACCCTTGTCAATGGCAGGCCGAGTGGCGATCATAAAGATGGTGGTGCTTCCCAAGTTTTTATATTATTTTAATAATATACCTATTCCCCTCTCAGTTAGCTTTTTTCGAACACTCCGCACACTCCTTACGCGTCTGGTTTGGGGTGGTAAACAGGCTTGTTTCCGCTGGTCTGTGCTTACACTGCCGTATGACAGAGGTGGCTACAATGTCCCAGATTTACAGTTGTATTATTTAGTGGCCCAATGCAGCTATTCACACTCATGGTTCCATCCTGATGCCCGGATACCATATCTCCGACCGGAGGCAGACTTCGTCCTCCCAGAGAAGCTTTCCACGGTCCTACCCAAGGGCATCCCCAAGGACCCCTGCGACATCCAAACGGTTTCCACTACAAGTTGGGCTTGGGAGAGGCTGAGATGAGTGGCTGGCGCTACCGCTTTATACTCCTCGGCGTTGCCCGTGCCCAACGCCCGGTGGATCCCGATCCTGGGCGAACGTTTAGTTCAGCGCACCTTGACCAAATTTGAAATTTCCACAGTGGGCGATCTATATCCCGGTGGTCACTGCTTCTCCCTTACTGAGGACGCCCGCTTCCGGGACAGTAGTGTAATGGATAGATTTGTCCTGAGCCGCATTAGATCTGCGCTGCGCTCCGCCCTACCTGACTTCCCGGTTGAACCTGAATCCTCCCCCCCCTCACACTGATAATCGAAAGCACAAATAGCACGCATTTAATCTCCAAACTATATAAGGCTTGTGCTAACATCAGGCCCGTAGATGATGATAAGATTCGCAGCGACTGGAAGTCCGATTTGGGGCGTCCGATAACAGATGAGCAATGGGCTAAATGCTGCGCTGTCACGCAAGAAGTTTCACTTAACAGCAAGCACAAACTCCTTCACTTTAAGTTTTTGAGTCGTATTTATTTCACCCCCGCCAAAGCGCATAAAATCGACCCTTCCAAACCGCACAACTGTCGCAAATGCGCGGCGCCACATGCTGACTTTGCTCACCTCACTTGGACATGCCCTAAACTACTGACATACTGGGAACAAGTCCACGACATTCTTGGGAAAATGATAAACCTACCCCTGATCCCTACACCAGAAGTAGCTTTACTGGGATACACAGTCAATTTCCCTAGAAAGGTGAGGTGGTTCGCATCGCTGGGGTTTCTACTAGCAAAGCGGGAGATAGCGATACATTGGGGCCGTAAATCAACACCCACTGCCCAGAACTGGCTCCGCAGCTTAGCGTATTGTAATGTTCAGAGCGAAAACTATGCTAGCATAATGCCCAGCGCAGCCCGTCCCAAAGATATATGGGGTCCATATCGTTTATATGTAGAAAATATGTCTCATGCAACCAACTCTCCCCTAGAGCAAGGCATTGTTCCGACGGGAGTGGGGTAACGTCTGCATGATTGACTAACAAAACTGTGATTAGAAGTTATGTCTGGGGCGGCCGATTACACTCGTTATAAATGACAAATGTTCATTGATGTATAACTGCTTTTATTCCAGCCTGGACGGTCATTTCATCGACACTATTCTTTTTCCTTCTGTTATGTTGGATAGCGACAATGTATGGCAATTAATGAGTGAACGGATTTGCACATGTATATCCTTTATATGTACGTAAAATGGAAAATAAAGTTTTAAAAAAAAGGGTGCAGCGTACAAAGTGCTAACCATTTGGAGAAGAAACTAATCTTCATTTCCTCTTTATACACGTTGTTAATGATTCCAGATTTCAAAAACACTTTCTCTACTAAGGTAGGATTGAGTTTAACAGATTTAAAAACACTGAAAAGTCTGAAAATAAATCGTTTGGTAGCCACATATATTTATCATCCGTTTATGCTCACAACAAATTTTTATCTGCAGAGCTGCAAGTCGAAATCATTTGCCTTTTGCTGGTTCTACGTGTTTTCAATTCCCCTCTCATTAAAAACAGTTCTTAAATTTCTCCAAAGAGCCTTCAACATAAATCACGGTGCAGGCAGGAGAAACGTGGCAGAAAACTGGTAGCCAAGTAGGCTGCATTCCGAGCCACCTGTATCCAATCCCTGTATTCACAAATTGAGCACTGGCATTATGGCATACATTTAATCCGAAATATATCAGTCTTTTCGGGAGAAAAAATAAGGTAAAGTATTTTCAAAGAAAATAAAAGCAGCATAACAATAACATTACTATCGTGTTCCAAAAATGTCAATTTTCCACATGTGCGCCTGCAATCAATAGCATACCAGCATCTGGCCGTCTGATTGGCTGCGAGTCGAAAGGGCAGTGGTTCAGAGTTTGCTGACAAAGAAGACATATTTCATCCAGCCCACCCTTGGTATAAATATAGCAGTGCCAAGGCTGTGTGAGGCGGCGTCGGTCTGATGAGACACTAAGGCAGCAGCATTCTGGTTTGTTGTGTGCCTGGTAAAGACCTCGAAGCACTTGCAGGTAACAAGCGCTGAGACTTACACATTCCTCCAAGGGAGATTCATTCCCAGGGCGCCCTTGCAAGTGAAATATGTGTAATTGACACAAAATCACTTAAGCTTCATTTAATTCCAAACTAACGTTTTTACATGTAAATGGCTGTATTCCAAGCAGACCTGGGCCCAGCACACGTTTGCCAGGCTCTTTTCAAACACAGCAGATAGTCGAGTCATGTGCAACGTGGCCTCTCTTTGGAGAAGGAAAAAGACATTTTGATGTTGAGTTGAAAGCAGTCCAAAATCTGTACTCTCTAATGATGCTAAGCATTCACTTTATGACTTGGACATGCCAGATGAGTAATTGTATTCTATTTGTAAATCTGTGCGCTTATCACAACAGCCATGACGTTTCTATGATTCGTGGATTTTAATATTTTCCTTTCGCAGAAAAGAAAAGAAATTAGTATAGCTGCATTTCCGGATTAAAAGCAGTGTGAAAAAATAAAAGACAAACACTTCAAATACGGCAAATGAATCTGTAAGTAGAGGTGCACGCCTCTCTCGGACAATCCCTCAGCACACGGGGGAATCTGCACAACAAAGGTACACGGTGTGGATGCCTGCTTTGGCCCCGGGGACACCGGACAGTGCACAAAGGGCACAGGAGCCCGCAAGGAGGTCCCTGCTCGTGCCCCGGGGGAAAGATGCAGTGCGCGCTCGATCTGATCGTGAAACTGACACAGGCACACACAGCGGAGCTGCAACTGAGCTCTTTGGTAACTGAAGTGTGTAGCATCCCTCAACAGAAAGAACAAACCCACAGCAAAATAAGCAGCTCAGGCAGGCGACCCAAATGAAATATTTACCCGCCATTTCCAGCGAATATTACCCCATTTAAAGAGACTATCCTCGATGCTTAAATCAAGTCCCTTTCGCTCAATGTACGGGAGCTTGAGCGTGAGCCCTGTAGTGTAGAGGAGGCCGTGTTGCCCTCAGGAGGCAAGAGGGTACAGCGGTAACTGAGGGGGAGGGCCCGGGAAATGAACAGCCTAGCAATCACGCACTCTAAATCTCCTGGTAGGGACCACCCACACCTAGGAGCGTGGTGCCATTAGTGGCATCGCGTTCGGGAGCCCGGGTCACTTCCGGTCAAGAAGGTAGGAGGGGGCGTCGCCGGAAACACGGGAGGTCCCCCTTTGATGCGTCACTAAGGTGCGCAGGCGACCCCCCCCCAAAAAAAGATAAAAGCCAGTGACGAGAGGGGAAAGCCCTCTTTGTCCTTTCATCGCGGGTGCCTAGCTGATCGGAGCCGCATCAAGTTACCCACCCACCCATCCCTGAGATTAGAAGTTGAGTTGGCGGGGTCCTGGGCAAGATAAATGGTGGGGACTACTTTTTGGCGGGGACTGTCTGGACCTGGAACAGGGCGGGCAGTCAATGTGGGGCTCCGGGCTGGCGGGAGAGGGGGCTGATCTGCTGGTGGTCCTGGACTCTCCGGCTCTACCCGAGATGCCGGCGCTTGTAGTAAGCAATTTTGGAGAGGCTATCTCGTGCGCATGAACCCCCGTAGGGGGCAAGGCACGAAGCAGTGTCCTGGTGGCAGCGTCTAGAAGGATAGACGATGGGTAGTTACCCCAGATAGATGGGAGTAGTGGAATTGGTTGTGGCCTGCTGGCACAACATGCATCAAGTGTGTCTCTGGAGATCCAGAAATGTAAATACAATCTCAAACTTTGGCTCAAATGTATACTCACAAGCCTACTTCTTTTATAACAATGTGTGTTGTTTTTTGGTTTATAATAAAAGTTGGTCAAATGTTGAGAGTGAATCAACAAATAAAGATTGCGATATCTGAAAGTTTAATAAAGACTACGCAGTGAAGACCAACTACTTGCTTGGAGTGTTTGTGGGGGGGGGGGGGTTAAGAGAAAAAAGGGTAGCTTGTTTAATCTTGCAGGGGGCGAATCGCACGTGGTATGCCCACTATTTGTGATACTCGCCTAGGGGAGGGAGCAAGCAGTTTGAAGCTGCATTAAGTAACACGAGAAGGAAAGGTAAACAAAAAGAGTGCGCCTGAACTAACAGATGAGCTCTCCAGTGTAAGGCTACAGAGTAGATAAGCACTGCTCCATGGGCGGTAACTAAATAGAGAAAGGCGGGATAAGGAGGGGTAACAAACAAGTAGAAACCAAGATATTTTGAAGAGCAATCGAAGTAGCAAATAGAAAGAAAAGGTGGAGTTAAACCCTCACAAACCCGAATACAACAGGTCTCGTAGAGACAGCGCAAGCGCTGCCTAGGCTCGACCTAAACAAAACTAACTAGAACCGACGACAAACTATAAAAGAACCTTGACCTGTGGAAAGCGCTGTCACACGCACTCATTTACGGCCCTCAGAAGAAAGACGCCCTTGAAGGCTGGAAACCCATATCCAACAGTGCTGGTATTATAGTATTTATCGTGTTCACACAACTTGTTATGCCCTGCATAGTTTACTTATATCTTGTAGTTTATCAATCTTCCTGCTGCTCAGCCACTGTGTATGTTTACTGTAGAATGTTGGGAATTCAGGGATGCATGGAATGTTGGGTGTCTGTGGGAGTGAGGAATGACAGAGATGGGCTGAGCAGCAGGCAGGCTGCTCCTGGTGGGGTTGCTGTTACATGGGACTAAGGGTTGACTACAGGCTAATCTACTTCACCATCACCTGTTTACCTGGACTACCTAGTGATGTAC
The DNA here is from genome assembly GCA_963921515.1 of Calotriton arnoldi. Taxonomy (NCBI): domain Eukaryota; kingdom Metazoa; phylum Chordata; class Amphibia; order Caudata; family Salamandridae; genus Calotriton; species Calotriton arnoldi. Next base: position 598,826 of record CAWUFW010004202.1, read on the forward strand.
CTGTATACCATCTGGATGTACTTGGACCAGCTACTGAATAAAGGTACTTATGAACTCTTCTTGGCTACCAGCGTTTACTTGTGTCACAGGGCACAACATATTTTTGGCGACGAGCGAGAGTTGGAGACTTTCCCACTTTACTCTATTTATTGGTTGTAAGCTATCCATTCTTTCTGTTTCTAATGGCTCTGACCCTCTCGTGATGTTTACATTATTGCACATCCCTGGGTTTTGAACTGTTTATTGCATTTGTAATTTTTCTTGTGTATAGTTTCTCTCTTAATCTTTATCTTTATCTGTATTTGTAATTTTTGTTTTTCATTTTAAAAGGAGGGGGATGTGTTATGCCCTGCATAGTTTACTTATATCTTGTAGTTTATCAATCTTCCTGCTGCTCAGCCACTGTGTATGTTTACTGTTGAATGTTGGGAATTCAGGGATGCACGGAATGTTGGGTGTCTGTGGGAGTGAGGAATGACAGATAGAGATGAGCTGAGCAGCAGGCAGGCTGCTCCTGGTGGGGTTGCTGTTACATGGGACTAAGGGTTGACTACAGGCTAACCTACTTCACCATCACCTGTTTACCTGGACTACCTAGTGATGTACCTGTATACCATCTGGATGTACTTGGACCAGCTACTGAATAAAGGTACTTATGAACTCTTCTTGGCTACCAGTGTTTACTTGTGTCACAGGGCACAACACAACTGTTGTCCAAAGCTATGCGTAACTTCCGCTGCCCACTTGCTGTGACGCATTAGTGGGCTCTAATCACTGTACGTGCTATCGAAGACTGTGTAATACTTATATGTCATTTAAAAACTTCAATAAAATGTACAAGCGACATCATAAAATTGCATTGAATCCAGCATATTCCAGCACATTATGGCTATTAAAGATAATAGATGCATGGGGGAGGGGTGGGGTTCGAGGAACAAGGAGTCATCACATATCCATCTGTCAGATCTTTTTTGGGATACGGCCCAAATTAGGGGTGGGGGTACAAAATCTCCACAGCCTTAGTGTCCATATCAGGCAGGTCCATCAGGGCATCAGGCCTTCCAAGCAAGTCTAAAGTATCCTGTAACAAACAAGCACGTGAAACAAAGATACGCAAAGAGGATAAACACCTAATTGTAAACACGCTGAACACAAGCGCACAGGCCCTGGGTACATGTAGTACCATATACTAGGGACTTTTAAGTAAATTACATGTACCAATCAGGTGTAGGCAAATTTTACCATGTTTAAAAGCGAGAGCGCCAATCCTTTACAACTGATAAGTAGGGAAAAGCTGCATATAGTCCTAATGCCAACAAAAAAAGGTCAGCAAAGAAAGTCAAAAATCTGGGGTGACCCTGCATAAAGGGCCCGGCCTAACAAAAGAGGTTTGCTTTGTATATTCTTTGAAACTAAACACAAGGACAGCCTTCCACAACATGACTCTGCAACTCACTTCAGTAGTCAGTGCAAAATGGTGCCATCCGTTCTTGTTTCCCGCTCCTATCAGCATTTTATTTAGTAGGCTGCCTGACTAGAAGAGAAGAACATACTCGTTTAATCCCCCCACAGTGTTTAAACAGAGTCACCACTACAAGCCAGTGGAGGCTGATTAAAGACAGAGATGACAAATAAGGCTGGGAGAGACTCTGCTGCATACTAATCACCCTCGAGTCCGGCTTGTGCCAAGTGACACACAGACAACAAAGGCCGCGGCGAGCAAAATGGCCCAGCAAAGGGGCTTCGAGTATGGCTCAAGCCGCTTACTGATTAACGCTTTTGCATATCACACTCTTCACAAACCTGCAGATATTGTTCATAGTAAAACAAGCTTTTGTTTTCAACGAGAGACAAATGGTCCTTGCTGACCGAGATCAGAGTTCTCACACAGCTTAGTGGCGTGAGAGCTGCTCCTTTTCTTAAAAAATAAAAAAAAGTGACCGGGAAAACCTTTGACATACTTCCATCGCGCTCAAAATAAAGTTAGTAATTAACCAAGAAAACAAAATGAAAAGAAATGAAGAATGAGAATTACCACATGTATCCGGTACTTTCTGTAAGGTGACATATGTGTTAACGTTTGGAAATGTAATCAGAATTACATGCAGGGCAAGTGTGTAATTCTCAAACATTCACGTGCGGTACAAAATGTATTGCAATGTTTAATTATAAAAACAAAGAAATCCCTTTTCAACTAGAATGATTGTAACCGTGATGGATATACGAGTAAATATTATAACCTTCTTCAGATGCGGATCATGTGGTATAGGTACTTAACAAACATATAAGCAAGCAATAACATCTATAGTTAATGCAAACAATTGAGAGAAAATAATCAGTGTTGAGGTAGTTGAGATTTTATAACAGTGATTCCAAACAAACAATTCCTTAAAGGACAATAAACAATAATGTGCTTCGATTCCAATTATTTTATTAAAACACTATTGGTTGTAAACCAGACATTTAAAACCCAATGATTAAAAACATTTATCACAGTGATTTCATTACCAATTACATCTCTTTACCTTTATCTGTAATATTGTATCTAAAGGTAAATTACAAATACAGAAAGATTTTTTTAAAAACACAAAATACAAGTATTACATAAACAGAAAAACTGTCAAAAACTGTCGACGCGGCGTTTCCGTGAGATTTTAGTAGTTCCTCGCCTTCTTCAGGACAAACAAATTTTATTTCAGTTTCTCAAATAAAGTTATATTGAGACCCTTCAACAAGTCATCTCTTGGCTCCACGTCCAAATGGAAGGGTCCTATTTCCCTCCAGTGGTATACTGCTGATAAAATTCTACGTGGTCATCTGTGAACTTTAGGTGACCCGCACTTCAACGTCTTAAAAACACTAATCCCAAATTCCAATTGAATATTGTCACTCACAATATCTTTGGTAGAGCGTTTGAAATCAATAATAAAAGAACCTCAAACAGGCGGTTTGTTTATTGTCGTAATGCCTGTCAGAGGATGGCCGTGTAATCTTTCGACCTTGGTCCACCCTGGCAATCCCCTCGGTATTGCCAAACTGCCACTATTCTTTTTCAATATTGCTGTGTGGCTTTGTTGCAGGTAACCAAATACACCGGTCAACACAATTGGAGAACGGAGGTACGTAACGCACAACCGGCAGAGCGTGGACACGATCAGAAGTCAATGACCGGTGTATTTGGTTACCTCAGTGATAAGGTTCTGTTGCGTTAATTCTCTATGGCTACATACTTAGATCAATAGTAATCTAAATCTGCTTTGAAGCTGTGACATAGACCAAAATTTACAAAAATTGAGTAATAAAAATATTAAAATTTTTCCACTTTATCCAATATGTTCCTTGAATGCTCGATGTTAGAGTGGGAGGCTCATGCTGAAATACTCACTTTTCTCATCACCCCCCTAATAACACACAATCAGCACTTCCATAATGAACAAGTAGATTCACCCTCTATAGTTGTAAGCAGCACTCATAAAAATAAACCATAAAATTATACAGTTAATATGACAATCTCAAGGCACTTTAAGAGGTTTCAATTTTATTCCAAGAGTATACACATTCTAACACAATGGGCTGGTAGATGAGCTTTGGTCTGCAGCAGGATACAAGCGCATTCAGGGTCTCATTTACAAGAAGCCTGGGCTGCCGGAGTGCCACTTTTAATGATGCTCTGGTGGCGCAGGCCTCTCAATCATATCTACGAGGCCACGGAAAGCCACTGCGTGGCTTTTCATGGCGTTGTAGATCCGGTGTAAGGCAACGCAGCACAAGTCACTGCGTTGCCTCACACTGCCCTGGGGAGGCGTGCCATGAGCGTTGCGATGGGTGTACCCCCTCAACACCCATGGTTTTTGACACATTCCCAGATTTACAACAAAGCGTAAATCTGGGAATATATCATAACCCTGCACCTCCCCAGGGGTGGCGTAAGGGTTGTCTTTGTGAAGGAATGTGTCCCTTCCTCCACAAAAACAACCTGATTTCAACGCAGACACCCTCGCACTATGGTGCAAGGGTGCCTGCATTGGTACTAGGCAGCCATTTGTGCGCCAGCGCAGTGTAAGAGGACAGGAATGCGCCCCTATGTCATAGATACGTTGCATTCCTGCCGTTTTCTTTTGATGCAGGGCAGAGCAACAAATTGACGTGCAGCGCTGCCCGGCGTCAAATTATAGTAAATGAGGCCCTAAATGCTTAAATGCAATTCAGAGAGGGTTGAAAGAAAAATTCGTTCATTGGCGAGTTTTCTTTTATTTACATAAAGTAATGTTTTGCCACAGTTATTTCAGAAGGGTGATCACACTCCTGAGGAATCACAAACACGCTGCATTTCTTTTTAAGGTCGGATGTCTTGAATCCTTACATACCTTCTATTGATACACACGCATAATAGATCTGAAATGCACTATACTGTTCTGCATGGCTGTTTGATAATGAAAGGAGATGCTTGGAGAGGCCCTGTAGTGTGAGCACAAAGTAAAGATGACACTAACAAAAAGTTTTAGAACATAAGAGGGACTCGCAGAATAAACAAGGCTCACGTAGACTTCTTTTCTACTGACTGCAATGCTGTCCATGTTTTTCACAATCTATTTTACTTTCGACTTTGGGAGGGGGAGTGTGAGAGTGAATGAGTTAGGTGGGAAGGGGCGTGTTAGCGAGTGAGTGAAAGCAGTTGTATAATACACAAAGTAAAGTTAATCATCTTTCAGTGTTATATTTACCAGGAACCTAAACCCAAAAGAAAACAGGTCACAAGCTGATGCCTGCAGTGGATATATGAATATACTGGGGTATCTTACTCTGTTAAAGTTTATAGGAGGAAAGGAAGCCCCTACCACATTCGTGCCTCATGGTTTGGTCCTATTCGAACGTACTTGTGCAATAGCTTCATCCTTTAAGGGTACAGGTCTCTACTGCTAAAGAGATAGAGCCCCCGTCATTGGCTAGTTATATTAAAATAGCATTTTCTTAGACTGTGCAGTCACATAACTCGGGAAAGTGCTTCCGGGCCAACAAAGACACTTTGGAAATATCTGCATTTTCACAATGGCAGGGTCATGGCGTTTTAAAGAATGTAGGGAATTGACTAGCTCTATGTAGTCTATACATGAACTGCTTAAACGTATTTATTAAATCGACATAGTCTGGGTGGTTGTGTGAACTGTATGCCACATTGTTTGTTGTGGATCCCCTCTCTTTCCCTCTCACCATGTCTACCAGGTGGTAAGATCCACCTGGAAACATATATGGCTGTCTAATCCCTGTCCTCTTGCACATTGCTAATCTTGATTTTGTCTGTACAACACACAGTTCAAAGGGATAACACTTTATCAGGAAACAACATCTGTTTGTTCTTGGCCATCCTAGGAGTGAATGCACAGACACAATCATTGCTTTTTCCACCATGAAAACACGTAAACACGTATGTAATTCAAAAGCAAAAAGCCTTAGGTACCAGCAGGCAGCACACAACACCCAGGTTACAACTTTCACCAGCGACCCATGTTGGGTAATGATTCACATTGTTCTTGCGGCTCCTTTGCCATATCCTTCTGGCTTGGCCAGTTATGTTTGGGCCTGCAGCCGATGTTAGAGTTACGTGCAGTTCCGGTCTCAGTTCCACGCTTATTAATGCTGAATTCCACGCCGGGCTTGAAACTTTGTATCCGACAGTAATTAGTGCGGCTATTTGAAGCCAGGAATTTTCAGGCAACTTCAGTTCCCAGAATGCCCCGCATATCACTCATAGGAAAAGCCCATTTGGGGGCGTGGAATTCAGCATTAATAAGCGTGGAATGAGACCGGAACTGCACGTAACTCTTTTCCGTCAATGAACCTCTGAAGAAGAAGGAACTGCCTTTGAAACGTGTCAGGTGCAACATGACGGAGCAGCTGTTTAATGGTATTGGCAGACAGGACGCTATCCATACAGAGAATAAAGGCTTGCAGCCTCATACCTGTGTTGAGTGCTGCTCTAGCATGGGCAACCTTGGGAGCGTAAATATCTGGGCGGCCGCCGAGCACGCACCACCCCGTGGAATTAGGGGGCCACCGGGCTTGGTATTGAACCGAGCCGTTTCTGTGGAGCACAGGTACAGGATTGAGGATGGGTCCTGTTTGCCGAGGCTCATCTGTGGGCTTGAAACTTTGTATCCGACAGTAATTAGTGCGGCTATTTGAAGCCAGGAATTTTCGGACAACTTCAGTTCCCAGAATGCCCCGCATATCACTCATAGGAGGAGCCCATTTGGGGGCGTGGAATTCAGCATTAATAAGCGTGGAACTGAGACGGGAACTGCACGTAACTCTTTTACGTCAATGAACCTCTGAAGAAGAAGGAACTGCCTTTGAAACGCCTCAGGTGCAACATGACGGAGCAGCTGTTTAATGGTATTGGCAGACAGGACGCTATCCATACTGAGAATAAAGGCTTGCAGCCTCATACCTGTGTTGAGTGCTGCTCTAGCATGGGCAACCTTGGGAGCGTAAATATCTGGGCGGCCGCCGAGCACGCACCACCCCGTGGAATTAGGGGGCCACCGGGCTTGGTATTGAACCGAGCCGTTTCTGTGGAGCACAGGTACAGGATTGAGGATGGGTCCTGTTTGCATGGTGAGGGGGGTTAAATTTATGTATGGGGGGCCTCAAAGGGCCCCCCAAGCCCCGAGGACCGCCACCCCCCGGGGCTTTCTTTTGAAAATGGTGCGGGAGGGCTCTGAGCCTTCCGCAGCCCCGGGGACCACCACCTCCCGGGGCTTCTTTTTTGCCATTTAAAAACCTGTGTGGGGGCTCCAGCCCCCCACACGCCCTGGGACCGCAACCTCCCGGGGCACTAACAAATTAAAATGGGGGTTTGTTTTGGACCCCGAAGCCCCGGGGACCACCACCTCCCCGGGGCTGTGCTGATGTAGGGAGGGGGGCCGCGCGGCCCCCTCCTGGAGCCCTTGATGGCCCTGGGGACCGCCACCCCCAGGGCCGGCTCCTGCAGTGTCCCGGGGTGCCTACCCCGGGACACTGTAGTTTGCTATGGCAGGACGGAGCCTCGCGGCTCCCGTCCTGCCATAGCAAACTGCTTTGGATATTGGAAGAGAGAGCAGGAAACCTGCTCTCTCTTCCAATATCCAAAGCACATTGCTTTTCCACATGGGGAGCTGCATCTTAGCAGCTCCCCATGTGGAAAAGCAATGCCGGCTCCCAAGGGACGCGGGAGCCGGCGGGACTGTGGGGGATTGGGGACACCCCACAGTCCCCAACGGAAGGGCCAGCCCCGGGGATGGGGTCCCCGGGGCAAGTAGTGGCCCGGGAGGGGGCCACGCGGCCCCCTCTCCAAAAAAATAAAAAATAAAAATAAAAAACCGGAAAGGCCGGCCCCGGGGATGGGGTCCCGGGGCCATAAATGGCCTGAGGAGGGGGCCACGCAGCCCCCTCCAAAGAAAAAAACAAAACGAGGCCATGCCCCGGGGATGGGGTCCCGGGGCCAATACAGGCCCAGGGAAGGGGGCCACGCGGCCCCCTTCCCGTTTTTTTAAATATTTAATTAAAAGAGGGTAAGGCCCTGGGGGATGGGGTCCCCAGGGCATAAAAACTGGAAAAAGGAAGGGGGGCCACAGAGCCCCCCTTCAGGGGATAACATTTTATTTTTATTTTTTAAACGATCGGGCCCGCAGGCCCCGCCCCTTCCTTCACCACTCTGCAAACGCGTCCCTGGCGCGTTTGCAGATGGGGAAGTAATTCCCGTTCAATACTGGGGTCCCTGAGGGCCAACTAGCCCACCAGGAACCTCCAGTATGCGCCAGGGGCTGCCTTGCATAGAGGTGTACAGAGGCCACGCCCCTTTTACACCTCTCTGCAACGCAGCTCTGTGGCGCTTAATGGAGGTAGCTGGTGGGCTAGTTGCACCCCAGGGACCCTCAGGATTTAAGGGGACTTAATCCCCGACTTAAAATGCGCCACGGGCGCGTTTGCACAGTGGTGAAGGGGAGGGCGGGGCTTCAGGTGACATGTGTGCAAACAGGCCCCGTGGCGCATTTTAAGATGGGGAATTAAATCCCCTTCAATCCTGAGGGTCTCTGGGGGCCAACTAGCCCAACAGGTACATCCAGAAAGCGCCACAGAGCTGCGTTGCAGAGAGGTGTAAAAGGGGTGTGGCCTCTCTACACGTCTCTGCAACGCAGCCCCTGGCGCATACTGGAGGTTCCTGGTGGGCTAGTTGGCCCGTAGGGACCCACATGATTCAAGGGGACTTAATCCCCCAACTTAAAACGCGCCACGGGGCGCGTTTGCACAGATGTCACCTCAGGCCCCGCCCCTCCCTTCACCATTGTGCAAATATTCTTCTAAAATCATCCGAAATACGAATTCCGATTTACTCACCTGTTATAAGGAGAGACCTCAGTGCTGTATCTTTCAGCCCAGTACTAATCCTGAAAAGTAATTTTAACCGTACTTACCAGTAACTTGAATTTCCTTCCATAGGATATCATTGACTGGTTTCACTTGGAAATTCTTCTAAGTGTGGAGTTTTGGAACTTTAAAATATTCCTCTAAAATCAGCCGTAATACGAATTCCGATTTACTCACCTGTTATCAGGAGAGACCTCAGTGCTGCATCTTTCAGCCCAGTACTAATCCTGAAAAGTAATTTTAACCGTACTTACCAGTAACTTGAATTTCCTTCCATAGGATATCATTGCCTGCTTTTTGCTGAAAAAGTTTCTAAGTCTTGATTTTTGAAACATACAAATATTCCTCTAAAATCAGCCGTAATCCGAATTCCGATTTACTCACCTGTTATAAGGAGAGACCTCAGTGCTGCATCTTTTAGCCCAGTACTGGTCCTGAAAAGTAATTTTAACCGTACTTACCAGTAACTTGAATTTCCTTCCATAGGCTAACATTGACTGGTTTCACTTGGAAATTCTTCTAAGTGTGGAGTTTTGGAACTTTAAAATATTCATCTAAAATCAGCCAAAATACGAATTCCGATTTACTCACCTGTTATCAGGAGAGACCTCTGTGCTGCATCTTTCAGCCCAGTACTAATCCTGAAAAGTAATTTTAACCGTACTTACCAGTAACTTGAATTTCCTTCATAGGCTAACATTGACTGGTTTCACTTGGAAATTCTTCTAAGTGTGGAGTTTTGGAACTTTATAATATTCCTCTAAAATCAACCAAAGTACGAATTCCAATTTACTCACCTGTTATCAGGAGAGAACCCAGTGCTGCATCTTTTAGCCCAGCACTGACCCTGAAAAGTAATTTTAACCGTACTTACCAGTAACTTATATTTTCTTCCATAGGAATCCATTGTCTGGTTTTCAGCAGAAAAGTTTCAAAGTGTCGATTTTCACAAACTACAAATATTCCTAAAAAATCGCCTGTATGACTTAAATGCATTCTTTCAACTGTTTACAGGAGATGCACCAGTGCTGGATCCAGGATCCAACACTGAGTAAGAAAAAGTAACGATAACAGTTTTTAACTTCTAAGTGAATTTCCTTCCATAGGATAACATTGGTGATTCTATGAGAAAAGTTTCTAAGTGTGAACTTTTAAAGTACAATAATATTCCTTAAAAATCACGACTGTAACCAAAACGCTTTTACTCAACTGTTTACAGGAGATGTCCCAGGACTGAATCTAGGATCCAGTCCTGTGGTTAGAAAAGTAATCCATAAAGTAACTAATTGCATTTAACTAGAAATTCACATTGAGCTGAATGTTGCATTGTGTTTGAAAATGTGTTGCCCATTGCAACAACTGTAACTACTGTACTTAAAAGTCTATTGCCTATGTGCAAAGTATTTAAACTAAAGTAATTCATTCTGAGAAAGTATTTTTGTAATGTAATGTATAATGTAATTACAATGTAATTTAAAAATAAAATATGTAAAAAAAAATTGTTTCTAAAAATGTAGTAAATCAGTATGAAAAAAATTTATATAACAATTAATACATTTAAAAATTGACATTTACAAAACCTTTGAAATTCACTGAAAAAAACGTAGGTTTCAGACATGTTATAGTTACAAATTAGCATTTAAAAAACCTTTGAAATTCACTGAAAAAACCATAGGTTTCATGGACGTTATAGTTACAAATTAGCATTTAAAAAACCTTTGAAATTCACTGAAAAACCATAGGTTTTAGGGACAGTTATAGTTAGTTGGACATTGCACTCGTACAAAACCCGTGAAATTCCCCCGTTATAGTTAGTCCAGCTAACTATAACTCGCGCCCGCAATGCACTGCTGATGACATCACATATTACATCACTCATGACATGGTCAGTGACATCACTCATGACATCACTGATGACATCTCAAATGACATCACTGATGACATCATCCACGTGATAATCTGATGCACCTCCTCACACCCTAATATAACCTTTGATACACCCACTCTAAATTACAGACTGCCATTCGCAAAACCATAGACACTCCAACACCAATAACTACATACCCACTCACTGATTCTTAGGTCTACGCACACATCCACTCACTCACCCGTACAGTCACTCATACTTACGGTCACTCAGTACAGGACTATCATATGCACTCATACTCCTATATAGACACTCAAACACCGCCACTCATCCATAGAGGTACTCACACACCTAGTCAGTCATGCAAATAATTAAACACACTACCATTTACTCACCTATACAGTTATACACACACCAGCTCACTTACTCATACAAATACTAGCACATTCTTACGCTCTTATACAATCACTGATACAAGCACACACTCATCCATACAGCCACTATCACAATCACTCACTCTCGCTTATAGCTATTTATATACTCCAACACACATATATACTGCCTTTCACATATGTAGTTACTCACACATGTACCACTGGGACATACATTCACTCACTAACACACTCTTACACACACTTACCCACCCATACAGTCTATCACAGATGCACTCTTGAAACCATCCACCCAGTGAATCACCCACTCACACATCTATGCACAGAGTTGCACACACCCCTCCCACACAAACAATCAGGCACCCATACAGATACTCAGACAAGCATTCAATAACTCATATAGACACTCATGTAGCTATTCACAAACACATGCAGCCACTTACACAGCAACAGACAGACGGATACAGATATTCACCCAGTTTAGTCACTAACCCATGCATTCAGTAAGATACGTTAAATCACTCACTTATAGAGTCAGTCACGCACCTACTAAATCATCCATACAGACACTTACACACCCACTCATTCTTCAATACGTCTTTTCCTATATATATTAAAAATATTTAAACTTTACAGAAACACACAGTCACTGGATGATGTCATCAGTGATGTCATTTGAGATGTCATCAGTGATGTCATCAGTGATGTCACTGACCATGTCATGAGTGATGTAATATGTGACGTCATCAGCAGTGCATTGCGGGGCGCGAGTTATAGTTAGCTGGACTAACTATAACGGGGAATTTCACGGGTTTTGTACGAGTGCAATGTCCAACTAACTATAACTGTCCCTAAAACCTATTGTTTTTTCAGTGAATATATATATATATATATCCAAGTACAATGTAAACTCCCGCAACCTCCAGGCGGCGAAGAAGGAGAGACGGACCAACTCGGTGTCTTCAGGCAAGTAGTTTTATTAGACCATGTTTCTCAAACAATGACGCGTTTCGGGCTCGAAAGCCCTTGATCACATGCGGAAAATTTGCCTGAACCTTCATTTTTAAATGCCACTTCCCGGTGAATCCCCGCCTCCCTGTGTTCCGTGTCACATGATCATGTGCATGGAAGAAAGACTACAATATGCAGTACAATCGCCTCAAAAATTGCGTATAAAACATTGTGTTTCATATTATTAGAACATTGTAACAATTTAGACAGTCATATGGTAAAAATTGATAAATTGATTTAAATATTTCTGTATAAATACATATATTCCATACAAATAAATAAACCAGTCAACATCGAAGGGAAGAAATTATATCTGTATAAATACACCCTTTCTAACCAAAGAAAACTGACCATCATCAATAAGACTGAACATTAAAATTGATACTAATATACTGTTATAGTTATTTGTGCGTGCAATATTGCAGGATAAATCCTAAAAATAAATAGTTTACGAGGCAATTAGATACTTGCTTTTTTTTGTATAGTACATTTACAGAAAGGACCCATTAAAGTGCAAAAAGTGCATAGCAACAAAGGCTAGTCGTGCAACACAGTGCATATTGTACAAAGATGAAATAATCTAATTAAAATGCAATAGAAAGATAAAAATGCATGTATATATATTGATAACAATATAAAATCTTAGTCCGATAAATATTGTTAAAATCATATAAATACTAATGACAAAATCTATCATATTACAAAAATAGTGCAAATATTAAAATTGTGCAGATGCGGTTTGCGAGGTATCAAAGATTATTTTATAACTTAACTTCTTAGCTATGTTATTAGGTGTTTACGCCTATTATACTCTGGAACCCTAATAAAACCTTAGAGATCAGTGGGACTCGGTAAGGAAACTGCATAAGGAATGTTGTGGACAGATATTTATAGAAAATTGTGCATGTCCTCTGTATTATTCAAGCCGTTAGGCCATTTGCTATCGAATTCGAGGATCATTTTGGTTTCCATTTGTCTGAGTTTGCGTTCCCTGTTGCCTCCCCGTCTTGATTTAGCCACTGCTCCTATTACATAATAAGTAAGGCAAGTCACATCATTGTCATGAACTCTTTTAAAATGGCGTGCTACAGGATATGTAGGATCACTATGCAGAATTGCTCGCAGATGTTGTAAAATTCTTACATGCACTTGAAGCTTTGTACTACCAATGTAGTGAAGACCGCAAGTGCACGTTAATACATAAACTGCAAATTCGGTCTTGCAATTAAAACTCCCTTTGATAGCTATGTCATTTTCACTGAAAGGAGTATGGTAGTAAGTCGTATTGATACCAAACTTGCATGCCCTGCAGCTGGAACATTTTCTAAACCCTGGAACTGGTTTTAACCAACTACTTATCTGTTTATTCTCAGGGATGCTTGTATCTAGAATGGCACCCATGTTTCTTGCTCTTCTAAAAGTGATAGGTGGAGTAACAGGCAATCTACTATTCAGTACTGGATCAGTGAGCATGATAGGCCAATTCTTTTTAACAATTGACCTAATTTTTCTTTCATCTCTGTTGTAAGTAGTAATTAATCTAGGACCATCCTTGTTTACTACCTCAATAGGAGTGGATGAATCCACTAATACAGCAGGCTCAATCATAGGATTGTTCTTGAATAGACTTATTCTAGGGCGTGCATTGGCTTTTTCATAGCCTCATTTAGTATAGTTTCTGAATATCCACGTGCTCTCATTCTAATCATAGCTTCCTTAAGGCAGATTTCAAAATCGCTCTCTTCACTGCAGATTCTTTTCAGTCTCAAGATTTCGCCGTAAGGAATGCTTGCTATTAGATGCTTGGGGTGAGCACTGCTGGCATGAAGAGTAACATTGCCAGCGGTTGGTTTCCTAAACAAAGTAGTTTCCAATTTGTTGTCTTTAATGTAGATTTTGACATCTAAAAATTCAATACAATCTTTACTAATGTCTGATGTGAAGGTAAGATTCATGGAGTTTATATTCATAGTTTTAATAAAATCTACCGCTTCTTTCTCTTCTCCCTTCCATAAAATAAAGATGTCGTCTATATATCTCAGATAACAAATAACATTATCGTCAAACCTGTTTCTTTGTTCTTGTTTGAGGACCTGCTCCTCCCACCAACCTACGTGTAAACACGCATAGCTGGGGGAGAAGCAGGCCCCCATCGCAACACCTCTGAGTTGTCTATATAAATCCTTCCCAAATAGGAAAAAATTATGATTGAGGCACCAATCAATGAGATCCAAAATCACTTTGTTATGTTCATAGAATTCACATGACCTTTTATCCAAAAAGTATTTAACAGCATTTAAGCCTATATTATGATCAATACTAGTATAAAGCGACTCTATGTCACAAGTAATTAATAACATATCATCTGTCCATAATAGTTTACTGATCTTGACAAGAAAGTCACTGGTATCTTTTACATAGCTTCTCAGGTCTTTTACTATGTCTTGCAAGAAGAAATCAATGTATTGGCCTACATGTTCTCCCATGCTATTTATAGCAGATATAATAGGCCTGCCCGGCACTGGCATTGTTCCTTTATGTATTTTTGGGATTAAATACAACACGGGAAGGACAGGAAATTCATTATTCATGAATTTGTACTCTTCTGTAGAGATTAATCCCTCTCGACGCCATTGTGCCAGATGTTTCAAAAGAGACTCTTTAGCTTTGTTATACTCTTTGATTGTAGATTTTTCATAACAACTGGAATCACATAGTTGTCTATTGGCTTCCTCCACATAACAAATTTTCGGCCAGATAACCAGATTGCCACCTTTATCTGACTTCTTTATTATAATCTCGTTGTTTTCTCCCAATTTTTTCATTAGATTGGCATATTCATTTCTTTTATGATGCATTTTTCTATTTTTGGCATTTTTTTGAATGTACAGTTTTTTAATTTCTTCAATTACACAGTCATGAAAAACATCCACCGCATCTTTTGGCATTAAAGGAACAAAACATGATTTAGATTTATATGGACTCAGACCCGCCCCTTTCTGTGTCAAATGAATTTTTGTAGCCTTATTTGCGTGGTCAGGTCAGAATCAGAGCCAGAAGGTTGTGAATCTGTTACTTCATTTAAATCATGTAGTGTCAATAGGGTGGAAATGTCAGATGCAGTAAGTACTGAATCAGCATTGGCATTGCTGATGTCTTCAGAGTCAGTTTTGTTCTTACTAGGTTTAAGCGCAAAGAATTTCTTGAGCTTCAATTTTCTAATAAAGCAATACACATCAATACGCGTACTTGCATAATTAAAGTCCAGACCTGGGCAATAATTTAACCCAAGTGATAAGAGTTGCTCCTCTGCTTTTGTTAGTGTTACAGAAGATAAATTGATGATAGAATTATTGGAGATGGAATTGCCAGATTTTATCGTCTCTTTTGCCATTGCGCTTTCTTTTTCCAACCTTTGTTTGCACCTTTTTCTTCTCCTTTCTCTACGTCGTTTTGTTTTTCTTTTTCTATTGGCCTCCTTTGTAGTCTAGGCCTTAGCGTCTGAAGTCTCTCTCCCACTAAAAAATCGAGTTCTTCCCCCAGGCTTAGTTTTGTGGGTACATTTGATCTCATATCTGGTTCAAGACTTGAAACACTGGATAGCGAAACAGTATCTGCGCTGGAAATTTCCTCATTCATTTCACTGGCAATATTGGATGACATATTGGAGTTGCCCTCTTTATTTTTATTACTGTAGTGTTGTCTTTTTACATTATCAAATTTCCACGCAAAAGTAAAGATCTGGCCGTTATCGTAGTCCGTTTGATCTCGTGTGAACTTGTGGGCTTTTCTGATTTTAATTTTTTCTTCATGTTTGCGTAATCTTTCATTAATTTCTTCCTTTGTTTTTTTAATGAATTCTGTTTCAGACATTTTATCAAGTTCATCATTTATTTTATTGATTTCTTCCAGAATTGCCTGTCGATCTATTGCTGCATATTTAATCAGGATATGAACCAGGTTCATGGAGGCCGCCAAATTACTTTCCCCCACTCTTTGAGCATGCAGGGATTCGGTTTGTCAAAGCTAGGAGCGAGTAGAATTCTAAGTCCCCGAGGGACCCGTCCTACTTCTGCATACTTAGTTAGCGACTTGTGCTCCCACCACTTAGTGATTTCCAGCCTCATATTCTTTTCCAAGCTTTTCAATAAGCTTTTCGCATTAGGTTCCACATTGGTAGTCTTATTAGATGGTTGTTTGGCGCAAGTAGATGTTGTCGGCAAATTGCCAAATACCTCGTCTGCCGCTGCCTCACATGCACAAACTGTTTCCGCGGACATTATGAGAAATAATGTTATTTCGGTCGTGTAGCCCAGAAAGTAAAGGACTATCTTGAAGTTAAAGCCTTTAATCGTACCTCCCCACCTATGCGCAATGCCGTATTCACTCACCACAACAGTCTGATCCTTAAACGGGTCCTCCGACCCAGTCGCCGGTCGTCCTTGTCTCGGTGCAAGTTACTCGGGCTGCAATAGGGGGCGGCCGCCAAAATTCTGCCACAGAGCACGAACAAGATTTTGGTTTGAAAGCAGCCACCAACTTCCGGGGAGGGGGTCCGTCGACAGAAGCAAACCAACTTCCGTAATAATATCCAAGTACAATGTAAACTCCCGCAACCTCCAGGCGGCGAAGAAGGAGAGACGGACCAACTCGGTGTCTTCAGGCAAGTAGTTTTATTAGACCATGTTTCTCAAACAATGACGCGTTTCGGGCTCGAAAGCCCTTGATCACATGCGGAAAATTAGCCTGAACCTTCATTTTTAAATGCCACTTCCCGGTGAATCCCCGCCTCCCTGTGTTCCGTGTCACATGATCATGTGCATGGAAGAAAGACTATACAATATGCAGTACAATCGCCTCAAAAATTGCGTATAAAACATTGTGTTTCATATTATTAGAACATTGTAACAATTTAGACAGTCATATGGTAAAAAATTGATAAATTGATTTAAATATTTCTGTATAAATACATATATTCCATACAAATAAATAAACCAGTCAACATCGAAGGGAAGAAATTATATCTGTATAAATAAACCCTTTCTAACCAAAGAAAACTGACCATCATCAATAAGACTGAACATTAAAATTGATACTAATATACTGTTATAGTTATTTGTGCATGCAATATTGCAGGATAAATCCTAAAAATAAATAGTTTACGAGGCAATTAGATACTTGCTTTTTTTTGTATAGTACATTTACAGAAAGGACCCATTAAAGTGCAAAAAGTTCATAGCAACAAAGGCTAGTCGTGCAACACAGTGCATATTGTGCAAAGATGAAATAATCTAATTAAAATGCAATAGAAAGATAAAAATGCATGTATATATATTAATAACAATATAAAATCTTAGTCCGATAAATATTGTTAAAATCATATAAATACTAATGACAAAATCTATCATATTACAAAAATAGTGCAAATATTAAAATTGTGCAGATGCGGTTTGCGAGGTATCAAAGATTATTTTATATCTTAACTTCTTAGCTATGTTATTAGGTGTTTACGCCTATTATACTCTGGAACCCTAATAAAACCTTAGAGATCAGTGGGACTCGGTAAGGAAACTGCATAAGGAATGTTGTGGACAGATATTTATAGAAAATTGTGCATGTCCTCTGTATTATTCAAGCCGTTAGGCCATTTGCTATCGAATTCGAGGATCATTTTGGTTTCCATTTGTCTGAGTTTGCGTTCCCTGTTGCCTCCCCGTCTTGATTTAGCCACTGCTCCTATTACATAATAAGTAAGGCAAGTCACATCATTGTGATGAACTCTTTTAAAATGGCGTGCTACAGGATATGTAGGATCACTATGCAGAATTGCTCGCAGATGTTGTAAAATTCTTACATGCACTTGAAGCTTTGTACTACCAATGTAGTGAAGACCGCAAGTGCACGTTAATACATAAACTGCAAATTCGGTCTTGCAATTAAAACTCCCTTTGATAGCTATGTCATTTTCACTGAAAGGAGTATGGTAGTAAGTCGTATTGATACCAAACTTGCATGCCCTGCAGCTGGAACATTTTCTAAACCCTGGAA
Source organism: Calotriton arnoldi (assembly GCA_963921515.1). NCBI lineage: Eukaryota > Metazoa > Chordata > Amphibia > Caudata > Salamandridae > Calotriton > Calotriton arnoldi. The sequence goes on from CAWUFW010004202.1 coordinate 616,550, forward strand.
CTGGTTTTAACCAACTACTTATCTGTTTATTCTCAGGGCTGCTTGTATCTAGAATGGCACCCATGTTTCTTGCTCTTCTAAAAGTGATAGGTGGAGTAACAGGCAATCTACTATTCAGTACTGGATCAGTGAGCACGATAGGCCAATTCTTTTTAACAATTGACCTAATTTTTCTTTCATCTCTGTTGTAAGTAGTAATTAATCTAGGACCATCCTTGTTTACTACCTCAATAGGAGTGGATGAATCCACTAATACAGCAGGCTCAATCATAGGATTGTTCTTGAATAGACTTATTCTAGGGCGTGCATTGGCTTTTTCATAGCCTCATTTAGTATAGTTTCTGAATATCCACGTGCTCTCATTCTAATCATAGCTTCCTTAAGGCAGATTTCAAAATCGCTCTCTTCACTGCAGATTCTTTTCAGTCTCAAGATTTCGCCGTAAGGAATGCTTGCTATTAGATGCTTGGGGTGAGCACTGCTGGCATGAAGAGTAACATTGCCAGCGGTTGGTTTCCTAAACAAAGTAGTTTCCAATTTGTTGTCTTTAATGTAGATTTTGACATCTAAAAATTCAATACAATCTTTACTAATGTCTGATGTGAAGGTAAGATTCATGGAGTTTATATTCATAGTTTTAATAAAATCTACTGCTTCTTTCTCTTCTCCCTTCCATAAAATAAAGATGTCGTCTATATATCTCAGATAACAAATAACATTATCGTCAAACCTGTTTCTTTGTTCTTGTTTGAGGACCTGCTCCTCCCACCAACCTACGTGTAAACACGCATAGCTGGGGGAGAAGCAGGCCCCCATCGCAACACCTCTGAGTTGTCTATATAAATCCTTCCCAAATAGGAAAAAATTATGATTGAGGCACCAATCAATGAGATCCAAAATCACTTTGTTATGTTCATAGAATTCACATGACCTTTTATCCAAAAAGTATTTAACAGCATTTAAGCCTATATTATGATCAATACTAGTATAAAGCGACTCTATGTCACAAGTAATTAATAACATATCATCTGTCCATAATAGTTTACTGATCTTGACAAGAAAGTCACTGGTATCTTTTACATAGCTTCTCAGGTCTTTTACTATGTCTTGCAAGAAGAAATCAATGTATTGGCCTACATGTTCTCCCATGCTATTTATAGCAGATATAATAGGCCTGCCCGGCACTGGCATTGTTCCTTTATGTATTTTTGGGATTAAATACAACACGGGAAGGACAGGAAATTCATTATTCATGAATTTGTACTCTTCTGTAGAGATTAATCCCTCTCGACGCCATTGTGCCAGATGTTTCAAAAGAGACTCTTTAGCTTTGTTATACTCTTTGATTGTAGATTTTTCATAACAACTGGAATCACATAGTTGTCTATTGGCTTCCTCCACATAACAAATTTTCGGCCAGATAACCAGATTGCCACCTTTATCTGACTTCTTTATTATAATCTCGTTGTTTTCTCCCAATTTTTTCATTAGATTGGCATATTCATTTCTTTTATGATGCATTTTTCTATTTTTGGCATTTTTTTGAATGTACAGTTTTTAATTTCTTCAATTACACAGTCATGAAAAACATGCACCGCATCTTTTGGCATTAAAGGAACAAAACATGATTTAGATTTATATGGACTCAGACCCGCCCCTTTCTGTGTCAAATGAATTTTTTGTAGCCTTATTTGCGTGGTCAGGTCAGAATCAGAGCCAGAAGGTTGTGAATCTGTTACTTCATTAAAATCATGTAGTGTCAATAGGGTGGAAATGTCAGATGCAGTAAGTACTGAATCAGCATTGGCATTGCTGATGTCTTCAGAGTCAGTTTTGTTCTTACTAGGTTTAAGCGCAAAGAATTTCTTGAGCTTCAATTTTCTAATAAAGCAATACACATCAATACGCGTACTTGCATAACTAAAGTCCAGACCTGGGCAATAATTTAACCCAAGTGATAAGAGTTGCTCCTCTGCTTTTGTTAGTGTTACAGAAGATAAATTGATGATAGAATTATTGGAGATGGAATTGCCAGATTTTATCGTCTCTTTTGCCATTGCGCTTTCTTTTTCCAACCTTTGTTTGCACCTTTTTCTTCTCCTTTCTCTACGTCGTTTTGTTTTTCTTTTTCTATTGGCCTCCTTTGTAGTCTAGGCCTTAGCGTCTGAAGTCTCTCTTCCACTAAAAATCGAGTTCTTTCCCCAGGCTTAGTTTTGTGGGTACATTTGATCTCATATCTGGTTCAAGACTTGAAACACTGGATAGCGAAACAGTATCTGCGCTGGAAATTTCCTCATTCATTTCACTGGCAATATTGGATGACATATTGGAGTTGCCCTCTTTATTTTTATTACTGTAGTGTTGTCTTTTTACATTATCAAATTTCCGCGCAAAAGTAAAGATCTGGCCGTTATCGTAGTCCGTTTGATCTCGTGTGAACTTGTGGGCTTTTCTGATTTTAATTTTTTCTTCATGTTTGCGTAATCTTTCATTAATTTTTTCCTTTGTTTTTTAATGAATTCTGTTTCAGACATTTTATCAATTTCATCATTTATTTTATTGATTTCTTCCAGAATTTCCTGTCGATCTATTGCTGCATATTTAATCAGGATATGAACCAGGTTCATGGAGGCCGCCAAATTACTTTCCCCCCACTCTTTGAGCATGCAGGGATTCGGTTTGTCAAAGCTAGGAGCGAGTAGAATTCTGAGTCCCCGAGGGACCCGTCCTACTTCTGCATACTTAGTTAGCGACTTGTGCTCCCACCACTTAATCAATCAATCACGGCATTTATAGAGCGCGCTACTCACCCGGGAGGGTCTCAAGGCGCTGGGGGAGGGGGTAAGTTACTGCTCGAACAGCCAGGTCTTGAGCTGCTTCCTGAAGGCGAGATGGTCCTGGGTTCGCCGAAGGTGAGTGGGGAGGAGTTCCAGGTCTTGGCCGCCAGGTAGGAGAAGGATCTTCCTCCGGCGGTGGTTCTGCGGATGCGTGGTACGGTGGCGAGGGCGTGGCTGGTTGATCGTAGCTGGCGTGTGGGCGTGTAGAAGGACATGCGGTCGTTGAGGTACTTTGGGCCCAGGTCGTGGAGGGCCTTGTGTGCGTGGGTGAGGAGTCTGAACGTGATTCTCTTGCTGACGGGGAGCCAGTGCAGGTCTTTCAGGTGTACGGTGATGTGGCTGTGTCGGGGGATGTCCAGGATGAGTCGTGCGGAGGCGTTCTGGATGCGCTGGAGTCTCTTTTGAAGTTTGGCTGTGGTTCCGGCGTAGAGGGTGTTCCCATAGTCCAGTCGGCTGGTGACGAGTGCCTGGGTGACGGTCTTCCTGGTTTCAGTGGGGATCCATCTGAAGATCTTGCGGAGCATGCGCAGGGTGTTGAAGCATGAAGATGAGACGGCGTTGACTTGTCTGGTCATCGATAGGGAGGAGTCCAGGATGAAGCCCAGGTTGCGTGCGTGGTCCGTTGGCTTGGGTGCGGTGCCCAGGGCCGGGGGCCACCAGGAGTCGTCCCAGGCGGAGGGTGATGAGCCCAGGATGAGGACTTCCGTCTTGTCTGAGTTCAGTTTAAGGCGGCTGTTCCTCATCCAGTCGGCGACGTCTCTCATCCCGTCGTGCAGGTTGGCTCTGGCGGTGGTGGGGTCGTTGGTGAGGGAGAGGATCAGCTGGGTGTCGTCGGCGTAGGAGATGATGTTGAGGTTGTGTCGGCGTGCGATGGCTGCGAGGGGCTCATGTAGACGTTGAAGAGGGTCGGGCTGAGTGAGGATCCTTGTGGAACGCCGCAGATGACTTCGGTGGCTTCGGATCTGAACGGGGAGAGGCGGACTCTCTGGGTTCTTCCGGCGAGGAACGAGATGATCCATTCCAGTGCTTTCTCTCGGATTCCGATGTTGCTGAGGCGCTTCACTAGGGTGCGGTGGCAGACGGTGTCGAACGCCGCGGAGAGGTCCAGGAGGATGAGGGCAGCTGTTTCCCCGTTGTCGGTTAGGGTTCTGATGTCGTCGGTGGCTGCGATAAGGGCGGTCTCGGTGCTGTGGTTGGCCCGAAACCCGGACTGCGAGGGGTCGAGGGATCCATTCGTCTCGAGGAAGGCGGCAAGCTGTCTGTTGACGGTCTTCTCGATGACTTTGGCCGGAAACGGAAGGAGCGAGATGGGGCGGTAGTTCTTGAGGTCGGTGGGGTCCGCCGTTGGTTTCTTCAGGAGGGCGGTAAGCTCGGCGTGCTTCCAGCTCTCCGGGAAGGTGGCGGTGTGGAAGGAGGAGTTGATGATGTCCCGGAGATGGGGTGCGATGGTGGCGTCGGCTTTGTTGAAGACGTGGTGTGGGCAGGGGTCGGTTGGTGATTTCCAGCCTCATATTCTTTTCCAAGCTTTTCAATAAGCTTTTCGCATTAGGTTCCACATTGGTAGTCTTATTAGATGGTTGTTTGGCGCAAGTAGATGTTGTCGGCAAATTGCCAAATACCTCGTCTGCCGCTGCCTCACATGCACAAACTGTTTCCGCGGACATTATGAGAAATAATGTTATTTCGGTCGTGTAGCCCAGAAAGTAAAGGACTATCTTGAAGTTAAAGCCTTTAATCGTACCTCCCCACCTATGCGCAATGCCGTATTCACTCACCACAACAGTCTGATCCTTAAACGGGTCCTCCGACCCAGTCGCCGGTCGTCCTTGTCTCGGTGCAAGTTACTCGGGCTGCAATAGGGGGCGGCCGCCAAAATTCTGCCACAGAGCACGAACAAGATTTTGGTTTGAAAGCAGCCACCAACTTCCGGGGAGGGGGTCCGTCGACAGAAGCAAACCAACTTCCGTAATAATATCCAAGTACAATGTAAACTCCCGCAACCTCCAGGTGGCGAAGAAGAAGAGACGGACCAACTCGGTGTCTTCAGGCAAGTAGTTTTATTAGACCATGTTTCTCAAACAATGACGCGTTTCGGGCTCGAAAGCCCTTGATCACATGCGGAAAATTAGCCTGAACCTTCATTTTTAAATGCCACTTCCCGGTGAATCCCCGCTCCCTGTGTTCCGTGTCACATGATCATGTGCATGGAAGAAAGACTATACAATATGCAGTACAATCGCCTCAAAAATTGCGTATAAAACATTGTGTTTCATATTATTAGAACATTGTAACAATTTAGACAGTCATATGGTAAAAAATTGATAAATTGATTTAAATATTTCTCTATAAATACATATATTCCATACAAATAAATAAACCAGTCAACATCGAAGGGAAGAAATTATATCTGTATAAATACACCCTTTCTAACCAAAGAAAACTGACCATCATCAATAAGACTGAACATTAAAATTGATACTAATATACTGTTATAGTTATTTGTGCATGCAATATTGCAGGATAAATCCTAAAAATAAATAGTTTACGAGGCAATTAGATACTTGCTTTTTTTGTATAGTACATTTACAGAAAGGACCCATTAAAGTGCAAAAAGTGCATAGCAACAAAGGCTAGTCGTGCAACACAGTGCATATTGTGCAAAGATGAAATAATCTAATTAAAATGCAATAGAAAGATAAAAATGCATGTATATATATTGATAACAATATAAAATCTTAGTCCGATAAATATTGTTAAAATCATATAAATACTAATGACAAAATCTATCATATTACAAAAATAGTGCAAATATTAAAATTGTGCAGATGCGGTTTGCGAGGTATCAAAGATTATTTTATATCTTAACTTCTTAGCTATGTTATTAGGTGTTTACGCCTATTATACTCTGGAACCCTAATAAAACCTTAGAGATCAGTGGGACTCGGTAAGGAAACTGCATAAGGAATGTTGTGGACAGATATTTATAGAAAATTGTGCATGTCCTCTGTATTATTCAAGCCGTTAGGCCATTTGCTATCGAATTCGAGGATCATTTTGGTTTCCATTTGTCTGAGTTTGCGTTCCCTGTTGCCTCCCCGTCTTGATTTAGCCACTGCTCCTATTACATAATAAGTAAGGCAAGTCACATCATTGTGATGAACTCTTTTAAAATGGCGTGCTACAGGATATGTAGGATCACTATGCAGAATTGCTCGCAGATGTTGTAAAATTCTTACATGCACTTGAAGCTTTGTACTACCAATGTAGTGAAGACCGCAAGTGCACGTTAATACATAAACTGCAAATTCGGTCTTGCAATTAAAACTCCCTTTGATAGCTATGTCATTATCACTGAAAGGAGTATGGTAGTAAGTCGTATTGATAATTTTATATATATCGAAAGCACTCCACCCACCGCTTGACGAAATTCCCCAAGGAGTGGAGCACGGACCACCACTTCAGTGTTGGTATAGTTTCTTTATTTCTCCGTTAACAAACAGCAGCCATTACACGTTTCAGCCCCGGAGGGCCTTGATCACATGACATGACATATATATATATAAGCCGATGACACCCAGCTCATTTATAGTCTTGCAAAAGCTGCCAGTCCCCAAGGCGTTAGTCAGAGGGCACTGGTGGAATAACTTTCCAGCACTGCAGAAGTTCTCTTGGCCTAATACGAGCATTTCATGGTTCACGACTAAAATAGAGAGCTAAAAAGGAATGCAAAAGAGAGGAAAGGAAATGGAGGGCACATTACAATGAGAAGAGGAAAGTCATTTACAGAAAGGTGCTGAAGAAATATCAACATGCTATCAGAAAAGCTAGGTTAGCGAACTTTGCAGACAGGATCTCCCAGTCCCCACACGCCTCCAAAGAAATTTACGCAATTGTGACCTCCTTCCTAAAGCCAAATGTTGCGGAGACAGGCCCTCCCTCTTCTAAGGAATGTTGCCATGAGCTGGCCAATTTTTTTCTTAGTAAGGTCAGTTTTATCTTTGATTCGCTGGTTGGGGCCCCCAACTCAATCTTTGCTGTTAATGAGGGATCACCTGACAATAAAACCTGTCCGGATCTATCTGCCCTCCCTCAATTGTGCTGCAACACCATCTGGGAAGCAGCAAATACAATCAAATCCAGCTCTCCCCTGGACCCAGCACCAATAGATATTATGTTGAAAGGCAAAGCCACTATATTACCAATTCTAACCAGCATGTACAACCTTTTGCTGGGCAGTGGATAAGTTCCCGACTCCTGGAAGCATACGAAAATCAGCCCATTGCTGAAAAAACCCTCTCTAGGTCCCACCAAAGCTGAGAGCTACAGTCCAATATCTCTACTTCCAGGCATCAGTAAGAGCTTAGAGAAACAGGTTAATGGACACCTGAGTGATTTTCTGGAGGCACATAAACATGTCGCATCAGATGCAGATTGGTTTCAGGCCCGTCTAAAGCACCGAAACAGCCTTGCTATTAGCCACAGAGGATCTTAGGAACACCCTGGATCAAGGGGGGTCAGCTGCACTCATTCACCTTGATTTGAGTGCAGCTTTCGACACGGTGTCCTACCTTATCCTCTGACACAGAATGGAGGCGCTCGGGATAACTGGAAAAGTACTCAAATGGCTCACCTCTTTCCTTGAAAATAGGAGCTTCCAGGTCAGGGGAGGCACCTATTTGTCAGAGGTTCAGCAGCTTAAATGTGGTGTGCCTCTTGGCTCCTCCCTGAGACCCACGCTCTTCAACATATATATACGTCCCCTAGCTGACATCTGTTTGGCTTTACCATGGTGTCATACGCTGGTGACATCCAAATCGTTGCCTCTTTGACATTAGTCAATCTGCGGTGAATCTAAAGAAAAGAACAACAGGCAGTGGACCCCAAACGAGAACGTTGTCGCATTGGAACTGCGAGGAGTGCTAAGTTTCCAAGAGGTCCACACCAATTGTAGTGCTGGACGAGGGGCAGATTTGTCTGCTGCTCTCATGCATCTATACGGACCGAAGACACACACTAGCCCGATAAATCCCACTATGGAGGAGACGTCGGACAATTCATGATTATATTTTTTTCATGTTTGGCCCATTAGATGGACATTCTCAGGAATTTATATTATATTTTCGATGACAATATACGAACGGACCTAGTAACCTTACTTTTGGATGCCGATCGGAATTTCTCAAATTTCCCCTGTGCCCTGAAGAAGTCCACACGCATGTAGATGAAACACGTTGGCCGGTTTTTGGAACATATTGATGATGCAACAATAAAGAGAAGATTTCTAATTACTTCTGGAACTCTGTGGACATATTTGGAATTAGAATTGATATTGTAAAAGTGGTGCACCTCTGTTTGCTTTGTTAAAACTGCAGTGAATCTGTTCACTTGTCTGGAATAAGTCAATAATTGGATGGCCTACAGTCGCCTTAAACTAAATACGGATAAGACGGAGGTTATGGTGGTGGGAAATAACCCATCTCTCTGGGACCAACTCATTTGACCTCTATGCTGGGTGACCACCCATCCCTCACACTGGAAGTTAAGAGCCTGTGAGTTCTTCAGTATACAGATCTCACTATGGCCTCCCAGGACAAAAAATTGGCAGGGACTTGTTTTGGTCTGTTAAGAGCATTGAGGAAGACACTTAAATGGCTCCCTGTCGAAATACGAAGAATTGTGGTAGAGGGCCTTATACTCTCGCAACTTGATCAATGCAATTCACTCTACTTAGGTAGCCCTCCCTCAGCTATAAAAACGCTGCAGATTATTCAAAATGCTGCAGTTCGCATCTTATTGAACATCCCTAAATCACAGTCTTCATTCCCAGCACTGGCCAGTCTCCACCGGCTACCAGTAAGGAGACGGATAGAATTCAAAGCTCTGTGCACACCACATAAGATAAAATATGCTCAGGGCCCACACATTTTAAGCCATCTAATTGTCTTACATAACAGCATGCAAGACCTGAGGTCAAACAACCGCTCCCTCCTGGCTATCCCAAGAATCAAAAGTACCAGAAGTGGAGGGCGGTCTTCCTCATATTTGGTATCTAGGCTTTGGAATTCCCTCCCCATACACTTGAGAACATACGCCAATCTCACAAGTTTCAGAAAGCAATTGAAGACCCACCTGTTCATCTAGTCAATGTATCACTTCACCATTACTATGTCTGTTAGTGCGTTTGGGTAGCCACAAGCTTTATAAAATCCGGTAACATACCATAACATCACTCGTTGGTGAATGGCCTCATACTTGATGAAACTTAACCCTGTAAAAACTGAGCTCCTCCTTTCTTCTCTGAGAACTCTGGCAGCTGAATCTTTGATCTGGCTTGACATGATGGGTTCTCGATCACCTTTGGTAGCTTCAGATCACAACCTGAGCATCCACATAGATGCAGATCTGTTGCTAAAAAGTCAGGTTACTAAAGTATTCAAAATATGTTTTTGGCAACTCAGTTCCCTGTGGTTTCTACTGCCTTTCATTGATTTCCTTCACCATATGACATGGATTAATGCTTAATGCCTTCAACCAGTCCAGGCTAGACGATGGCTTGCTACTTATGTAGCCACCTTGCCCCTCTGGTGCTTCAACTTCAGTTGGTGCAGAATGCTGCTTCCCAGCGCTTCTTTCATATGCCTAAATATTTGCAGATCTCATTGATATTATAGCAGCTTTACAGGCCACCTAAAAGCAGGGTTTATTTTTAAAGCCTTGGTGACTCCCATCTGGGCCATTTACCACGGATCCCATGACTTCTTATCAATCAATCAGGATTTATAAAGCACGGCTAATCACCTGATAGGATATTCAGGTGCTTGCAGGCCCAGAGGCTTATTCGAACAGCTAGGTCTTGAGGGACATTCGAAATTCCGGAAGTGAGGTGATGGTCCGAAGGTGCGTGGGGAGGCTGTTCCAGGACTTTGCTGCAATGTGGGAAAAGGAGCGTCCTAAACTTCATCTTCGGTAGATGCAGGGAGTATGGGCAAGTGAAAGGGAGGCGGAGCGAAGTCTTCTCGATGGTTGGTGGAAGTTCAGGCAGCTGTTAATGTAGGCGGGTCCTTGGTTGTGTAGAGCCTTATGTACGTGTCGCTAAGAAGTTTATAATGTGCAATTCCAATCAAACTCTCCACTCAACTCAACAATCCCTATCTTCTTGCTACAAATTATTCCCATCTGCCTTAGAACTGGACCATACCTCCTACAGTGTAGGAGACTTCTGAAAACATTTCTATTTTAGGTTTGTAGCCAGTCCTTCCAGTTAGGTTTTATTGTGCCATGGTGCTACAAAAAACACATGCTTTATACATACCACTCCTTACAACACAGACCATTATGCCCTCAGGAACCACCACATCAGCCTGCCCTGACCTGGCCCTTTCTTGCTGCCCATCTCCCCTAAAACAGGAAAGCAGGGTGCACCGAGTGTGGGATGTCTCCAAGTAGTTGCTGCCCGGGCCCACGTGCCAGGCACCAACATAACCTGCCAGCCCAGACCTTGAATGTTCCAGAGTTTGGCTTCCCCATGCTTTTGAAACAGGGGGCCATAGGAGAGGAGAGGGTGAGAAAGCTGAACAAATGGAGAGAGACACAAAGAGTGATGAACACTCAGTGCTGAACAGTTTGAGAGACAGTGGCAGGAGAGAGTCAAGTTGGGAGAGCAAGGGGAGACTGAGAGAAAACAGGCAAGACCAAAACATGCATCCCATCAGTGCTAATCAATAAGTAAAAGATAAAAAAAGATCCATGACATCAGCAGTAGAACAATACAAATCAGCCAGTTCAAAGCAAGGGTACAGAAGGAATGCTCCAAGGGTGGGACAAATACAAGAAGTGGAAGGAAAATCATGCAATAAAGAGCAGGGAACCGAGATAGACAAGAATGTTATGTTATATTATGTTATGTTACAAGGTTTTGTATAGCGCACAGCTGCCCTAGCAAAGGGGTGTCCCAGCGCTGACAGGCGGAGGTTGGGAGGCTACTAACAGAAGGCAAGGCCTAACGCGAAGGTAAAAGGTGTGTTTTAATGGCCTTGCGGAATGCCAGATAGTTGTCCATGCTACGGATGTGCGCGGGAAGAGAGTTCCACAGTTTTGCAGCCAGGGTGCGGAAGGTGCGTCCTCCTGCACACACCTTCCTCCCCCGAGGGACAACCGCCAAATGCTGGCCCATAGATCATAGTAGGCGAGTAGGTGTATAGGGTGAAAGCAGGTTCGCCAGGATATCAGGGGAGGAGACGTTCATGATTTTGAAGGCAATTCAGAGGGACTTGTACTCAATGCGCCTAGCCACGGCAGCCAATGTAGTCGGCGGATGGCGTTGGTCGTGGGGCAAGTTCTAGGGAGGCCAAGAAGAGTTCTAGCAGCCGCATTTTGAACCGTCTGCAGACGAAGGATTTCAGCCTTGTTCACCCCCAGGTAGAGTGAACTGGCGTAGTCCAGCCTAGACATGATGGAGGCCTGGATGATGACTTGACGAACTGTGGGATCAAAAAAAAACAACAGCGGTTTGAGCCCTCGTAGGAGTCCAAAGCAGGTCCCAGCAACTTTTTTGGTTTGGACCTGGAAGCTGAGGGCCGAGTCAACCCATACACCCAGGTTTTTATCCACCTGTTTGGGGGCGGGTGCACAACCCAGGGTTGCCAGCCACCAGCTCCCACTCCACAGCTCAGGATCTCTCCCTACTAGCAGAATCTCGGATTTGCTAGCGTTAAGATGGAGGCAGTTGCCAGTCATCCACTCTGCGACGGCAGCAAGATCGCTCCAGAACTTAAGAGCATCCTGCATGAAGTCATCAGAGAGTGCTACTACCAACTGAGTATCATCAGCATATGATACCACCGTTAGTCCTCTACTCCTGGCCACTGCTGCTAAAGGTTGGACATACAAGTTAAATAGCGTAGGGCTCAATGCTGAGACCTGTGGAACCCCTTGTTTGATAGCGTGTATCCGGGAGGCGAAAGGGGGGGCCGCCACCTGGAAGGTTCTCTCAGAGAGAAAAAAGGCGAACCATCCCAGGGCCAGGCCCTCGATGCCAGCCTCCTCCAACCGTTGCAACAGGATCTGATGCGATACTGCGTCGAACGCGGCACTGAGATCTAATAGTATCAGCGCCGAGGTCCGTCCAGCATCTAAGGCCTCCCTCAGGTGTTGGGCCACAGCTAGGAGAGCAGTCTCCGTGCTGTGACCCGGGCGAAAACCATTCTGAGAGGAGTCAAGCGTGCTGTTGTTTTCCAAGTGTCCTGTCAGAATGGAGTTAATGTAAGCCTCGACGATCTTGGACACCCACGGCAGGAGAGAGATGGGGCGAATGTCTTTCAATCATGGATAAGGGAGTGGGGGGGCGTGGCGAACTGCCAAGCATGGCGGACGTGGCTTGAGGAAGCTCCGGAGCCCGGCTGCAATCATCCTGTGCCTTTCCCTTAAACTTCATCCTACGGAGCCTGGCACAGCAGATATCCATGGTGGAGCAACTGTAGCGGCCCCATGAGCAATTTGGGGAGTCTGGCGGCGACGGGGTGGACAATATTCGAGGTCTTGTAGCCGTGGGCCGGACGACGGCTTCTGATGAGGCAGTGACGACGCTGTTACACTCCACTGGGAGGACTACGACAGGACCGCTGTCGCCGTACGCTGTGTAACCTACTGCGCTAATACCCTCCGGTGGTCTGTCTGGCCCACAGACCGCAGGGTGGACTGTCGTGCAGCAGTGAGGATGGAGACGGACCCCCCCCGGTACTGTGAGCTGCGCCTGATAATCTCCGGAGTTGACTATAAGGGAGGCCCGCGCTGGTGCGGGTCCCGACTGAGGTGCGGTGTCCTACCCTCCCCGCCTCCCCTTTATCCCTCCCCCCTCGCTACATGGGATCTCCGTCTTTACCTGCTGCGGTGGCATGGACTGCGGCTTGCTGTCCGGTGGCCCCGCTGCAAGTTAACGGCCCACCCGGCTGGGCCTGTGACTGCTTCCTCCACTACGCTGTTGGGCGCCATTTTCTCCTATACGCTTTGCACCGCGGTGGCGCCATTGCCCTGCAGGGCGGCCACCTATCCCCTCACTGTGCCTGCGAGCATCGGGCGCTCCCTTCTCTTCGCAGTGCACTTCACGGTAGCTGTGAGGAATCGGGCAGGACAGGCGGCGGCCACGACAGACGGCGAAATACGAAGGTACCGGGTGGGGCGGCCATGAGGAGCATATGTATGCACGTGTGCGGCTGCAGTGGACTCACCACGCTGCTTGTACGGCTCTATACTGCTGGCGAATTTGAGGCCAATGATACTGAACATTGCTGTGGCCCCTGAGGTGCATGAACCCTGCTTCCTTAAAGTACAGTGCTGTTATACTGGGGCCCTGGTCTTTGTCTGGAGATCCTGGCCTATACTGTGGGACTTCTTATGAGGCTGCTGCATTGGTGGAATGTGTAATGGGCCACTACTTGTGACGGACAATGCACTGTCGCAGAAGCTGTATCAGCTCTCCAGACACACTTCACTGAAGGATACTGCACCTAGTGTGTATAAGATTACTGATGTGTCACGATAAAGGATACATTCTCCACGAGAATATGAGGTGGTTGTTGGCCCCTGACTGTCTCTGCTAATGGACCCCCATACGGGACTATATCCTATGATGTTGGGAGCGTGACCCTCATCCATACTTAAGACCATCTGCATACTAGCACTGTGTGTGGCGAATCGACCACACTTAACACAGCTCAGGTCAGTCGTCCCAGTGACAGTATCATCTCGGTGGTGTTGGTGCAGCAGGAGTGACCAACACATAGTGCGCAATGGGGCGTCCAAGAGGGAAATTGCAGGAGGCCCCTGTCCCTAGCTCGCAGTCCGCTGAACTGGAACAGTCTACTTGCCCCCCCTCACTCTCCTGTGTACCGCCTACAATGGAAACGTCAGCCCCGGACAAGTTAGATTTAAGTTTAATGGAAGTCAGAGAGTCCAGAAGGGCGATAGAACAACAGATCGGCTCGCCCACTACGGGTTTCACGCTGCTCAAGGCAGACCATGCTAAATTAGCCTCGAAAGTGCAAACAAACACTGAAGCCCTGGCAGAAATTGTACCACAGCATAAAGAACAGGCATCGCAAATACTGACACTGCAACGACAAGTTACAGGACTCCTGGACAGAGTGGAGGATGCCGAAGGAAGGGCGAGGCGGAATAACATACGCGTCATAGGCCTTCCTGAACGTTCAGAGGGAACTGACGCAGCCTTATTCATGGAACAATGGTTCCGAGAGTATGTAGCTCATGAAGGGCTATCGTCCTTCTTTTGTGTAGAATGTGCCCATAGAATACCCACTGGGAGACCTAAAGTTGGCACCCCTCCGAGGCCGCTAATAGTCAAAATCCTGAATTTCAGAGACCAGGATGCACTGCTTCAGCAGGCAAGAGAACGACTCCAAATCCGGTATGAGAACTGTCAGGTGTCCTTATACCCAGACTATACTTTACTGGTCCAGCGACGACGATCTTCATTCCAGCCTGTCAAAAACAAACTGCGGGATATGAACCTCAAATACGCTTTGCTATTCCCGGCCAGATTAAAAATTATGTACAACCAGAAAACTTTTTTTTTTTAAAGTCCTGAAGATGTGGAGGAGTGGATAGAAGTGATGGATCCAACATCAGTATCCGGAACGACCCACCAAACACAATCTAGTAACTCCACGCAAAAGCGAGGACGTCGCTCTCATCGCAATGGCAAGGGCCCCCACTCCAAGGTAACCCACGTCCCCACCAATGAGCAAGTGCAAAAAAGTAGGGACGAAGCCTTGGATGCCGCGACCACGTTCAGGGACTCTGCGGTGCGTATAGACTCTGCCTCCTTGGAAGGAAGTATTGAACAATCCGACTCGGAGGGCAGTGTCGCCTTGTTCCCTACAGTAACACCACAGACTGCTGATGATCTTCTGGGCTGTTGAACACAGAACTGCAGCCTCGTCTGTACAGTCGCTTGTGGAATTAAGGAACTGTTGCCACATGCTCTCAAGGACATACATATCCTTTTTTCAGTAACTAAGTAGGCCCTGTAATGTTTCTCTGATTTGTTCCAGGCTCTTTCGAGCTGGTATAGGTAAATACCGTATTGTGCTTGGCGTAAGCAACGTACCCCCAATTGCGTATGCACTAGTTAAATGCAGCATGATGTTAGTTGTTGTATTTTTGGTTTGGTCTGGCATAGTTTACTCGCTGGGCTTTGTATTAGCAGTTCACTGGGGATTAATGTGTTCTAACGTAACTTTAATGTCACGTCCTACCTCTTGGCTCCTTGTCCTGGCCACAGGCCCTCCTACTTTGCATATCATGTGATGCATAAACTAAATACATACACATTAATAACATGGAATGTTCGGGGTCTGGGCTCTGTGCAGAAACGACACAGGGTGCATGCGCAGTTGCTTAGGCGCGGGGTGCAAATTGTATTTTTGCAAGAGTCCCACCTTACGTTATCAGAAATGGCAAAAATGTGAAAGAAATGGAAAGAGCAACTATATTCTACTGATTACTCTGCCTTTGCTAGAGGTGTCACAATTTGGATCTGATATGGAGACCCATTTGTGGAACTGGAACTACGGAGTGATGCGCAGGGCAGATATATTTTCCTTCATGGGACACTAGATGGCAGGCATATTGTATTGGGGAACATATACGCTCCAAATTTTGATCAGATACTTTATGGGTTTAAATGCGATTTTAGCGGGGTGGGAGGCTTTTCCATGGGTCATAGGTGGTGACTGTAATGCAGTAATGAATATAGAGTTGGATCGCTCACACCACACCCCCCGTAGCGCAGGAGCTGTTAAACAAGCTGAGGCTCTGCGTAGTTGGGTAACTGGCTTGGGCTTCTGCGACGTGTGGCGCTTACAAAATAAAACACATAAAGAATACTCCTTTTACTCCCCAGTTCATGATTTACATACGAGAATTGACAGGATTCTCTGCTCTCTTTCCACAGCCGCGCAGGTGCCCCACGCTACCTACTTGGGGAAAACCTTCTCCGATCACAACCCACTAGAAATCCGTTTTGCATGGGGTAGGGTCCCCACCCCAGTCCCTTCATGGAGACTATGGCCCCAATTATTGGAAGACACTGTGTTTCGCTCTACACTATCCACTGCAGTTGTGAATTATTTTGCTGAAAATGGTAATACCGAGTGCTCAATTTTAGTGGAGTGGGATGCGCTAAAAGCAGTAATTAGGGGAACCGCGATTAGTACCACAGTGGGTGCCAGACAGGAGGTGCATAAAACCTTGAAATCTGTGGAAGATGATATGGGCAGGTTAGAAGAAGCTGCGGCGAGAGACCCCGACAAGCATGCTGCACTGCAAGAAGCTCTCATAAGACATGCTGAGCTGCTGGAAACTCTCAGAGTCATTGACTATAGAGCATACACACAATCACAGCACACAGACGCAGATAAATCAGGGACACTCCTGGCAAAGATATTGAGAACGGATCCTCCACCTACTGTAATTAGCCAAATAGCCATGCCGGGGGGAAATATGGTTTATACCCAGCAAGGAATCAATGACTCCTTCTGTTCATATTACACTGCCCTATACAGTACGCCGCCCTCGGTGGATGATGCCCTAATAGATGCATTTTTGGCGGACCTGCCCTATCCTCAGATCCCTGAAGGATCGAAAAACGGTTAAGAAGGCCCCATTACATGCATGGAAATAAAGGCCGCTATTAATGGACTCCCGCGCAATAAGACACCGGGACTAGACGGTCTACCGATAGAGTTTTATAATACTTACTCAGAAATTTTAGTCCCACAACTGGAAACCCTATACAAGACATCGCTAGAATTAGGCAGACTCCCTGATCCCACTAAGCAAGCTCTAGTAGTCACACTTCCCAAACCAGGAAGAGACACCTCAGACATTACAGGATATCGTCTGCTCTCATTATTAGTGACTGAATATAAAATATTAAGTAAAACATTAGCCAATAGGCTTCTTCCCCATCTACATAAATTAATACACATAGACCAATGCTGATTCATACCTGCACGCAATACGTCTTTGAACATTAGGAGACTTCACCACATAATGACGACTAATCCGGATCAGTTGGTTAATGCTGGTTGTATAGCACTCGACCTCCGACAAGCATTTGATACATTATCATGGAACTATATGTTTCGGGTTATTGCGAGATTTGGGCTGCCCCCAGGGTACCTTCGTTGGTTACGTCTCTTATACGAAACTGCCACGGCTAGAGTGAGGACAGGTGGACACATATCGAAGGAATATCCCATATATAAAGGCACACGCCAGGGATGTCCTCTCTCCCCACTATTGTTTGTATTAGCTTTAGAACCACTGACACTCAGGCTACGTCAGGAAGCTATCCATGTGGGGATACCATCCGGCAATACCACACATTTAACATTCGCATATGCAGATGACATAATAGTTTATGTGAGGGACCTCTTGGGCACCTTAGATCCGATACCTAGAATATTTGCCTCCTTTGAACATATATCTGGCCTTGCAATCAACGAATCGAAATCCAACGCCTTTTTCTTTCAAAACCATACATACCCTGACAGGATTGACTTTGGTTTGTGCCGGCTGCCGGTGGCCCCCACCACCTTTAAATACTTAGGCATTCAGATATATAGGCAGTGGCGTCACTAGGGGGGTGCCGGGGGTGCGGACCGCACCGGGTGACACCATCACATGGGGTGACACCTTTCCCAAATGAGACTATTTACTAAATAGTCTAATTTGGGAAAGGTGTCACCCCATGTGATGGTGTCATGGGGTAAGTCGTGAGGGGTGACACCATGAGTTACTGAGTTACCGCACTGGATGACACCAACCCTAGTGACGCCGCTGTATATCGGTCATCTGTGGATATGTTGGAGGGTAATCTGAATAGAGCAATATGTGGGCTGCCTCAAACATTGAATTCTGGACCTCGCTCCCGCTCTCAACGATGGGTCGCGTAGCAGTGTCCAAGATGGTGGTCCTCCCTCGACTCCTATACTATTTCACCAACTTACCGATCATAATACCTCCGGCCCTTTTTAAGACATTGGATACTGCACTTTTGGAATTAATTTGGGGACCTGGTAGAAGACGGATAAGCCTTAAAAAGTTACAGGTGGGAAAGTGTAGAGGGGGACTGGGGGTACCGGACTTTCGAGCATATTATTATGCATGCCAGTTGCAATGGCTATCATACTGGACTGCAGGTCGCAACCTGCAAGAGATAGGTTATACAGCGGTCCATGTTGAACAGGGGGCCCTGCAAACTCTGCTACTACCGAAGGCTAGGATTCCATCGGATACACCACCCCTATTACAAACGGCACTGCACTGTTGGAAGAGAACACTACAATACACGTCTGGTTCCCCTCACTATGCAGACAATATACCGCTGTTGGGAATACCACTACGCACTGGAAGGCTTACGACACACATGATCCGGGCATGGTCGGATGAGGGTGTAGACACAATTGGGGCTTTTTTCAATGCTGGTATATTGATGGACCATGACAACTTTGTACGGGAAAACGGGGTACCGAATCATCTATACATGCTTCATGCATCGATCTTGCATTATGTGAAAAAACACTGGGCCCCTCAAAGGGAGGAGCCTCAAACACACGAACTAGTCAAGGCATTGTACTACATGGGACGGGGCAGTCACCTCATTAAATGGTTGTATGTGGGGATCCGTACACACGCAGCGATATCCCTGGATGCCCTGCAAGTTAAGTGGGCCGAGGATGTAGGACATGAAATAACGGACAGGGAATGGGCGACTATAATGGAACATCCCAAGAAAGTGACTAGGAATGCAAAGTTTAAATTCATACAGTGCCTGATATTACACCGGGCTTATCTCACACCACGCCGCCTACAGAAGATGTACCCCCACACGCGGCAACACTGCCATAGATGTCAACTGGAGGAAGCAGATTTAACTGATATGTTATGGGCATGTCCGCGCTTGAGGGAGTTCTGGGCAGAGGTCCGCCAACATACACAAGCAGTTACAGGTTTGGGTATTCAGGACTCGGTCTTGGAATGCTTGCTAGGTCTCCGTAAACGATCGGCCTCTCATAAGGTCCAGCTCCGCTTCCTTGATCTTGCGATTATACTAGCGAAAAGATCCATCACTATGAGATGGAAATCGAAGAGGCCACCCACAATATATACAAGGCACAATGAAGTGTTACGTTGGGGAGGGGCTGAAAGTGCAGCTATCCGTCGCGAAGAGGCACGCGGTCTCCGCAAAAAGCAAATATCCATGGATTGGGACATAATGATGGAGACGCTCAAAGGGGTAACCATAGACCATGCATCTAGTACCCCGAGCACGCAATAAACCATATTGCTGCTATGTCACATAACGACACGTGGGGTGGGTGCCCGGGCAAGGACGTAATATTGACGAGTATTATTACATTTAGACCAATGACACAGGGTGGTGACATGCTTTACTTAGCTATAGAACATTAGAACACCGGGGGGGTGGGTGTGGGGGGGTTAGAATAAGCTTATGATGGTTTATACGATTAGCCATACTACGAATAATAGAACAATTTGGATTAATGCCTGTTAATTTGTAACTGTCACAATTTCACAGATTGTATAATGTATAGGTTGCACTGCAGTGTAAGATTATTCTGTCTAAAGGCTGATCACATGGTGCTGTACCAATGTAAATGTGCCAATGTCCTGCGCAACTTGTTCATGAAAATCAATAAACTATGTTTAAAAAAAAAAAATGGGTAAGGGATTGACCAAAACCCACTTTATGTAGTAGTGTATGTGTTGCTGTCTATGACAGACAGCTGAAGCTGACTGTAGCAAGACCACAAAAATAAGGTATGGTCTTGCTGCAGTCCTCTTTGTGCCCCTTTTAAGTATCTCTCACACACACATATACATAATTCTTACATCATGCCTGTGTGCCTTCTAGGTGCAAAAATACATTATTTTATAAGCGAGTTTGTAATTTGTACTTGTTGAGAGACTGGACTGTTTCTAGCCAGCAGTCACAAAGAAGCATAACTGAGGGCCCGATTGATATATTGGCAGTATGTATACACCGTTGCAACTTCTTCAACGGTCCTGGGCTGTCGTCGAAATGGCTACATGTCCGTCCGCCTAATTTAGATGGGCGGACATTTAGTAATTTTTTACTGGTTCTTATCCAGAGGAAAAACCTGGTGGTAAGGAATAGTAAAAACATTATAATGCTCTCCCTCCATGGGAGAAAACTCCCATGGTAGGTGGGAGCATCATATATTTTCTTTGCAAAATGAAAATTCTGCGATGCAGCCCTTTAGCAAACAGTAAAATGCATTGTCAGGAATCACTGTGACGGCGGTCACTGCTAAAGCCTTTATAAATGACCACCTGCTTAGGGGTCATTTATAAATGAGGTGGGTGGCCGCACCACCATGGGGACGGAGTAATTTACTCCATCCCCATGGCGGACCCATGGGCCATCCGCCTAAAAATAGATCAGCCTTAGAGTGAGGAATTCAGTACATGAGGTCCAATTAAGGAATTCATCAATTCAGGAATAAATCTACTTGTGCAGCCGTATACATTTTGTGGCACTGTATGAATAATTCTCAAAATATTTATTTTTGTTGATTTCTATTTGTTCCTTCATTCTGTGTTTTATTCACTACTTCCATTGAGTGTATGAAGAGATTTAGCTTATCCGTTGAGCAATGGCTATAGAAAGAGGGTAAAACTAAACGACCAGGGGCAGCTCCTCCACTAGGGCGGAGGAGCGTAGCCCTACTGCTTTCTCGCAGTGCGAGAAGCAGAAACATAAAATGGTAATTACTACCATTTTATGTTTCTGCTTCTCGCACTGCAAGAAAGGAGAAGGGTTTGGTTTTCGGGGCTGCTCTGTGAGCAGGGGAGGAGTGGTGTGCCCACTCCTGAGGGTGCAATGACTGTTTGGTCGGACATATGGGGCCGCCCAAACCAGTCATGCACACTCTGCCCTTTATCCATGCACGTAATAAGCCAGGCAGGAGAGCAGGAGCAGGCGCTGAGAAAACGCGGGACCCGGCCAGCGGACAGGTAAGTTTTTTTTTATTATTAAATTTACCCCCCCATCCCCACGCAACCCTCCCCTCGCGACTCCCGCCCACCACCCGCGATTAATGCCGGCCGCGACTGTAAACGACAAGAACATAGGTGTAACCGTTGGTAAAATACCATAACCCATTTATCAAGACATTAAATTATGTCTTGATTATCATTTTCCATTTGCAAATTGAGTTCACTAACATTAGTAGCACGTCTGTTGCAGGAAATTCGGAAGGCTGCTCTTAAAGTATGTCACAGCGTGCGGGCCAGGAGTGCATTTCTTTGGATAAGCCACCTCCCTCAGGCATTCTCTACAACACTTTAGTGTATTTGAAATTGTGTCTCTCTTTAATTCCTACATCACACCTTTATACCTTTTCAATCCAGATAATTTCATATAGAATGGGTTTGCTTCATAAACGTTCCTTTTGACGAGCGGGCAAAAACGTACATTTTGCATACACATACATGCACACAAAAAATTAGTGTAGGCGTAAAATGCTCTGCATTATTCCTAATTGGTATATTTAACATAGCTGTAAGTCTGTAGTATGTGACAAGATGTACCCAGGGCCCGGAACTTAAATTTGACTGGTGAATTACCTATTGTGACTTCCACTACAGTTGCAGTGGAAACATGGCTTCAGACCTACCAGAGTAGCCTGACTGTAGCAGTGTAAAACCTGCAATTTCACCTGTCTAAATAAACCCTTTGACAGGTCCAACCCTCCCTTTTAAATATGAATAAGTCACCCCTATGTAGACCTTGTAGTCCACAGGGTAGGGTGCAGGGTATTTAAAAGTAGGACATGTAAAAATGTAATGTTATCATGTCCTTGGAGTAAAATGGCTTTTGGGTGATAGTTACTCCAAGGACATGATAACATGCAACAATAAATAGTTGCTTAATTATTTTTCTAGCTAGTCCGATTCCCAAGATACAGTATTATAATTGTTATCTGTTCTCAGTTTTCTATAGCTGTCCTATGCAGAAAAAACTGAGAACAGATAACAATTATAATACTGTATCTTGGGAATCGAACTAGCTAGAAAAATAACTAAGCAACTATTTTTAGCTGTTATTAAACATTCAATTCAATAGTGAAGTCGAATTTTTAATAAATATTAAGAAAATTACAATTTTAGAAAGTTACCTTTTCCCAGCCTGAAATTCCTAGAGGTTACATTTGCATTTGCTCTCCCACATCTGTCGGACAGTAATTAGCATTTGAATAGGTGTGCAAAAGGGGTGAAAAGCTTCTCAGGAGCTTCTCGTGCCAGGCATAAATGCAGCACTTCCAGGTACCCACTTCAGAACACTCCTGGACCTGAGGAAGAACTAAAGCGGACTGAACCTCCTGTTTGTGACCTCATAGAAGCCCTGGAGGACTTGACCTGCTCCCTCTTTTGTACCCAGGACAAAGGAGTGAGTGGACTCCAAGGGTCATAAGGCAGACCTCCTGCTACAGTTACAGGGACACAACAAGCTACAAGAGGCCTTTTCCTCCAACTGTCCAGCTGAATAGTGGCAACTGGAACTGGACAGGACCCTGCTGTTGGCTTCTGCCTGACACCCTGTGAGTATCCCTTGAGGTCCTGGGGGGCTTTAGTAGTGTACTCCTGTTTAGTAGTGTACTCCTTCACCTCGCTGATCTCTCCTTAGCCAACCTCAAACCCCAGCGGAACTCCACCCCCCTCACACCACAGAGCCCCCCATGCACCCACTACCGCTATCCCAGAGACTCCTCCGCCCTCGCAAGCAACTACTCCACCTCTCGGAGAAAGAAACCCTAGCTCTCGTCCTCTCCTACAACTCTACACCTGACACCCCAAGTCCGCTAGACCTCACTGAAGAGGAAATCCTTGCCATCCTCCGCGACTTCAACTCTACCCCAGCTACCCTTTGTCCTCTAGTCATGAGTGACGAACATGCCATCTGCACGGTCACTATCAACCCCAACAGATCGGCTACCCTCCGCAACAGATGCGTGGTCAAAAGCAACCTAGCGCCAGTTCTCCTGTCCGCCCTGACTCCCAACACTCCCTCCGATCCCTCTCTATCTGGTCTCCTAATCAATTGCCGATCGCCCTTTAAGCATGCCGCCGATATTGCTGATCTCATCCTGAACAAAAACTTCGACTTAGCAATTCTAACAGAATCTTGGCTCAACGATTCCTCATCTCCATGCCTGGACCTCTTAGTCCCTCCCAACTACAACATTGTAAGACTGGACAGGCAATCTAGCAAAAAAGGAGGAGGCATTGCATGCATCTACCGCTCTAACCTCCTTGTCACTGAACTTCTGGCGGATACCACTGACTCCTGCGAATACCTCGCCCTTTCCATTTGCAGCAACTCCACCCAACTGTGCAATTTTCACATCTTTTACCACCCCCCAGGCATGAACGACTCCTTCACTGACCATCTCATGGAACTCATCACAGCTAAGATCCCTTCCAACGCTAAAGATATTTTCCTGGGTGATTTCAACCTGCACTGGAACGACCCCAAGGATCCTCATGTCAATGCCATCAAAGACCTCTTGGCTGATCAAGCCCTGACCCAAGCCTGCTCACTCCCAACACATACGAAAGGGGCCACCCTTGACTGGATCATCTCTAAGGAATCAACAGTCAAGCTTATCTCTATAGACCCTTGTGACTGGTCTGACCACCACGCCATCGCCTTCCTACTACCTAGCACCCTCAAGACAAGGGCACCGCAACCAGTGATTCCTAAACGCTGGGTCAGAGACACTAAAAACCTGGACCCCAGGGAACTTGAAGCTCGCTGCAAATCAGACCTCCCCCCCCCTCGCATACCAAAACGGTCAGTGACCTCAACGATCACTACTCTACAACTATATCGAACATTATGGATGACCTAGCCCCACTAAAACTAAAGAGAATCCAAATCAAAGACCGGAACCCCTGGTTCACTGGATCCCTCAACAATGAGAGAAGAGCCCTCCGACAATCCGAAAGAATCTGGAGACAGCACCCCTCTGTAGCACATCTAAAGATTCTCCGCCAGGCCAGAAATGCTTACAACAGGAACATCATCAACTCAAAAAAAGAATTCTTCAGATCTGAACTGGTGAACGCCAAGAACAGACCCCGCAAGCTCTTCGAACTGGTCAAAAACCAATCCAATAAACTGGCCAAAACCGCGAAAGAAACCCCCAAGTCTTTAATATCATCAGAGGAATTCTCCTCCTTTTTCGCTGACAAAGCCACAGCCTTAGGAAATGAACGTAGTGCCGCCACATACTCTCTATTCCCTCCAGACCTGCCTCCTCTTCCGGCGCTGCCCCCACAGACTTCACCTAAAAATCAAGCACTCTGGACCGATTTCAAACTCTATGACGAAGACTCTGTCGCTAAAATCCTATCGACCCTAAACCCGAACAACCATTATAATGACCCTCTCCCCCCAACTGCCTAGCGGCCGCCGCCCAGTTCATTATTCCTAGCTGGACTGCAATAATCAATGCCTCTCTGCGGCAGGGATCCATTCCTGACTCTCTGAAAGCCGGCCAAGTCCTCCCCATTTTGAAAAAGCCGTTGCTGGACCCAGCTTCCCCCAACAACTTCAGACCTATCTCCAACATCCCTCTCTTAGCTAAAGTGTTGGAGAAATGTGTACAACAGCAACTAAGTCAACACATCAACAACTTCCACCTACTTGATGACTTCCAATCTGGATTCAGACCCGGGCACAGCACTGAAACGACCATGCTCCACATCGTTGACGATGCCGTCCAAGCCCTTGACCAAGGGAAAACCTGCCTCCTAATCCTCCTAGATCTATCCTCGGCCTTCGACATGGTCAACCATGTAAAACTACTCGAACGCCTCAAACTCAGGATGGGATTGGATGGCTCCGTTCTAGAATGGTTTAGGTCTTTCCTCCAAAACCGATCACAGAGATTCCTAATCAACGGCAACCTATCAGCTCCCTCTCCGGTCACGGTTGGAGTCCCTCAAGGATCAACCCTGTCCCCTACCCTCTTCAACCTTTACCTTGAACCTCTTGCTGAAGTTCTACGCACAGCGAATATCTCCTACCATATGTATGCTGACGACACTCAGATCTACATCAAATCCTCATCCCTCGAGGAGATTCTCTCCCTGAATGAGGCCCTGAAAGTGACTGTCCAATGGCTCACCTCCAATCAACTCAAACTCAACGCAAAGAAAACAGAATTTCTCCTAATTTCCCCCCCAAAAACCAATCCCGAGATGCAGACATGGATTAAGGCTATCACAGCCTTAGACTGCCCACCGACCATCGTGGACTCGGCCAAATCTCTGGGAATTACCCTGGACAGCAATTTAAACATGCAGGACCACATCAACGCGATGGCCAAATCAGCCAGATTCCACCTGAGCTACCTTAGGAAACTGAAACCCTTCCTCGACACTGCCGACCTAAAAATGGCAGTCCAAGCACTTGTCATCTCCAGACTGGAATGTGGCTGCTCAACACTCTCGGGTTTACCTAAGATCTCCCTGGCACCTTTAAAAGCCTGCCTCAACACTGCCACCAGACTTCTTACCAGCTCAAGAAAATTCGACCACATTTCTCCACACCTGAAAGCTTTGAACTGGCTTCCTCTTGAGGCTAGAATACAGCTTAAACTGGCCTGCATCACACATAAGGCCTTATACTCAAGCTCCCCTGCTTATCTTGCACAGAACCTTGTGGTATCCGGAGGAATCAGAAACTCCTGATCCGCCAGAGACCTCCTGCTACAACCTGCACGCTTCCGGAAAAAAAACCTTACAATCGGGCATTCTCTGGGGCCGCTCCAAGAATATGGAACTTTCTCCCGCCCACCATCAGAAGAATCCCTTCTCTGACACGCTTCAAAAAGGAGGTCAAAACCTTCCTTATGGGTAAATTCCTCGGTTAAATGTTGCCTCCAACCAGCACAGAGACCCTGATTCAACTCCTGACTAGCGCCTCCCCTCAGATTACCTAGTCACCTCTCCTAGAAACCTGGGGACTTGTCTCGAGCAACTACAAAATGCAAACTGTACATACGTGTCCTCTATCCTTTATATATCCCGCACCCTGCCTCCTTTTACCTTTTGTATATTAATGTGATTCCAAGCCTATTGTACATTCCTATGTTGTCCTGTAAAGCGCTCTGATACCCTAACGGGTCAAGTTCGCGCTCTATAAAACACTAAAATAAAAATAAATAAATAAAAAGTTAAATTGGGACTCAAAGGACTACGTCAGAAAGTAAGACCTTTGACCAGTACGAACCTGGTTGTTGTATACGACTCTTGTTCCATCACGGTCAGTGTCAAATTGTACCTAGCTCTTGGTCTACAGAGACCATTCACTATCTTTGGCACTTTGTGCTCTTGACACTATTTGTACTTAAAAACAATTTAAATTACGATCTCTTGTTCCTGTCATTGGATTTTTGTCATTTGGTGTCATGTTGTTCATTACATTTTGCTTATTTTTTTAATTTGGTTTGGGATTTTTATTGTTTTGCATTTTGCCATTATTACTGTTTTTTTATTACTGCATGATAAATTTACACATTTCCCTAAGTTAAGCCTGTCTACTCTGTGACATAGCTACCAGGGGGCTGAGCTCAGGCTAACTTAGTGACCTTGAGGGTTCACTGACGTGGGATTGTGATTGTACTTTGAGGTGGGTAGTCAATCCCCCCAAAATAATAATCTACTTTCTTACATATTTGATGATAAGACTGTGGAAGCCATCCAAAATAAGTGTTTAAAATACATGCTATGTCTTTAATGACAATGTGCTTGTGGGCAATTCTCGAGTGGTGTAAGAAATCCATAGCAGCGTAAAAAGTCTGACTGCAATGGCTGAAACACGAGAGAATAAAATGTTAAATGCCTTCATGTATCACACATTATCTTGGTGCTTACTTAGTATAGATGGACATACTGTTGATCCTAGCACCTGCATGGTGTCTCACTGTGGTGTGATGATGCTGTGAAACACCAGGAATCAGAATTTACTAATTTATCCGTCTCTCCTGTTCCAGAGTTTGGATGTATCTAAGAGCCATCTTGAAACTGTAGATATCCTGAGATATTCCAATCCCAATAAAAGGTAAAACACCAATTGTCCTTGTGGCATGAGGGCTTCTAAACCTCTCACAATACCTGAAGAGTCTAGGAAACCTACCCAAATCTGATCCAAATAATCATCTGCATTGATCAATGCACACCTATAGCATTCAAAAGTGGCTTATACTTTAAGAAAGCCAGAATCGGAAATTCCAGATATCTATGTCTATACTGTTCCGAAGATTTGATCAAATGCAGCACCATGTTAGAAAAATTCAATACCTTGTAATGTTTAAATCTTCCAAGACCTGTACAGTCCTGAAAATCAAAATTTTACATGTCGCCCACCTTTGTATGAACAAAGAAGCTACTTGTGAACTATCTAGAAACCGGTAGTTCTATCTTTTAACAAAACATGATCTAAACACCATATAAAAAACTGATCAATCTAAATATGGAAAAGTCTGATGATAATATGATGATAATTGTTAGAAATGGGGTCTCTAGTTGGCAGTGGTTTGTACCCTGTCCGAGAAGGGACCCTCACTGTAGTCAGAGTAAGGGAGTCACACAGCTAAGATAACCCCTGCTCACACCCTTGGTAGCTTGGCACAGAGCAGTCAGGCTTATCTCAAAGGCAATGTGTCAAGCATTGTACACACACTCACACAGTAACACAGTGAAAACACTACAAAAGGAGTCCACACCCGTCAGAAAAATAACCAATATTTATATGAATAAAACAAGACCAAAATGACAAAAATCCAACATATACAAGTCAAAATATTACTTTTAAAAGGTTAGGCAAATTTAGTCCTTAGAAATCAATGGATGGACTTGTTTAGGACAAAGTAACTTAGATGCATCACAAATCAAAGACGATGCGAGGCGCAGGGGAGGTGAGAGTTGAAAAAGTAGGTGATGCGTTGGTTCCGTACTGCTACAGGGGAGGTGAGGCATTGGTTCCTTACTACTATGCAGGAGAGGTGATGCTTCGTTTGGGGGCACGATACGTCACTTCATTACTGCTGTGCCATGTCAATGAAGAAATCGATGTGCTGGGACGAAGCGTCGAAAATCTAGTCGCGCTGCATCGGTTTCGCAGCGATGAAGCAGGCGCTGTGTCGGAGTCGAAGTGGTGTGTCACGGACTTCGGAGATGCAGTGCTCAAAACTCACACAGAGGCAGTTCCTTTAATGAACTGTGACTGAAAGCTGGGGCCCGTGTTGTAAGCCATGGTCATTGCGTCAAGCAAGGACCATGCTCCGGTGCTGGCTGTGGCGATGCGGTGAGTTTTGCAGCAATGTTTCAATTTGGAATGACGCTGGGAGTTGATGTATGGATTTTCTTCTTGAAATCACCAGAATTCACTTCCAAGGACCCAGGACCTGGATTTGGCACCATTTGGCAAGTCAGGAGTCTCAGCAGAAGAGCCCAGGTACTGGCAGGTGAAGTCTTTAATGGCCCTGAGACTTCTTAACAGGAGGCAAGCTCAACTCATACCCTTGGAGAACCTTGGAAGTTGAATGTAGAAAGCAAAGTCCAGTTCTCTCACTCCCAGGACAGAAGCACCAAAGCAGCAGGCCAACACAGCAAAGCAAATAGCGAAGTGGCAGTCCCTCCTGACAGCTCATCCAGCTCTTCTTCCTGGCAGAATGTCCTCAACCCAGAAGTGTTCTGAGGATATGGGGTCACAGGTCCAGTACTTATACCCATTTTAGTCTTTAAAGTAGGCAAACTTCATAGGAAAATCTGTGTACTGCACAAGACCCTGCCTTTCCCTGCCCTGGCTCCAGATACACTACAGGGGGGTGAAGATGGCTTTGTGTGAGGACAGGCACAGCTATTCAGGTATCAGTGTCAACTCCCCACCACTCTAGCTCAGAAAGACCCATCAGCGTGGTAAAGGGCCATCAGGATATGCAGGGCACACCTCAGCTCCCTTTGTGTGACTGTCTAGAGTGAATACACAAACAACCCAACTGTCATCCTAACCCAGATGTATATTCAGCAGACAGGCAGAGGCACAGAGTGGTTAAGTAAAAAAATGCCAACTTTCTAAAAGTAAAAGGAACAATTGATGTTTAAGTGGGTGTATGAGTGTGTTAGTGGGTAAGTGAATGGCTATATGTTGATTGGTTGTTTGGCTACCTCTATGGTTGTCTGGGTGTCTGTGTGTGTGGGTGAGGAGGTGCGTGACTGCCTGTATGGATGAGTGAGTGGGTGAGTCAGGCCTGTATGGGGTAGTGAATGCATGTGTGAGAAGCTGTATGGGTGAGTGAGTGTCTGTATGGCTGTGTTGGTGATTGAGTGCTTGCGTAAGTATGTGTGAGTAACTGGGTATGTGAAAGGCAGTATAGGTGAGTGACTGGGTATATGAGTGACTGTATGCATGAGTGAGTGAATGTGAGAGCGGCTCTATGGATGAGTGCATGCTTCTGTCAGTGACTGTATAGGTGAGTGACTACATGTTACTATTTGTATGAGTAAGTAAGTGGGTGTGTGTGTAACTGTTCGGGTAAGTGGCTGTGTGATTGACTGCATGGGTGAGTGTCTACGTGTGTGAGTAGTTCTATGGGTGACTCACTCAGTGTGTGAGTATTTGTATGGGTGTATGAGTGGATATGTCAAAGGCTGTGTTAGTGAGTGAGTGGGTGTATGAGTGGCTGTATGGGTGAGGGAGTGGATGTGTGCATAGATCTATGAATCAGTGAATGGGTGTGTAATTACTGGTATGGCTCTGTGAATGGGTTTGTGAATGGTTGTGTGGGAGTGGCAGTGGGTGTATAAAAGATTCTATAGGGGTGTGACTGGATGCGTCAGAGATGCTGTGGATGATGTCATCACTGATGTCATGAGTGATGTCATTTGAGATGTCATCAGTGATGTCACTAACCATGTCATGAGTGACGTACTGTGTGAGGTCATAAGCAGAGCATTGCAAGGGCGTGAGTTATAGTCAACTCAGGTAACTATAATGGCTGAATTTCTCTGGTTTTGTATGAGTAAAATCTGACCCTAACTATAATGTCCCTGTAACCTTTGTTTTTTTGTGAATTTCTAAGATGTTTTTAATTCTATTTGCTAACTATAACATCCTTGTAACCTTTGGTTTTTCCAGTGAATTTCTAAGGTTTTTTAAATGCTAATTCCTAATTATAAATAAGGCTCCTTGTTTTCCGTTTTTACTGATTTTTACAGATAAATACAGACAGAAAACCATTTATTTTCTTGTCTGTATTTATTTTTAAATGTGGATAAAAATGGAAATTGTGTGCTTTTTGAGTGATACTGAACACACTTTGCCAGTTACTGACTGCCAGGCCAGTAACTGT
Organism: Calotriton arnoldi; assembly: GCA_963921515.1. Classification (NCBI taxonomy): domain Eukaryota; kingdom Metazoa; phylum Chordata; class Amphibia; order Caudata; family Salamandridae; genus Calotriton; species Calotriton arnoldi. The sequence continues at coordinate 646,875 of CAWUFW010004202.1, forward strand.
GTGGATTGATAGGTAAGGGTGTTAAAAAAGAAAGGAATTTTAGTAAAGAGGCTTAAACAGCAGCAGATATGTACAAGGTTGATAATGATATTTGCATATATTTTCATATAAGTGCACTGATTTATCTTCTGCGGGTGTTCATATCACTGAAACCTGGAAAGCATTCAAGCATGACTGCATATTTATTGGTTAAATAAATGTGGAAATATACCAGTTTCAGCTTTACTTTTTTCACAAAACCAATAATAAATATGGATAAATACAGATAAAGTTGACAATAAATAAATATGGATAAATACAGACGGGAATGACAAAAAAATAAATACCATAAAACGGGAGTCCTAATTATAAAGTCCCTGTAACCTTTGGCTTTTTCAGTGAATTTCTAAGGTTTTTTAACGAGCACTCACGTTTGCAGAGTGGTGGAGAAAGGGGGCTGGGCCTCCAACCAGCTCTCAGGAATTCCACTGCGTAGTACTATCAGGAGGTACCAGGAGGGCTTCTTGGCCCCCAAGGTTCCTCTGGAGCCAAGAGGACTTTATCCCCTAACTAGTAGTGTGCCGGGAGGCACGTTTGCAGAGTGGTGGAGAAAAGCATTTTGGGACCCCCCTTTTTCTCGGCCCCCGCTTGACGGATCACCCCAAATTTTTCAAGACAGGAGCTCAAGTGACTGGCGTATTAGTTTTGAAAATGTTGCGAGGATTTGTCAAACAACGCCAAAGTTATTGCCAAATGAAAAACGCTCTTCCTGTGGAAACTAGGTCCTAACTATAACTACCTACTGGCGATATATATATATCACACCACTGCTCTTAATTTTTGCTTTTTCACTGTTCCATTAAAGGTGTATCCACCCCTCTGAGAGATGCTGGTGATATTTTTTTATCTTTTTCAACCTGCTGCACTGCATGTTCCATTAGGCATAAAGCAGTTGTTCTGACAATTGTTGATACTGCCCTGATGTAAAGTGTTAGCTTCAAGAAGTGCTGTACTGTTTCAATGAAAGCAAAGCAATTGTTCTGATAAGTGCTGGCACTGTCACAACGAAAGTACCATCACTCTACTAGAAAGTACTGACCTGTTCCAAATATAGCAGCCCTTTAAATAAGTGTGAACTGTCCTAATAAAGGTGCAGCACACATACAGGAGGGACTCCATTAATAAAAACATCAAAGACTTGTCGAGAAGACTGATGTCTCAATAACCATAGATGAGTCCTGCTCTGAAGTGCAGGGAGAGTGCCTCATTGAAGGTGTATCATTCCTTCTCACAAGCGGAAGTGCAGAAGAGGAACTGCAGCCAGTAGGTGCCCATTAGTGGTTAAAGTGCTGCAAAGTGCCCTGAAGCAGCTTGATGTAGCAATCACCAAACAAGTGGACAATGAGTGAAAAACATCCCAGTGTAGAGCGCACAGAAGAATGGAGATGGACATGAGGGCAGGGATCACAGCTCACACTGCTGTAGTCACAGAGAGAGAGGTGTAAGAGACACAACTAGACAAGACAACACAATCTTAAACTAATGAAACAACACGAGGAAATGAGGCACGCAAATATACAAAAAATAACGGGTTGGAAAGAATAAAGTACATAAAACTTCATTTAAGATACAGTACACAGAAGGGATAGACTGACAAGTTTTTCACGTGCAAACGGCATAAAGTGCATAAAATAGAAGACAACGTAGGCGGTATACAAGCAACCTGAGGTTTTCTGCCTTAATAAACACAGCAGTGCTTTCAGTTGAAGCGGAGTTTGGTAGACTTCTGTGGTGACCAGAATGAAACGTGCAACCAAGACCTCTTGATTTTAGTAAAACTGCGTGTAACATATACTTAATATATAATGGTTTTCAGCCGGTCCTTTCCATCCACTGGCAGGGACGCAGCTACCAATGGTGCAGCCGGTGCTATGCACTGGGGCCCATGGATGAGGGGGGGAGGTATACAACAACAGCCTCCAGAGCCCTGAGAGGGCACCTAAATAACCATGCTGAAGTTCCAACGTGAAGTAGCGTTAAAGAGGACTTTACATTTGATATATTCCTGTCACATGTGCTGTGTTCAAAGACAGAGGTCAAATGTCAGTCTAGTCTTCTGACACAGTGTGGCTTATTCTTTTAAAACGGAGACTAGTGTTTACTTTTCTTTTCCTTACTGCAAAGTGTGAGGATTTTGTAAAGTGAACTATGTGAAACCTACTGGTGTGAAAAGAAAGACTGTAGGATGTATTTTTCTTCTACATCAAACTAAATTTAATTACCTATAAATGAACTGTACAAATATTACAAAATAAATAAACAGAAAAGCACAAATGAAGTGTTTTTTCTAATTCTGAAGCGTGATGGAAACAAAGATTTTAATTGCGTCAAAGCAAATTAGGAATCTTTATTTGGTGATGCGCAAATGGCACATTTTCGCTGAAACCCAATTTTTCACACATTATCATTTGTGTACTATATAGTTTTATCAGTAAAACTGTATATCTGTGCAAATGTAGTTGTTGTTACAATGGAAAACGTGCTGTCTGTAAATGACTACGGCTTTAGTACTATTTTTGCGACAATGGTGTGTTCCTAAATGCACCAGCTACATACTAAACCCTTTCCACTCTCCTGCTGAATAAGCATGGCTCATTTGCGACACTTGTTCTTTGTATGATGCGTGGATTTTTCAGATTCCCTATGAGTTCGGTGATGTAACATTGACGGCAGCACCGCTAGTCAGAAAATTGTTCCAGCACCATTTCCTATTTAGGTCACAGATGCTATTACAGCACTGGGAGCTTGCTGTTAGATCAGTCCGATACCCTCAGCTGCAGGAGTCATACTCCAAGCAGGAAAATCTACTGAGGCACCTGCTGGGGCACTGTGAAGGTCTGATTGTGTGCACACTGAATGGCCGAGCAGTGCACATGTTCACTTTTGTAAATGCAGAGTGTGCCATTCGGCCTTGGCTGCCAGCTGCCATTAGAGGTCAAAGAAGACGTTTATGTACATGCTGCTTCATGGCTTCTAGAGACAAGACACTCACAGTAATCACTTTGTTCAGCCTTATGAGTTAACACCAGACAATTGCATTTAGTAAAAGAATATTGCTTACTTATAACAGAGGGCTGAAACTGGAAAAATGAATGATATGAGGGTTGTTTGTTTTATTTTATGCTAAAAAATGCACAGGTAACTTTAAACAACTTCTTGGGGTCACTAATGCTCAATTCTTCCTTACTGAAACCAGAAGTGGTAATAGCTATCCTTCTGAGACCGTGGAAACCGGCCAGAATCTCAGAAAGCAAGATGTTGCTCCCTAGAGCATGATATTAAGAGAGAGGAACTCGAGTAACTGTTATACACAGTACTGCAGTAGAGGTGGGTAAGCTAACAAATTAACAGGGAGAGCCAAGTTAAGGATTTGTCTAGACTCCAAGAGCCCATCTTGGCCACGAGAGCCCAGGCATGAACTGAGCGATAGGAATATTTGGTATGGAAATCGTGCAACAAATATTATGTAAAAATATGATAAAGTGCCTTCAAAGTTCAAAAAGTATGTTTCTTTGACAAGCGTTTCACCTTAGTAAATTAAATTATATCACTGCATTGAGACACCAATATCATTTGTGAACTTAGAGGCAAATCAGTTATTATGTGCACCCTATATGTGGACTATATTCTTATGTTACATGGAGCAACATTTTAGTCCATTAAGTGACACACAAAAGAGATTTATGTACAGCACACATCCTCACATATTTCAAGGTTTTCTCGAAGGCAGTAATGAAAATATATAAGGCATTATAAAATAATTGCCTAGGATCACACAATTTGGTCAAATGGCCAAGTCGGGATTGATCCTAGGTTTTTTGGTCTCACATTGTGCAATTCAGCCACTAGATTGGTATTGCTTTCTTGCTCCTGTTTGTCATTAAAGTTTAATGCTTTGTCTTTCATTATTGGTGTATGAGGGTCGAGCGTGGGTAGCAGGCAGAAGCCACAAGAAAACTCAGCTCACTTTGAACTTGAGGGCTCAAGAGGACATCGGGCCAAATCAGAACCTGGCATCTGGCTTGAGCCTTTCATGGTGGATTCACCTCTATATTTTACTCTGGGTATTCTGTGCCTGACATGCACTTAGATGCTGCTGCTAGTATGACCATCTGTGAGGTGGGTGAGGCGAGCTTACAATGATGCCACATGCTGCACATTGTGTGTGTGTGTGTGTGTGTCTACACAGGGTTGGACTGCTGCTGCAGATGCTGTCTTTGTTTTGTGCATGCGAGGGAAGCTTGTATTATTCCTGATCAGATCAGTAGGTGTTTTATGGGTGTGAGAGAAATGTGTTTTCAGAAAACAGGTACAGCACAGAAAGGTGCTGTACCTGTTTTCTGTGTGGAAATCTTGCTATGCGAGAGTCAAGCTTGCGCTCATACACCCCAGTGCTGTTCCTTACACTTGTACCAAATTTGAAATGGTGCTTGTTTGTTGTGTCTATGAAAGTTGTTATGGTGCAGCCCAGTGGCATTCTGTTCAATGTCTTTGAAGGAAGCTTGCAGTGACCTTGCAGTACTACACTTGTTCCATGTTTGTGAAGGAAGGTTGCACTGGTTGGCCCTGCAGTAACACACTTGTTCCATGTCTTTGAAGGAAGCTTGCACTCGTCCTGCAGTGTCGCACTTGTTCCATGTCTTTGAATGAAGCTTGCACTGGCCTGCAGTACCACATTTATTCCATGTCTTTAAAAGAAGCTTGCACTGACTGCCACTGCAGTAGCACACTTGTTCAGTGTCTTCGAAGGAAGCTTGAGCTGGCTGGCACCGCAGCACAACACTTGTTCCAAGTCTGTAAAGGACACTTACACTGGTCCAACAGTATCACACTTGTTCCATGTCTTTCATGAAAGATTGTGATGCTCTTGACCAGTGCGGTATGTCTTAGGCATATGAGCCAAGGACCCCCTGCACTCCTGTTCCCTGTGCTCTATGTATTTCAGTGTGTTTTAGATCTGGCCAAAAGACTGCTTTAGCTGTCTCACCAGTCTCATGTTTTCTTAATATATAATCTTGTATAGAGAAACTGGGCTGTAGGTAAGCCCACTTCAGTTACTTATCAGTGTCAGAAATGTGGTTTCTGGTTGACTAGGGTATGCACCTAAGTCAGGCAGAATCCACCACTCTAGTCAGGGCAAGTAAGCTACACACCAAAGATAACTTGTTCTCACCCTCTGGTAGCTAGGCGCAGAGCAGGCATGCTTGTCATTAGAGGCAATGTGTTAAGCATTTATGAAACACATTCATACAGAAACACAATGAATACACCACAAAAGGGACTCCACACAGAATTATATAAAAATATAGATAGTATATTGTACAAAAACAAGACCAAATTGACTTGAATCATGAATACTGCGCATACTATGCAAATACCACGATAGTACTCGTTATCCTTGACAATGCAAGAATCAAAATGCAATGCACCAATAAATGCTTTGCAAGTTACACAGGTTCTTTTAAGAGACACTCAGTAATTTTGCCGTAAGACAACATGAAGCAATAAATACTGTGTGAATTATGCAGTAGTCAACATTGCCTACATATCACTTTAAATGTAACCCCCAAAGACGTCCCCAGGTAGGCATTTGTAAAGTAGAACAGCAGAGATATCTACAAAACATGGGGCATAGGAGCACTTGCTCTCCTATTAGGTCTTCTACGGTACATTCTGTGAGACCGTGATCAAACCAGAGGTCTTTCCCCACTGGAGCGGGGAAAGAACAGCACTCCTGGGTCCTTCACTGGAAAACGTATCATTACCATGGTAGATTAAAATCCAGCCGCCTACCCGTGTAGTGCAGCTGCCATCAATTACTGTGCCTTTTCTCTGTGGTGAGTGGTTCCTTCACTGCCCACAAGTGCTGCGCAGTTACCCTGGGGCACAGAGTCTTGCTTTGGGTGTGGCCACACGCTGTGGAGTTTTGCTCCCTGGGGGCAGGTAGGGGCCGCGCTGATCTGATGTCTCCTCATTGCCTCTGCAACGTGTGTGACCCAAAGGCTGCTCATTGACTTGTGCCCGCACTGCCTGTTTTGTGCCAGTTGGGACAATAAGGAAACGCCGTCCACTGGAGAGTCATGGTCGACCCAGCCTCCACCTCTGAAGTGGTGCGAGTTGCCAGAGGTACACGCCAGTCCTGGGGCATTACCTGCCCCCCTCCCCCACAAAGCACTCTCCACAGTACAAGAGGCACTACATGTGCTTCTCACAATCAGGGTAATGTGCTCAACACGCTCTCCGACCAACGGCTCACCCTCAGCAAAAACAGCAGTGATGTTGCAAAAATTGAATCCATTAGGTTGCTGGGATTCGAGGCAACTGGAGAGGGGAGCAAGCCACCCAGCCCCTGGAGAACACTGGAGGGCATGAAAGCAGGTAGGCAGGCAGCAGGCCACCACATGAGGCAGATTGCAAGGTGGCAGTCTCTTCAGCAGCCTTCCTGTGTGGGGGCTGTCTGGAAAGTATGCACCAAGTGCGGTTGTTACCTAGCTCAGATGTGTATTGGAGTCAGGCGGTAAAGCACAAAGAGTCAAAAGCACAGAGAAATGCCCACTTTCTAAAAGTGGCATTTCTAAAATAGTAATGAAAAATCCAACTACACCAGTAAGTAGGATTTATTCCCACTATTCTAAACATATCAAACATGGCAACGCCACTCCTTTATGATCAGCAATTACCACTTAAAAGTATATAAGGGAATTCCCAATGATAATCTATAAAAGGAGTAGGCCTGAGAGCAGTGAGAAACAAAATAGGTAGTTTGTTTCTACCAGGAAATGCCATACGTAAAGGCACATGTCCATTCTTTTACTTACACAGCACCCTGCCCATGGGGCTACCTAGGGCCCACCTTAGCGGTGACCTATGTGTAATAAAAGTGGAGTTTAAGGCTTGGCAAGTAGTTTTAGATGCCAAGCTAACATGCCAGTAAACTGCGCACACAGGCCCTGCAGTGGCAGGCCTGAGACAGGTTTGAAAGGCTATGTCTGTGGGTGGCACAAGCAGTGCTGCAGGCCCACTTGTAGCATTTAATTTATAGGCCCTGGATATATAGTATAACACTGTAAAAGGGACTTTTATGTAAATCAAATATACCAAACGGGTATAAACCAGTCATACCATGTTTAGAGGAGAGAACACATGCACATTAGCACTGGTTAGCAGTGGTAAAGTGCCCAAAGTCCTAAAGTCAACAAAAAGAAGGTAAAAAAAAACAGGCAAAGCAAGGCAAAAAAAGTGGGGATAGCCATGCAGAAATGGCCAGGTCCCAACAATCAGACAGAGTGTTATTTCCATATTAGTTCAACCTTTCAGTATACAAATATTTGGGCAGTGGATACACCCTCTTTGGCCATTGGCTTTGTTTCCAGTGATTGCTTCTGCCTATTAGACAACCACTGGTCTTTAGGATGTCAGGTAGTAACAGTATTTTGCCTGCTTACTCTGTCTTACTCTGCTTCCAGAGAATTCCGACCACTTGAGATATTTCCTTTAGTTTATCTCCCAGTAGCTCACCTGCAATGCAGACTAGTGCTAATTAAATTATGAGAGTAGCAGCAGCTCTGCTGCCATTGCTACTGGACCACAACTTTCTTAGGCCGAACACTAGGCATCACTGCTGCAAGTTTCAAAACCAAGCCACCATCTTGAAAAGGTATTTGGCATATTCTATCATTCTTTACTGTTCCAAGATGGCAGACCAGTGCAAAGATTCACTTTTTAAAACTTTTTATTGAAGCACATGCCCTCACATTTAGTTGGCATATTATTCTTTTGCTTTTCTTTATTTGTTTCGTTATTTATTTTAGCATATGGTTTTACTAAAAAGACAACAACCGCCTTGCTTTTTAGAAGCAAAGGTGGACCTTCTTTGGATGTCAAGACTCTTCCCTGCAAAAGTCCACAAAGATCAGACTCACATTGTCTGCAGTGCTGGTCAAAGTGTGGCTTATGTGTAATTAGATAACCTCATTTGATATTCAGGCTTCAGTGTAGCTTACTTCAAGAGCTTGGAAATAGACTAATGGACGATGCACCAGATACTTAGCTGCACCAGACACTAGTGGACCTATGCACCAGATACTCATGCCACCACCTGTCCAAACTCTGCTCCTCCCTAGTGAGCAGTGTACCTTTGTGCAAGCAGTGTGCTTGAATGAGTACAGTGTAGTCACCATATTTTGTGAGTGCATTGTGAGTAATCTGTAAATGTAAGATTACCATTGTCTTTTGTGAGTGCAGGGTAAGTGGCCTACAGGTTGAAAATTGTGCCTGGGTGCTTGCAGAGTGAGGCATATGCGGCCTACAGGTTGAACGTTGTGCTTGTGCGAGAGCAGAGTGAGTCATCTACCTGTGGGAGTGCAGTGTGAGGGATGTGCCTATGAGAGTACAGTAGTGTGAGTGTGGGGGCCCTGCATGTTATGGCTTAGTGTGCATGCACTGTGCACGGGCCAAACCTATTGGCTTTGGTAATACTTTTTGAATTGCTGAAATACACTCCAGGAAGTGGAAATACAATAGTATGTGTATGAGAGCGGTAGTGAGTTTTGGTATGACAGATGCAGACTCTATCAAAGGAGGTTGAGGATTGTTGGGTGCATTTGACAAATGGAAAAGTCACCCTAATGAGGGGGCCCAGTTACTATGCTTGTACTAGGGCCCATTGCAACCCAGCTATGCCACTGCCCACTGGTCTCTACTTGTGTAGTCAACATTTTTCATCCACCCACTACAGCATAGCACATGACGCAATGGGCCAGCCTACTTCAGCCATAGGCTAATGTCATTGTGAGTGATAGCACTCTGATCTTTCAAAAGAAGCACATCGGCACACCAATTAGTTTCCTTCAAAGCACGCCAGTACTATGTGTGCAATGTGTGCTTTTGGAGAACAGAAAAAAGTTCGCTCTTTTCCAATTTTTTCTATAATGGTGAGGGCCCCGCAGCTAACACAACAAGGTTTTATAAAAACGAAAGCAAAACAAAATAAGCATTAACAAAGCCAAACTGCTGTCAGCCAACTCCAGATCAATTGGCATTGCCAATGCTTGTTGTAAATTAAACTGAATGTATACTAGGAGAAAAAAGAGCAGGATTTAACTCAGATTAGAAGATGCACTGTTGTTTTTTTCTAGACAGTGCTTAATTTGTGAAAAAATGGCTACTAGCTGACAGGGCCGTAAGTTTTTCTTGGAAGGCTGCGGCCCACTCTGAAACCACCCACTTTGACAACTGGCGCAGCACCCCTTGTCTCATTTGTCCTACAGCAGGTGTTTTTCTATCTGAACTATCAAGTGTGGCTGTGGTTACCATTCTTGTGCTTGGAAATTGCTCGTAATTACTACATAGCATTCATCACTGTGGCATTTGCCAATGACAACAAGTGTAAGAGGCAAATGGTATAGGAGCTGCTGGGGAGCAAGTTAACATGCTGCTCTGTGTGCCTCCGACAGGTCACGTATTCAAGAAGCTGCTGACCAACTCAGCATTTCATATGCTGATCTTCAATAAAACAAGTAACACTGAGCTAGTTGATAATAATTACAACAAATCTCCAACAGACAATATTATTTGCAGAATGTGCAGGCCTGCCAAGGGTCAGATATCACGTGTGACATTAATAAAATAAATTGATTTATACAGAGAGAGTAGGTGTTTAGTCAGGGACATTTTGTAGGTTCTTATAGCAATTCTGGTGGCCATTTAGAGTTTGTTGGGAGTAGGGCATCTGCCAAAAAGCGGTGGGTGTTTTGTCAGCCGCACCTGTGGTTCACCTGCCCATTAAGAGCTGGACGAATTGTCCAGTTTCTACCAACAGAGATTCAACTGACTACAATTGAAAATCTTTGACTGAAGGCCCATCTGAAAAGGACCTCAGTCAATGTCCAACAGAATGGCCAGATTCTTATTGCTACCTACTTGTTTCCTGTTTGGAATCGCAAGGGAAGTCCTGGTGATCCCTAATAGGATACAACCAAAATGACTCTCACGCATTGTGCTAGGGCCATTGATGATTTGTTATTCAATAACAGTCTTCCGCTTTCAATGTTTGTTATTGAAAAACAAAAAACTTTGCTTTGTTAGCAAATCAAGCATGGTGCCCACTTGGCAAATGATCCGCACTTTCAATGGATCCGCTAATTCAGCAGCTCTGCTCACAGCACAGCGATCCCCACCAGACAAGTTGGGATCTCTAAATCAGGTGTGTGGACCTCCACCAGGAGATTGGAGGCTATAGCTTCTCCCGACTTGGATAGTCACATGGGTGGAGCATGTGCCAAACTTAAATGACCCCTTCTGTATTGTCTGGGCATGTGCCATCTCTGAAATGTTCTTGAACTAATTAATCTGCAGCTAACAGTGTGTTTGTGCTGTTGACTAAAGTTTCTAAGCTGCCCTTTCTCACAGTGTGCTTCTTTCTTGTCTTTCAAATATATTCAAAACTCTCCTTTTGAGGGGCTAGCAGATGTAAAGGCATGGCCTCGAGCTACCGATACCATTGTCATCTTAACACTTCCTACTCAACAAGCTTGAGAATATAACAAACTAGATTCTGCCTCCAAGCATTTCATAAAGATGTCAATTGCTTACGGCCAAATTATTTAATATTGTTTTGACAAAGACAGTGTTGTTTGAAATGTTAGCACTACTCATATCATAATTGTTTATTTTTGAAAAGCCTTGATAAAGACCTGGGGTTTTGCCTATCCACTATGCACTGGAGTCTACTTTGCTCAAACATTTGAACACTGTGGCTGTGAAAGTAAGAAAGTCCACATTAAACATATTTGAAAGTATGACATGATTTAATAATAAAAGGTTAAATGATTTTACTTAAATGTTCATAGATGCATGAGAATGTGACTTGATAAATGGCCTTTGGAAGTGCAGCCATGATGCAATAAAATGACAAATGTAGCTTTCACTGGGTTTCCACATTAACATAGTTTACAAATATAAGCAGAAATCAGTCATACAAAAATGGAGAACTCAAGTTATTCCCAGACATATGTCTTGTTTTACATTCTAATCTTATACTTGCAGTTCTGTATTTCTAATGAGGAAAAGCAAAACAAATATGTAGCCAAACGAATCAGAATGAGCTACTCACTCCTGATATCATTTTCAGATCTCGCTTACATATGTTGTAAAAATTGTGAGGTAGTGTTTTTTCTTGAAAGCAATGTTTTTGCTGGTCCAAAGAAATATGTTTTAAACGGAAAAAATTAACATAGTCTGTGGCCTGACATGGGACACCGTTTGAGGCCTTAACTTAACTTTTGCATTAATCACATGCTGTAAGCAGTGCTTTCAGTGATTGCTTTTTTCTGTTGCATTCTGGCACTTGTAGTCTTGACATTTTCATTATGAATACTAAACTATATGCATGAAAATGGTAATGGCAATTGCAGCATTGCAAACACTTTTTTGTTTGCGATAACTTGTTAACTCAAAGTTTCAGACTTGAGCCCTGAAATGTCACACCTAGACACACTGCAAATATTGAAATGTCACTCATATAAATAAGGAAAACGTTGCACCTTTGAGTATGCCATGTAATGGAAAAATATATATTTTTATTTAGGCTTTTCAAACGTTACAAAAACCAAAGGAATTTCCAGTGAAGACAATTCGACCGAAAACATTTTGCAGAGGTTGAGGTTTCTTATTCTATATAGCTGGTAGTGGCAGCAGGATTACAAGGAGGGGTCTTCTTCTTGCGCTGGGGACTGGTCTTGGGCCATGCAGATGAGCAACTAGAATGTGCGCACCATGGTCACAATGAGCTGCAGTGCCATGCCATAATGTGCATGCATAGCAACACAGCCACGCAAGGATCACTCAATGACTGCATGGGTGCACATCGCTGGTCTGCAGTAGTGCAGGTGCAGAGCAAGGTCCACAGCGCACGCCCTTGAGGCTGTCATCTGTGGCACTACATATTGATGCCATATGAGGGAACAGGAGCCTACTTTGGTGAACGTGCACCTGGCTGCTTGCCTGCTCTAAGGGTCACACGGGTGCAGGGGCTTAGCTTAGTCAGTGAGATTCAGGAGGTGTGAATCTCACATTTCCCAACTAATCAAGTGGGAAAACCCAACACAGGCTTAGCAGACCCGATTCTGGGCCCTCAGACCCAACTACCAAGCCAAGTATGCATTTATTCGAGGAGAGTGTCACACCCCAAACACCCCCCCCCCCCCTCCTGAAGCTATGCCCCTGCATGGGTGGATACCGCGATGAATGGTAGCATGTTGGATAACCAACAATGTATGCCTGTGTAGGGCTGGACTGGGAATACAAACTGGCCCTGGCGACTGCGTCGGACCGCCTGCGGCCGCCCCCAGTAACAAAAACGGCCCCCCGGGGTCCAAAACCGACCCCCACCCAGGTAGCCCAATGGGGAAACGCCTGGTGCCCGCTACGGCCAGTCCGGGCATGTGGCACATGAAACGGCCTACATAAGCTATACCCATTTAACTGAGCCTATATTAGCTTATGAGAAGTGGTCCAGTCACAACAGGGCAGGTACGAGCTGCTGGCCAATCCCTCTCCTATGGGTGTGTGACGCAGTGAGTGGCAAGTCATAGGGCAGCCTTCGCCCGACTGCATAAGCAAAAATTAAATTGACAAGATGGCTGACTTGGTGAGAAGTCACATTTGCAAGTGCAACCCATGGTGACAGAAAGTGTCTTTTGCCCCCAAGAATGAGTGTCCATGTCCTGCAGCAACAAATCACAGCACAAATTAAGCTAGTTGTTAGCAATAAAAGTTTTTATATAAAGTCAAAGTACTTTGAGTAGCTACGAAATGCACAAGGCATAGCTGAATTACCAAGAAGAGCTCTTTATCAACAGAAAGAGTGGCATGACTGTATTAAATTGATTCCAAATCAGTAATAAGACAGATTTTCCCAGAGGAATATTGAATCCATCATGGAGAAGTGCATGTTTTGGTGCGGTTTAATTTCTGTTATCTCTAGAAAATAAGTATTGAATACTAAATATAAGAATTATTGTAATTATTGCACTTCGTTTTCTTATTTCAATTCTTTTTAGTCTTCCTATTATTATTGCTATTATTGGGGTGGGGAAATATCTAGCAAAAGGGGTTGAAAACTAAATACTTGTGTGACAGTAAATGCTCCGATAAAGCAATAAAACATACAATAACATACAAGAAATCTGCTTAAAATCAGCTGTAAAATCCACAATATTGTTTACACCCTTTTTTAGTAGAACAACCGCCTCAAACACAGTCGCAGACCTTTTTAGTGAGAATAATTCAACGTACTACAACATCTAGCCCCGCCAACCAGAAATCATGATGTAATGGACCAATGAGAACCAAAGGAAACTCTGATTCCATTTCCAGTCATGAAAGACCCCTGTGAGCTTTCTTTTCTCTGATGATAGGTTTGGCATCAACAATCCCAGGCTGACAAAGTCACACCTAACAAATGGAACCGATGCGCCTCATTCAGTGAATCAGTCGTTGGACTGGAACACCACACATGACAAATGGCAATAAAAAGGAATTTTAAAACGACTACTAAAAAAATCTTGAAATCACCAACCCGCAAACCGGACTGCACGCCAACTACAAAGCAGCACACAAAAATGAATCATAAAACGTTAGTAATTTGCATTAATATGTTGGCAAGAGAATATCAGAGTCCTATAGTCACCACCATGTGGAAGCAATGACCATATACAACTGTGACTCAAATGAACAACACGGCTCTGTGCTGAGAATCTTCCCTGACATTCTGTTCACCTGTGAGTCAAGTTCAGGGACACTGTGTGGTGCACGTGGCGCAGTTCGGTGCTGGGCCAACTTTCTGGATAAGTATTTGAGCATATGTTTTCAACTTCACTAATGTTGTACACCACACAGCAGGGGCGTTTAAAAAAGTTATACAAAGTTGCACGATACTAGCCTTTGCAATATTACACACCCCATTTATCACACAGACCACATGGTATTGTTTTTAATAAAGACAGCCGAATTGCATATTAAGAAACTTACACTGCTTAGCATTTTTTAGGACAGATTAGGAAAAAAACAGCTGTGTCATGTTTTGTAATGTTGTTTTAAGACAATTGGTTCATATCTTCGAAAATGTAATTGAATGGATGGCAGCCTTACTTATCAAAGTAGCTGATAACTAGTCCATAAGGATTAATGCGACAATTCCTGGTTTACGGTATAAAGAGTAAGCTCAAATGTGCAAAAAAGAAAACCTATAAATCAGCATAAAAGTTTGTGCTGCACACTGAAATTATGTGGCTACAACCTGTTGAAGTCTGAGGCACTCAAACTGCGTTCTAACCACATCCAAGTGCCATAGAGACAATCTGATCTTCACTCTTTGACATGAAGGAAGACATATATCACAAGCCGCACACTCAGACGCACGCATGCCAACACACCCAGGCACGCTACTGACGTAAACTAGAAATTCTGGCCGTAGGTCTTTGGGCAATCAACCTGTCATACCTGAAAAAGGAGCAATTTGTGTGACATTTTGTTCTTAAAATGTATGTTACTGTCACAAGTTAGAAGTCACCAAGTCTAAACTGCAAAAGTGTGCACTTTCATCATCCAAATGGAATCCAAATACCCAAAGGCGAGGGCCAGAGGGAGGTCAAACTGAGCAGACATTGGAGGATTTATTAAAATGAGAAAACTGGAAAATATGTACATTCTGCTTCTTAAAGCAGGTCTGAGTCAGTTGGAATGGGAGATGGGAGTGAAAGAAAGTTGAAAGAAGGAATAAATCATGTCTATGACAATGTAAGAAAGGAAACAATGAGTTACGGCTTTGCCCATGGGGCTAGCTAATTATTACTGCAGTCACAGAAACTTCCTGGTGGCCTGATTTGGTGTCCTCCTTCCCCTTCTAGACATTGCTTACAGAGTGGACGGCACTACATGGTTAATTGAAGGATTCGGTTAGTCTATTCTGGGCTGGGGTAGCACTGATCAAGGACGGCCTCGCCTGTGCCCTGGTGTGATGCCAAGGGCAGCTTTCAGTGAATAGAAGTAAGAAGGTCATGTTTGGGATCCAGCCAGGTTCATGACTGTTCAAAAATGACACTATAGTCTACTGAGCCAACCCTCCTGATGTGAATGAACACAAGCCCACCTCACTTCCGAGTGCATGGCTCAGAGCATGTTCATCAATAACATATACATTGCAGATTTCCAGCTGTTTCTATTGGTTAGAAGCACTATAGCACACATGTAGCAAATCTTTTCAACTGTTTCTCTCTTTTTCTTTTTTGTTGTTCCAAAACATTGTAAATATTCTACTATCACCATTCCAGAAGATTTCTAGAGCAGTTGTAATGCCACCTGTGGAATATGCATTTTTTGATATAACTTAATTATGGGTATATGGTCGAATAGCGAAATTATCAACTACTGCATGGACTACCTGGGCTCCAATCTGAGTTCAACTGGTGCTCATGTAAAGCGCTCCAATACCTTCGGGTCGAGTTCGCAATATATAACTCCGCAAAAAAAAAAATTGTTCAGTCTCTTTTTGCCTGAAAGTACAAATACATACAGCATAATAGAGCTCAGTGAGTGGTCGCAATTGTGGAATCAATTACCTCTTGGACTGAGACAGATTAAACCAATTCTCCAACTCATAAAGGTCCATAAGACTTTCCTTTTTGTGTTAACTTTGTTGCTTTTACTTCCTACGTTAATTATGTGGTTCTTCATATCGGAAACGAGCCAATACAGTGATAGTTGCAAAGTATAAGAAGCAAATCAAATCAAACTCAAATATAAAATGCAAAACCACAATTGTACAGTGAGCTGCCCAGTGCTGTCCCAATTAAATGTCCATTCAGGCACATCATCACATCATGGTACCAGTAGACCTGACGCGGAACCATTCCATTCTACGTACACCATCAGATGTTCAAATTGCTTGTACCACAAAGGTCCTCTGCTACTCGTTGGAGCTACATCTGTGCTTTACCAAATATAGCATGACATTGACTTCTAAATTATTCATATGCAATTTTCAGAGTGAGCTGAAAGACGTTTTTACTTTAATGTGCCTAAAATGGTTTATTAAACCGTTGTAGAATGCTCGCTCAGATTGTTAATTTCAGTTCAGGCTGTAATGTGCACTGCAGTAGAGCTCTTTAGGTTTGCTATTAAATTTCGGAGGTTATAGGACAGATCACACATTAAATTTATGAACACAGCAGATAATTCCACTTTGTTGCACTCTTCAAAATGTCACCTTGTAATGACGCCAAAATGGGTCATTATGATTGTAAGTGTTGACATAAAGACCCCATTAGAGCAAAATGGTACTGTGCATAAGGTACAGTGGAAATGTTTTCACCCAATGCTGCAACATTCACTGAGTAACATTACCTAATTTGCTATGGTAATGGGTGGGCAGCTGCACACCTGCTTGTGCTACATCCACTCCCATTAGCCGCACCACACATGGTGTGAACTGCTGCCTACGCCTGCTCATCAGAGACAAGTCTCAGCAAATCTGCAAAAGAACCGGACGAGGGATGCTGCCTCAGCATTCAACTCTTTTGCATCCAGGATTGTCCATTACAAGGCATTGTTTCCCATCTGGACATGTTTGCTCTAGTATAGCCGTCAACACCATGGAAACTAAAATACTCTATCAAACTTAATTGAGCTCAATGTTGCGACAAAGGAACCGACCATATGTTGGCGGTTCCGCATTCCCAATTGGGATGCAACTGCACGTAGTGCGGTCAGAAACTTCAATTTTTCAATAGGAACTTGTGCGGCGGGCTGAAAACGCCTGCAGCACATGCTCCCACTGAAAAACCTGAAGTTTGTAAACATCACTGCACTGTGTGGCAGGCACTGTGCAGCTGCCACATGGTGCAGGGATGCTGAGGAAGCACCATAGGTGTCCCCCAGGCCATAATGCGGAGAGCCAGGGGGGGAAGGAGGCCCTGCTAGGCACCCCCAAAGTAATTTTCCGACAGCCAATTCAAGTTGGAAAGGCCGACTTGAAACCAACATTATAATCCCAACGGTGCAAACGGCATCCTTAAGGGATTATGGTGCCTTTCCGACTGACCGACGGGCTCCTTGAGCCCATCGGAACTGTGTCTTATTCCCCCACCGGTTTAAACCTACCATGTAGGGCGGAAAGCCTCTGACCAGCGATCGGAGGCTTTCCGCCCGATATCTTAATGAGGGCCTATTTCTAGAAATGCTTTCATCGTTGGCTGTCTCTGAAGACAAGTTTCACTATACACCGCTACACAACCTCTAGATACTTTTAATAACCTAGTGCCGCCATTGGAGGGCACTGCCAAACATAACTGAATTTCATCATCATACCATATTTTCTTGCTGTTCCATACTTAGACAGAATCATCAACTGGTATGGATAACACAGTTAGCTTAACATATTATCTGGTCCCTTTAAATGTAATTTATTCAGTTAGTTAAAACAAATATTAAACAATGGAGTAAAACTGTGCTCCATGAGGCAAACAGAAAAATAAATACAAATTAATCACGCAAGATAGCACCACTAAAGGAAACATGGAATTTAAATTAGACAAAATTATAGTCTCAATTGAGCTCATAGGCAGCTAACATTAGATCAGAGGCGTGGGTAAATTCGACCACACATTCGCAAATGCAGTTATCATTTCCATCCATACAGAGAAATTATCTCTTTAATTACTCTTAAATTATGCTTATTAAATATATATTATAAGAGGTATGTGCTGTTAAGCTAAAGATGAACAAGTAGCAAAGAGATGTGTTAGGTTTTCTACTACCTTACCACAAAATCTGCATAAATTGAACACAATGCAATAATTTGTTAAATCAAGAGTGGAAAGCAATAATACAAATGTCTAAACGTTGGCTAATTTTGCACAATAAGGTGAGAATTTCTTATTTATCAAATCAGTTATGTTCTCCCCAAAGAAGAAACATGTAAGCAGCTCGAGTATTTTTTAATGTTGACAGAGAAAACAACACCCCAGGTACGGCATGGAAGCACAATATTTGGTTTTACAGTCCTTAGAGTGAGTAAACCATGGATTACAATTCCTTCTTGAAGGATCAATGTGCTGTTACCAGATCAGGCTGCATAAAGCTTTCATCTACAATCCTCACTTGTAAGGCAGATGAGTGTTTAAGATTCTGTGTTGACTTGATTGAATGTTGCGTTGTGGTACATTAATTGCCTGTTGTGCAACATAAACAATGCTCTTAATCAGTGGGATAAAGTTTTTCTCAAAGCTCGACCTAAAATTGGCATTGCCACATCCATGCTCTAAAATGCTGACCAGAGTGCTGACGTTCTTCATAACTATGAAGGGGATTTACAGTTTCTCAAAGGCACCTTTAAATCTGACCTCAACTACAAGTAACTTTTTCTTTCAAAACCAACCCTAAGTTTTTTTGTCTTTCAGGATGGCATTTTCATGTAGGTTGAACAGAAAGTGAACATACTGAAGTTGTATGCAAGGGGTTAATGATTGACTGGCAAGCAGAATTTATTTACTATGCCTAAGGGAAAATATAAATCGAGTAAAGTTAGGTTGCAAAGACCCAGGGAAAAGGCTTAGGCCAAAAGAAGACCTGTTGCTTGCCAGAGGATGAGCTCCAATCTCAAGCATTTGTGATCCTTTATTGGCCTCACTGAAAATCTTGCAGAGATTGTCAAAACCTTTGTTGATGTAATAGAGTCCCCAAGTTTGTTGCAAAGGAAGGAAAACAAAGAGTTTATGCAGTGTATAAAACATTCTAAAGACTTTGACGGACGGTGTATTATGATGTGGCGAGATGAGGAATTGCTTCACAAAGCCTGGGTAGATGGGACGTTTGAGCAGGAATCTGATAAAAGATGATTCGGGTTCAACGAGGTCCAAAAATTACTAACAGAACTTCCTGATGGTGTATTGGAAAATACTGGGGATGGACAGAAAGAGGGGCTAATGGTGCAGACAAACTGACCAACCTGTCTGCAAGGCTATTCACCTTCCCAGGAAAAAGCAGATAGATTTGTGCACTGCACTTCAACTTTCTTTTACTTTAAGTTATATGTGTGAGATCAGATAGACCATGATTGTGTGTTTCCTCTGATGCTTGATAAAAGCCCCCCTACCTTGCCCGTTCAATCAGAACCATCTGTCTTTGCAGCCAGGGAAATAATGAATAGAGGCTCATTGGATGGCTGCTACCTCTCACCATTTGCAAGAGTTCCTGGTCTCCTCCTTCATCTTCATGACAGTCAGTCTGGGCTACCCTCATTCTTGTATGATCATTTGTGGCCTCTGTGTGAACAGACACCCACCTGCAATTTTGAAGTCTGGTGACCTATTCCATGTTGAGCATGACCTACTGACCACTGTCATCTTCGAGTGCAGGCAGTGGCCTGCTCACACCAGACTACATTGGGTAAACCAAGCCAGGCAAAACAGTCCCCAGCTAAAGCTGAGGAAAGCTTGTCAAACATTGGATCCATAAGGATTTGCCTCCTGGACCACTCTCCACCCTGCTTTCCCAAACTACAACCACCATGATGTTCCCTGTGCCTAGGTTTGCAGTACTAGTACAGGGTGGTGAAACAGGGGAGAGCGACCAGGACAAGACCCAAGCAGAGCAATGATGTCTGCTACCAGTAGTTGAGTTGAGGACACACACACACATATATATATATATATATATATATATATATATATATATATATATATATGTGTGTGTGTGTGTGTGTGTGTGTGTGTGCGTGTGTGTGTGTGTGTCCAACTCAACTACCAGTAGACAGTATGTATAGATAGATAGATAGATAGATAGATAGATAGATAGATAGATAGATAGATAGATAGATAGATAGATAGATAGATAGATAGACAGACTAGTCTTAAAAAAAGTTTGGACAACATTTTTCATTTTTCTTAAAACGCAGCCTGTATTCCTTTACGGAAAACTGGCTGCATTTAAAAAAAAAAAAGAATGCTGTGTTTAAAAGCTATCACAGACATGGCGGTCTACTGGTCACAGCACGCCACTATTCCAGTGATGGCAGTGAATTATAGCGGGTTGCTACTTGTCACCTATTCATTTATATTCATAAAGTAGGTCGAATTGTGACCTACTACATTTTGGTATTGTGTGAACTGACCTGTTGTTAAATAGATCGGTTTGCAAAATACCAATGCATTCGGTGAAAGTCGGTGTGCAAATTGTGACCACTTTTATCGAATGCATTTTTGTACGAGGCCACAAGTTTCTTAAATCATTTACATAGACCTAATGAATGAAGCGTGTGAAGTCTTATGCTACTGTTTCGTTTAGCTCCATTAGTACTTGGATATCATCTGCTCACCTTGGAACATTCAGCCTGGAACCCAGAATGATAGGTACCCCAACACAGAGTATTGTAAGTAACACAGCAAATGGATCCAGCCTCACCATTGTACTACAGTTTTCCAGAACACACTGGAACCATTTTAGGGAGTTCTCATTAGCTGTTCTAGGGAGAACACTCAGTCGAAGAGGACAATGTAGTTAATAATATCAAAGTCAGATGATAAATCTAGATGATTGTGAGAGGCGACCTGAGCACTGTTCACATAATGCCTTATGTTGCCCATGATGTCTAGGAGAATGGTTTTGGTCCGCCATAGGGCCCCAAATCTCTATTGTTGGACATCTAACAGGGTGTGGTGTTTCAGGTGAGCATGTATTTAACTCACAACTACCCTCTTCACCCACTTCCTCAATATTGGGAGGTATATTAAAAGTGAATAGATTCTGGCATGTAATGGATATATATATATATATATATATATATATATATGTATATATATACATATATATATATATATATATATATATATATATACATATATATATATATATATATATATATATTTATATATATATATATATATATTCACTGAAAAAACCATAGGTTTTAGGGACAGTTATAGTTAGTTGGACATTTCACTCGCATAAAACCATAGAAATTCCCCTGTTATAGTTAGTTCAGCTAACTATAACTCGTGCCCCCGCAATGCACTGCTGATGACGTCACATATTACATCACTCATGACATGGTGACACCACTGACGACATCACTGATGACATCTCAAATGACATCACTGATGACATCACTGATGACATCATCCACGTGATAATCTGATGCACCTCCTCACACCCTAATATAACCTTTGATACACCCACTCTAAATTACACACTGCCATTCGCAGAAACCATAGACACTCCAACACCAATAACTACATACCCACTCACTGATTCTTAGGTCTACACACACACATCCACTCACTCACCCGTACAGTCACTCATACGTATGGTCACTCAGTACAGGACTATCATATGCACTCATACTCCATATAGACACTCAAACACCGCCACTCATCCATAGAGGTACTCATACACCTAGTCAGTCATGCAAATAATTAATCACACTGCCATTTACTCACCTATACAGTTATACACACACCAGCTCACTTACTCATACAAATACTAGCACATTCTTACGCTCTTATGCAATCACTGATACAAGCACAAACTCATCCATACAGTCACTCTCACAATCACACACTCTCGCTTATAGCTATTTATATACTCCAACACACATATATACTGCCTTTCACATATGTAGTTACTCACACATGTACCACTGGGACATACATTCACTCACTAACACACTCTTACACACACTTACCCACCCATACAGCCTATCACAGATGCACTCTTGAAACCATCCACCCAGTGAATCACCCACTCACACATCTATGCACAGAGTCGCACACACCCCACCCACACAAACACTCAGGCACCCATACAGATACTCAGACAACCAATCAATAACTCATATAGACACTCATGTAGCTATTCACAAACCCATGCAGCCACTTACACAGCAACAGACAGACGGTTACAGACATTCACCCAGTTTAGTCACTAACCCTTGCATTCAGTAAGATACGTTTAATCACTCACTTATAGAGTCAGTCACGCACCTACTAAATCCTTCATCCACACACTTATACACCCACTCATTCTTCAATACATCTTTCCCTATATATTAAAAATATTTAAACTTTACAGAAACACAGTCACTGGATGATGTCATCAGTGATGTCATTTGAGATGTCATCAGTGATGTCATCAGTGATGTCACTGACCATGTCATGAGTGATGTAATATGTGACGTCATCAGCAGTGCATTGCGGGGGCGCAAGTTATAGTTAGCTGAACTAACTATAACGGGGGAATTTCTATGGTTTTGTACGAGTGAAATGTCCAACTAACTATAACTGTCCCTAAAACCTATGGTTTTTTCAGTGAATTTCAAAGGTTTTTTAAATGCTAATTTCTAACTATAACGTGTCTGAAACCTATGGTTTTTTCAGTGAATTTCAAAGGTTTTTTAAATGCTAATTTCTAACTATAACGTGCCTGAAACCTATGGTTTTTTCAGTGAATTTCAAAGGTTTTTAAATGCTAATTTCTAACTATAACGCCCCTAAAACCTATGGTTTTTTCAGTGAATTTCAAAGGTTTTGTAAATGACAATTTTTAAATGTATTAATTGTTATATTTATTTTTTTGATACTGATTTACTACATTTTTTTAAACTATTTATTTTTACATATTTTATTTTTAAATTACATTGTAATTACATTATACATTACATTACAAAATATACTTTCTCAGAATGAATTACTTTAGTTTAAATACTTTTGCAAATAGGCAATAGACTTTTAAGTACAGTAGTTACAGTTGTTGCAATGGGCAACACAATTTCAAACACAATGCAACATTGAGCTCAATGTGAATTTCTAGTTAAATGCAATTAGTTACTTTATGGATTACTTTTCTAACCACAGGACTGGATCCTAGATTCAGTCCTGGGACATCTCCTGTAAACAGTTGAGTAAAAGCGTTTTGGTTACAGTAGTGATTTTTAAGGAATATTATTGTATTTTAAAAGTTGACACTTAGAAACATTTTCACATAGAATCACCAATGTTATCCTATGGGAGGAAATTCACTTAGCAGGTAAGTAGTGTTATCGTTACTTTTTCTTACTCAGTGGTGGATCCTGTATCCAGCACTGGTGCATCTCCTGTAAACAGTTGAAAGAATGCGTTTAAGTCATACAGGCGATTTTTAAGGAATATTTGTAGTTTGTGAAAATCGACACAAACTTTTTTGCTGAAAACCAGACAATGGATTCCAATGGAAGGAAATACAAGTTACTGGTAAGTACGGTTAGAATTACTTTTCAGGGTCAGTGCTGGGCTAAAAGATGCAGCACTGGGTTCTCTCCTGATAACAGGTGAGTAAATCGGAATTCGTAGTTCGGCTGATTTTAGAGGAATATTATAAAGTTCCAAAACTCCACACTTAAAAGAATTTCCAAGTGAAACCAATCAATGTTAGCCTATGGAAGGAAATTCAAGATACTGGTAAGTACGGTTAAAATTACTTTTCAGGATCAGTACTGGGCTCAAAGATGCAGCACTGGGTTCTCTCCTGATAACAGGTGAGTAAATCGGACTTCGTAGTTCTGCTGATTTTAGAGGAATATTTGTATGTTTCAAAAATCGACACTTAGAAACTTTTTCAGCAAAAAGCAGGCAATGATATCCTGTGGAAGGAAATTCAATTTACTGGTAAGTACGGTTAGAATTACTTTTCAAGGTCAGTGCTGGGCTAAAAGATGCAGCACTGGGTTCTCTCCTGATAACAGGTGAGTAAATCGGAATTCGTAGTTCGGCTGATTTTAGAGGAATATTATAAAGTTCCAAAACTCCACACACAGAAGAATTTCCAAGTGAAACCAGTCAATGTTAGCCTATGGAAGGAAATTCAAATTACTGGTAAGTGCGGTTAAAATTACTTTTCAGGATCAGTATTGGGCTCAAAGATGCAGCACTGAGGTCTCTCCTGATAACAGGTGAGTAAATCGGAATTCGTAGTTCGGCTGATTTTAGAGGAATATTTGTATGTTACAAAAATCGACACTTAGAAACTTTTTCAGCAAAAGCAGGCAATGATATCCTATGGAAGGAAATTCAAGTTACTGGTAAGTACGGTTAAAATTACTTTCAGGATCAGTACTGGGCTCAAAGATGCAGCACTGAGGTCTCTCCTGATAACAGGTGAGTAAATCGGAATTCGTAGTTCGGCTGATTTTAGAGGAATATTTGCACAATGGTGAAGGGAGGGGCGGGGCCTGAGGTGACATCTGTGCAAACGCGCCCCATGGCGCGTTTTAAGTTGGGGGATTAAGTCCCCTTGAATCATGAGGGTCCCTGGGGTCCAACTAGCCCACCCTGTACCTCCAGTATGCGCCAGGGAGCTGCGTTGCAGAGAGGTGTTCAGAGGCCACGCCCCTTTTGCACCTCTCTGCAACGCAGTTCTGTGGCGCTTTCTGGACGTACCTGGTGGGCTAGTTGGCCCCAGGGACCCTCAGGATTGAAGGGATTTCATTCCCCATCTTAAAATGCGCCACAGGGCCTGTTTGCACACATGTCACCTGAAGCCCCGCCCCTCCCTTCACCACTGTGCAAACGCGCCCCGTGGCGTGTTTTAAGTTGGGGGATTAAGTCCCCTTGAATCCTGAGGGTCCCTGGGGTCCAACTATCCCACCAGGTACCTCCAGTAAGTGACACAGAGTTGCATTGCAGAGAGGTGTAAAAAGGGGCGTGGCCTCTGTACACCTCTCTGCAACGCAGCCCCCTGGTGCATACTGGAGGTTCCTGGTGGGCTAGTTGGCCCCCAGGGACCCCCAGTATTCAAGGGGAATTCGTTCCCCCTCTGCAAACACGCCAGGGGGCGCGTTTGCAGAGTGGTAAAGGAAGGGGGCGGGGCCTGCGGCACGATCGTTTTTTTTGTTTTTTCCTCGAAGGGGGGCTGTGTGGCCCCCCTTCCTTTTTCCCTTTTTTGGGCCCTGGGGACCCCATCCCCCAGGGCCTTACCCCATTTTTTTCATTTTTTTAAAACAGGAAGGGGGTTGCGTGGCCCCCCTCCCGTGGCCGATTCCGGCCCGGGGACCCCATTCCCCGGGGCATGGCCACTCTTTTTATTATTTTTTTAAGGAGGGGGGCTGCGTGGCCCCCCTCCTCAGGCCTCCTTTTGCCCCGGGGACCCCATCCCCCGGGGCAAACGCCATCATCCTTGTGGGACCCCCTGAGCAGGCCTAGGGGGGTCAGGGTGTTTCTACCCTGCTCCCTTTTTGCGCTTTGTGCACTTGTTTCTGTCCCTCGGTTCTACCGAGGGACTAAATGGCTGCCAACACTTCCTGATTTGGAGTGTTGACAGCCACCAGCATGCAGCTCGTGATCGGGAGGGTGCGCGAATCCGACGCGGCCATAGATATATATGTGATTTTCCTTTTGATTTTCACAGGAACTACTGAACGGATTTACACCATTTAACAAAAAGGGTTCTTTCTGAACCAAGAACTACCTCTTTTCCAAATTTGGTGTAATTCCGTTCAGCAGTTCGGGCTGTAGCCGTGGCTAAAGTTTCCTATGGGAAAATGAATGGGGAAAACACGTTTTGGGCTCCCCCTTTTTTCTCGGCCCCCGCTTGACGAATCACCCCGAAACTTTCAGGGTAGGAGCGGACTGGAGCGGGCCATAAAGTTTGAAAATTTCGCGAAGATTCGTCAACCGACGCAAGAGTTATTTCAAATAGAATGTCGCGGATTTCCTATGGAAAATAGGTCCTAACTATAACTATCTACTGGTGACCGCCAGTAGATAATATATATATATATATATATATATATATATATATATATATATATATATATATATATATATATATATATATATATATATATATATATATATGAATATATATATATATATATGAATAAGATTCCTCCAAGGCTACCTCCCGAAGGTTTTCAGGATTTTCGACGAAGGATCACTGCACCACAACCGGCAAGTAGTTTCAATGTTGCTTTATTCAAACCAAGGTGCAAACATGAACGGTAGAGGACGGTCTACGCGTTTCGGCTCCCAGCCTTCTACTGGACCATAGAGTCCTGGAGCCCAGAATGTCTCATTTAAAGTGCTAGTGCAATTAAAAACAGTAAAAAGTGCAGACAAACTAGATATGAAAACAATCCTATTTTTTGTACAAATAATTTTTGTTTTTTGTTTTGATCATTTCATTAATTGTAAAGCGAGGCATTTTTTTATATATTTCATTTGTTTCTTTCTTAAAGTGCCAAACAAAAATATATCTAAAAGGTGCAAGGATATTATTTTTCTAAAGTGCAAAGAGCATATATTAAGAACATGTGCAAGATACAAGTGGGATCATCAATAATTTCTCTCTTTTCTCATCATTGCCCTATTTCAGATTTTTCCAGTATATTCTCAAGAGTAATAATATTTCAGTGCGTATGTTTCAATTAAAGTATCCACACGTTGTCGTTATGTTACAGGACCAATTTGGATAGTTTGTGGGCTAATAGTCGTGAAGTACCCTAGTAGCTCTCCCAACAACATGGTCATTTCTATATTTATATTTTGAGTCTATCCTTCTTGAGATAAAGTGACTAGTGCATTGTCTCAGAATCAATTTAGATAGTTTAGTGGGCTAATAGTCGTGAAGTACCCTAATAGCCCTCCCAGCTGCATGGTCATTTTTAATTTTTAATTTTTATATATTTTGAGGCTATTCTTCTTAAAATAAAGTGACTAGTGCATTATCTTAATAGTACTTCAATATATAAATATATGATATGAACTGTAAAGTACATTTGTTCAAATAGATTATACCATGAGGATATGGATCATGTCTCAAAGTTCACAATTCACAGTTGATTGGTCCTGAATCTAAAAGATGTAAAATCTTAATAAAACATACAGATAAATAGAGGGAATTTTTCTTAGTTACTTCTTCAGTTGATACATCTTGAGAGAGCAATGTTTCTTCATTTTTGATCCCGTAATTTCCAAACCATGACTCCAGCAGACAATCTTAGTTCCTTTTGAAGATGTTCTAAAGTTCCCATATTTATAAATGAACGTGCAGTTCGGCATCCGAGTTATGTCCCCACGGGTATTCTGTGCCAATGGCTAAGATTAATCTAGACTCAGTTCTGCGTAAATTGAGGGTCCGGTCTCCACCTCTTTCTCTTTGTTTTACAATCTTGATTCCTGAGTATTTCAGTTGTTGACTGTCTCCGGAGTGGAGTTCCTGAAAATGCTTAGCCATTGGGTAACTTAAGTCTTTGTTTTTAATTGCTCTCAGATGTTGTAAAATTCTTAGTTTTAGCTTATTAATGGTTCTGCCAACGTACAGTTTTCCGCATGGGCATTCTAACAAATATACAACAAACTTTGATTCGCATGTGATATGTTCTTGTATTTTCTCAGTTTGGCCATTTTGGAGCAAGTATGTAGTTCTATTTTGCCCATGATCACAAGCTCGGCACTTGGAACATTTCCAGAATCCTGGATTGTTTAACCATGATGGTGCAGTTTCTTTTTTTGATTCCAGATGACTCTGTGTGAGTATGTCTCCCAGCGAAGCAGTCTTCCTGTAGGTGATCCTGGGTTGGGGAGACAATACCCTTTTGACCGTTTCATCTAACAACAGAATGTTCCAGTGCTTATTGATAACTTTTTTAGTTCTTTATTTTGATTATTAAAATCAATGATGTGTCGGGTGGTTTCTTCTTTTTCCTTTTTCCTACAACTCTCCAGTTTTTCTTTATTTGTTTGCAAAAGGTCTAATCTGCATAGAGCTGTGACCCTGTCTCTTGCAGTAGTGATCACCTCGAGGGGATATCCTCGTGCTTCAAAGCGTTCACTCATTTCATTTAGTTGTTCACGAAGGTCAGACATTTCTGAGCAGTTTCTTTTAGCTCGCAACATTTCCCCGTAGGGAATGCTCCATTTAAAATGTTTAGGGTGTCCACTGTTCGCATGCAAGATGCTGTTACTAGAGGTGGGCTTCCTGTGCATATTGGTGCATATTTTCTGGCCTTGGATGAAAACTTCCACATCTAAATAGACAATTGTGGTCGAACTTATTGTGGATGTGAAGCTTAAGTTGTATCTGTTTGTATTTAGGGAATTTATGAAGTCCTGTAAGTTGGTCTGACTCCCTTCCCAAATAATAAAAAGGTCATCAATGAATCTTGACCATAATATGATGTTCCCAGATTTTGTGTTATTCTGTGCTTCTGTTTCCCATACAGCCATTAAGCGATTCGCATATGTCGGCGCAAAGGACGTCCCCATAGCAGTTCCTTGCTTTTGTAAAAACACATCACCTTTGAATAGAAATGCACTGTGGGTCAAACAGTATGTAAGCATTTCTAATAACATCTCTGTGTGTTCGAGATGGTCCACAAATCTTGTTTGTAGAAAATGTTTCACCGCTGCCGTCCCATCAGAGTGAAGAATGGAGGTGTAGAGTGATGAAACATCAATAGAAGCCATGATGTAGCTGTCTTTCCATGGGATCTCCTTGATCTTGTTCAGGAGATCCATTGTGTCCCTCAGATAAGATGGGAGTGCTGTTACATAGTTCATGAGGAAAATGTCGATAAACTGTGATGTTGACTCTAACAAAGAACCAATGGAACTCACTATCGGTCTTCCCGGCGGGTTCTGTATGGACTTATGTACTTTTGGAAGAAAGTAGATAGTTGCCATGATCGGATGATTAGTTTTTAGATATAAAAATTCCTCCAAATCAATAAGATTTCTGTCTTTCCATGTTAGTAATTTCTGGTGGTATTCCTCCGTCCAAGTTGTTAGTGGATTTGTTTGTAATTTTTCATAGTGGTCTCTATTGTCCAATTGTCTGTAAGCCTCTTTTATATAATTTGTGCGATCTTGAACAACAATGTTGCCACCTTTGTCTGAGGCTTTTATGATTATGTTGGTATCCTCTCTCAGATCTTGCAATGCCTTATGCTCTTCCATTGTCAGGTTCCATGATTTGTTGTTCTTTCTCTTCTTTTTTTTGTTGTTCTTCACGCAATTAGTTGACATTTTATTGATTTCTTCCACCATAATTTCATTGAATAAGTCAATTTTGTTTCCTGGTGGAAGCTGTGGGCAGAAGGTTGATCGTGTTTTCAGGCCACTATTACCACCTCTGTTTGTTTCAATTCCCAACCTTTGACAGAATTCCTTGTCCGTGGTGTAGTCAGAGTGATCTTGTTCTGATATTATTTCTGGATTGGTCTGTAAAGATGTCATGATTCTCAGAGTGGGAATGTCATTCAGAGTAAGAGGCGATATCTCCTGATCCGGAGCCTTTTCTTGTCTGTTTGCAGTTGTTTTTTCTTCAAAATATTTCTTCAATTTGATTTTCCTGCAAAATTTGTATAGGTCAAAACGCAGGTTCGGGGTGTTCAAATCTTTATTGGGGCAAAATGTTAATCCTTTGTTCAGCAATGATGTTTGTGCTTTGCTCAATATTTTATTAGAGATGTTAATTATTATGTTGTTATTACAGAGGTTTTTCTTTAATCTGGCTTTGTTCTTCCTCTTCCTTTCTTTGGTTTTGCCCCCTCTTCTTTGTTTTCGGTTTGTAGCTTTAACTGTCCCCTTCCCCACGTCGATCCTCATCCTCTTCCTCTTTGTCGTGTTATCATCTGCATCAGACGCAACTCTCCGGAAAAATCCAGGTTTGATGTGCTGGCCTCTTCATCCGCAGAGCTTAGATCAGAGCTGTCTATCGTTCCAGCCGATTCCGACCCTGCGCATTTATCCATTACTACACGATTTCTGTACATGTCATACTTTCTGGCGAAGGTATAAATACGGCCATTTGAGTAATCCAGTCTGTCTCGGTTGAATTTGTTAGCTTTACGCTTTTCAATGTCTGCTTCATGTTTATCGATTCTCTTTTCCATAGTTTCAATCAGTTCTTTATTTTCGTCATTCATGGTGTATTGATTTATTTCACATTCCAATTCTTTGATGGTGGCAGTTAGTTTTTCTAATTTTCTCTCAGCGTGTGTGATCAGGGTATTCATTAGCCTAAAGGAACAATCATTTGTGTCTGCTTGCCATTGTTTGATTAGGTCCGCATCCAGGTCATTTAAGGTTGGCATAATCAAAATACGTAGCCCCCTAGGGATTCGTTTGAATTCGATGTACTTTTCTAGGGTTGTCTTTTCCCACCATTTATTGACTTCCAGGATGCGATTTTGTTGCAATTCCCTAATGACACATGATATTGTTCTCCTTTTGCCTTCTCCAGTGGCCTCTCGAGTTTTAGTGCTAATTGATGCTGCTGTGTCATCATTTAGAAGTTCACTTGCCCTTTGTGCTCTGTTTTTGCCTCTTTCAGCCATGATCAATGTCTATAATGGATTGTTATTATGAAATTCTGCCCGTTCTTGTTTGTCTGCCTTTTCCTGGTTGCAAATAGAATGATGCCAGTGTTACTTGACTGATAAGTCGTTTCAGTCAATTCCAAGAGAATGTTCGAGCTATTTGGCAAGGGATGATGGTCGCAGTTCACTTTGTGTTTATTTATAGCTTCTCCTGCTAATCCCTGTGCGCTTACGTGGACTAATTGCAAACAAATACGGGTTACGTGTGCACTTTCATTCGCGGGCATTAAATGTTCTCATTCCCGCTCTTGCCCCGTATTGTCAGCCAAGCACAGTGAAAAAAGCAACGATTTTCGGATGCCGGTTTTCGGTGATGGCCGCGACTCCGAAGCCGCTTCCGCAGCGTCCCGACTCGCAGTCCACTCACCTCTTCCCGTGCCCTACTCACCCGCAATCTTCAACTGGCTTCCGCGACTCTGAGTCTCCAGCGCGGCTCCTCGTCGTTATGAACAGAAGTATCGGCGGTTTTCAAAATCACTCAGCGTTCTCCGTCGGCTACAAGTTTCCACCGCTCCACTTCATTTCTTGGGTGCTCGTGATGTGCAGCGTAGCCACTGCATACAAATGAATAAGATTCCTCCAAGGCTATCTCCCGAAAGTTTTCAGGATTTTCGATGAAGGATCACTGCACCACAACCGGCAAGTAGTTTCAATGTTGCTTTATTCAAACCAAGGTGCAAACATGAACGGTAGAGGATGGTCTACGCGTTTCGGCTCCCAGCCTTCTACTGGACCATAGAGTCCTGGAGCCCAGAATGTCTCATTTAAAGTGCAAGTGCAATTAAAAACAGTAAAAAGTGAAGACAAACTAGACATGAAAACAATCCTATTTTTTGTACAAATAATTTTTAATAGGGGTTTCTAATAGTGTTGTGGAGGTGATCTGGAAGTAACCCCTTCTTTATTTGTCATATTTGTGATGTTTGGCTTCAAGAGTTTATTTGTAGGCTGACAAGGTACAACCTGGGACTGTATTCAATCAGTGCTATGTTATCCCTTATGGTGGAAGCTATAAACCCCTTGAAAAAGCTACATTGTAGCCTAAGGATTAAGAGCACGTGGCAATCATAGTGCCTGGATGGGTGGAGCAGTAAAGTTACCATTGAAAAATTAGCTCGCAAGGAGTTGATTGCATAAAGAACACTGTTTTCTCGGGAGGTGGCTTTAGCATTTTCAATTGCATTATGACATATTTTTAGATGCTCTCAGTCTCCCTATATTTTCCACCATCTGGCCTCAATCTGACCTTTTGTTGTCCTGTATGCCATAGGGCCTGGTGCGTTTACATATGAAATGGGGTCTTGGAGCAATTTGGTAAAGCTGCGTTCACTGCATTTCTTTTGAACCCTTTATAACTGATAAGTTACTGCCAGTTTTACGACTCGAGCTGTGGTCTGAGTGAGATATATGTTATGTCTGAAAAGCATAAATGTGCCAATATCTTCGAAATGTATATGGTGTTACTTTTGTAAGCCAACTTTTCAGCAGATGTGTATTACTGAGAAAGCTCTGGTATAAATGGGATGTGAGATAAAACTAACAAATCCGGTTTATTGCTTTCATATGCTTTCATTAATTATATGGTATGTTATACTACACACACACATATATATATATATATAGCATGAATTATGCCATTGTTAAGGCTTTTACAAGACTACTCAGTTCTGTAGCTTCTTGCCCAGGTTTTGAGGATTTCATTGCAGAACATAGTGTGTTTGTGAGTTGTAGTAAGTAGTAGGCAGTGGCAGGATGTCTCTGGGTCATAATTAGACGTCTTGCCAGCTGGCAGGGTATTGTCAAAGGTCTTTCAAAATGTGTATATGCCAGCTGGGTTATTTGGCTTCTGCATTGCCTGGTGGGATTGTATGTGTGAATTTACTAAACGAAGTATATTATGTGCTGCTGTGGCGGCTTGAAATAGGTTTGCTGTCTTATCTGGAAAGTGTATGTTGGGATTTATGCATTCTGTTTAGACGTGTAATATTGTATAAAGGTTTGTGTGCTGTATAGTATATCTGTACCATGTTGGAAGTGTGTAAGATATCTAATGTGTTGTGATGATAGTTTGCAAGAGTTGTATTTTGATGGTAAGTGTCATGTCTGCACTCTTGCTTGCTTGTACTGAGTTTTGTCTAAAGTGTAGTGCTGGAGGTTGGATTCGCTTTGAGTGCATTTCAGGCCGCCACATGATATCTGTTTAAAGCATATCTGAGCTTTTCTGGTGCATGTGTGAGGTTCTGTTCTACAGTATGATGGCTTTAAATTTACAGATGGCAAGGTAGCTCATCATAGGAGACCTACAAGGCTACTGATGTCGATTACCCTCTATATCTACTTACCTTGGCAGGTGCCACAGTCAGACCCGTCACTCACCCTGCACGTTGCTGCAACAACTTAACTCGAGTTCTCTGCATAGTCAAAGTGGCTTTTCAAGGGCCCTTTTAACTGCTTGTTGTCTCAAGAAATTCAGAGGGTCAAACCCTAAACCCAAGCTAAGTTAGTCTCTCCCAGAATTCCACACACGTTGCCCAGGTCTATCCATATTCCCATCCCTCTCACCTTCTTGTACATGTAGTTGACCAGCGACACTTTCAGGTTTAATGGGCAGTTACTGCTGTACAGTACAGCAATTCCTTTGGTACATTTGTTTATTAAACACAGATCAAAAGATATACTTGTTCATGAAATTAATGAATTAATTGCCATCTGATCTAAATGATGAAGATGGTACTTCATAACAAAACACCTTACTAGGCTGTGATTGATTCCAAGAATTGTTCTTGTCCATTTTTTTCATTCAATGTAAGTGTAAAGAAAATGTCATGGCAACCACCATCCCCCTGTGCATTCGGATAACTTGCCAATTAAATATATGTTAATTTCTATCCTTCAATAAATAAGGTGTGTGTTACAGACTTAAATCACAATAGCCACAAAATTAACTGATAGCGAAATCTTACCTTTTATGCTGCTCACTGGGAGGGTATTTCCAAACCCCTGATGCTTTGGTTTTGAACATGGCTGTGTTGGATGTCCAAAAGGTTGCGGTACTTGAAACTCTGGCTTCCCATTCGTTAAAACTTGCCTCCAGGGGCTGAGGGCGGGAAAGTGGATGGAGCCATCTGCTGAAGTGCTCTGAGGGGTGACACCGCCCACCATCGGCATCTTTAGATACAGGTTTCCAGTGGCTGGGCTGGGTGTGCTGCTGTTGGATGACGGGCAAGGGGTCCCAGCATGAACTCTGATGGGGGGAATCTGCTGCCCGTTGATCAGACCAGGACCCTGAGGAGTGCCTGAAGTCCGGTGGTTCATGTTGCATGACCTCCCATTCATTGTACGAATGATATCGTGATTAAACTATGTTGCACGGACAACCGTTTAGGTGTAGCTCCAGTCAGACACAGTCCCGCAAGACACTCATTGTGTGAGCTTTAGGCCTGAGGATAGGAACATATGAACAACAGAATACATTAGTATGGGCATTGGATATTTTGCGTACTAAGAAGAATCACATTTGAATAATGACTAAGAGCCTGATTTAGAGTTTAGTGGATGCGGGATATCTACCAAAAAGTGGCGGATGTCCTGGCCACACTATTTAGTGTATAGATGTCTATGCACTCTAAATTCAATGAACAGGAGGGACATCCACTGCTTTATAACAGGTGTCCTCATTGCCCAAACTCCAAATCAGGTCAGAAATTCTCATAAGTTAGCATGACCAAATATTATGTGCTTCTTATTGCTCAATAATCGCAGTAATCAGTTAATACAAGAAAGCTGCCTTCTCTCACACCACAACACCAGCCAAAACAGCCTCTATACTAATGTAGGTAGTGCTGGACTCAGAATTGCAAGAGCTCTGTGCTTTGCATACATTAGCATTTATGCACTAGCTTTATTTCCTGACCTTGATACTAACCTTGCAAGGAGCAATTGCATTCTCGTAGTTAGCCTGCTATATCATAATTCATAGTGTGTCATGTCTCTAATGACTTATAATTAATAATGTATGCATGTAGCTTTCAAAAAAGATCTCACACTGTGCATAAACTGAGACCTATTGTAGGCCTTCAAAACATATAAAAAGAATGGCCTGCACTGAGAGACTGAGAAATATTGAGCTTTAGGCCACAAGGACACACCTACATCTGCTACTGCTGCAACACAGGGCTTTGTACACATAAATGCAATAGTTTTAAGATAGTACATGCATATTATGATTTAAAAGAACTTCCGGCTTTTAATTGGTCGTATAAAGATATGTTTCTAATATGGACAAATATCATTATTAGTAAAAGCAGAATAGCATAGTCAGCACTGCATATATCATTTGGTAAACTGCACTCTGACTCTAGGTCTACATCAGGAAAAGGTATTTCATACACATCTCGAAGAACCGTTTTCCTCTTAATTAGTTTCGGTTGTTGCTCAAATGATGTAATTAGGAGACGTGGTCCAGTTTATCATTTGCAAGTGATGGAGAGAGTATACCTGTGAACCAATCAAAGCACTTGACCAAACAATGTGTGATTCTGGGATGTCACTTGATTTCACTTGTTCCACTGTACTGTAAATATGCGTAATATAAAAGAACTATTCACAGTACTCCCAGAGTTACATATTTCTATAATATCTTGGTTTCTTTAATCAGGATTCAGTTTGATGCCGCACAAGCACAATACCATTCTGTGAACAGCATCTCATGTTTGAGATGTTCCTAATGCAATAAAAGAGATCTTTATAAAGTACTCCATTGCTCTTTCCAGCTAGGTTCTTGCAATACTAAAAACCATAAAAACAATGCAGTCAATGCCACGTGCATCCTTTACCATCAGTTACTGCATAAACAGATCACAAAGTCAAACGGCTTACATACAAACAAGATGGCTATTTATCTGCAGAGTCTTGTGATCTTGGATAGATAAGTTGTGCTGTCTCGTGGTGCAGATTTTAGTTTGCACTCTTGTGCACTACTCCTATCAGTGAAATAATGTAGACCCTTCAACCCTAAAGCTTTGTTCGTTGCAGGAAGCTGGCTGCCTCATCGAGCTCCCTCTAGCGTAGGGGAAGTAAGACACTGGCCCAGCACCAGCCAAGTACACCCTATTAGGGTCACAAGACCCCAAAAAGCAAAGAAGTCTAGCAGGTATTCAAACGGAAAAACACTACCATTACTTTTTGTTCCCCAACACTCAAAGGCCTCGATTATAAGTGTAGAGTATGATTTGGTGCTGTTATTGCACCCAGTGAAATCTGATACATTAGGGTTAGGAATTCACCAGATGCAATAAATAGCACCAGTTACGACTTTCTCCATAACAATTGGGTGTAATGTGGATGTTGGTGCTTTCTGCTCTAAAATCCACATGCCCTGGTGTTTACTGGGCCTTTTTCCTGAATTAGATTTTGGCAGGTTTAACCAGCGACACTTAGAGGGGGAAATCTAGAGGGTACAAAGTTCATCCCACCACCTGCAATCGCGATCCCAGTTCAAACCCTAGTTTGATCAGGGGTGCAGTTTAAACAGCAATCGTAACCGAAGCTCAAGAGTGGGAAAAAGATTTTAACGGGAAAATGAGGGATGAGCAGAGGAAGGCAGAGAACCAAAGCATGACATAAAAAGCAAGGCAAGGTTTAGCCTCTTCCCTGCTTACCCCTGAATTGCTCTACACCTCCCAACAAAGGGGCCCTCAAAGGACATTCACCTGTGAAAAGGAAATACAAGAGTCAGGCCCCTTACAGAATATCTAAACTCTTGAGGAACTACTTTATTCTTTTTCATTCCGCACTCCAGGAAGGTGCATGTGCCTTCTAAATGTCTTCCTCTTTGCTGCTTCCTTCCTCAAACTCACATAGATGATTATTTGTCCTGTGGTACAGCTGAAGATAAGACAGTAAGGGTTGTTTTTGCTTTATCCCCTGCATTCCTCATGTTGCATGAAAGCACATACTTTGACAATTCAAAGGTTTCCTTGGTATTGGGGGAGGGCCATCTGCTGAATTCACTTAACTGGTCTCTGAGGAAGAAGGTGTACTTAGCATGACACTTCTTCTGTAGGCCCATAAACCTGCTGCCTGGGCTACTGAAGAAGACCAAATGGCTGAATTTGGTGAAAAGTAAATTAATCCTTGACAAGCGTCTCCCTTTACATTCTGACAATACCTTATTCTTTCTAAATTCTGTTCTGCTTTTCCCTAATGAAAGGCATTTGAAAAATAAACCATGAGATTTATAAAGAATGAAAACATTGAATCTGAAGTACAGTCAGATATATATTTTGTTTTTCACCAGTACGTTGAAATGTTTTTTCTATTACTTTTTTAAGCAATACTTTACAGACAGACATTGGTGAAGCCAATATCTCTGCACTCATTAGATAGGTGAGACACATTTGCTTTGCCGATGATTGTTTACCTTGGTACCAGTGGTAATCTAGACAGCAAAAGCTGCACTTCACTGTCTTTTTTTTCTCTCAGGTGTCACTAGGAACACTTTTGTGGAAGACCTTGCACACAAATAACTCCTACAAGGTTGGCAGGTGCATAATGTACTTTAAGATCATGCAGGCCTTGCAGTGAAGGAGAGATCCTACTCAATGAATAGCTTTAGAATAATTCTGATACCAGAGCATCTTGAACAGAAGTTGTTGGGTGGCATGCAATAGAGTCCTCTCGGTCCTCCGTAGAAACCAAGATAGAAGAACTCCGCACAGAATTTGGCTTACTGCAAAACGACCAGCAGAAACAGGCTTGCAGGGTGTCAGATGCAGAGCGCTCTCTTGCAGATATCAAAGCTCAGCTGGTAGACCAGGGAAAATGGGCTCGGGACCTCGTCAAGATGGCCCAGTGCCTGGACAGTCAGGCAGAGGATGCTGAGGGGCACGCTCGGCGCAATAACATGCGAGTAGTGGGACTACAAGAAGGGGCTGAGAACACCTGCATGATGATCGGATTCCTGAAATCTTTTCCACAAGCTCAGGTGCTGTCCCCATACTTCTCCCTTGAGCTGGTGCACTGGTTGCCCACCCACGGCCTGGCCCCAGGTTCGCCACCTCGCCCAATTGTTGCACGACTTCTTCATTACAAGGGCAGAGATTCAATTCTGCAGGCATCCCAACAAAAGGCTCCACTCGAATTTGGAAACTGTAAGGGCTCAGTGTTCCCTGAGTACACAATGATGGTACAGAGGCAGTGCTTCTCCTTTCTCGGCACGAAGCACTGACTCTGGGACCTACACATACAATACTCACTACTCTATCTGGCAAAACTGAAAGTCATCTATGACCAGCACACATACTTCTTCACTGACCCAGTTTCAGCTTGGGACTGGATAGATACCGACACTGACCTGGTGCACGTCTCTATGCAGACGGAGATGGTGCGCCTTGCACCAGTCTCTAGCACACCTTGATTGACGCCACCACGTGAAGGTCACTGGCGGAGGCCAAGGAGGGCCATTGGGCTCTTATACAGCATCTCCATTGTTACAACTTTGTGGCATATACAGCCCAGACACACTCCATTGGGGACAGGCTGCCTCCTGGTGTGGCTAGCCCACCAGGAGACCAGCGTCACCTCATTACTGATATAGCCTCGGACATAAGCCCACACCCCTCTGCGTTCCCAGTAAGCCATACTGCAAGCATTCTACAACTACTACTTTGTGCAATTTCGAGCACCACCTGCGCCACCCCCCCATTGTGGTAATGGAGTTCTTAACCTCCTTGCCATTACCCAGCAACAGCACCATTGAGCACGAAGAACTTGACAACTTGATTAGGGTGGCCGACGTTAAAAAGGAGATCCATGACCTGGCGGGCTAAAAAACACCAGGACTGGACGGTCTCCCTTTTGAGTACTATGACCATTTCTCCACCCACCTGGTCCACAAGCTGGCCAATGTGTACAGTGAGGCACTCACTACTGGAGTACTACTGCCACCCCTTCGGGAGTCCCTCATCAACTCCTTACTCAACCTGGACAGGGATCCCACCCCCCTATCCTCTTATCAACCCATTGCTATCCTGGGTGATGAATATAAAATACTGGGGAAGATTCTTGCAGACCGTTATGTCCAACTCCTACCTAACATTATACATCCTAATCAAAACGGGTTTCCACTGGGCCGCAGTAGGTAGAACAACCTCGGGAGGAAATTCCATCTGGAGAAGGCATTTGATATGCTATCCTGAGACTACGTCTTCGGTGCGCTGACTGCGATTGGAATTGGTAGGCGTCTTCTAGCCTATACGAAACTGGTGGATGCCACACCGTCTTCATGCATACGGATCTGCTGCTCAATCTCTGCTTCATTTCCGATAGGCCGCGGCACCCGTCAGGGTTGCCCTCTATCCCCTATACTCTACGCTGCTGCTGTGGAGCCCTTGGCTCTCCGCCTCCTATTAGAGGTTGTGCATTGGGGTATCCCCTTGGATGACACCACACACGCTGTGTGACTGTATGTAGATGATCTGTTGCTCTATCTCTGGGATGCTACTACAGAAGTCGAGGTGATACACGCGGTCCACTGGGGGTTTAAGGTGGCAGCAGGCCAGCGGGTAACCTGGCAAAATTGTTCATCTTTCCACTGCACCATAACGTGCCCCCTCAAGAGATACATCTCGGAGGTGTACAGCTGACATGGGCAGATATACTGGTTGGTTACTTAGGAGTCTGCTTATACCACTCACAGCAGGATCTGTTTGATGGTAACCTGAAGCAAGCACTCACGGCTCTACTGTCCCATGCTCGGTTCTATAAAAGCTTCTCCCTTGCCTGCACAGGTAAAATAGATCTCTTTGAAAGGATAGTCATTCTCAGATTATTGTACTATTTAGTCAATGTGCCAGTCTATCTGCCTAGACAATTTTTCCGGGAGATAGATTCAAAGCTTGGGGAATTGATCTGGCATGACTAACGGTGACAGATAGCCCTAAGCAAACTACAACTGCTTGTGGGCCACAGTGGACTAGACGTTCCCTCATTCGAATCATACTACCTTGCGGAAGCAACTCCAATGGGAATCCCACTGGCCTGTGGTTAAGAATTTATTCAAAACCAGCACTGGGGACGAACCGCTACCCCTGACATCCTCCACTAGCTCCTACTACCCATTGTTGAACTACACCATTCCTGGTCCTTACACGTATGGGTGGCTCACAACTGCCTCATCCAGATCTTTTAACTGACCCACCACATGCAATCGTATGCTCCCATGATTCATCGCCAGGGGCTACCGAGATTAACAGGGTCATTTATGTCTGAAGACCTTTCTCCCTGGCATTCTCAGTCCATAGAGACTGTGTCCAGTTTATTCCAAAACCGCCAGCTACTCACATTTGAACAGTTGCATCAAGAGTATGGCTTCACCCCAGGCCAGTTCCTTCTTCACTGGCAACTGTTAGCAGCATGCCGGCTTGTGTGGTGCGCAGTATACGAAGAGCCCCCCACCCATGCCGTTATACATACTCTATACACCATGGGTGTAGGGCACCATCTGATAACATGGCTTTATAAAGCCACCAGAGAACACATGGGGATCTCCTAGACACATCTTCATCAAATGTGGGAGAATGACATTGCACACCCCTGCATGATTCTGAATCGAACGTGGCTATAAAGAGTCTCTCGTAATGAGCTCTTTAAAAATATTCAATACATGGTACTTCACAGGGCCTATCTCACGCCATCCAGACTGGACCGCATATTTCCCATGGCTCACCTTGTATGTCCTAGATGTCAGTCCCCAGCAGCCGACCTCCAACACATGCTATGGTCATGCCCCACCATAACTCACTATGGGAGCACAGTGCATGATGCCCTGGGTGCCACTACTAAGCGTGCAACACTGTACACATGGGAATCAACTGCCCGGGAATTTACAAGTGAGGGAGGAACCACAAAGTGCGAGCACAATTCGCAAACCTGGCCTTTCGCCTAGCCAAGCGGATCCTTTCATTACACTGGAGGGTTACCCAACCCCCATAAGTCTCACAATTGCATTGAGCTCTCCTCCAATGGGGGGAAGAGGAGAGCACCGCCCTACATTGAGAGGAAGCCCGTCGTCTCTGTAAACAACCCATAGCTGCAGCCTGGGACACCATACTTACTCTATTTCGTGAAATGATACTCAAGGACACCCCTCCCTCATGAGCCCCATGGCTTCACAAATACTTTGTGATGTACTAGGCTTGCTACCTCGCCCGTGACCCACCATGCGCTGCGCTTCAGTTACACAGACTTTCCCACAAGAGGGGAATCTGCCAATTCGTGCAGCGGCCAATGGCGTCACCGTACCAGGAGGCCCTCCACCCACGCATGGTCCCCTTGAAGTCACCCTCTCAGTTTTTGCTCTTGCTAATGCTTAGTTGTCCCCCCCTCTTAGCAATTTTTCTTTTCTGTTCCTTCTTTTCTCCCTCCTTAACACTTTGAGGCTCGCACAACTCATTGCTCAGCGCGGGGCCTGAGGCACACCAGCCATCACTTTTTACCGAGGAACAGTACCACCATAAACTGTGTCGCAATGCAGGTTTTGGCTAACCATCTCAACATATATCGTCAAAGGCTGGTCCAGTTACATTGAGTAGAAGGGGACCCCAGTCCCAACGAATAACCTCTACCATATGATAACCGTTAACTATCTATGCCTATGATTATTACTCAGTTGCAACGAAAACCTCAATAAAAAAGAGTCCCTCCCCCCAAAAAGTGAATAAGGATAGCTGTTTAAAAGCCCCTCTATTGTAAGTATATTATATGTATAATTTTAGTAAAATGAAAAGGCATTGTCTAACGCCAGATCTGATAACGACAAAAATAAAATCAGAATAATTTGGTATATCACAAAAACACTGACGTCAATACTCACTTCAGCTGTGTACATTTGCTGTCTGGCCCGCTCAATTTTGTAGACTGCAGCTTAATGATCCAGTCCTGTCACAATTAGCAGCATCTATCACCTCCTTCTGCCCCCTCGTTCTTCCTAGCAGGTCTCACCTCATACGTCTTCTCACCCTAGCAACAATCCTTCATGAATGAATCACTCTTTCACCACTATCCATGTTCTTTAGCCCCATCCAAACACTCTAACTCCCTATGCACACAATCAGTGCTTTAAATGGGAAAAAATAAGTGCAGGTACTCATTAAAATTAGCTAGAGGTGTAGTGAGGAGGCGGGGCTAGGGGCGGGGCTAAGGGCAAGACATGATGATACTTAACGACTTCTATATTAGTTGCAACACATACCAGAACACATGAGAAATGTGTTTATATAAACAAAGCAGCTTAACTCATTACACAAAATGAAAGAGAAATGCGATAATAGGTTAACATTTCCTTTTTTTTTTTGCAATAGTTGCACCTTCTTAATGTCATACTGTTAATTGCTGTTTGGCACAATACCCCCACTTCGAACCAAAGCTCTTATTGCACCAAGCAAATGAAGCAAACAATCATGACCCTCCCCAGAAGAAATGTCTTGTCTCTTCCATCGATCTATCCATTCATCCTTTTATCCTACCATTTACCTGCTGATGTCCACCATTTAACCTTTACATTCTATCGTCTATTCAATCTTTCATCCATCATTCAGTTTTTCACCATTCCGTCTATCCACCATTCATATCCAAACCCATCCATCCATCTCCAAACCTATCCATTCATCCTTTCACTCATCCATCTCTTTATCCACCCTTTCCCTCATCCATCAGTCCTTTCGCTCATCCATCCATCAGCCCTTTCACTCTTATTTCATCCACCCTTTCATTCCATCCACCCTTTCACTCAATCCCTCCTTTCACTCATCCATCATCCCTACCTTTCATTCATCCATCCAATCTTTCACTTATCCACCCATCATCCGCCCTTTTATCCAATCATCCACCCTCTTTCACCCATGCATGCTTTCACTCATCCATCCATCTATTCATCCATCCATCCATCTATACATCCACCCTTGCTCACTCATCCATCCACTCACTCACTCACCCACCCACCAACCCTCCCTTTTACGTTATTTATGAATCTTTGTCGCCGAGCAGACATGTACAAACAAAGTGCCACCCTTTTTCTTTAAAATACCTCCTGAGAGTGTCTTGATTCTCTCTCTCTTTCTCTCACTTTTTTCTTACAAAAACAGGCATACAAATGCAGGCAAACACACAAACGTAGAAGACACACAAAAGACTCAGGTATGATAAAAGCCATGTTTTCTCTTCACCTACCATGGCTTTCTTAATTACCACCAGGGCCGGACTGGCCGTAGCCTGATTGCCACTGCCATGATTCCTGTGTTTGCACAAATGCAGACCACAGTGCGAATGTGATTGACAGACAAGGGCCTGAATGGACCCTGCTCTGTCAAGCACAGCATGATGGTGAGCACCCGGACATTATTCAAATGAGCCCTGCTGAATAGCTCAGCTGGGGCTCAGATCGGGGCTGCAGAAGCGGCGCCTTGGCTGCCAGAGACACGTTCCACTCCTGCTCACCAGCACAGCCAATGAGCCTACCTTTTCATGAGTACCGGTACTCTCCTTGGAAGTAGAGAAGTGCCGGTACTCAGAGTGATAATTCTAAGAAGTGCCGGTACTCAGTACCGGTGAGTACCGGCCCATTTAAAGCACTGCACACAATGCACCCCAATGTTTGATGTTGTGGGTTTTTAAACCGATTGTGAAATCATATACTTGATTGCCCCTTTAAAATATGAAAATGTAACTGGGTAAATCAAAATACATCTTAGCAGACTACAGAGAATTGCAAGAGGCTGTTCCTCGTCTGATTTTGAAGTCACATAAAGATACTGCACTTCCCAGAGCCTCTGTACTGTACATTAACTTCCTATGGTTCAACAATTCAAGACCTAGTGGATGGCAAATGTGCCTTTTCTTGACAAGGTCCCTCTTCATAAACAACACACTGCCTCGTTATATATATATTCCAGACCTATCAATACTCAGAGCTCGTGAAAGTTGACCCTTCATTGGTTGACGGTATATTGGCACGAATTTCTCTGGCTGGGTATCCTTCCTCTGGAATGCCCTTGCATTTTGTGCAAGAACCACTGAAGACCTGAAGACCACCTGACCTTTAGAAAACCATTACATACTTTGCTTTTTTATGGCAGAAAAGCTCTTTAACATGCCATCCTCCATTCCGATTTCCACTGTAAGAGGCATGAAATGCCCTCGCCTCCTCGGGCTGGAATGATGCTTACAGTAAGTGTGGAAACCATCCACTCAACAGACATTTGAAAGGCGCTTGAGATGTCCTAGAAATTAACTCTGTGATTCTTGCCTGATGTGTAGCTTTGGATATTTGATTCAGAAAGATAGATGACGTGTTTCCATAAAACAATATTTTGTTTCCACACTGTTAATTTTAAATTCGAAAGGGTGCTGTGAGGGTGTCTGCTGTAATATAAGATATAATTTTCTGCAATTTTGAAGCACAAACAGCTTAGTTTTACCGCCATGGCCACCTGACAGCCTGAACAATAGCACAATAAGAGGCAGAGTGGTAAGCACTTATTTTCTAGACTGCAGGGGTGAACTAACAGCAAATTAAATAGTATCATAGCCGTGAATGTACGCACCAATGTCAATCAGACAAGCCTTGAATCCTGATGTGTTCGCTAATGCATTTTAAATGTGTTTTGTTCTTTTTAATGTCACCACGCACGTTTCCTTTTAATCACATTCTGCAGTGTAGCAAGAAGTAAATACTGAGAGAAGAAGCGACAGGACCATGAATGGACCATAATTAAAAGAACATATTTCTTTAAAGCCAAGGTTAGGAATCCCAGTGGTGATCGTCAGACAATGTCTATGTGAATCTAGGAAAGGTAATTTTGGAGAGCCACACATTTTAAAATGTCCCGTTTCAGCCACCATTTATTAAATAACAGAGTAAGTTTCAAGACATTTCTCAATCTGGGAACAGCAACATTGAGCATCCTTCCTCTGCCCATCGCACAGCAGGTTGGGGTTATATGTGGAGTGCTTCATCTTGCCCCAGTACTGCTTCACTGTATTTTGCAGCAGTGGATGTATGAAGTTGTGCCCTGCAATGAATATGTTTAAATGGCCTATCGCTCCAAAAGACCACCTCTGGGTCCTCCTGTGTCCACCAGGATCCTTACGATCTGGCATCCTATTTTCAAACCGGGCACACATGGTGACATTCTTAAATGGGTCAAAAGAAATATTTTGCTGCGTGGCTCTGGAGAGATGGAGTTGTTTGATTAATCTCTTTCTGCCCAGGCGTTGCTGTCTTCTGATCTTATAAAACACAGTCTGCGTATAGAGGGATCGACCCACATGGACCCCCAAAAGAAAGTTTATCCCTACACGGAAATCCGATTTATTTACCCAGGCCAACTCAGCGTGAAGGCGGTCCGTACACTGAAATGATCTCCCTTGGAGCCAGTACCATGGAATAAGGTAAGAAGTTTATTTATTGAAAG
Organism: Calotriton arnoldi; assembly: GCA_963921515.1. Lineage (NCBI taxonomy): Eukaryota > Metazoa > Chordata > Amphibia > Caudata > Salamandridae > Calotriton > Calotriton arnoldi. The sequence goes on from CAWUFW010004202.1 coordinate 691,791, forward strand.
GATGTTGCAGGGAGCGAGGGAGCTGCCAGCCCCCTGTCTTTGACAATAAAACTCCACATTCTATGGAACCAGAATCTTCCCATTGCATTCCACATTCTATGGAACCAGAATCTTCCCATTGCATTCCACATTCGATGGATCCAGAATCTCCCCATTGCATTCCACATTCTATGGATCCAGAATCTCCCCATTGCATTCCACATTCTATGGATCCAGAATCTTCCCATTGCATTCCACATTCGATGGATCCAGAATCTCCCCATTGCATTCCACATTCGATGGATCCAGAATCTTCCCATTGCATTCCACATTCGATGGATCCAGAATCTTCCCATTGCATTCCACATTCTATGGATCCAGAATCTTCCCATTGCATTCCACATTCGATGGATCCAGAATCTTCCCATTGCATTCCACATTCGATGGATCCAGAATCTTCCCATTGCATTCCACATTCGATGGATCCAGAATCTTCCCATTGCATTCCACATTCTATGGATCCAGAATCTTCCCATTGCATTCCACATTCTATGGATCCAGAATCTTCCCATTGCATTCCACATTCTATGGATCCAGAATCTCCCCATTGCATTCCACATTCTATGGAACCAGAATCTTCCCATTGCATTCCACATTCGATGGATCCAGAATCTCCCCATTGCATTCCACATTCTATGGATCCAGAATCTTCCCATTGCATTCCACATTCGATGGATCCAGAATCTCCCCATTGCATTCCACATTCTATGGATCCAGAAACTTCCCATTGCATTCCACATTCGATGGATCCAGAATCTCCCCATTGCATTCCACATTCTATGGATCCAGAATCTTCACATTGCATTCCACATTCGATGGATCCAGAATCTCCCCATTGCATTCCACATTCTATGGATCCAGAATCTTCCCATTGCATTCCACATTCGATGGATCCAGAATCTCCCCATTGCATTCCACATTCTATGGATCCAGAATCTTCCCATTGCATTCCACATTCTATGGATCCAGAATCTTCCCATTGCATTCCACATTCTATGGATCCAGAATCTTCCCATTGCATTCCACATTCGATGGATCCAGAATCTTCCCATTGCATTCCATGAGGCCCCACAAGCACAAGATGTAACTAACATCCATCTTGAGAAAAGAGCCAGGCCAGAGCCCCAGGGGCGAGCACGAGCCCCAAACTCTGCCGTCAAACTCATCAAGGGACAGCTGCGGTAGCCCCGTGCACTCCTCACCCGGTGTCACTTTTACCTCACATAGCACGCACTGCACTCAAAACCAATTACAAATACGACCCGTGCTCCAGTTTAAACATATTGTCTCTGGTGGATTACGTTTGAACTGGCACACGAGCTGTGTCCTGGCTGGGGGAATCAAATCCTGGCTGAAGTAAAAGCTAAGACGGTTAGAATCGTTTCTTAAGAACACTATTCTGAAATCCGCTCATCAGCTGAAATTTGAAACCAGCTCAGTGCTTCGGAGTAGCGCTTAGTTTGTAAAAAATATAAGTGCCAGGGCTCTCGTCAGGAGGCAACTGCAGCTTACATCACCCATTGCCCTTGCCATCGCTGCCAATGATAGTAACAACACAACTACTAACCATTAGACTCCTACAAGCGTGACAATTCCGGCTATTTCAAGCCTCCAAAGCTATAAGAATGGCTTTGGCAGAGGGAAATAGTCATTTCTAATGTAATTTACTTCATAATTACCTGCTGTCGTGGTCATCTCTAAATTAGCCAGACAGCGCCACCTTGTGGCAGACTGTCACAAGCGCAGGTGTTGACAAATAGGTGCTGGTGCAGAGCACCGGAAACAACCAGGTCATTTTAAGCACTGCTTCCGATTATAAACCGTGATGTATATAGTAATGAGTCACGTGGAGCACTGCTTGACTAACATCAAACTTTCTTTTGAAAAGGAATTAAAAATAAATCTGGAGGAAAGCTATTCATAATAACTTTTATCTTTTGCACTGGGAAGTTTCAGGGGATGTGTGTAATAGGCAGATATTGTGAGACTACTGTATTATGCTGCGTGTTCCCTTCCTCTGTATGTCTGAGCTCGTGAGGTCTCGAATGCTGAGAGTGAATGATGTAATACAATGTTGGTGTGTTGCACTACCACTATGTCTGCACACTAAACCAATGACGCCTTACAACAATTCGGCACACAGGACATGTAGTCACGAACGCCCGTCATCTGTTCAGACATACACGGAATGGGGACAAGTATAGATACTACAGCTACAATAAATACACTAGCATGAGTAAGGACAGCTAAAGATGCACTACAAGCTGACACTGCGGATTGATTTGATAACCCCCCCCCCACCTCCCCTGTTGTTGCAGATCAGCCCTCACCCCCACCGCTCACCAATCAATGCGGCTCCCCTGACCATGTCTCACATCACATACTTTCCTACCTCCTTTAGGGATCCATGCCGTTTGTGGGTGAAACAGGGAGAATTCATTTTCTATTGCTCTGCTCCCAACGAACCACAAATAAAAAGGCGCTTTTAATAGAGCCTTTGTTTTAAAATCATTTAAAAATGCACCCTCCCTCGTTGTTTCCTGGTAGTTAATTAAGAGCCTGACGGGGCAGTGCTCCATTTTCAGTGCCTGCCTGGCCTGACTGTATGCACTTTGTTCATTCCTACCCCATACTTATAGCTGCCATCAGTATGCCTGCTGTTAGATGCCCATGAAATGGAAAATGAGAATCAAGATAGTGCAAAGGTCTAGGTTCACCTTCTAATTCCGAAGAAAAAGCCTTTCCAATCCTCAGTACCATTAGTAATCAGGTGGCGCTGATCAATGACGTGGTTTGGGAGTTGAATTTACCCCAGCTCCCTTCCTCCTATCACCACCAGATTTAGGTCTCATGTGTCAAGCATATGCTTTTGCAGCTTAAATTCACACTAGAATTTAAAGTCCGGCTTAGCCACAAACACATGTTCAGAATTTCTTCAAGTCAATCTAATGACATCACTGTTGCATTGCTGTACTTGTCACCAGTAGCCGCCCCTTCTTTCTATAGTGTCGTGTTTCATGTTTCAACATGACACAGTAGGAGAAATGAACTGCGTGTTTTCTGTGATGATACTATACCATAACAAGAACTGCTATTCGATTATCCTTGAAGAGGCTCTTAAGCAGGACTATTAGAGTGAAACGCATGTCAGATATAAGCTACAAAAAAGATTTAATAAAGATTTATTTACCAATCTGAGATAATTGTGGAATTCAGTTTTTGTAAAAGAGAAATATTAAACATTGGGAGTTCACGATTCCTGAACTGTAAGTGGAACACTTTTTAGTGAACAGCCCTAACTTTAAAGTGCAGCTCTTCATTCACCTGTTTCAGACTCCTTTCATTCAATTCACTTTTAGTGATCTAGCCAAGCAGAAGCAAACTCTGGGCCTGAAGTACAAATATCTGGTCGCAAGATACTATTCACAAGCTGTGACCAAGGGTTTTTTGACCAGTAAAGATTTTTAAGAAACGAACTATGTACTAATAGGTTGGTTCCTAAAAATACGAATCCTAGAGGGTCGGATTCGACCTGCCGCATAAATATTAATGAGGTTAAGTCGCAAATTGTGATTCACGATAATTGGATGCCATCACAGTGACAGTGGCCTGGTGGGGTCAGCAGAAAACCATATCTGTGATCGTATTTCAATAAAGTAAACTTTTTTTTATTGCAGTCCATTTTCTTTAAAGGAAACTGGGCTGCATTTTAATAGACAAGTTTACATTTTTTTTAGAGTTTGCAGTGGTCCCACGGAACACTGACTACCCCCAAACAAACTTTTTTTTAACATCCACAAAGAAGAAGTGGGCTGCAAGGGTTCCTTTCCCATTTGAAAATGGATTACCACCCTAACTTGGGCTTGTGAAACTTTTCAATGATTTACAACCGCTATTTCAGTCTTAAACCATTGGTACATTAGTATAGGCATCACTATTTAGAAGGAACACCCACGACACTCCCCTTCCAAATAGCAATTCCTTATCCATTTCCAAATCGATTTTAGAAGTCGTTAAAAAGGTATTAAAATGGGTTTAATACGTTGCTGCAAGCGTTTTTTTCGGTCACAAGCACTGAATCTGAGAGTTTGCAACCTAAAAAATAGCTCTATACATTAGGCCCCAAGTTCTTTAAAGAATCTTTTGATAACTCTTGTTCACCCCTATGTTGACCCTGAGCATCACTTTTACTTCTTGACAAGACATTTCATTGCTTTGAGGCTGGTACTCTAAACCTCAAAGAAATGAATACAGTTAAAGCCCACTATTCTGTGTCACTTGGCCTGCAATGAGCTCCCTCTGCAAGTCTCAATTTGAATGAATTCCCCAAGCAGTGCATAAAGTGCCTAAACTTAGCCCCATGGAGCCGGCCCAGAATACCTTCTCATATGTAGTCCAGCCATTTTAATGCCACAATATCAACTTTGGACTATCGACCTGCATAAATATAGACTGCAAGATATTGACTTGCATAATACCATCACGGCAAATACGTTTTGAGTTAGAATAGTAAATCTACACTCCCCTATGCATGTTCACCTGGAAACTATTGTGCAAGTCGGTATTGTGCACTCTGCATTGTTGGTCGATAATGTTGTTGCATTCGATGATGTGGCACACAGCCATCCCACCCCAGCCAAGCCGGCTCAGCTCCACTGACGTGCTACCTCCATGGCAGGGTCACTGCGCTAAGTGCTTGAAGACTTTATTAAAGGACAAACTTAGCAATGATAACAGTCCTCCCCTCAGGTGACACACACCCGTGTACTACACACCCTCCCTGTTTTTGTCAAGGGAGTTGTTTTCACACACTTTAAGAGGCTCCTGGGCTTTCTCGGTTCTATTACATCTTTATGTGCCTGGGAAAGTCATGCTGAAAGTGTCTGCCTCAGTCATCATTGCTGCAACAGGAATGCCCCATAAGTGTTTCATTTTACCTACTCTGGGGACCGAAAACATAGCCGGTGATATCACCAAACGGGGATGATGTATGTCCATAATATAACTAAATGATGGACTTCTCTTTGAATGGCACCACAATGAAACAAAAAGCCTTCACTCCCACTAAATGATTTCAAAGAAGGCTTTTATTTTATTGCAATTGCAAAGCTGCACAGTCAACGGCAATGTTTTGTTATATTATGTTTAATATGTTTGTATAAATAACAAATAGGACCTGGATATTTAGGACAATATTGATTAAAACTTTGTGTTACACCAAGCAACAGTTGCTTGTCCTAATTAGTACAGACACATGCACAATTTTGTGATGGAAATACAACTACCATTGAACACGTGCTCAGGCCCCCAATCCAGACAGCTACATAAACACGCAGTATATCCTTACCTTCATGCGCAGTAGCGCAAAGACACTCGCAAACACAGACATGCATTCTGACCAAAACCCCAAATTCCACACTTATGCAGTGTACATCCTGGACCGTAAGAGCACGAACAATGCTTTTGATAAGCCTGTACTTTCTACTGAGTATAGTAAAGCACATCTATTTTTACCAGTTTGTGACATTTTAGGCTGGTGTTCCTGAGAATCCAACAAAAATAAATAAAAAACAAGCACTAATTTGAATTAATGCAGAACAAATTTTTTCAATATTCTCAGTAGCGCACAACTTCATAAGAAGCGCAGTAACTCATTGTTGGAACTAGCCCTCTCTGGTTGGGTGCGGCGGTGCCCTATTGAGGCAGAACCTACCACTCCCGTCAGGGGTGGGTGATTACACTCACTGTATAACCTGCGCTCACCCCTTGGTAGCTTGGCAGTGAGCAGTCAGGCTTATCACAGAGGCAATGTGTAAAATATTGGCACAGCACTCTCACACAATAAGCACACTGAGCGTCACAAAAGAGACTTCACACATGGTGTATGTAAATAAAGTTTGTATTCAATACATTAATTAACACAACATGAACATCATGTATTCCTGGTCATAAATCACATTTGGAAATATTACTAGCAGTACTAGGCTCAACCGTGTTATAAGGGCATCAGTAGTATGCACACTTGGAAAAGATCCTACTTTACCCCCCAACACCCTTATGTGGTGCAAAACGTTGTCAGAACTAGGCCCACCCTGAGAATTATTATAATTCAATACCACACAGTTATAGGGTGCACCCCAGATCACAACGATATCAAAATTGTGTACACACAGCTAATTACAACACTTTTAAACAGCACTGTGGGCCAAGGCTGCACAGTAAAAATCAATGTCAAACGTAGTATTCTTTTGGCAGGGAATCAACATGTAAAGCAACACTGCCATGCAGTTTTATCAATAACAGGCGGTCCTCATTCAGTTGCTCACATATACTCACTCAGCACCAACACGTGGTGCCACGGATATCAGGCAGGTCTGTATGGAGCACACACACACAGACACACACACAGTACCATGATGCAATGCCACTGATATCCGGCAGGTCAGTTGATAATACAAATGCAGACACCGTGGTCCAAGCCCTCCTTCACCTTTCAGCTAACCCCGACTACCCTACACCCACGGGTTGGAGATAAACCACCCTCTCCCTGATAATAGGCCAAAGTCACACTTAGCCAGGGTCTCAGGGGAAAAGGTGGGGGTAGGTAGCAGGGCTTATTAGGACGAAGTCGGCAAATGGGGTTTAGCCACCACTCAGGAAGTTCAACCACGGGATGTGGAGCAGAAGCGGGCTGAGGCGAAAGTCGTTCAATCAAACAATTCCACAATGTGCCTTCCGGCACCAGCCAAGTTCTGCGCAGTACAGGGGGCATCACGCAGTCTATTGACCTGCTTCCGGTCACTCTTGGAAGCATTCCTTCGCCCAGTCAATCACTCTCACCACCCAGGCCCGATACGGGCAATACTACCTGGCAACACAAAATCGTCAGGGCTGAGTGAGGAGAGGGCAATTGGCCCGCTGCACTGAGGGCACAAAAAGGAACTGTCGATGAATGGGAAATGAAGCAGGGGAGCCTTTTGGAAGAAGGAGGCACCTGTCAGACACACATCGATCAAAGTAGCACCCAGGCAATTCAGGCACCTCGGAACATGAATCTGCTCCTCCGCACCTCCCTGGAAATGAGGCACAACATTTGGTGCGCGTTAATACAAGTCACACCAGACAGTTTCAGTCACACACAATGAAGAGTCGTAAACTCAGTACCACCCTGGAAATGAGGCACAAAGTCTGGTGCGCGTTGATCCGAGTTGCACCAGTTAGTTCCGGCCACACACTATGAAGAGTTGCAAATTCTGTATCTCCCTGGAAATGAGGCACAACGCCTGGTGCGTGTTGATAGGGGTCGCACAAGACAAATCTGGTCACACACACAGGTGCACGTTTAGCAGTGCCACATGAGGTAGAATGAGGCACTACTACAGGCACGCCCTCCCTCTGAGGGTCGCAACCTGTGAATCGGACACTCCATGCAGTCGGCGTGTCACACAACAGAGATGTGGAACAATCAACGAAGCAGGCCAAGCTGGATCCCGCAACCGGTGAATACGCTCACCACTAACAAGACGCTTATGATTGTTTAGGCCCCCACAATGCAGGGGGCACACTCCTTTGATGCGGGCAGCACTTTTAGGGCTCCACACAAGGCAATCTGGTCCCCAGGCACAATGCTTAGTTCCACGCTCATGCCATACTACCAGATGAGATCTAGCAGACAAAGTGGTCACTTAAGAGGGCACCGCTTTACAGGTGTCACAAGTAGATGGTGTGGGTCCCTCATGGGACATCTTTGATGTATCTGAGAGCTCCACAAGAGAACAGGGGGCAAGCCAACAAGCCCTTGGAGAGCACACTTCAGGGTGCCACACAGCAGCAGGTAGTCAGCCCAGTCCAGCCACTATTCAGGAAGGGTGCGCAGTTCCTTCCAATTGCAGTAATCCTCCTTGTGCACAACAGATTCCTCTGGCAGTGTGCGCCACAATGTTCCAGGATGTCCAGTCCCACATCTCCATAAGTGTATTTGTACCCTGCTGAATTATGGCACCAGTATTTATACTGTAGTGAGACTTTGAAGTTGGGGGTGGTTCTCAGGGTTTCCCTTTGAGCCACAGATGTCTCCCCTATGGGTACCGTATCCTTTGGGATGCGACCTCTGCTCACACTGTGAGACGCAGCAAGTGCGCTGCCACCATTACTGTTGTTGGACCCTATTTGTATGACTCTAATGTCCAAAACACTCTGAGGCTAAGCTCATGGGCCATCTTTTTCTCTTCCATGGCTAGTCTCTTTTCAGCCAGGGCTTGCTCTGTTTCCAATCTGGCAAAGGCCTGCTCTTTTTCAAATTTAGCAAGGGCTAGAGCCTGCTCCTTGTCCTGTCTGGCAAGCTCTAACTTCAGCGTCCTTTCTTCCCTCCTGCCCTCCAGCTCTTCGGAGGACATGCCACTGGAGAACACACTCCTACCTGTGGCCAAGAGTACCCCCCATCCTGAAAGAAAAGACTTCCCCCTGTCCATAAGTAGTCCATCAGGAAACCCCTGTGTCAGCTCTGATTGATCCCTCCCCACACTCAGGATCTCCCCCACCATTCACTGACACTTCTGGGTGGGCCTCTGCCCATGCTAGCAGGGCTTCCTGGAGATCTGCCTTTGTGGCACTTCCCCTGTCAAGCACCCCTGTCTCCTGGCAGAACCCTTCGAGCTGCGACACCATATACAGGTCCAGATCAGCCAACTCGAAGAAGTCCCCCTTAGGTAGGACCCCAGGCATGGTGGCTGTTCAGGTGGTAGTCCATTGGTATGAAATGACAATGCAACACTGTTGTCCAGATAGTGTAAACATCTCAATTTGACAGACGGACGGGGGGGGGGTGGGGAGGGGGGATTTTGCCTGCAGCAACAACCAAAAAACAAACACTTGAATGTAATTCAGATAGGGTGAATAGAATAATATATTTCTTATAACATTGTTGATGATATAATTAATCTCTCAAAGCTGCTGTTAAGTCAACAGGGCTTTCAGAGGTGAGAAGAAGCATAAATATGTAGCATTTCTTCTCGAACGCTAAAGTACCCCCAGCGAGACACACACCTAATGAATAAGATATGTTACACTGCAGAACTGTTTTATTGGCAAGAAGTGCCACATGACTGCAGCAGAATTTGCCCTCTTTCTTTGCTGTATAATTAGATTATTTCTGTATGTACCTTGAGATGCTTCATAGGCGATTACTCAAATATGCTAGAATGTGTAATGCTGGCAGATACTTTAATGTCTAACCAAGCCCAGTGGTTGGTAAAACATTAAATCATATGCGAACGTTTCCTAAAGAGATGAGAAGGTTTGCAAAGAGTATAAAGTAAACATTCACTTTGCTTATAGCAAAAGGAACAAGAACTTATCAAAAACACTTCGACCCTGGATTAAACAATGAAATGAAAGATGAGTCGAAGACAACCCGAGATATTAGGTCTGAAATGCGAAGTTGAAGCGCACGTCAATCTATGAAAAGCGGGAAATGGACCATAAGAAACATTCTGGGGAAAACGGGTTCGACAGTAACCTGTCAAACTTCCTCCAATCAAACTAAAGCATGTACTCCGAAAGGTATTACAGAACAAAATAATCAGCTGCTTACCACAATCCTTCAGTTTACCGAGAAGAGGGGCTTTTAGGATGCCTCATTCATGTTATGTGCAGGAGACACAGACACCAGAGTAAGCAAAGAACAGTTCTTACTTGGACACTTTACACCTACCACTGACGTCCAACGCCTCTATGCGGAGCTTGAAGCAAAGACAGGAGAGCAGGGCAATTACATTTTCAACAGGAACCAAAAACTGAAAACGCAGCAATATCTCAAGAGATCTATGTTCATAGTTTCTGTTTGTGTACTTGCTTATCCTGTGTAAGCTACTTATTCCTGTAGTGTATGACAGAAGCACACCAAGGTCCAGAGAGTTACCAGCTATTCATTTGAATATCAAGCCAGGAAAGGGTCCCCGCGGAAAGGAATAATAGAGCCATTTAAATGGAGTAATGTGATTTTAGAGATTGAATATTGTGGAGAGGGGCTACTGTGATGTATTGACGGCATATGTAGCTATGATATGCAGCAACGAAGTAGATGAAGTGGCAGTGCAAGGTGTGGGGTGGCAGTGAAACGACTAGGTGACTGTGTGGTGGAGAGATGTGGTGCAGACTCATATTGCAGTTGTGGTGGGTCCTGGTGCTTCAGTGTGAATTGGCACTGTAACTTCTCAACTAGATGCCAAGACCGATACAAGAATATTATCCAATAGGGTCAAATGACCCCACTAAGTATAGATGATATGCAATGTTTCAGTCATTCTTGTTACATCCGTTGTTGCCCTCTGGAAGCACTGTAAATAATATGCACTTATTTTGCTGATCTCTGTGGGATGAAAGATTGAGCCGTCCACACTGGGATTTAAACACGTGATCGATAGGTTTGCACGATAAGCGCTCAATTCCGCAGGCTATCATGTTTTTATTTCACAGAAGAGCATCAGCCAAGAAAAGGTGATAGGCTAAATGCCAGCTGTTTCCAGCATTACAAAGGAATTATGAGATGCCAAGTTGGCCACACTGGGATTTAAGCATATGATCTGCTGGCTCCGGCCACGTGTGCTCTGCTCCGTAGTTATCTTGTTTTAATCTCACAGACAAACATCAGAAAGAGGGCATTAGTCAAATGCCATCTTTCTGCAGCTTTAGAAAGGATCTAACCGAAGACAGAATGAGTTGAGGGTTACGGTCAACGTATACCTTGGACTGCCACAACCTCATCTGAGGAGTGCCTCAAGGATCCTCCGACAGCATGATTCTCTTTAATGGATACTCTAGCCTGCATCATCCACTCTCATGACATCAACACCCTCTCTTACACCAATGACACACAACTCATTCTCTCCCTCTTGGACAAGATGCACAGTACCCAGATCAAGTTCAATGCCTGCAGGACTGAAATCGCCCTCTGGATGAATTTGGCAAAGGTCCCTCGTTGTAACCGTCTTCGGATGGGTGAGAGATCTTTTGCCTATTTGGGCCCCCGTGCATGGAACAGTCTTCCGCTGTCCCTGAGGCTGATAGACAGTCTTGAACTATTTAAGAAGAAACTCAAAACCCACCTTTTTAACAACTAGCCCCGTTCTAGCAGCCTGTTCTCCCTCTGCCAGCGCCGGGACACTCTGTCGAGTAGCCGCGCGCTCGATAAATTGGAATAATAAATAAATAATAAAGTCCAACTGTCTGAAGCTGAACAACGACAAGATGGAAATTGTGATCTTTGGGAACAGCATTTCACAGTGGGGCTATACCTTGTGGCTAATAGATCTAGGACTGACACTCACCATTCATGCTAAGAAACTGGGAATCAACAGCAAAGTCAACATGGCCACACAAGTCATTGACATCACTGCCTCATGCTTCCATACCTTAAAAGCTGAGGAAGATTTTCAAATGGCTCCCAAACAGCATCCGGGGCAATATTACATTTCCAATCATTTGCTGGTCTAAGTCTGACCAGTTTTTGTGGGTGCTTGTGGGCATCTCAATAAAGAGCGGAAATTATACAGGCAAGCAATGAATGGGCCAAACAGCCTCTTTAAACACCCATGAAAACAAATGGGAATTTCTGACATAGCCCAACTCTCTTCAACATTACTGCTGACAGATACTTCTATAGTAAATGTGCCATACTAGAGGCTTAGGTATGTATTGAGTGCCGAGGCCCAATAACAGTGTTGGCTAGGAATGAGTCATAATTTTTGATAAACCATACCAAGGAGCAACAACGTTAAACAAAATCCAAAGATACAATGCAGTAAATGTGCTTTTGTTTAGGTTGTGCTTTAGAGCTCATAAACCTTCTTGAAAAAACTTTGGCACAGTTCAACAATTCTCCTTGAACAAGCTTTGGTACACCCTTAAGGCAAGGAGGCCAGTCCATTCCATAACCTCTATTTACTACCCAGATATTTGATGACTGTTGCTTTCGCCACTGAAAGTGGTATTTTGATTGGCAATAGACTAGAGCATTTAATTAGAATCAGAATTAGAGTCTTAAGAAATATGAAACATTGACATTTGATGTAACCTGTCATCAAGTTCAGCAACTGAAAATCCATAAAAACCCACCATGCAAGCCTTACACCCAGGAATGGTAAGTGGAGCTTTTCCTGACAGTGTATATGTGATGCAGCTACAGGGTCAAGCGGAAGGAGGGTGCAGCGTCGTTGAGTTGGCCCTGGGCCTTTGAACTCATTGTTGTGTGTGAAATTTCGAGTGAAGGGGCTCAGACATTAGCATTTTTTCTTACTTTGATATTTTGGCACACTTAGATTCCCTCCTCATTCTAAGGTATTCGAAGTTTTGACAGGCAAAGTTGATGCAAACAAAAAAAAAAGCTGAAAGTTTCAAAGGCCTCTCCTAGTCAGACCTTAGCAGCTGTAATTTTTTGAGTGGGTTAAGTGAAGATGCCCTTAAGGTTTTTTCAACGTGTCTTCATCTGACAACTGTTCATATGTATTGGAGGTCCCCGATGGCCACAATGAGAGTAGAAGCTTTGCTGAGTGACAAGCTATTATTTGAGGCATTTATCATGGTGATGTGGGAGGGTGCATGCACCTGTCAATCTTAACCCATTATATAATCTGAATCACTAGAGTTCAATATGCTCACATGTCTCATCTTAAGGGAAAGCACTGGAAAGCCAGCAGAGGTAAACCAACCCTAACTTAGTATTTGGGAGTATTGGATAGCTGGACAAGAATTCAGCCAAAGATGGAGTGTTAAAATAGATTTCTTTTTTTCTTTCATTTGTACAAATACAAAATATAATACTCTATCATAAATGACATTTTCTGTGTTTTTCTATTTGCCATGAGCAAAACTTCTGTAACTAAAGCATTAGAGTAGAGTATAACACATTACTACCACATAACAGTTTGATTTGAGTTTGTATAATACATTTTGTATCTAAATGGTCCAAAACCTAATTTAACTATTCAGCCTCATATAGAAAAATATGAGATTATTGAGCCAAAAACCTGAATTGGGGAAGGACTCCCACTTAATGCCTATTTGAGAACAAGCTGTAGTACACCCTTAAAGAAAGGAAACCAGTCCACACCATTACCACAGGATCAATCTAATACCCAGCCATTTGTTGATTATTGCTTCTGCCACTGAAAGAAGGATTTTGTAAAAGAGATACTCAATTAATGTATTCAATTAGACTTAAATGTGTTCATAAAAAATTTACTAATCGTCCTCAAAGTTAGATTATCACATAAAATATTATAAAAAGCAATTGAGCAACATGAAACCCAGAGCAACTATTCATCATCATAACTTTCTTGTCGATCACCAAGATCTTAAAAATTACATATATTACAAACACAGAAATAGATTATGATAAAAATTGGTCTTGTTAAAAACAAAAAAGACAAAGCATCACTCAACAATAAAGGTACTTCATTCTATAGGAGTACAATTTTAAAACCCATGCCTAGATAAAAGCCATAAAAGTTGATCATGTCTTTAATATCAAAATAATAAATTAGTGCATGCTAAACATTAGGTATATTACATAAAACCCTTTCATAAACAGATCCTATCATTTTAGGTAAGATGTAATTCACAGTAAATACTGTGAATTAAGTATATTGCACATGGAACTTTGACCGTCTAATCCATACAGCGAACAGGAATGTAGCTAAGCCAAATACCACAATTCTGCTTGTATCAGTACTAAGAATTCTGAAAATGTATAGGTAGTGGCCAGCACCAATAAGCCTACACAAGAGAATAATCCACTTGGCCCTCAAGTTCTCATAATGTGGGCAAAAGAATAACAAGTGGACTGGGGATTTGGGGCTTCCTCTACATGCAGGACAGATAGCATCAGAAGGGGTATTACCTCGCCATTTCTACTGAACATAGCGACTAATATTTGTTATATTATATTTCATCGCATATTAGATTATATAATAATTTTTTTAGTTTAGATTGCTAACATAAATATGCTATAGATAGATAGTTTGATATAACACAAAATTCAAGTTTAGATTTTTCTAAATTTTCAATGTGAGTGTTGTAAACCAGGTAAATTACATCCACAAGAATTGCCATCAGGTCGTTATATAAAAGACAGAAATTCAATTTAGTCTGTAATCGACTGAGGCAAAAAATATTCTGCAAGCTCTTTCACCTTAGTTCATTCATTAAAGAAGTATGTAATTTCGTGGCATCATGACAGTATGATTAATTAACATTGCATATTCGACAACTAAATGTCATATTTTTAAGGCACTCTTACTGAAAGATGCACCCATAAATACTTGTGTATTGCATTTAATAAACTCAATTTAAATAATAGTAGTATAACGTGACATAGGTTTATTTCACTGTTCAATGGGATTTTTATCCCCCCCACCCCCGCTTATGGGTACACAACTGTTGTTACTTTGCTGTTTAAAAAAATATTGTAGTGATATCATAGAGAAGGCATGTAGTTTTTCATTTCTGAAAAGTCATATGGAGAGGGAGGCAATACAATGTAGTTTCAACTGACAGTCCCCACCACTAAACATGTAAGAAGAAATCAGATAGTCCTCAGTAAAAATGTTTAAAAAGAATTAGGATAGTTTTAATTGGTGGACTCAATTTTAGTTCTGAACGCAATTGCCACTGCTTTAGAAAAGTAATCATTTGCAAATTTAGTTTCAAAGGGGAAGAACTGGGGGACTTAATACGTTAGTGGCTGCAATATTAGAATGTCCTCCTACCAGTGCATGTTAGTGAGAACTAGGTTAAGATTTGCAGTATTGTTAAATGTTTCTACTCTAAATTACCAACTCTAGTTTTATATATAACACTTCCCATTAGTGTGTGAGTTTTGCAGAAAACTGAACTAGTCCGTGGTATATAACTGGGGTGATACGGCCACTCGCAGCTCTGGGCCTCAGTTGCACCGAGGACACCATGTCCTTCAATTAGCCGTTGTTTCAAAAATGACAGCATCCTTAAAAGACACGAGGCTGTGGCAGTCGCATCTGTAATGGAAGCTCGGAGGCCTTTCTTGATTGCAGGCCGGGCTTCGCAACTGGATTCAAGCGCGCACTTGTACGCGGTCTCTCATTACAAGTTGTGGGTATTTTTCCTGCCGTGTAAAAAAACACACCAGGGTGGCACCACGCTGCCTCAACCCCCTTTCAGAAGGCAACGTATTAACGAGGGAATGTGCACAAAATAACGCACGCGTGCGTCTCAGCCCCACCGTAGGCCGAGTGAAGAAAGTGTTTCCTATGGGCTGGTGGGTTGCCTGTGGCCTCTCTGCCCTGACGTACCTGAAGCAGCGCACGTGCCCCCAGAGGTCACGCTCAGTGCCACGCTGAGGGGAGCTGGCCTAAGGGTGACCTCACGTGCACCGGAAGCGGCAGTGCATAGGCCCTGGTGAGATTGCTGTTGAACTCGGGAAGATACGGTGAGAGTGAAAGTTTGTAAACAACAGGTAGCAGAGACAGATTGCATCTGCCACACGGTAATTTTTGGATTAGGTATATGCACAGGTTAAAATTATTTTTGTTAAATGTATCATTCCTTGCGTTGAAACTTGGGGATCTACTTGCTGGACTGACGAATCACATCGACATATCCCAGATACGCATTTAATTTAACACATTTTAAATGTGTTTCCCAATGATAACTCGTGTATAACAGTCGTGTTATTTATTTACATGCTAAAAACATACACAAACGTGAGCTGCACGCAGATAGTCCAAAAGGCAGAACAAAGTAGAAACAGACTTTCGCGTATACAACACAGGTATCTGCTTGGGTGGATAGTAGTGTGAATAGTTTTAAGTCCGTGTATACATTCCTTAAGAGTCACTGGCACTAGTAACCTGCACTTACTAAGATGGCACTTTTCAGAAGCTATCTATGAGCCCTGCATGTTCATCTGTACTTACAAGTGAACGCGTAGCCTACTAAATTACTCGGAAATTAACTTTCATAACATCCCCCTCTAGAAAACGTTTTCTCAGCTTGTTACTTGTCTTATCCAAAACACCCCAGCAATATTAAAACGAGCACTACAACTCCATCATACAAACAAATGTTTCCTGTACCAAACGTACCCAAACCGCACTTCTAGCAAATGAAATGTGTATCAGCATTTCTCTAAATCGTTCTAATTTCTAAAGGGATTTATAAACATTTGATTTTCCTCCAAATAGGAACACGTTGAAAGACATTTAGAAAAAGATAAATTGCTACGTCATAAATAAAAGAATACATGTTGTTGACATGTATTTTGTTTGGACCTTCGACCTCTTCACTTGCCACTGCCTAAATTGTGTCTGTCGACATCGGGTTATATGCAGATTCGCAGGCAATGAAAGGGAGCATGCTACGAGTCCAGTTAACCAGGCCTAGACTCGAAACCAAAATCAGCCCTGGCAAAAATGTTCAAAACAGCCCGACCCTGCAGGGGGACACAACTAGAATGGGTCCTTGGTGGCTTAGTTGGGTGATGGCAACCTGTCCTGCTCTGAAAGCAGTCCCGTGGTTTACATCCGGCTGGGAAAATGCCAGAGTAACAGAATAACGAGGCCGAATCCAGAGTTAACCAAAGTGTAAGAAAGATCTTCTGTGGACAGTGAGAGATATGACATATGCCAGCTTTGAAACATACTACCCTCCAGTTAATGAGCCATGTGCAGGAAACAGTTTCAGACAAGGGGTGCCAGAATCAGAATTCTAAGCTTTCTAAATATAAACCTTCAAAGACTGGTGTGTGTGTGTGTCCAGCAAAGACTGCCACCAACTAGTGTGGGGGGGAAGAAATGGATCACATCCAGGATCTCTAGTTTCAGCTGTGAGAACTGCACTCTGATAGTCCTAGTGTTCACCTTGTGAAACTTTATATTTGTGTGCCATTGTTGTGACAACTGTATCTCAAAACTCACCTCCAGAAAAAGCGATTAAACCCTTTCACTTTGTGGTCATCTCAATATCAGGCAGAGCAAGACAAACAGCAATGCGTCCCACGCAGACCAAACTGGATTCCACGAGAGTGACTGACGGTCGTTTCCAGGGCCAAAGATGTGGAGTGTCTTGAACGCCCCTCTTGACACTTCCTAACATATTAATGGTAGAGCATTCTCTGTAAGGCATGGCCCAACCCAAGCAGATGTAGAGGCTCCCTTTTGGGCAGGCAAAAAACACAAGACTTGCTTACAACCAGGGCCGGACGGCTCTTTGGGCATCCTGACATTTCCCCATTGGGCTGTAACCTATGAGGCTGCATATAGGACTAGATGGGCTGCCATGATGACACAGCCTTCAAAGAGCTCTATCTGAAAAATTGTGTTGTAATACACCAATAGAGGGGGTTGGGCTTGGTCGCTACACTCTCTCGCATGGTCAAATGTGGCACTGATTTGATCTATTTTTGCTAACACTGGTATTAGTGCCCAATCTGGCTCTTAGTCACCACCACCTGTCTGATGCCAACACTCTACAACCTGCCCTCCTAGGGAAACACTACCCCTGGCCAAGGAAGTAAAAGGTAAACTTTGTTGTAATGCTTGCTTTGTTGCTTTCACTATGATTGTGCGTTTTGCCCTCCATATACTTCCAAGTTTTCAGGAGTGGGGGATGCTTTTGTGGCAGAAGCCTAGGGGTCCGCATGCCACCCTCTGCTCCCTCTTGTGTTTAAAGGCTCTCTCTCTGGCTAGGATCTCTAGCACAGATGTGTCCTCTGAGCTCAAACTGAGTGTCCCTAGTACAGGTGTGTCCGCTGAGTTCAGACTAAGTATCCCATCTCTGGCAGGGCCTGGGATCTCTAGCTCCGACTCCTAGCACAGGTGTGTTCCCTGAGCTTAGACTGAGTGCCATGGCTGTGACTGAGCGTGGGAGCAGGGCCCAGGAACTCCTCTATATCCAGGGCCACTGGAATTATGCGACAAGGAGGGACAAATTATGTGGCGGGGTTGATTACATTATGCAGCAAGAGAAGGCTAATTATGGGGTATAATGCAGCACATTTTTTGATACTATTACTTCATTATTTTGTCATTTTTACACTTGCTAACACTGTCTGGGCATTGGTTGCACCTCATTAGTAGCAGTGTAACACCCAAATATAGCAATAGGCAATAAAAAGGTGGCCAGCCAACCTATGCAAAGGGCCTTCCGCTATGCAGCAACACGTGTCGCTGTGTTTTTAGTAACTTTTGAACTGCTTGAGCTAGAAACAAGACTTTTTTGTTAAAATCTGCAGATTATGCAACAGATGATGGATTATGTGGCAAATGCAGGACATTTTTAATTATGCAAAAAACGTAGTGACTGCACATTCGCATAATTCCAGTGGCCCTGTTCATATCTTATCCTGAAACTTCACATCTGCAGCCCCAGAGTTGAGCCCAGACATCTTTATGCAATTCTTATTGCAGCTGAAAACAAATTTTACTAACAGCACCGTCAAGCTGTATCCCAACTGTGCTGATATCTAAGCTTAATCATTAATGACGGGGAGTCTGTTTTTAAGCACAGAGTCAGCTAACAGTAGTTTTGCAGGTGCAGTGGTACTGGGGCTCCAGGGTGAGGGCCCCATTTCTCCCCAGTTATGGATTTTTTTAAACTACCAAACCAGGGTACGTTAGACCAAGTGTTCTTGCTTCCATTGCGACCCATGGCACACTTACTACGCCACTGTTTTTAAGGTTAAGCTAATTAATGTGCGAGAGTACGGTAACAGTAGAAAGCAATAAAACAGGTGCATAGCATGCACTCAACAAAACCAATTTCCACGTATAAGTCAAATGTACCATTGAAGGGTTCTGCTATTCTTATATTAATTACGGGCACTTATATATTTGCATTTCCCCTACAGTTCCACTTCCCTTGTACTGAAATGATTCAAATTTGATGGCTGTTTAGATAAATAATTATTAGTTTTTGGGGTCCCTATCGGTCTGAATTGGTGACACTCCATTGATATTTTGTCGCCCAGCCTGGGTGTGTGAGGCAGGAGAAAGAATGAGTAAGATGTTTTTAATATGTCAAAACCTACATCCAACGATAAGTGTAGGTCCCGGCCTGCATTGTTCGCCAGGTGAAACTGCATTTTAATGAGCTCTACACTTGCAAATTAGGGATGGGTGGGGGATCTAGATTGATGATTTAAAAAGAAAGCATGTAAAACAAGACTGGAAGAAATGGACTACCAAGGCCAAAATGCACTTGGGTACGTCTTGTGATTGCCAGGGAAGAAACGGAGTTTGAGGACACCTTATCAGTAGACTGGCACCTGATGTTATTTCATATTCGGGTACCATCTTCCCAAACTAAACGAGGAACCGTGTTCAGTGTGAAAAACAACTTTTGTCAAGACAGGAGGCGACAACCTCAGCCTTGGAATTATATGATTTGGCCAAAAGTATCTGAAATTCTATGTTTGCACTGTGCTTTTGTTGCGTTAAAACAGAAGGCATTAACCGTTAATAATAAGTTCGCTGAATATCCCTTTTTGTGTAATCTTTTAAGGCGCTCTAAAGAGGGGCGGCATTGTGGTTTTATTTCCTCTTGAACATCTGAGAATATGATATGTATTGGTGACCAAGTGTTTCCTTTGGCTAATTCGGTTTTCTCTCCTATGCATATTTCTAAGTGGTGGTACACCGTTTCTAGGAATAATGAGCGAAGCGACTCCAGGGGAGCAGCGTCCATGAAGTGAGTAAGTTTGAGCTAAGAACCGCCAAGTTGCTACTAGCCAAGCACCAGACAGTCCTGCACTCATCCTTTCCAGACCTCTGTACCCTCTTCCAAAAAAGACTGCACGTGAAGTGTTCCCTTAAGGGGCGCGCGACAACACTGGCCTCCTGAGATGCTCGAACCATCAAAGAAAAGTGCTTGGCACTCGTTTGTACCCTACTGGCAAATGAAAGGCTTGCTATAAAAAATGCAAAACTACTTTTCAACTTGTGAAGGGTCACTTCTAAGACTGGGATTATTAAAGCTCTACTTTCTCGAGTATTGATTGTGGTAGCTGTCACTGTGATGCCACTGCCTCACTCTCACCTACTTCTCACCTACTGCGTTGTTTTGATTTATGGGCATGTTTAGAAAGACCCCAAAAGTTTTGATCGGTTTTCTGTCGCATGAGCACGCGCGTCCACTTGGAGTTAATGGCAATTACAAAACCTTCAGCATCTTTTTTTTTTAAAGTTGAAGCCAAAAACGTTATTTTGCTATGTTTGTGTATCTGTTTAAGAAAGTGTTTGCAGAACACCTTTCTTTCCCCTCTCCTGCCAGAGCAACGTCTCTGTGTCGCGTCCACTTACCAGGTAACCAGGGCTCCACAACAAAGCGCAGCCTGCTTCCTCCTTCCACGGCCGCCGGCCGGCTGGAGCACGCAGCGGCCACTGCAGTGGGCACAGGCAGGGATCATACAGAAAAGAAAAATAAGGAATGGTGCAACTTTGGCCAGCACATCCTCAGCACGCCGTAAAGTGGTGCTTTCTGAATGCGCAGCCCGCAGCCATCCCGGGGCTGGGAGCCACAAGCCCGCACTGGGGTCTTCTGTGCAGAGGCTGCCCGGCTGTCATGACCTCTGCTCCCATGCCAGTGCCCTGTCTGCGGGTGGGGGGCTCATCTGTGCGCGTGGGGCTGAGCCCCTGCTGCTCCGGCGGGGTCCTCTCTTCGCGTTCCAGCAGGAGGACCCCGCTGACAGGCTACGTGTTCCGGACAGAGGGAGCTGTGGGGGGTTGTCCGGCAGAGTGCAGGGCTCCGCCACTAGCAGTTACAGGCGCTCTCCGCTGGGGCTCTGTGCGCCTGCCGCTGAGATGCTACTGCTGGACTGGGATGGGAGGGCGGGCGGGGAGGAGGACGGGGGAGGGAGGGGTGCGCTCAGTCCGTGGCTGCCCGGCACAGAAGGGGACACGCATACCTGCCCTTGCTCCTGCCGTCCCACAGACAGGGTTGGTGTACACTTGGAGGTTGTGTGGTTTATTGGCCAACCTGCGCTGTCTAAACCGAGGGGCCTCTGTTTGCATAATCCCGGCTTTCCTACCCAGCAGTGTGATCTTGAGCGGATAGTTTTATCTACCGCATCATTTGTTCCCTTTTAGCAGAAAATGGGGACCACTTTCAGATTGGTGTTCTATGCTGGCCCTGGACGTTCGCTTTGTCCTTCTTTGAAAAAGCGACGCTCTCGCATGTCAAATAAGCTATGAAAGCGCCTCTCCCTGATCCTACAGTATTGGAGTTTTCTGAAGTGGCAGGACTGTGCGTTTAGTCACAGTGCATAGACTTTTCCATTGTGCCAGAGCAAACACATCAGAAAAGTACCTTGTTTAACAGGAAGAGGGTGACTGCAACGGGGATCAGCAGTAGGGCGAGGAGACACCTAGTTTCGATGCGAACTCCTTTTGTCCCACCATAAGCGCCCTCCTTAAGTTACGCGATAATTGCTTTTTATTTCTATAACGGAAGCTCTGCTCCCCACTGGATGCGTCGTACAGTCTGCAGTGTAATTGGGAACTTCCAGCCAGAGGCAGCCCTGCTGGTGGCGGCTGCAGGGGTCTCATCCGCCCTTGCTCGTCCCTCCTTCGATGCCCGCGTGCCCTGTTCCCATGCCCTCCCCGCCACCCCTCCAAACTCAGACACAGAAAAAAGTGAGAATCGGAGAGTTGGTGACACACCGTCTGACACTTCACTGCCGAGTGTGTGATTTCATGATTCATTTGTCTAAACGTATCCACGAAACGAGGGGAAACCAGGAACATTGGAGAGCTTGAATGAAGGATTCCTCCCAGACAGCGCGCTCCCGCTCTAATAATGGAAAACAGAAATCACTTCCTAGAAGTGACTCCCCTACATTGGCGAGTGGCCATAGCTTCCAGTTCCGGCGGACCCGCTCAGCCTTTCATCCTCCTGGTGTCCTTGCTAGTGAAGCACATTCATAAAGCGCACACAACAGAATGAGTTATGTGTAGGCGCAGGTAATGTGTTAATATCACTGAGCTCGATGCTCAGCTATCGACTTCAGAAGAACGCGGGGGGCGACTTTCGTACCTGACTTGACTAAACTTCTTAACGTTACACTTGTTATGCTAAATTCATAAAATTATGCTACCTCACTGAGAAGCATAATTAAGCGCCATTCGTGGTAAAACTTTAGCGCAAGCACATATAAATAACTCGAACACTTGTGTTTTTTGTGTGCTTTTTTAGTGTGAAATGCGAATGTTCCATTGAATGTAACTAACTACATGTCATTTCACATACTTGTTCCAACATTTCATGTAATTAAACCGGCAAGTTGCACAATGGTATATTATTGCAACAAATGGAACTCCCAGTTAAATGTCAATCCGTACCTGTTACCAATTTCGCTATTTTATTTGGAAAATGTCAAACTCTTGCCACTAATATTTTGATTTGTTTTACTGTTCTCCGCCCTAAACGGTATTGTTTTTTGGGTAACCATCTTCTTTCAGGTCATTGTGGACACTTTCCAGTTATGGAATTACATATGGCCAAGTAATGCATTCTGGGTATTGTGGTCTTCTTTTAATTGGATTGACCTAATTAGACTAATACATCTGAAAATAATAATTTGTAGAGACAAGTTCAAGCCTGAAGGGGGTGTCCGCAATGACCCGTAGTTAGATGGTCACCCTCTCTTTTTTCTCACTACGTCTCAGGGAGTTGGGACTCCAAGAAGGACATGGTCCGATGTTTTCAGAGGGCGAGCCTGCTGAATTGAATGGTGGTGGCCGGTTTATAGAGGAGCACGGGTTAACAGGTGGCTGGATCCCTTCGGGCCTATGGGTGGAGATGGGTTTAAGGTTGGGTGGCTCCACCCGAGGGCGAGTTGAGTGGTATCTGTTGTCATACAGAGATGCCGACATTTCACAATGCAGGAGACGGGTTTAAGTGATAAACAGTGCGACCGGCTCGGGAGTTACATCAGAACTTTGACTGACAAGTCTCAGCGCCATTACATCACAGCCCGCTCTGGCTGAAAGGTAAAGTATTGTCCCCGTGGCCGCTCAGGGGCAACGGAAGGCATTCATGTCCGAGAGAACATCCAGTTTTCTCCGGGCCTTGCTAAAAATGGCTGGCGTCACCAGAGCTCCGAAGGCCGCGCCAGAGGTGAGCTTGCAGTTTAATCATCAATGAGTGCTGGAATGCCAGGGCGGCCTGCATTTCCTACCTTCGGTATTTTAAAAATCTCGCCTCTAGTGACATACCTGGTGTGCAGCGAATGGGAGGTGGTGCATCGGCACGTGCACTGGCGGGTGGCTAGTGGGGTTCTCTGATGGAGTAGGGCTGTGGATAGAGGACAGACGGGGGTGGATGGAGGGAGAATAGATGCGTGAGTAGATGGGAAATGAGGTGCACCGTTGGGGAACGCTTGGGGTTGACAGTGTGCTGATTGGAGGTAGTGGATGGTTACACGAATGGGAGATGAGCGTGCACGTGATTGTGAGTGTTCATATATAATGTGCACATGTGGGGAGGGATGTGGCTCATAACAGACTAGGTGGGGACGAGTGAGGGGAGTGTGCAAAGGCAGCGAGGATGGGTGGTAATGGAGGGTGGAGAGCAGTGTGCACGATTGGGGGTGAGTAGTAGGGAGTACAGATGGAGATCTGGTGTGCACAGATGCTGAAAGGTGGTCAGTGGTATTTGGAGAAGGGCAATGGGGACACGCAGGGCGGCCACTGATGTGCACGGGTGGTAAGATGCACAGATTGTGTGGATGGGGCGCATACCACTGCCTGCAGATCAGGGGGTGGAAGTGAAGTGGATGAGTGGCTAGTAGCAGGCGCGCAACCCCCATTGGGCAGAATGGGCTTCAGCACCCCCCGTAAGCTGCCATCGGAATGGCTGCCCGGGCTGGAGTTGGTGCCTGCCATCCTGACCTTCAGGTAGGGTGACCAACCATCCATAAATGTCATGGACCGTCCCTGATTTGGATCTCACGTCCGTTGTCCGTAATGATCCCTTTTACGGACGCCTTTTGTCCGTAATTTTGGGCATTGGGAACAGCACTGTTCCCCTGCAAGAAGCCTTAACTCCCTGATTGGGCCGCCTCACACTCATTCTCTGAGCACAAGAGCAGCCGCACCCCGCCCATTGTCATTCTGTATGCTGCCTGACATACAGAATGACAATGGGCCAGTCTGGGCTGTTAAAGCATGTGGTGGGCCTCCTCCTGTCTCGGTCTATGGCACAGAATTCTGTTTTAGCAGTACATAAAGAAAAATGTTGCACCTCATGAAATAAAAGAAATGTACAGAATCCAGTTCATGTAAAGAAGCCTGCGAAAGAAGTTAAAAAGAAGGGGTTAAGGGTCTTTCACAGTCTCATCATTTTAGAACTGAAGCATTTTCAATATTATATACAACAAAGCCATAGTTGCTGCTTTTTTATTTTATGCAACTAACAACCATTGACAAAGCCAATAGTCCTGGCTTGTTGTAGGTGTAATGTATTATATATCTGAATGCAATAACAGAAGTAGCAGAATACCAGTCGGGCAGCACACTATGCTATGCACAGGTTTTTAGCTACCGTGTTTTAAGCCACGTCCTTAATTACATCGGACGTGCCATTTGGAGAGACCCCCCAAGTTTTTCAACCCACTTAAAGCCCTGGAAACAACACCATGTCACAGTTGTCTCACGTATTGGCACTGTGCATCATGCATGACTCATGACTTCCAAGGTTTCAGATTGCCTATGTGCAGGGGCATAGTGAACCTTCCCCCACCCCCAGTGCTTTAAATGGGCCGGTACTCACCGGTACTGAGTACCGGCACTTCTCAGTTTTCTCCCCCAGAGTACCGGAACTTATTTGCGGGCAAGGAGAGTACCGGTACTCCATGAAGCAGCAGGGCTCAGGCCCTGAAGTATGGGTACGTGCAACGTAAAAACTGAAAATTACCCTTTCAGATGGTGCGTGTTTATGTGCTGCTCTGGCTGGCAACAGCCTGTGTATTTCTGCGCTGGGTTGCTCCTGCAGTGTTATGTTCTCATCAGGCGCGCAACGCCCATTGGGATCAAAGGGCTTCAGACACCCCACTCCCCCATCGTGTGTGTGTCAGCCCGGCTGAGACAGCTTCCCGGGAGCACACACAGCAGCACCCGAGTACTTCACAGGTCTTTAAAAGACCAATTGCTTTTTAAGGAGGCTTTGTTGTTTCTCACCCCTTCTTAGATCCCCTGCAGCTCCACTCTGCATACTGCTGGAAGAATCAGCCCCAACACCCCCCCCCCGAAATTTGACTCTAGTTGTGCCTCTGGTTCTCATTGGCATCCCAACAAGAATGAGGATATGGTCAGAGGTGCCGAGAGTTGAACTGAAGAACCAGGGTCGAATCCCGACGTCGGCTCATCATCCTGTGATTCTAGACAACTCCCTTAACCAAGGGTCTTAAAAAAAAGTAAGCTTTAATGCAAATGTTCTGATTGTCATGTAAAGCGCTTAAATGCCCATGGCCCAAATTCGCGCAATATCAAACTGCCAAAAATTAGGCTCTGCACCTATGACATAGAAGCTGATGCATGCCATGTCTCTTATGTAAGGAGGCAGTTTGATTTTGCGCGAATTTGGCCCATGGGCATTTAAGCGCTTTACATTACAATCAGAGCATTTGCATTAAAGCTTACTTATGTGGCTATTGTTAAATTCCTGGCTCACAGCCACGCCCCCAGACACGCCCCTAGACACGCCCCTAACTACCCACCCAGTTTAATTAGTGGGTACCGGCACTTCTAATTTCCCATTTAAAGCACTGCCCACCCCACCTCTTGCTTTAGGAACTACAGCAAGGGTGAAGGTCTTGGTGGGCCTCTTCTTTCTGCAACTCTGCAGACAAAGGTTCAGCTCATAATTAATGTGAAAAGGTGGGTGAGTAAGTAAGTGAAGGAATGGGTAAATGGCTGGATGGATTAGTGAAGGGAAGAATTGATGAGTGAAAGGGTGAATGGATGGATAATGAGAGGAAGGATGGATGAGTGGGTGGAAGGATGCATGAGAGAAAGGGTAAATAAATAGATGTATGGGTGGAATGGTGGATGTATGGGTAAAAGGGTGGATTGATGGGCAAAAGGGTGAATGGTTGGGTAAAAGGGTGGATGGATGGGTAAAAGGGTAGTTGGATGAGTGAAAGGATGGATAGATGAGTGAAAGGGTGGATGATGGGCGAGTGATTGGACGGATGGATGAGTGACATGATGGACGGATGGATTGATGAATTTATAAGTGAAAGTGTGAATGGATGGATGGATAAGAGAGAGGGTGGATGTAAGGATGGATGAGTGAAAGAAAGGGAGGGTAGATGGGCAAATGGATGGATGGATGAGTGAAAGTGTGGATGGATGAGAGAAAGGATGGATGGATGAGTGATAGGGTCAATGGATGGATTCATGAATGGATGAGTGGATGTATTGTTGGGTGGATCGATGGGTGAAAGGATGGCTAAGGGAAAGGGGGATGGAGAGAGAAAGGGAGGATGGATCAGTGAAAGTATGGATGGATGGATAATTGACAGGATGGATTGGCGAATGGGTGTATGGATGAGTGAAAAGAAGGACATAAGGATGGATGAGTGAAAGAATGCATAGATGAGTGAAAGGGAGGGTGAAGAGCTGGAAGACAGGATGGATGGATGAGTGAAATGGTGAATGGATGGACGAATGAGTGACTGGGTGGATGGATGGATGAGTAAGTGAAAGGATGGCTGGATGGGTGACAGGGTAAATGGTTGGATGGATGAGTGAATGGATTGGTGAAAGGATGGATGATGGATGAATGAGTGAAAGGGTGGATGGAGGGATGGATGAGTGAAATGATGGTTGGAAGGATAGATGATGGATAGGTTTGGAAATGGTTGAATAAGTTAGGATATGGATGGGCACACAGATGGAAGGACAGAATGAATGGTGAAAGACTGAATAATGGATCAAAGAATGAATGGAGGCCACACCCCCGGGTGACTCACCCCACCATCCAAAACCGACACATGACGTCAGGCAGCAAGCGCGGAACTCAGGCTTGAAATGCTCCTTCTGCCTGCCAAAAAGCATAAACAAATTCCTTGTAAGGCGCCGTGGTACCACAAGAGACGTTCCACTGTTGTGCCACTAGGTGGCGCTGCTCTCATGCCACCGGGAAACAGCGGAAACAGCTCCCACCTGCCCCGAGGCCATGAGAGATGCATGAGGGCACAGCTCTGTGCAGCCCTTTTGCGGGGAAAGGTGGACAAAACAACATAACCTGCACTTGCAGACAACAGCATCAACGTGACTCAAGTCCCTTCCACCACAAATGTTTTTTTTCTTTTAAAATTTTGCACCCCTAAGAATATTGTACCCGGGGCAACCACCCCACGCTACGCCACTGCCTACCGGTATGGATGACATCTGACTCTTACACCTTGTAGCCCTCAATGTCTTAAGTAACATTTCCTATACATTGACTTTCACATTTATGAGTCATTGCCTCTATATAATATGTGTGTGATGTAAAGCACTCCGACACCCTGCCTTACATACTTTGGATGAATAACTCTCATTTCAGTTTAGATGCCAAGCAAAGCCACCTTGCATGGCTTTGAGTGGCCTCATAAATCATGACTAAGGCGATGAAGCGAAAATCCCTGCGTCGCCTTACTCTTCCACCCGGACGCGTTTTATGGGGATGTAGTGGGTTTTCCCATGCAACACCAATGGAATTTGACCCTGCCCCAGATTTACAAAGTCATGTAACCCTGGGGAAGCGCCAAATCCGTATGCTTCACAAGATGACACATAACGAGGAGAAATATGTTCATTTCTCCTCATTGTTTCCTCTTTCTATGTGTGCTGCATTCTGCAGCAGACATAGAAAAAAGAAAACACCTATTAGCATTGTTTTTGTGCAGGAAGGTGCCCCTTCCTGCACAAAAACAATCCTGCATACAACGGAGGCACCCTTGGACCATGGTGCAAGGGTGCCTGCGTTGGCACTAGGCTGCAGAAACAGCAACAGCGCAGGGTGAAATGACAGGAATGCACCATATTGCAAAAATATGATGCATTCCTGCCCTTTCACTTTGGCATAGGCCAGCACAGCAAGGTGTCTTGTTGCACTGCCCTATGCCAAATTCCCGTAAATAAGCCACTAAGAGGCAAGACAGTTGTCATGTGCACCCTAATTGTGGCCTAGATTCTTATTATACATGTAGAAGCATTATAGACTATTAAATCAAATGCAAGACGTTTTTATACAGTGCTCACGTATTTCAAGGTGCTGCCATGTGCAATAATAAAAGGAGGTATGGTGAAATTAAATATTGCCTAAGATCACATCTTTTAGTCAAGCAAGGAAGCTGGGATTGAACTCAGTTTTTCTGGTTTCTCATTGTGAATTTTAGACACTCTGGGGCCGATTCCGATCTCGGTCGGAGGCGCACCCAACACCATTCGGTCGGGAAAAAAGCCATGCGAAAGCCTGTTTCCCGACCGAACCGTACAGCACACCGAACGAGTAAGTACGATGCGCACAACAGCAAAGAATCCGGCCGAGCCGTACTCACCCAAACCAGGTCCTGTTCCCCGACGAGGCGAATCCGGAAACGCTGAATCGAGTCGCACGGAAGGGAAAATGCAGCTCCGTCCGGCCGAATGAG
The DNA here is from genome assembly GCA_963921515.1 of Calotriton arnoldi. Lineage (NCBI taxonomy): Eukaryota > Metazoa > Chordata > Amphibia > Caudata > Salamandridae > Calotriton > Calotriton arnoldi. The sequence continues at coordinate 720,499 of CAWUFW010004202.1, forward strand.
TACGATGCGCTTTCCGTATGCGCCGAACCCGTCGCTACGCACGGCACGTCAAAGCATCCGGGAGAGGCGCACATAAGCTCCGATTCGCGCCACAACACGATCCACGGCTCCGAGACGAACACGGCAGCGACGAGTACGACGCGAAGCGACGAGGACGAGGCGAAGCGATGAGGACGACGCGAAGCAACGAGAAGGACGAACGACACGAACCAACCATGAATTCCTTCGTCCCGATCATACCAATATTCTACATTTACTACCGGAACAGGCACGGACGCGTACGGCGCAGAAGGTAAGCCAGACACCAACCACAAAACACATACAACACGTACACGACACATCACACACACACAGAGGGATGCAGAATATACTTACACCAGCAACAGCAGCACCATAGGGGCGGGATGCCCATCACCAATGCCACATATGCACACAGGGGCCTGAATGCGCACCACCACCCCTACCCAGGGGGGGCTGGATGCCTACCACTACTACCACCCTCACCCAGGGGGGGCTGGATGCCTACCACCACCCTTAGCCAGGGGGGGCTGGATGCCTACCACCACTACCACCCTCACCCAGGGGGGGCAGGAGGCCTACCACTACTACCACCCTTAGCCAGGGGGGGCTGGATGCCTACCACTACTACCACCCTCACCCAGGGGGGCTGGATGCCTACCACTACTACCACCCTTAGCCAGGGGGGCAGGATGCCTACCACCACTACCACCCTCACCCAGGGGGGGCTGGATGCCTACCACCACCCTTAGCCAGGGTGGGCTGGATGCCTACCACCACTACCACCCTCACCCAGGGGGGCTGGATGCCTACCACTACTACCACCCTCACCCAGGGTGGGCAGGATGCCTACCACTACTACCACCCTCACCCAGGGGGGGCAGGATGCCTACCACTACTACCACCCTTACCCAGGGGGGGCAGGATGCCTACCACTACTACCACCCTCACCCAGGGGGGGCTGGATGCCTACCACTACTACCACCCTTAGCCAGGGTGGGCTGGATGCCTACCACCACTACCACCCTCACCCAGGGTGGGCAGGATGCCTACCACTACTACCACCCTTACCCAGGGGGGGCAGGATGCCTACCACCACTACCACCCTCACCCAGGGTGGGCAGGATGCCTACCACTACTACCACCCTCACCCAGGGGGGGCTGGATGCCTACCACCACCCTTAGCCAGGGGGGGCAGGATGCCTACCACTACTACCACCCTTAGCCAGGGGGGGCAGGATGCCTACCACTACTACCACCCTTAGCCAGGGGGGGCAGGATGCCTACCACTACTACCACCCTCACCCAGGGGGGGCTGGATGCCTACCACTACTACCACCCTCACCCAGGGGGGGCTGGATGCCTACCACCACCCTCACCCAGGGGGGGCTGGATGCCTACCACTACTACCATCCTTAGCCAGGGGGGGCAGGATGCCTACCACTACTACCACCCTCACCCAGGGGGGGCTGGATGCCTACCACTACTACCACCCTCACCCAGGGGGGGCTGGATGCCTACCACCACCCTTAGCCAGGGGGGGCTGGATGCCTACCACCACTACCACCCTCACCCAGGGGGGGCAGGATGCCTACCACTACTACCACCCTTAGCCAGGGGGGGCAGGATGCCTACCACTACTACCACCCTCACCCAGGGGGGGCTGGATGCCTACCACCACCCTTAGCCAGGGTGGGCTGGATGCCTACCACCACTACCACCCTCACCCAGGGTGGGCAGGATGCCTACCACTACTACCACCCTTACCCAGGGGGGGCAGGATGCCTACCACCACTACCACCCTCACCCAGGGTGGGCAGGATGCCTACCATTACTACCACCCTCACCCAGGGGGGGCTGGATGCCTACCACCACCCTTAGCCAGGGGGGGCAGGATGCCTACCACTACTACCACCCTCACCCAGGGGGGGCTGGATGCCTACCACCACCCTTAGCCAGGGGGGGCAGGATGCCTACCACTACTACCACCCTCACCCAGGGGGGGCTGGATGCCTACCACTACTACCACCCTTAGCCAGGGGGGGCAGGATGCCTACCACTACTACCACCCTCACCCAGGGGGGGCTGGATGCCTACCACTACTACCAACCTCACCCAGGGGGGGCTGGATGCCTACCACCACCCTTAGCCAGGGTGGGCTGGATGCCTACCACCACTACCACCCTCACCCAGGGGGGGCTGGATGCCTACCACTACTACCACCCTTAGCCAGGGGGGGCTGGATGCCTACCACTACTACCACCCTCACCCAGGGGGGGCTGGATGCCTACCACCACCCTTATCCAGGGGGGGCAGGATGCCAAACCCCCATCATCACAGTGACCAAAATGTAAGTGTGGGGTCCATAGCTGAAGCACACTTTGAACAATGTGGCAATGGGGTCCAAACCCCCATCATCACAGTGACCAAAAGGTAAGTGTGGGGTCCATAGCCGTAGCACATTTTGAACATTGTGGCAATGGGGTCCAAACCCCCATCATCACAGTGACCAAAATGTAAGTGTGGGGTCCATAGCTGAAGCACACTTTGAACAATGTGGCAATGGGGTCCAAACCCCCATCATCACAGTGACCAAAAGGTAAGTGTGGGGTCCATAGCTGTAGCACATTTTGAACATTGTGGCAATGGGGTCCAAACCCCCATCATCACAGTGACCAAAAGGTAAGTGTGGGGTCCATAGCTGAAGCACATTTTGAACATTGTGGCAATGGGGTCCAAACCCCCATCATCACAGTGACCAAAATGTAAGTGTGGGGTCCATAGCTGAAGCACATTTCGAACATTGTGGCAATGGGGTCCAAACCCCCATCATCACAGTGACCAAAATGTAAGTGTGGGGTCCATAGCTGAAGCACACTTTGAACAATGTGGCAATGGGGTCCAAACCCCCATCATCACAGTGACCAAAATGTAAGTGTGGGGTCCATAGCTGAAGCACACTTTGAACAATGTGGCAATGGGGTCCAAACCCCCATCATCACAGTGACCAAAAGGTAAGTGTGGGGTCCATAGCCGTAGCACATTTTGAACATTGTGGCAATGGGGTCCAAACCCCCATCATCACAGTGACCAAAAGGTTAGTGTGGGGTCCATAGCCGTAGCACATTTTGAACATTGTGGCAATGGGGTCCAAACCCCCATCATCACAGTGACCAAAATGTAAGTGTGGGGTCCATAGCTGAAGCACATTTCGAACATTGTGGCAATGGGGTCCAAACCCCCATCATCACAGTGACCAAAATGTAAGTGTGGGGTCCATAGCTGAAGCACATTTCGAACATTGTGGCAATGGGGTCCAAACCCCCATCATCACAGTGACCAAAAGGTAAGTGTTGACAAAGAAAGAGGTGCAACTGCCAAACTGCATGGATGATTCCTGGTCACAGAACAACAAACACATCAGTGGCAAAGTAGTGTATGTGTCCCATTGCAACATAAATTGGGGGAGCCAAATCCTGCAGTGCAAATAAGACATACCTTTGGCCATGTGCAGACAAACAACACCCATGGGGGCTGACACCGTCAACAATCATCAATGACACAATGACAGAAGTGACCATCAGAATGCAGACCCACATATTTGCACCAATGGGCACACACATGCAGATACCCTGTGGAGACTGCAGATGTGAGGTGAACAGATACCATACCATGGCAGCAATGGGACACACAAACCATGATCATTGTGCTGACCGATGACCTAGGAGTCCCAGGGACAGCAGGGGAAACCCACCAAACTACATACAGCCAATGGCACACCCAAGATATGCCAAAGCAGTGGTGCAGATGCACAAACAGGCAGACCCACACTGCACATCATACACAACAGGTGAGGGGGGGTGCCAGTGTCCCCAGGCAACCACACAACAGATGAGGAGACCTGAATACCAATCATACAGATGTGCATACAGTGCCACACAAAGGTAACTCATGGATCCAAATCCCCTATGTGGGCAAGCAGGCATTGTCAGATGAGAGGGAGCACAAATCACACATGTCACACAGGCACGTAGGGACAGCAACTGACACAGCAAGACACAGACACACCACAGCACCACCCCCAGGGCCCCCACAATGTGGTGACCCTGGGCTGCATTACAATCCCACTGTGATGACAAAGCTAAATGTGGTTCACACTGTGAACCACAGTCATGTGTACTGAGCAACTAACTACCATCACACCTACACAAGCACAAATCAAACAGCATGGCCAGTAAGCCATGGCCAACATGGAGGCAGAGGCCTAGCCGGGCAACAACTCTCATCTGCACACACTCAACACCACACCCTCGACCTCCAACAATGTGCAGCAGTGAAGCACACATGCACTGGTGACATTGCACATGCACCCATGACTATTCCAGGGTGGTGGGTGGGAACCAAGGTGCAGAAACACATCACACATGGACACTCAACAAGACTCCTGAATGTCTGACACACTGCACACTATGCTGTACATGGACATGACGGCAATACCACACCAACCAATGGGATCACAGCCACAGTCACACACCAATGAAGAAGCCAAGGTCACCCACAAAGAACACACATAGACAACAACCAACATTGCAGCCTGGACCCTGAGGAGTGCCAGCAGTCACACACACAACGTGTCACAATCATTGAAAGATAACACAAACTGGAAATCACATGACAGGGGCAAACAACAAGTGCCAAGGGGAAACCTGACTGTGACCCATCTGCGTCTGCACACAAACTCAGCCCTGACAGCAAGCACACCTATGGGTGACACCATGATGACCAGTAATGTGCCATGCACCCACATCACAGAGAACCCAGGGAGAAGACTTTGGGGGAACATAGCTCAACTCAGCTAGCATCACAAACAGGTACAACACTAGGGATCACAGCATGCACAGCTAAACGGAAGTGAACACACAGACATGCACATACAACACACACCTTGGGCGCAGGCAATGTCACAGGAGTACACACTGCCATGAGGGGACTCCAATCCTGTGTGAGGAAAGCTGTGCCCTATGTTGCCTCAGTAGGGCCCCATCATGTCAGCTGAGCACTTGGTCACACAATCAACAATTAGCACCAAATGAGGGCTCCCGTCACATCAGCCTGGTCATGGAAGTGCCAACGGAATCATCAGCACAGATCCAACACTCTTGTATAGCAATGTTGCACTGACAACACAGATGAGTCCTTCCCCATTGATGCCCAAACCTGCATGTCCACTGGAGATGGCCACACGGTCAGGGAAGTAGACGAATTGAACAATGGCAGGCACAACAGATGTGCAGGGGTGGAAGCCACAGATGTGAAATAGCCAATCTAAGTAGGAAATCCCATTGCCAAATACTGAACACATGACACCCTCAGATGCTGCTATGGATGACATGGATACACCACAGGATAGGACACATTCCCCCTGGACCACATGGGTTCCTGCACAGTAACACTTCATTATCATGAGACCAAATATCACCATCACTGCAGCAAGGGCATGGTTAGCATCATCAACATCATGTACATCAGAAGCAAAAGCACTAGAGAACAGAAAGTTGCTTTATTCAGCATATGTGGCATTAAAAGTAGAAGTCCGGTAGAACATAAACAAAGGCCAATGGCCAGTCCATCAACAAAGTCACAAGTGGGTGACAGTGGCAGATGCCACCCTACACATGCCTGCACAAAACCAGGGACAATCCACTAGGAGGGGCAACCGGGGGGTAGGCCAGGCACCGCAGGGACAGGATCAGGGCTCACCAGGAGGAAGCAGGGAAGGGGTGGTGGGTGCTGGAGAGCCACTGACAACTGCAGTGGAGGTGTCTGACATGGTGTGTGCCGGCACAACTGGGGGCATGGCTCAGATGTTGTGGGTGCCGGCACGACTGCAGTGGACCCTGCAGATGGAGTGGACAGGTCCGCCACTGCAGTGCCCAAGTCAGACAGGGTGGTAGGGGACTCCACTGCAGTGCCTACCACCAGGGGAGGAGAATGGGGAACAGGCAAGGTGGGCTGGACAGAGGGGAGGACACCCTCACCACATCAGTGGCACAGACAAGCGCAGCGGGGGTGTGGTGCCGGGAGAGCAAGTGGCAGGGGGAGAAGGCCGGAGCCTCTTGGGGATGGTATATCTGTGGGAGGGGGAACCTGGGGCAGGGTGTGGTGGGGGCACCTGTGGAGTGGGGGCCTGAGGGATGGAGGAAGGAGACCTGGTGCTTGAGCTGCAGGGCGGCGGCGGGGTCTTGCTCTTAGCACTCTGGGGGGACTTGCGGGTGGGGGCCTCAGTCTGTCTACGCCTGGGGAGGGTGTCCGGGCGAGGGGCACTCTGCTCCGTGTGGGGGGCTTCCTCTTCACCCTGGATGCTGGAGCAGCTGGATCGGAGGGGAAGAGGCCGAGGTCACTGAGGAAGAGGCGCTGGGTCTTTGGGGTTGCAGGTGAGGCAAGGGAGGGTGCTTTGGAGGGAGATGCAACTGAGGACTGCGCAGTGCCCGTGGATGCGTGTGTGTGTACCAGGGCCCCATCCCCTGTGAGTCTGGTTTCAGTCCCCTGACTGTGCGTGCGTGTGCGTTTTGTTTGTGGCGTGTGTGTCTGTGTGCTGGACGTGTGTGTGCTGGTGTGTGCCTGTGCGGGTGTGTGTGTGCTTGGGACGGGTAAGGTGCTGGGGAGTGTGGATGGAGCAGAGGCAGGAGGGTGAGGGACTGTCTGAGGAGGGACACTGCTGCCGTCAGGGAGGAGTCCATGGACCTATTGCCCCTCTGTAGGTCAGACATGCCCGATGAGATGCCCTCCATGAACGACACCAGCTGAGTCAACAGTGCGGTGTGCGCATGGAGGACACTCCAGCATGGCTGTCTGCCCTACATGGAGCTGGCGAAGGAGGTACACAGACTCCTCACTCAGGGCAGCAGGGGACACAGGGGCAGGGGGTGCGGTGCCTGGCCCAAAGGAGACACGCTCCCGAACATGGGAGCCTCCACGGACCTGGAGAATGGGAGCCGATGGGAGGGCGGTGGTGGTGCTGGTGGTGGCGGGGACAGCAACACTAGCTGGGGTGTGGTGGCTGCTGACACCCGCCTCCACAAGGGAGTCATCCTCCGAGTTGCTCTGGTCCTCAGCTGAGGTGGATGGTGCTGAGGACTCCTCGGTGTGGCTCCCCTCGCCCTCCGTGCCACTGGGTCCCTCCGACCACTCCTCGGCTGCTGACCCACTCTGGCTCTCTGGCTCCTCCTGGTCCGTGGAGCTGTCCCCTTCCGTGGCCGTGGATGTATCTGCAAACAATGGGGAAACAGACAGACATCAGTCACCTGCACCAAACGCACACACCACTGTGAGCACAGCACATTACAGAGCAAGCCCTGGCAACATTAGTTGTACATTGCTAAAAGTGCCCTAACTGAACAGGAGAAGCCAATTGTCAGTCTGATGCCAAGCATGGCACTCACATCCCACATGGCCTTGCACCCATCTGTCTGGTGTCTGTTGGATTGCAACACCCCAGTGTGGACACATGCACCAAGTACACAGTAGTTGGACAGTGCAGAGGACACGGTGTGGCATGTGGACATGCACACATCACAGCTCTTGCCACTGAGTCAGTACAGGTTTCCGGATGAAAGGGATGCCCAGAGTCAAATAGGAAATGCATGTGATGCATACCAGCGACAGACACCATGATGCACCCATGTCCTGATAGCCATCGCCACAATGGTGTGCATGTAGCACATGTCACTCCCCTGCAGGACCACCAATAAGTTGACACATGCCATGGCAGAGGCATGACTGCTAAGTCATACATCACTGTCTCAGTGATGTATGACTTGGCAGCCAGACAACAACACTATGCACTGTGTCACAATAGTAGGTCATGGGGAATGCAAGTCCTGGAGCTGCACAAGTGCACATGTACATCCTCCACACAACACATCATCTTAACCCTCATCTGTCCAGGTCATACCTATTGAACATATGGGAGACCTGTGACACTAGCCTCTGAACCTGAGCCCCTCACAATTTGCTGTGAATGGGGAACAGCTGCCTGAACTTCACATTCGCATACCCCAGTCTGCACGGGCAGCTGATCAAACACCTATGTGACACACAAGTATCGTCTCCTATGGTCACATCTCCAGGGGCATGCTGAGCCCCTACCAAGAAACACCCCAGCAGTCCTGGCAACTAATCCACAGCACACTGACACAGAGGCAGACACCTGAGGGGTCAAATCACTGTGCACAATGTGACAGCTGATACACGGGAGTGGGAGTACAGAGTGCATTGCATGGCCTGGAGTAGGCATGACTGTCCTGCTCCACATGAATGAGGGATGTGCCCTGGACAGTGGATAGCTGGCTATGTATGTGTGACACACGTAATCTGCACACTCCTGGGGCCCAAACATTGTTCCCACCCGCTGCATGGGCGTGTGCCACATACCCCAGGCACATGTGGTGGCTCAGCTCAGCAAGTGGATCGCATATCAAAGCAACACGCAGATCACATGTCCAAACACAGGCGTTGTGTGAACAATGGACCCACCCATGATGCCCACAACAGAGTTAGGGAAACAGATGCTGTCCCCCACCTTTAGTGAAGCAAACTGCAAGGCCACAGTCCCAAGTGACACAATTCCCTGAATGTAAGGGCCACACCTGGGTATCAGATGAGCAGTGGGCAGTGCACAATAGAGGGACATGGCTCCTGGACAACATGACTGCTGCACTGTGGCAGTTGAACCAGGCCAGAGGAGGGCACAAAGCATGTAATACAGAGTTCACAGTGCAGTCTTTGACTCACCCCCTCCTTGCTGCTGTCTGGCCTTCAGCTGCCCATCCAGGTCTGGAAACACCACCGCCAGGATCTGGAGCATGTGGGGGATCAGGGTCCGTGTTCCGCCCCTCCTGCGAGGAGGCGACAGCTTCAGCTGGACCCGTGCAATCCTCCGGGTCCAGCCCCGAAGGTCCTGCCACCTCTTCTGGCAGTTGCGGATCCGGCGCTTGTAGACCCCCACGGACCGGACGGCCTGGACGATGTCCTTCCAGATCTCCTGCTTCCGATGGGCATTAACCTGTCAGGATGACAAAGTGAAAAGGCCATTACCACACATGCAACATATCCGTGCATGACACAGTTGTATATACATGTCTCAATCACAGGGGCACATGATGTACACAGGCAGTGCAAGCTGCCCATGGACAGTTTGCCAGACGTCACTACATGGTATCATTGCATGGGAAGTAAAACCATGTTCAAATGCACTGTCACTGCACCATACCTGTCCAGTGCATGTCACTACACACTATGGGGGTGACAACTACTCAGTGAGCCTGCTAGCCAGTGGCGTGCAGACTTTCAGCCTTGCTAGTCAGACAACATGCACATTCAGAAAGGCAGTGCACAGAACACTCACCTGGTCCCCTGGTGTCCCATACAGCTTGCTGTACTGTGGAAGTAGGCTGTCCAGCAGGGCCTGGTTCTCTTCAAGGCTGAAGGCTGGGGCTCTCTCCACAGTACGTGCCATTGCAGGGTCCAGAGGGGCAGAGACAGCAGCAGTGCAGTGGCAGATGTCGTCCTGGAGCATGTAGTGCAGGCAAGTGAGCTCTCAGGGGAACAGCCAGCAATATATATGTGCTGGAGAGGCAGATACTGTCCCTTGTGTCCAAAGTGATAGGTCCAAGTCGTTTGCATCTTCTGAATCTGGCCAATCCATGGAATAGCAGCACCAAAACACGCCCACAGCATCCTTCAAATCTTCAACTTCATGACATACATGATTTTGCAACATTGTTGTGGGTGACCAACTGATTTTCCAGCAACCGACTCGTTCGAAATTCGAAAACGCGTCCGTTGCCAGGCAAGCCCATTGTCAATGGGTGCGCACAGATCGGTCCATTGCGGTACAACGCGTACAGGGGTACAACGCGTACCCGCACACATTGAATGCAATGGGCCGGCCGGAGGCACCGATCGGTCCATTGCAGTACAACGCGTACAGGGGTACAACGCGTACCCGCACACATTGAATGCAATGGGCCGGCCGGAGGCACCGATCAGTCCATTGCAGTACAACACGTACAGGGGTACAACGCGTACCCGCACACATTGAATGCAATGGGCCGGCCGGAGGCACCGATCGGTCCATTGCAGTACAACGCGTACAGGGCTACAACGCATACCCGCACACATTGAATGCAATGGGCCGGCCGGAGGCACCGATCGGTCCATTGCAGTACAACGCGTACAGGGGTACAACGCGTACCCGCACACATTGAATGCAATGGGCCGGCCGGAGGCACTGATCGGTCCATTGCAGTACAACGCGTACAGGGGTACAACGCGTGCCCGACACATTGAATGCAATGGGCCGGCCGGAGGCACCGATCGGTCCATTGCAGTACAACGCGTACAGGGGTACAACGCGTGCCCGCACACATTGAATGCAATGGGCCGGCCGGGGGCACCGATCGGTCCATTGCAGTACAACGCATCACTGTACATGTGACTGGCATATGTCAGCATGCCTGTCTCAGATGGACATATGCCAGCCACAGATAGCTCCCAGGGAGTGAGGGCACACCTACATCACGGCAGCCTGTCCAAACTTTATCATAAGGCATGTAAGGCTGCATTTCCTATTGTGTGTATGTTGGTGTACATGTTGTCCTGTGGGTGTCACCTGTGGGCAGCCACCCCCAGGCTGTGCACGTGTTCATGGGGACAGGATCCTGGGTGTTACGTGTACATGACCACTGTGATGTGCAACTGTTCATATCTGTGCATGTGCCATGGTCACATTTCACGGTGGTGTATGTGTATGTCATGTCACATACCCCGTGAGTCCCATGTGGGACGGTATGTTTGAGCCAGGGTGTCCCAGTGGCACAATAGTGATGGTCCTCCACAGTCTTTGTGCATGTAGTGTTTACAATGCCTCTGATTTCATGTGCACAATGGGAGACAGTCTCCACATCCAGGTTGTGTGTGCATGGACTTTGATGTTGTGCGTGTGTGTGTCACAGACGTCCATGTCTGTCCTGCCGTGGCAAGTGGGGCCACTACCTGTGGGGGTCATGGTTGTTTTGCTGTGGTGTATACATGATACTCCATGTAATGCCAGTGTCCATGTGGCAATACAGGGTCCCTGGGAATGTACCTGTCGTTGAGCTGTGGTGCCTGGGGCACATCTGTCCTCCCATGTCACTGTGGGGGTTATTGTGACACAGCAGCAGGAGATGGGAACTGTGACACGGCCTCATGATATCCAATGGGCCAACCTGGGACTAATTGATGCCACCTGTTGGACCGTGTTGACAGATGTTGGCCATGTATGTACCATATATGTCCTTCCGGAACTGCACACTTCATGTAGTTGTGCCTCATAATGATGTATGTTGGGATCTTGAGTGTGTTCAATGCCGCATATGTGGGGTGACTGACAATCTTGCTTACTTCTCCTCTGCACTGCAGGGCTCCTGCTGTCCATCGACCATTCCCAGACCTGGCAACGATGGTGGAACGGGACAGCATCCGACGGTACCGCTTCACCAGGCAGCTGATTGAGGATTTGGCAGTGCAGTTGTCCCCACATTTGCAGCCTGGCCGGCCGTATCCTACAGCGCTGACCCCCAAGGTGAAGGTGATGGCAGCCCTACACTTCTTTGCCACCGGTACCTTCCAACATACTGTGGCGACTGCTGGTGGGATGTCACAGACCATGTTGAGCCGTGTGCTCCGTGATGTTTTGGCGGCAATGTTGCTATTCCTGAACCGGTACATCTATTTCCCTAGACTGCGACGACTCACTGATGTGAAGAGTGACTTTTATGCCCTGGGGAGGATGCCGCATGTCATTGGCTCCATTGATGGGACACATGTGGCTTTGGTACCACCACAGGCCCAGGAGCAGGCCTACAGGAACCGCAAGCACTACCACTCGGTCAATGCACTGGTGGTGTGTCTTGCAGACATGACTCATCACACACGTGTGTGCCCGTTTCCCTGGTTCAGCACACGATGCCTTTGTGATGAGGAGTAGTCGCATCCCCAGGATGATGGCACAGATGCAGAACCAGCGTGCCTGGCTTGTCGGTGTGTACTGACTTTGTGCCATTGTGTGTGATCTGATCTGTAGTATTCCGCCCACTTTTCCAAGTCAGCTAATGTGCACTTGTCTGTCCGTAGGTGACTCTGGATACCCCAACATGCCGTGGTTGCTGACACCCCTCAGGAACCCTGTGACACCAGCCCAGATGCGCTACAATGAGGCACATGGTCGGACCAGGAGAGTGATTGAGCGGACATTTGGTCTCCTGAAGAGCCGCTTCCGCTGCCTGGACAAGACCGGAGGGTCCCTCCCATATGCCCCTGCGAAAGTGTGCAAGATTATCATCGTCTGCTGCATGCTCCACAACCTGGCAGTGCGGAAGGAGTTGCCTCTCATCCAGGATGACAATGACCAACATCCGCCACCTGTGGAGGATCCTGGCCTGGACCACGATGCCAGTGACGATGATGATGATGATGATGATGGTGATGTCCGCACACAGCTCATCACCAACTTCTTTAGCTGAATGTGAGTATCCTGAGGTGTCATGTCAATGATGTGAGTTGGCATGATGTGTGGGTGGTGCTCTGGTGCTGTTGGAGTGTGTCCATGGGCTACTTGACTGGATGTGTGTTGCAATGTGCTAACAGGTGGGCTGTACTCCCCAACAGTGTTGACATGCTAACTTGGTTCTGGGTGGGTATCTTGTAACATGTATTGTGCATGAGTTTTGCTGTTCTGTCCTGTACTCCATTGCTTTTGACTGTGTGTCATTTCTGTCCTTCACAGGGTACTTTCAGATTCGTTTGGTCAACTGTGTCCACCGACGACGTGATTGCACATCCAGGCTGGTAGCTGTTGTATCCCTACAGGTGATGTGCGCCACACCCATGGACTTCCTTCCGTCTACAGTTGTTGACTGTGTGCCCACTGCCAGGTGGGATTACCTTGCATCTGTAGTGGTTACGACATGTTGCAACTGTGTAATAAACCTGTGCTTCACTTTGTGATGTGCGTTGTCTGTGGTCACACATTTGACTGCCATTTGCTTACTGCACCTGTGGGCTACTTGACTACAACTGGGAATGGGTGTGGTGTCTGTGCATTGCACCGTCTTCCCTGGCAACATCAGTGTAGGCAATGAGTCAGATGGCCTAGGTGTGTATGTGTTGTGTAGCCCTGGTGGTGTGTCTCCCTCATATGTGTCACGTTGCCTTTACTCACATGCCTGTGTTGTCCTTGCTGTTGCAGTTCGCATACACAGTGTAATTTTGCAGTTCATCATCCCCATAACAGCACCCAAGTTGGAATCACGACAGAGGCAAGTATGGTGTATTAGTGTGTTTATTGTGATACATTTGTGTTAATAGTGCATAGGATGGGTAGTGCTGTACATAAATCTTGCAATCCGAAGTTCCTAGGTGAATTGAAAGTCCTGGTAGACAGGATCCCCAGTATCGGGGCCACAGTTGTCTGACACATTGGTCCAACTTGTACTCCCCATGCAATGTGTGGGAGTAGTGTTGCCGTCAACAGGGTGAACAGTCTGTGCACAAAGGCGAACATCCAGAACAGGTTCAGGCTTCCTGGGAGTTGCGCTTGGCCATCGGCCTCTCACTTTTCCCTCCTCGGACGACCCCTCTTCTTGGGGGGGCCCTCAAGTACAGGCTGCTGCGGTGCAGGGGACTCTCCGCCAGAGTCCTCCTCCCTCCCTGTGGCAGTTGCAGTTTGTTCGGCACCAGATGTTGTTGGCACACAGGGAGGTGTGGACTGGTTGCTGTTCATCTGGCGGAGGCATTGTAAAATGTCCCTGTGCACCGCCGTCATCTCATGCAGTGCATCCCACTTGGACTCCACGCGGGACATGTGTGAGTCCATGCGGGACATGTGTGACTCCACGTGGGACATGTGGGAGTCCAAGCGGGCATGATGGGCAGCCTGCTGCTGTTTCATGTCTCTGAGGAGCCCCACTACCTGGCTGAGCTCTCCGGTGCTGGACTTGTACGCATCAGCTATGCGTACCAGTTGTGGGTCATCATGCACACCAGCAACGTCTGCAAGCAACGACCTCTGTCTCCCACCCCTCCCACCACCCCTGCTGACATGTGCAGTGTGTGCAGTGGCACGCACAGATAACCCTGGTCCACCTTGGGGGTTGGTGGTGGTGGTGGTGTCCATGGCCCCAGGTTGGTCCAGGGTCCCTGTGCTGGTGTTGCTCCTTGTTCTGTCCATGTCGGCAGGGAAGGTATTTGTGGTGACAGTCGTTGGAGGGGTGGGTGCAGGGGGTGCAGCTGTGGTCCTGCTGGAGCTGCAGCTGGTGGTCCTGCTGGTGCTGCATGTTGACTTGCACCGGATGTGCCAGGTTGGTCTTCATCGTCCGAGGAGGACAGAGGCTGTACGACGCCAGTGAGCTCCGCATCCTCTTGAGCCTGGGACTGGGACTCCTCAGCGTCTGCTGCTGTGTCCCCATCATCACCTGTTTTTGGGAGACACAAACAATGTATGTTATGTTTCTGCAGGCATCAATGGTTGACACACATGACAGTTGTGACTGTGCCTCTGGGTGCGGGCCTGTACATTGCATTGTCCTAAGTCGTCACAGTCAGGGGTTGATATTGGTGTGGCACATTGTCCTGCATTATTTGGGCATTTCTATGTATTTTCTGGGGTGTGAACATGGTCTGCATTGGTTGTGTTTGGTTGACAGCCGGCCCTCCTTCCCACCCACCCAGCCAGTCAGTTATCCCACCATGGAACGTGCTTGCGTTGCAGGGAGTGGAAGTTGTCTCTCAGGATGTCAGTCAGTGGTGTCCTGCTGTTTGTTGGTGCACAGTTGGCAGCAGGGCCTTGTGCTCCCCACAGCAGTAGCCAGTGTCAGCCATCTTGTGAGTCCTTCTCCACTCCCTGTGATGTGAGCATGGTTCAGGGTGGTGTTGATGGGACAGTTGTGGGGGTGAGCTATGTCTGTGACTACGACTCCCATCATGCTATTGCCTCCACCCCACTTCCCAGCATTCCCATACTTACTTGCTTTTGTGGGGAGTTCAGTGTGTGTGGGTGTGAGAGCAATGGCAAGATGGCTGACAGTGGTGTCCTGCTGTTGGTTGGTGTGCAGTACCCAGCATGCCCTTGTGCTCCCCACGACACAGCAACAGTGTCAGACATCTTTGATGGGCCTTTCCACTCTCTGTGGGATGTGCATGCGTGAGTGTGAGCTTGCTGGGCCATGTGGTGGGGGATGTAGAGCTGTGACTATGACTCCCATTATGCTATTGCCTCCTCCCCCCTTCCCAGCATGCCCATGCTTCCTTCTTTTTGTCTCTGCTTCCCTGTGGGGTGGGCTGGCTGTGCTGACAGGATGGCTGGGAGTGTTGTCCTGGCAGTTGTTTGGCTAAAAGTCCCAAGAGTGTCCCTGTGCTTCACACAACATAACCCAGGGTGGTGGTTCTTTGTGGGATCTTGTGTTAGGATGGGGGGCATTGCATTCTACCAGGTGGGTTCTGTGGAGTTTATGTTGGGGTGTGTGTGAGGGGAGGTGCTTGTGACTATGGTCAGTGCTGCAAGTCCTCCTTCCCACCCAGCTAGCCAGATATCCCACCATGGAACGTGCTTGCATTGCAGGGAGTGTAAGTTGTCTCTCAGGATGTCAGTCAGTGGTGTCCTGCTGTTTGTTGGTGCACAGTTGACAGCAGGGCCTTGTGCTCCCCACAGCAGTAGCCAATGTCAGCCATCTTGTGAGTCCTTCTCCACTTCCTGTGATGTGAGCATGGTTCAGGGTGGTGTTGATGGGACAGTTGTGGGGGTGACCAATATCAGTGACTACGACTCCCATCATGCTATTGCCTCCACCCCCCTTCCCAGCATGCCCATGCTTCCTTCCTTTTGACTCTGCTTCCCTGTGGGGTGGGCTGGCTGTGCTGACAGTATGGCTGGGAGTGTTGTCCTGGCAGTTGTTTGGCTAAAAGTCCCAAGAGTGGCCCTGTGCTTCACACAACATGACCCAGGGTGGTGGTTCTTTGTGGGATCTTGTGTTAGGATGGGGGGCATTGCATTCTACCAGGTGGGTTCTGTGGAGTTTGTGTTGGGGTGTGTGTGAGGGGAGGTGCTTGTGACTATGGTCAGTGCTGCAAGTCCTCCTTCCCACCCAGCTAGCCAGATATCCCACCATGGAACGTGCTTGCATTGCAGGGAGTGTAAGTTGTCTCTCAGGATGTCAGTCAGTGGTGTCCTGCTGTTTGTTGGTGCACAGTTGCCAGCAGGGCCTTGTGCTCCCCACAGCAGTAGCCAGTGTCAGCCATCTTGTGAGTCCTTCTCCACTTCCTGTGATGTGAGCATGGTTCAGGGTGGTGTTGATGGGACAGTTGTGGGGTGACCAATATCAGTGACTACGACTCCCATCATGCTATTGCCTCCACCCCCTTCCCAGCATGCCCATGCTTCCTTCCTTTTGACTCTGCTTCCCTGTGGGGTGGGATGGCTGTGCGGACAGTACGGCTGGGAGTGTTGTCCTGGCAGTTGTTTGGCTAAAAGTCCCAAGAGTGGCCCTGTGCTTCACACAACATAACCCAGGGTGGTGGTTCTTTGTGGGATCTTGTGTTAGGATGGGGGGCATTGCATTCTACCAGGTGGGTTCTGTGGAGTTTGTGTTGGGATGTGTGTGAGGGGAGGTGCTTGTGACTATGGTCAGTGCTGCAAGTCCTCCTTCCCACCCAGCTAGCCAGATATCCCACCATGGAACGTGCTTGCATTGCAGGGAGTGTAAGTTGTCTCTCAGGATGTCAGTCAGTGGTGTCCTGCTGTTTGTTGGTGCACAGTTGGCAGCAGGGCCTTGTGCTCCCCACAGCAGTAGCCAGTGTCAGCCATCTTGTGAGTCCTTCTCCACTCCCTGTGATGTGAGCATGGTTCAGGGTGGTGTTGATGGGACAGTTGTGGGGGTGACCAATATCAGTGACTACGACTCCCATCATGCTATTGCCTCCACCCCCTTCCCAGCATGCCCATGCTTCCTTCCTTTTGACTCTGCTTCCCTGTGGGGTGGGCTGGCTGTGCTGACAGGATGGCTGGGAGTGTTGTCCTGGAAGTTGTTTGGCTAAAAGTCCCAAGAGTGGCCCTGTGCTTCACACAACATAACCCAGGGTGGTGGTTCTTTGTGGGATCTTGTGTTAGGATGGGGGGCATTGCATTCTACCAGGTGGGTTCTGTGGAGTTTGTGTTGGGGTGTGTGTGAGGGGAGGTGCTTGTGACTATGGTCAGTGCTGCAAGTCCTCCTTCCCACCCAGCTAGCCAGATATCCCACCATGGAACGTGCTTGCATTGCAGGGAGTGTAAGTTGTCTCTCAGGATGTTAGTCAGTGGTGTCCTGCTGTTTGTTGGTGCACAGTTGCCAGCAGGGCCTTGTGCTCCCCACAGCAGTAGCCAGTGTCAGCCATCTTGTGAGTCCTTCTCCACTTCCTGTGATGTGAGCATGGTTCAGGGTGGTGTTGATGGGACAGTTGTGGGGGTGACCAATATCAGTGACTACGACTCCCATCATGCTATTGCCTCCACCCCCCTTCCCAGCATGCCCATACTTCCTTCCTTTTGACTCTGCTTCCCTGTGGGGTGGGCTGGCTGTGCTGACAGTATGGCTGGGATTGTTGTCCTGGCAGTTGTTTGGCTAAAAGTCCCAAGAGTGGCCCTGTGCTTCAGACAACATGACCCAGGGTGGTGGTTCTTTGTGGGATCTTGTGTTAGGATGGGGGGCATTGCATTCTACCAGGTGGGTTCTGTGGAGTTTGTGTTGGGGTGTGTGTGAGGGGAGGTGCTTGTGACTATGGTCAGTGCTGCAAGTCCTCCTTCCCACCCAGCTAGCCAGATATCCCACCATGGAACGTGCTTGCATTGCAGGGAGTGTAAGTTGTCTCTCAGGATGTCAGTCAGTGGTGTCCTGCTGTTTGTTGGTGCACAGTTGCCAGCAGGGCCTTGTGCTCCCCACAGCAGTAGCCAGTGTCAGCCATCTTGTGAGTCCTTCTCCACTCCCTGTGATGTGAGCATGGTTCAGGGTGGTGTTGATGGGACAGTTGTGGGGGTGACTAATATCAGTGACTACGACTCCCATCATGCTATTGCCTCCACCCCCCTTCCCAGCATGCCCATTGTGAGAAGTTGGCCTGGCATATGCTGTCCACTAATTATAGTGGGCACCTTGCACCAGTCCAAATCGACTCTTATGGTAGGTAGGTCAAAGACAACCTTATTGAAAGCTATCCTAGTGGTAGCTGTGGAGAGCAGCCTTCAGGCTAAGTCTTGAAGGAATGTAAAGCAGCTTGTTTTACCAGTCTATAATCTCTTGAGTGACCAAATGAAAGAGCACCACACCAGGTATATATTCAAAATATATGTATTTATTACTAAACACACCCCTCTAGTCTCTTTATGAGGCTAGAGTTCGAAGTACATAGGTTATAAGATCTTAAATTATATTAATAGCACAAATACACGTTTGGGCCCTAGGGGCGTACCAAACCATATACCAATAAAATGGTATGCGAACCACGACTGAACTAGACACTAGGCCTAGAGCCTCTAGAAGTGCTTGGACCACAAGGAACCACCCAAGGTAGTGACACAGGGGACCCACGGGAGACGCGTGCAGTGTAAATACACAACCGCGATACGCCGTTAACTTCTATGGAGAAAGTCGGGATCGGGAAAATAGAGGAAAGGGACACTTTAAAGAGGACTAGGACAAAACCCTTTGAGATCTAGGACTTTGAAGAGTCTCTACCCACGGGAGCACCGGAGTACTCGTGTTACGTCACCCAGGGAAGCCGGGTGCATAGGTGCCTTTCGGGGTCGGGTTTCGTCGTCGTTTCTTATGGCGATCTGCTGCAAAGTGCTGCTGGCGACCAGGAGAAAAGTGTCCGGGTGGATCCAAGAGTGGATCGGAGTTCTGAAGAACCTGAAAGCAGAGGGGACAGAGTCTGGGTCACTAGCCAGTGACCAGGAGGGCGATGGACAGATGCCCACCGATGTCGAGTGCTTCAAGTTCGTTGACGGTCGTCTCGTTTCTGCAGCCACGAGGTCCAGGAGGCGTTGTTGGCGACCAGGAGCAGGATTCGGGCTGGTACATGATGTCTGTCGAGTGCTGCGGTGTCGGCGACCGGATTGGACCCAACAAGCCTTGGCAACGGCAAGTCTTGATGTAGCTGAAGATCGTCGATGGTGCAGACCAGCAAGGTCTGGGGAACTCACCCAGCGAGGGTAAGTCAGGGCAGGCCTGGAGCAACCAGGGGAGCCCTTTGGTTTCTTTAGAAAGTCTTCTGGGGACCCACGAGCCAGCTGGCAAGGGATCGCAAAGACACCTCGGGCGGAATCACTCAACAGGGGCCCACGGTCACTCCGGACGGTGTAGGCCTCTGATCTTCGGAGGGATTCTTGCTGGAGGTTGGGACCACACGTGGTCCAAAGCACAGGTTCGTAGAACGTTGTGAAGGGGTTGCACTCGATAATAGTGCACGGTACCCAGGGGTCGCGGTTCCTCGTCACTCGTGGGGTCCACTTGCCTCAGCTTCGCTGGGGACTCACGATGGCCTTGGAGAAGTCAGGAAATCCACTTCTTGGGCTGCAGGGACTTCGGACTCCGGCGGGAGCGGCGTAGTTTGCGACCGTCGTTATCGTTTTTGGTGCCTGCCAAGCAGGGGAGTCACTCCTTGACCCCAAGGGAGATTCTTCAGTCCTCTAATCGTGATGTAGAGCGTCGAAGGTCCAGGATTCAGTTTCAAAGTTTAGTCCAGGGATATCTAATCTTGCTGTGGCAAGGGTTCCCCATTTTAACTAGTAAAACAGGGAGGGACTAACTCTATGACCCCACCTATGGGAGGGTCAAGGGAGGGGTGGCTACACCCACTTCCCTTTGTCCAGTTTCGTGCCAGAGCAGGGGCAGGTAGCCCCTGAGCTGGTTTGAACTGGCATATGCACAGAGGAGCCTTTTGCTCCCCCAGTGCAGGACTTCAAAGCACTCTAAGAGTGCACCCACCCAGCCCCAATACACATTATCCTGTCTGGGGAGGTGGTCACACCTCCCTGCAACAGGAAACCTATTGTCCAGGCCTCCCCTGCCGGAGTTTCGTCCAGCAGCAGGAGGCCAGACTTGTGTCTGTGGCAGCAGCATCCATTTTGTGATGCCAGGGCTTCAGAAAGAAGTTACCGGGTAAGCCAGAGTTAACATGTCTTTCCCTCTAGAAGGGTGGAATGCTACCCCCGCCGCCAGGATTGGCGGGGGGTAGTATTCCAAGATGTTTGACACCAAACACGACATGTTTAGGTGCAGCCATTCCAAAGTTAGCATTTTACCGCGAGGATATAATGCGCTTAAGAGTATATGGTCAGGCTGCACTACAAACAGCATCAGAGATGGTCTCCGAACGCTGCAGAGGGGCCCTGCTCATGCAGGGGCACCCTCTCACATAGGAACCATGCACTCTGCCTTTAGGATTGATAAGGCCTGCCTTAGGAGTGACTTATAGGTTTCTAGGTGTGTATGTATTTCGTGATATAGGTAACCTATATCACAGTAAGGGGTGCATGCACCACCTTACCCAGGCTGCAGTAGCAGACCTGTGGTGTCAGTTTGGATGGCCTTCCAGGGGTGGCATAATACATGCTGCAGCCCCTGGCAGGCCTCTGAGGTACCTATGCCCTTGGTACATAGTATACCATATACTAGGGACTTATAAGGGCACTCCAGATCCCAATCAGAGATGTGCCTAAGGCACATGGAATCCATTTTACAGAGAAAGCAGATAGACTGGGGCCCTGAATAGCAGGATCCCAGTCCAACTAAGTCATAAACCAGCAAAACACCATAAAAAAAGTGGGGGCAACCATATAGTCAGATTCCACCTTCCTACATAACCCCCCCAAACGAAAGGAGATAAGGCTAACCTTGGCCAGTTGAGCCTATATTGACTAAGTGGCCATATAAGGAAGCACCTGCACTAGCATGGTTGCCCCCTATGTTATGGTCCACTAAGCAATCCCTCACCCTAAGGGTATGAGAGGGTCTCCACCATGGGGAATCACTACCTCTGGTGTGCTTAGGTAAAGTACAAGGCTGGTGAGGTGTCTGAGTAGGGAAGTGAGGCCCTAGGAATGTTGGCCTCAGTTTCCTCAGATCACTGGTCACCATGTATGCCTGTCTTTCCATGACTGAGTTGCACTTTGCTCTAAGGGTCAACCTTTGGCTGCCTACAGCTGGGGGTTGGGTCCCTTTGGATGGAACACTGGAGGGACATGGCAGGTTTGGAACCTTCTGGTCCCAGGTTTGCCCTTGCCTACCAGAGTCCTTCTGGGGGAGGTCCCTACATAAAGGTATGGGGGATCCCTCAGTGTGTAGAGGAATTTTCACCTGGCTAGGGCTACTAGACTGGCTGCCCCTAATCTGCTGATGGGGGCTTCCTCTGGACAGGGGGCCCGGGGGGTCCACTGACCTCCCTGACCTCTGCAGCCCTGGGCTGACTGAGGCAGGGTAGAGAGGGGCAGGTTACCTGCTCCAGACGGGGTACCACCTTGGAAGGGTCCTCTGCCATCAGGGGTGTGGCCAGGCCAGGCCTGACTACCTCTGTGGCAGTTCCTTCACTAGGGGTAGGGTCAGTTCCCTGAGGAGGCTGACCCTTACCTACTGTCTGGGGGAAGAAGACTTTTCTTCAACCCTTGTGCTCTCTTTTGGGGGAGAGTGGGCCATTCTTTCAGGCTCCATCTCTCCAAATTCTTGGGCTGGGGCTGTGGCCATCACAGCCCCACTAACCTTTGCAGGGACGCCCAACATCCTAAGATGGGTTTGGTGTTCAACTTCAGCCCAGGCTGAAATTTCCAAATCATTGCCCATCAGGCAATCTACAGGTAGGGTTGGGGACACTGCCACTCTTTTTGGGCCTGTGACCCCCTCCCAGCTGAGATTGACTATGGCCATGGGGTGATCTGTTCTGACACCATCAATGTTGGTCACCTGGTATTTAAACTCAGGTAAAAGCTGGTGAGGGGGGACTAGTTTCCCTGCCACCATGGTGACACTAGCCCCTGTGTCCCTAAATGCCACAGCTTTCTGACCATTAATCATTGGCTCCAGTCTATACCTGCCCAATGCTATGGGACCCATGGTAAAGGTGGCAAATCCTATACCACCATCAGAGTCAGAGGAGTCTGTTGAGGGGTCCCTGTCTAAACTAGGGCCCACCTCTGTTCCTCTTGCAAAAGCACCCAACTTTTTGGGTGCACTACTCCCAACTGGAGGATTACTACTGGTAGTACCAGGAGGGGTGGTAGTAGTTGTGGGAGGAACATTTTCTTTATTGCCAATCCTGGGGCAACTGGGATCAGTTTTCCAGTGCCCAGGCTTTTTACAGACATGGCAGTATGGTTTCTTTTCAGGAGAGGAAGGAGTTTGGGACCCACCCCCAGAAGAGGAATTTTGGGGCCCTGTAGGGGACTTATCCTTAGATTTATCCCCACCTTTCTCTTGGGACTTAGTAGAATCTTTCTTCTGGTCACCACCCTGATTTCTAGTTTTTACTCTGGTTCTGACCCATTTGTCTGCCTTCTTTCCCAATTCTTGGGGAGAGGTCAGATCAGAGTCCACCAGATACTGGTGCAAAAGCTGGTTTTGACAATTATTAAGGATCTGCTCCCTCATAATCAAATTGTACAATCCTAAAAAGTCATGCACTTTGTTGCCATGTATCCAACCTTCCAGAGCCTTTGTAGCACAATCTACAAAATCAACCCAGTCTTGAGTCTGAGCTTTTTGGGTGTCTCTGAACTTCAACCTATACTGTTCAGTGGTTAGGCCAAACCCATCTATCAGAGCACTCTTCAAGACTGTGTAATTGTCAGCATCCTCTTCTCTTACAGTGAGGAGCTTGTCTCTACCTTTGTCTGCAAAGGAGAGCCACAAGATTGCTGCCCACTGCCTCTGGGGGACCTTCTGAACTTTACAGGCCCTCTCCAGTGCAGTTATCCATTTGTGGATGTCATCCCCACTCTGGTAGGGAGGGACAATCTTGTTTAGGTTTCTATGGTCATAAGACCTGTCCCTATCTCTAGGGATATTGCTGCCACCATGGGACTCTAGTCCCAACTTTCTTCTCTCTCTAAGGAGATCTAGGGATTCTCTATCTAAAGCCAATTGCTTCTTCCTGATCTCTAGTTGAGTTTCCTCATACTGGACCAGTCTCTTTCTTCTCTCATGAGAGGATTCCCTCCTGTGAGAAGAAACAGAGCTCCCTATTGAGGTGCCAGAGTGGTTAGACTCCTGAGAAGGAGACCTAGACTTTCTGAGCACACTCATAATCCTTCCTGGGGGGACAAAGGTGTGGTTCTCAAGATCCTCATCTTCATCTTCCCCAGAAGGGATTGGGTTTTCCAGGTCAGGGTCATTGTCACCCTCCTGGTCAGTTTCAGAGGGGGGGCTGGGGGTAGTAGTACCCCTGGACCCTTCCTCATCTGCTGGCCCACCCTCTGCTCCTACCCCTTCAGTCTCTGAAGACTTACTAAGATCATAAGCCACCAACAACTCCTGGAGGTGTTGGGTGGTGGGACTTTGGCCTGTCCTTAATTTCCTCACGTTACACAAAGCTCTCAGTTCCAAGAATGGGAGTGTGTCATACTTGGAGGGGGAAGCTCAAGGGCTTCCTGCAGGGCATCTCTAGATCCTGCTTTTAAAGACATTACTAGTGTGGTGTGGTGTATGCACTACCTACTCTAGTGTGGCCTACTAAACTCTCTTGAGTTGTAGAAAGGGTTGTGCTATCCCTTAACACACAACTCTAAGTTCAGTAGAACTTACTGATATTCTAAGCTTAAATTATATGTACCTTAGGTACCTTTAGTGGTTTTCAGTTGATCAATTCAATTGAGATTATCTGGTAAAACAATAGCAAGCTGGAATCCCACACGCTGCACACCAATGTGAGAAGTTGGCCTGGCATATGCTGTCCACTAATTATAGTGGGCACCTTGCACCAGTCCAAATCGACTCTTATGGTAGGTAGGTCAAAGACAACCTTATTGAAAGCTATCCTAGTGGTAGCTGTGGAGAGCAGCCTTCAGGCTAAGTCTTGAAGGAATGTAAAGCAGCTTGTTTTACCAGTCTATAATCTCTTGAGTGACCAAATGAAAGAGCACCACACCAGGTATATATTCAAAATATATGTATTTATTACTAAACACACCCCTCTAGTCTCTTTATGAGGCTAGAGTTCGAAGTACATAGGTTATAAGATCTTAAATTATATTAATAGCACAAATACACGTTTGGGCCCTAGGGGCGTACCAAACCATATACCAATAAAATGGTATGCGAACCACGACTGAACTAGACACTAGGCCTAGAGCCTCTAGAAGTGCTTGGACCACAAGGAACCACCCAAGGTAGTGACACAGGGGACCCACGGGAGACGCGTGCAGTGTAAATACACAACCGCGATACGCCGTTAACTTCTATGGAGAAAGTCGGGATCGGGAAAATAGAGGAAAGGGACACTTTAAAGAGGACTAGGACAAAACCCTTTGAGATCTAGGACTTTGAAGAGTCTCTACCCACGGGAGCACCGGAGTACTCGTGTTACCTCACCCAGGGAAGCCGGGTGCATAGGTGCCTTTCGGGGTCGGGTTTCGTCGTCGTTTCTTATGGCGATCTGCTGCAAAGTGCTGCTGGCGACCAGGAGAAAAGTGTCCGGGTGGATCCAAGAGTGGATCGGAGTTCTGAAGAACCTGAAAGCAGAGGGGACAGAGTCTGGGTCACTAGCCAGTGACCAGGAGGGCGATGGACAGATGCCCACCGATGTCGAGTGCTTCAAGTTCGTTGACGGTCGTCTCGTTTCTGCAGCCACGAGGTCCAGGAGGCGTTGTTGGTGACCAGGAGCAGGATTCGGGCTGGTACACGATGTCTGTCGAGTGCTGCGGTGTCGGCGACCGGATTGGACCCAACAAGCCTTGGCAACGGCAAGTCTTGATGTAGCTGAAGATCGTCGATGGTGCAGACCAGCAAGGTCTGGGGAACTCACCCAGCGAGGGTAAGTCAGGGCAGGCCTGGAGCAACCAGGGGAGCCCTTTGGTTTCTTTAGAAAGTCTTCTGGGGACCCACGAGCTGGCTGGCAAGGGATCGCAAAGACACCTCGGGCGGAATCACTCAACAGGGGCCCACGGTCACTCCGGACGGTGTAGGCCTCTGATCTTCGGAGGGATTCCTGCTGGAGGTTGGGATCACACGTGGTCCAAAGCACAGGTTCGTAGAACGTTGTGAAGGGGTTGCACTCGATAATAGTGCACGGTACCCAGGGGTCGCGGTTCCTCATCACTCGTGGGGTCCACTTGCCTCAGCTTCGCTGGGGACTCACGATGGCCTTGGAGAAGTCAGGAAATCCACTTCTTGGGCTGCAGGGACTTCGGACTCCGGCGGGAGCGGCGTAGTTTGCGACCGTCGTTATCGTTTTTGGTGCCTGCCAAGCAGGGGAGTCACTCCTTGACCCCAAGGGAGATTCTTCAGTCCTCTAATCGTGATGTAGAGCGTCGAAGGTCCAGGATTCAGTTTCAAAGTTTAGTCCAGGGATATCTAATCTTGCTGTGGCAAGGGTTCCCCATTTTAACTAGTAAAACAGGGAGGGACTAACTCTATGACCCCACCTATGGGAGGGTCAAGGGAGGGGTGGCTACACCCACTTCCCTTTGTCCAGTTTCGTGCCAGAGCAGGGGCAGGTAGCCCCTGAGCTGGTTTGAACTGGCATATGCACAGAGGAGCCTTTTGCTCCCCCAGTGCAGGACTTCAAAGCACTCTAAGAGTGCACCCACCCAGCCCCAATACACATTATCCTGTCTGGGGAGGTGGTCACACCTCCCTGCAACAGGAAACCTATTGTCCAGGCCTCCCCTGCCGGAGTTTCGTCCAGCAGCAGGAGGCCAGACTTGTGTCTGTGGCAGCAGCATCCATTTTGTGATGCCAGGGCTTCAGAAAGAAGTTACCGGGTAAGCCAGAGTTAACATGTCTTTCCCTCTAGAAGGGTGGAATGCTACCCCCGCCGCCAGGATTGGCGGGGGGTAGTATTCCAAGATGTTTGACACCAAACACGACATGTTTAGGTGCAGCCATTCCAAAGTTAGCATTTTACCGCGAGGATATAATGCGCTTAAGAGTATATGGTCAGGCTGCACTACAAACAGCATCAGAGATGGTCTCCGAACGCTGCAGAGGGGCCCTGCTCATGCAGGGGCACCCTCTCACATAGGAACCATGCACTCTGCCTTTAGGATTGATAAAGCCTGCCTTAGGAGTGACTTATAGGTTTCTTGGTGTGTATGTATTTCGTGATATAGGTAACCTATATCACAGTAAGGGGTGCATGCACCACCTTACCCAGGCTGCAGTAGCAGACCTGTGGTGTCAGTTTGGATGGCCTTCCAGGGGTGGCATAATACATGCTGCAGCCCCTGGCAGGCCTCTGAGGTACCTATGCCCTTGGTACATAGTATACCATATACTAGGGACTTATAAGGGCACTCCAGATCCCAATCAGAGATGTGCCTAAGGCACATGGAATCCATTTTACAGAGAAAGCAGATAGACTGGGGCCCTGAATAGCAGGATCCCAGTCCAACTAAGTCATAAACCAGCAAAACACCATAAAAAAAGTGGGGGCAACCATATAGTCAGATTCCACCTTCCTACACCCATGCTTCCTTCCTTTTGACTCTGCTTCCCTGTGGGGTGGGCTGGCTGTGCTGACAGGATGGCTGGGAGTGTTGTCCTGGCAGTTGTTTGGCTAAAAGTCCCAAGAGTGGCCCTGT
This sequence comes from Calotriton arnoldi, assembly GCA_963921515.1. Taxonomy (NCBI): domain Eukaryota; kingdom Metazoa; phylum Chordata; class Amphibia; order Caudata; family Salamandridae; genus Calotriton; species Calotriton arnoldi. The sequence goes on from CAWUFW010004202.1 coordinate 747,377, forward strand.
GCTTCACACAACATAACCCAGGGTGGTGGTTCTTTGTGGGATCTTGTGTTAGGATGGGGGGCATTGCATTCTACCAGGTGGGTTCTGTGGAGTTTGTATTGGGGTGTGTGTGAGGGGAGGTGCTTGTGACTATGGTCAGTGCTGCAAGTCCTCCTTCCCACCCAGCTAGCCAGATATCCCACCATGGAACGTGCTTGCATTGCAGGGAGTGTAAGTTGTCTCTCAGGATGTCAGTCATTGGTGTCCTGCTGTTTGTTGGTGCACAGTTGCCAGCAGGGCCTTGTGCTCCCCACAGCAGTAGCCAGTGTCAGCCATCTTGTGAGTCCTTCTCCACTTCCTGTGATGTGAGCATGGTTCAGGGTGGTGTTGATGGGACAGTTGTGGGGGTGACCAATATCAGTGACTACGACTCCCATCATGCTATTGCCTCCACCCCCCTTCCCAGCATGCCCATACTTCCTTCCTTTTGACTCTGCTTCCCTGTGGGGTGGGCTGGCTGTGCTGACAGTATGGCTGGGATTGTTGTCCTGGCAGTTGTTTGGCTAAAAGTCCCAAGAGTGGCCCTGTGCTTCACACAACATGACCAAGGGTGGTGGTTCTTTGTGGGATCTTGTGTTAGGATGGGGGGCATTGCATTCTACCAGGTGGGTTCTGTGGAGTTTGTGTTGGGGTGTGTGTGAGGGGAGGTGCTTGTGACTATGGTCAGTGCTGCAAGTCCTCCTTCCCACCCAGCTAGCCAGATATCCCACCATGGAACGTGCTTGCATTGCAGGGAGTGTAAGTTGTCTCTCAGGATGTCAGTCAGTGGTGTCCTGCTGTTTGTTGGTGCACAGTTGCCAGCAGGGCCTTGTGCTCCCCACAGCAGTAGCCAGTGTCAGCCATCTTGTGAGTCCTTCTCCACTCCCTGTGATGTGAGCATGGTTCAGGGTGGTGTTGATGGGACAGTTGTGGGGGGGGGGCAATATGTGTGACTGCGACTCCCATGATGCTATTGGCTACACTGACTTGGCCAGCATACACATAATTCCTTCCTTTGAGTGGTCTTCACTGTGTGTTGGTGTTGTTGTGGTGGCTACATGTCTGGATGTGTTTGTTAGTTCTATTTGTGCCACTGCCTAGCTGTAGTTGTAGTTGTGTTTGTACATGTGTTGGCACAGATGGATGTGAGTTTTTTGATGGCATGTGTTGTGTTTATCTGACTGACATACACATTTTGGGATGATTCTGTTCTGGTTGCTGTGTAATTGCTATGAGTGCATGGTTTGACTCTCCCCTTGACAGTGATGTGTGTGTTTTGTGGCAGTATATTGTGTACATTTGTTGTGTACTCACCAGGCTCTGGGATGTCCTCTAGTCCATATACGCTCACTGGCGGAAGGATGGCCCGCACCTTCTCCTCCCAGGGCCTGAGGTATATTGGCTTGGCAGGAGGGCCACTGCCGTTGTATTGGCTGTTGATGTAGTCTTTCTTCAGCAGGTCCCGTACCCTCCTGCGCACGTCATACCACCTGTTCTGGATGTCGCTCTTTGTGCGCCGACATGGTGATTGTGCGTTTACCCTGTTGATGATCCTCTCCCACATCTTGGTTTTCTGGGAGATGGGGGTCTGTTGGACCAGTGTGCCAAACAGCTGTGGCTCTACCCTGAGGATCTCGTCTACCATGACTTCCAATTCACAATCTAGGAACTTGGGATTCTTCTTGGGGGGCATGGTGATGGGTGGTGATGGTGAGTGATGTGTGTGTTGGTGTGCAGGTGAGGGTGTGTTAGTGTGTGTTTTGCTGGGTGTATGTGAGGTAGGTATTTGTTGGTGTGCTGATGGTGTGTGGCTTGTGTGAGGGATGAGCTGTGGGTGTGTGGTTGCTTTCTCTTGGGTGCTGGCAGTGGAATGGCATTTGCAAAGGCTCATGGTTGTGATTTGTGTACTTTATATAGGTGGAGTTGTGGGTGTGTCTTTGTTCTCTGTCCCCACCCCCCCAGTATTTATTGGCTTGGTAATTGCTTGTTTGGCCTTTTTTTGGGTGATTTTTCCTTTGTGCTGTTTGTGTATGTTGGAAACGTTCTTGTGACCGAGTCGGACCCTGCATTTGTCTCGTACGGTCTTCTCCGTTTCGTTCACGCTGTGTTTGTGCAGTTTTCTATGCTGCGTACGCGTCGGTCGCGGTGTTTTGTGTTGCTTCGGCTCGGTTTTGTATGCGTGTCGGTCGTGCGGCTTGGCCTCCGTCCGACTCGCTCGTGGTTTTCGCGCCTTGCATCGTACTTTGCGGTTTGGTGTTCGCGTGTACGTTTCGGTCGGATTTGTTCCGGGTGCGTGTCGGTCGGTTGGATTCGCGTGTTTTTCCGGCCAGATTGCTGTTTTCCTTGCGGCTCGGTCGGTCGACTTGGTTTCGGTACGTGTCGGTCGGATTTTTCACGCCTTGCATCGTACTTGGCGTGTCGGGCGCCACAGGTACGTGTCGGTCGGTATTATTTCCGGATCCGAGTCGGTCGGTGCTTTTTCCGGCCCGAATCGGAATCGACCCCTAAATGGCTATTACTTTCTCCTGTTTTACATCACAGGTCAATGCTTTGTTTTTAATTCTTGCTGCATGAGGTTAGAGTGTGAGTGGCAGTGGCAGTGAAAAGCCTCAAGCAAACTTGGCACTTTTTGGTCTTCAGGGTCTAAGAGGACCTCAAGGTGAGCCAAAGCAAGGCATCTGTCTCAAGCCTGGTTTTTTGTTTTTCTGGTAGTGAGGGTGATGGGACTCTCCTCTGGTTGTTTCCAGCTAAAGAAACCGAGCGAGACGGTCGGTCACGGATCATCTAGGACTACCTTTGAATGCCATTCAAATATTGCAAGCATATGAGATAGTATCTTCATTGGGTCATTTTATCCCATGGTTGAGAAGGACAGTATGCCTAATGTCGACACACTGACTGCATTTAAATACAGCTTTATTGGATATATCTTTTCAACTTAAGCTTGTTCTCTACTTTAGCAGCTTGGGCTCAAGCGCCTCACGATAGTACTAGAGAGTCCATACACAGTATTATACCCCATCCATATATATCGTCTAGATTCCATATGGTCCATATTTCATCTGTTTGACGGAACTATTGTGGCTTTCTTGAGAAAGGCGTCTTGCATGCCGAAACGCGCATAGAAGATCCATCACTCAGCCACAGGATGAAATTATGGTTCATTAGAAAGATTGGACGTATTATATTCTGACTTAATTTTGAATTATAAAAAACATTTGTCTCTTGTTATGTTTAGTCAATATGCACGTTTGTCTTATGTATTTCCTTGTTGTTGTGTTTATCTTGTGATGAACTTTGTAATACAGTTCAGTACCTTATATATGTGGAATTATTTATATATCTTTTATGATCAGATCAAATTAATTCATACTAATAAAATAAAATGAAGTTTTAATGGATTTTTGTGTACGCTGAGTCTCTTACATCATACATGTGTTAGATTAGGTCTTAATATTGTTTAGACCAACTGTTGCCTAGGGATGTTTTTCTCCATTGTTGCATTTCCCCTGCCCTAGGAATCTTGATTAGTAGCAGGGGGTCCTCTTTGCTGACATTGTGTCGAGCCTGGCTTGAACCTTCAGTCACTCAACCAACTCTAAAGCCCGCCGGACATGGATTTGAATTTGAATTCCAACCAAGGCATCTTACCTTTTCGTCCTTCTGGGATCGATAAAAGAGCTAACCCAATCCTGCAAAACTATAAAATATCCTGTAGCCTATGTTATGTAGAACACAAATGTATATATTTAACTGAAACAGTTTTCAAGCAATGCTAAGTTTACAATGTGTCATATACTAGAACCCCTATAAATAAAAGTCTCAAAAGTACAGAAGGGCATTAGTTCTGTTGCTTTTTTTAAAAAATCACAGCACTTGCAGATATCTTAATTATGTTGTGTGCCATGGAGTAATGGTTAGTCATTCAGAATTAGGTACATCTTTAAAAGCACCATCAATGATGCTTTGCAAAAATGTTTGAGATATATTTTTTAAGTGTTGTAGTTTGTAGTGCCCATCTTTGTACCGTGCTTAAAACATTGTGTTATATGAACTTAAGTGGTTAAAGCCACCGATTATGTTTGGCCTAGTTAATTTCGAAATATATGGTAGCTCCTGGTACAGCACATATCTACATCGCAAGCCCCACAACCACAACATTTTTCCCAGGTAAATTTCAACAGGTTTGCCTTGCCAAAATGTACCTGGGAGAAACTTTGCTGGGGGATAAGTGCCTTGTAAATAGCAGAGCATGCGGTGTTTGGTGCAGAAAACACTAAAATCTGTATCTTATGTCCCATTTTCTGACAAAACTCGCAATTGATGCTACTTACTGTAGGAAGGTGGAATCTGACTGCATGGTTACCCCCACTTTTTTTCTGGTGTTTTGCTGGTTTTTGACTAGTCTGACTGGGATCCTGCTAATCAGGACCCCAGTTTATCTGCTTACTCCCTAAATTGGTTGTGCCTGTACTTTAGGTACACTCCAGATTGGATTCTCGGGTACCCTTATAAGTCCCTAGTATATGGTATACTATGTACCTAGGGCATAGGTACCCCAGAGGCCTCACAGGGACTGCAGCATGTATTATGCCACCCCTGAGAGACCATTTAAAATGACACCACAGGTCTGCTACTGCAGCCTGTGTAAGGTGGTGCATGCACCCCTTACTTAGATATAGGTTCACTATATCTATCCTAATCACTGCACATATAAACCTATCAGTCACCCCTATGGCAGGCCTTATCAATCCTGAAGGCAGGGTGCTGGGTTTTATGTGAGAGGGTGCCCATGCATGAGCAGAGCCCCTCTGCAGCCTTCGGAATCTATTCTCCGGGGTTGTTTGTGATGCAGCCAACCATATATACTTAAGTGCATTATAACCTCGCGGTAAATGCTAACTTTAATATGGCTGCATGGAAACATGTCGTGTTTGGTGTCAAACACGTTGGAATCATACCTCCACACCAGTAACTGGTGTGGGAGGTATGATTCCACCCTCCTAGAGGGAGAAATATGACAGCACCGGTACACCCAATACCAGCTTTCTTGACCCTGGCATCACAAAATGGATGCTGCCAGCCACAGACAAGAGTCTGCCCTCCTGCTGCTGGACGAAACTCCGGCAGGGGAAGGTTTGACAATAGGTTTCCTGTCACAGGGAGGTGTGACCACCACCCAGACAGGCTTTAGTGTATTGGGGCTGGGTGGGTGCACTCTGAGAGTGCTTTGATGTCTGCACTGGGGGCACATTTGGTGTCCCTGTGCATAGTCCAGCTCAAACCGGTTGCAGGAGCCATTTGCTCCTGCTCTGGCGCGAAACTGGACAAAGGACATGGGTGTAGCCACCCCTCTGTCCTGACCCTCCCATAGGTGGGTCCCCAGAGTTTATCCCACCCCTTCCTTGGGTATAAAATAGGAACCCCTGACTACAGGACTTTGGATTTACCTGGACTAAACTCTGCTACAGAAACCAAGTACTTTTGACGATCTACACTTCGTTGGACGACAGAAGAATCTCCCTTGGAGTAAAGGAGTTACTCCCCTGCTGAGCAGGCACCTAAACGCATCTGACCAGTTTGCATCTACGAAGCTCCTGAAGGACTCCGAAGAATTCTGCAACCCAGGAGGTGGGTTCCCGAGGTCACCGAGGTCGATCTGCGCTCTCAGCAATTCTGAGGCCCGTATCCCTCGTGGGGACCGTGAAACCCGTACCCCTGGGCACCGTGTACATTTGCAGCAGCATATGCTTTTTGGCGATCCCTGAAGCTGTGCTTTGGGCTACTTGTAGTCCTGACCCCGAGCAGTAATTCCACTGAAGATGTCCGGCCTACACTCCATGAGTGTTCCGTGGGCTGGTATTTAGTGATTCAGCTTGAGGTCCCTTCGCGATCCCTGGTCCGTTGGCCTGTGGGTCTCTGTGAAGGTAACTTTAACTTTCAGTGGGCTTCCCTGGTTGCTCAAGAAATGCCCTGACTCTCAATTGCTTGGAGAGTCCCCAGGACCTTGCTGGTCCTCACATAAGCATCTTTCCTCTGACCGCGTGGGTTGCAGTGGCCAAGGCTTGTTGGTGTTCAATCCGGACACTGACCCCCAGCACTCGACATCCTTTGTGGGACAGCTCGAATCCAGACTGTGGTCATCGTAGACATCTCCTGGTCCCCGTGGCTGCGGAGTCAAGCTTCACCTCTTCTCACCTGAAGCACCCGACATCGGTGGGCATTCGATTACTCCGCTCCTGGTCACGTGAAGTGACCCAGACTTTGTCCCCTCTGCTTTCAGGTTCTTCTCATCTCCGATCCAGGCTTGGGTCACACCGGACACTTTTATTCTCCACGGCAGCAGTACTTTTTCGCATCACGCCATTGAAAACGACGAGGGTTTCCGACACCACTTGACCCCTATGCACCCGGCTCCTCTGGGATAGGTAACACGGGTACCTCGGTACTCTCAAGGGTGCTGGCCTTAGAACCTTCCATGTTTAGCTGGGTTTGCTTAAAGTCCTCTCCTAAGTGTCCTTAATCTTTAAATTTCCAACCGCGACTTTCCCATAGAGTTGTACGGAGCTCGCGTCTGTGTTCCCACAATGCACCCGTCCTCCGTGGGTGCCCTGTGTCACTACCTTGGGTGGTTCCTTGGGGTCCCAGCGATTCTACGTGCTCTAGGCACTGTGTCTAGTCAAATCGTGGTTGTTATACCACTTTCTTAGTATATGGTTTGGTCTCCCCCTGGAGCCCACTGGGTATTGTGCTATTTACTGTCGTTCTAGTGATTTAATATTGTGTGCCTTGTTCTCTAATCTCATAAAGAGGTTAGTAGAGAGTGTTTAGTAATAAATACATATGTTTTATATATACCTGGTGTGGTTCCCCTTTCACTATCTATACGTCCTTTCCTCAGGAAATAGACCAACAGATGGTACTACCAACTGACCCAATAAAGGAACAGGACCTGCTGGAGGAATTCCCCCCTCTAGACCGAACCTCCTTGCAGAAGATCCTGAACCACCTCAAATCTGGCTCTCCAGCAGATCCAGCCCCCCCCCCACCATTTTAAATAAGATTGTTGAGACTATTTCTCCAATCATACTGGACTTGATCAATGCCTCTCTTCTGACGGGAACTGTGCCCCCGCTTTGGAAACAGGCTATGGTCAAAGCTCTTTTAAACAAGCATTGGCATAGCCAATAGGTCTCGCCTTTGGGACCGTATAAGTGGATAGTCATGCTGCACATTATCCTGGGTGCTCTGCCCCTGTGCAGAAATAGCGATCAGAGTCACGGTGTGGGACGGCTGATAGAGCAAAGGAAATGCAGACAACGGGAGGGGGGCGGGAGCATGGTGAACATGGCGGGAAGGGGGGCGGGAGCAAAGTAGAAAACTGGAACCGAAAGTACAGCGGGAGGGGTGCGGGAGCAAATGCAGACAACGGGAGGAGATGCATGGAATGATTTCCTTTAAAATGCAAGACTAACCCCCAATTACCAAAGACTGACCATGAATCCTGGGGCTAGTGTAGCGTGCTAATCGCAGTAAAGCACTTCAAAGTCTCATCAGGGGTAGTAAGCGCTACATAAACGCATTTCAAAACAATATGTAAAAGATTTTACTAAACTGCAAACTTAAATAACCTAAGCCTTTCAAATGCATTCAACATTTGCATGCATAAACCACCCGACAAAAATGTAAATTGAAAACGCAGAGATGCACGAACACGACCTGCCAGCCACCGGAATCGCATCTGAAAAGATTCTGACTAAACCTATGTGGGAGACTAACCTGCATCACATCACTGGCAACAGAAAAAAAGTATCAAACATCAAGCAATACTGCCCTAGGGTCACAGGATCAACGCAATGGAGCCAGCAGCATAATTTACCTTCAATGAAAACCTGTGTGGTCTTGCCTACTACTGGTGAAATGTTAATGTACACATCCAGCACTTTGCTCCAATGTCGCTGAGAACTGGCCAACATTGTTCACAATCCACGAACTGGTCTACAGGAAAGTGGGTGCGCGATTCACAAAGCTGGCAAGGGACAGCCAACTGCACAATATCCAGGGCTGACTCTGCTAAACAATGCCTGCAGCAGAACACGATAACGCCAACACATCTATTTAAAAATCACGAGGCAGAATAAAAAATAAAAAATCACGTAACAGACTTAAAAATACGTTTACAGTGTGCCTCGGTGTGCAGCGCGCCTCAAGGAGTGTAGAGCGCGCCTCAAGGAGTGTAGAGCGCGCCTCAAGGAGTGTAGAGCGCGCCGCAAGGAGAGTAGGAGCGCCTCAGTGTGCCTCGGTGTACACAGCGCCTCAATGTACACAGCGCCTCAGTTTCCCGGTAGTGCTCTCTTTCGTTGGCCAAAGTCCCTTTCTGAAGCTACTATTACTGCTCAGGCAGCATGCACCCCTTTAAGAGAAGGGAGGGTTGTTCTAGAAAATGCGACCACCAAGAAGCAAAGGTTTTCTTTTGCTCGTTTTTAAACGCGGAACAGATCATTGGTTCCTGCAGATCGGCTGCACTGGTGTTCCTTGTTGTGGGGATAGAAATACTTGACACACCCAGACAGCAACTGCGTATGAGTCACAAACATGCTTCAGCGAACTCAGGGTGAGCTGAACAGCCTTGTGGATTTTCAATGCTGCATCTCGGTTTACACAGAGCTGCTTACAAGTTTACATCCACTCACTATACGAGTCTATTAAGTATTTAATGATACACAGAAAACCAAAACATTCCCTACTTTACAATCACGTGAAACTCAAATATGTAATGTAATTTGTCTTCAGTTTTTAAAATCACGGGTCAGGAGTATGCAAAGAGGCCATCTGCTTCTTAGTGGGGCTCGCCAATAAAGACACAGAAAGCGTGCAACAGTTTAGGGATGTGAGCGTTTGTGTGTACACAGATAGCAGTGACTTCCACACAGAGCTGCTAACGATCAAGATGCTGCCAAAGTATAAATTGTGACCAGAGACAGGGGTTGGCAGAGAGCGCCCACAGCTGCCACTCACCCGATATCTCCAGCAGCACGTCTCGTACGGCAGCAGGGGGAGAGGAGGGAGCCTGCACGATTCACTTGCGGGAGCGAGCGGCGCCAGGAGCGATAATTGCTACCATATGGCGCCAGCTGCTCGCTCCCGCAAGTGAATCGCCAAACGTGCACGCGTTGCCTTTGAAGGCAATGGAACGCGTGCACGTTTTAGGCTGAAAAGCCGAATCGATGGCAAAAGGTCTTTTTGCCTATGCAGCGCATGCGCGCTGCGTAGGCGAGACCTAAAAAACCTAGTTTGGACCCGGAAGAATGGGCGAATTATCGACCCATATCTTTGTTGCCGGGTTTAAGTAAAATTGCTGAGAAGCATGTGAACTCAGCACTCTCTGCATTCCTGGAAAAGAACAACCAGCTTCACCCCTCACAGACAGGATTCAGATCACAGCAGGGCACGGAGACCGCACTCCTGTCGGTAGTGGAGGAAACTAGAAAAATCCTTGATGGCGGAGGCTGCGCAGCACTTATTCTGTTAGATCTGAGCGCAGCCTTCGACACGGTGAACCACCCTCTGTTGATTAGCAGACTCAGGAACGTAGGAGTGACTGGAATAGCACTGAAATGGCTGCAATCCTTTTTGGAAAACAGATTTTTCTGTCTTTAAGGATGACATTTCTTCAAAACAACTGCCCCTTACATGTAGAGTTCCTCAGGGATCTGCACTGAGCCCCACTTTATTTAATATTTACAAGAGCTCCTTGGCACAAATAGTTACTCCGTTTGGGGTTCAGATTGTCACTTATGCGGACGACACTCAGTTGGTCGTTTCCCTCAATAAAAATGACAATTCTAGACCGAGCATAACTTCTTGCCTAGAAAAAGTTTCCAGATGGATGGATAGCTCATGTCTGAAGCTCAATGGGGCAAAGACTGAGCTTATGCTCCTTGGAAATTCTGCCCCTCCCAATATAGATCTTTTTTGGCCTAACTGTCTGGGCCCTCCCCTGTCCCGAAAAAGCACATTAAGAGCCTGGGGTCTGGCTTGACTGCAACCTTGATTTCCAAGGAACAAGCTCGGAAAGTAGCAGCCAGCTGCTATGGCCTCCTGAGGATGATCAGGAAGATCCTTCCCTTGTTACCTTTCACGGCCAGAAGGCTGCTAGTTCAAGCATTGATTTTGACACGGCTTGATTATGCCAATGCTCTATACTTAGGAGCTCCACATTCTACAACCAAAATACTACAGATAGTACAAAACTGTGCAGCTCGTCTGCTATTAAATATCCCTAAACGTCTCTCAGCCAAACCCGCACTGGCCTCCCTGCATTGGCTCCCAATCCAGGAGAGAATCCAGTTTAAGGCCATGGGCATTGTACATAAAGCACTTTCTGGAGAAGGATCCCCGATGATTCGTTCCATGATCCATCCCTATCAGCCCAAGAGAGCTTTAAGATCCGAAAGTAAACATTTGGTGACAGTCCCTAAAATAAAACGAACGAGAAGTGGAGGTCGTCTTTTTTCATACAATGTTGCCAAGTCCTGGAACCGCCTCCCCCTCCATATTCGGTCACAATCAAACTACACGAATTTCCGTAAACAGCTAAAAACTCTTCTCTTCCCTTGATATGTTCGGAACCGGTATCTGCGTTACTATTAGCACTGGGATGCCCTCGGGTAACCAGGCGCTGTATACATGCTACCTCATTCATTCATTCATTCATTCATTTGGTCATTCAGGAGGTTATATACTGGTAAAACAAGCTGCTTTACATTCCTTCGAGACTTAGCCTGAAGGCTGCTCTCCATAGCTACCACTAGGATAGCTTTCAATAAAGGTTGTCTTTAACCTAATCATCAATAAAGGTTGTTTGGACTGGTGCAAGGTGCCCACTTTAATTAGTGGACAGCATATACCAGGCCAACTTCGCACATTGGTGTGCAGCGGTTGGGATTCAAGCTTGCTATTGTGTTACCAGATAATCTTATTGAGTGACTACCTGAAAACCACTAAAGGTACTTAGGTACATATAAATCAAGTCTAGAATAAAGTAAGTTCTACTGAACTTAGAGTTGGATAGGTCAAGGGCCTAGCACACCCTTTCTCCAACTCAAGAGAGTTTCAGTTCCCACTAGGGTAGGTAGGTGCATACACCACACCACACTAGTATGTCTTCTAGGCCAGAAGCCAGTGGGCCTCTGCCAACTAAGTATGACCACATCTCATTTCAGGAATTGAGAACCATGTGTACATCTAGAAAACTGAAGACAGGGAAAAACCCCAACACTCAACGCCTCATAGAGGCTTTGCTTTTAGATGACCTCAGAACGATCCCAGGGTCTGATGAGGCAGGCAAAGGGGGTGGGGCAGCAGAAGAGGAAAGGCCAGGAAGTGAAAACTTCTATGACCTGGAATCTGATGCTGGCCAGGAGGATCAACCTGATCCTAACCTGGACAATCCAATTCTTCCTGAAGGTGAGGAAGGAGGCCTCAGTGGACCTCTCTTTACCCCACCTGGAAGGGTTAACAGTTTGCCAAGAAGATCAAGATCTCCTTCTCAGGAATCTAATCATTCTGGTACATCTGTAGGGAGCTCTGTTTCTCATAGGACCTCTGCCTCTCATAAAAGGGAGTCCTCTTATGAGAGGAAGTGCCAACTGCTTGAGTTTGAGAGAGCTAAGCTCAGAATCAAGAGAGAGCAATTGGCCTTAGATAGGGAATCCCTGGAGATCCAGAGAGCTTCTAAAAAGTTGGGGCTAGAGCCCCATGGAGGCAGCAACAGTGTCCCTAGAGGTAGAGAACATACTCATGACCATAGGAACCTGAGCAAGATTGTTCCTCCCTACCAGAGTGGGGATGACATCCACAAATGGATAACTGCACTAGAGAGGGCCTGTAAAGTACAGAGGGTCCCTCAGGAGCAGTGGGCAGCAATCTTGTGGCTCTCCTTTGCAGACAAAGGCAGAGACAAGCTCCTCACTGTTAGAGAAGAGGATGCTGATAATTACAAGGTCTTGAAGAGTGCTCTGATTGATGGGTTTGGCTTAACCACTGAGCAATACAGGATCAAGTTCAGAGATACCTAAAAGGCACAGACTCAAGACTGGGTTGACTTTGTAGATTGTGCTACTAAGGCTCTGGAAGGTTGGATACATGGCAGCAAGGTGCATGACTTTTTAGGATTGTACAATTGGATTATGAGGGAGCAGATCCTTAATAATTGTCAAAATCAGCTTTTACACCAGTACCTGGTGGACTCTGATCTGACCTCTCCCCAAGAATTGGGAAAGAAGGCAGACAAATGGGTCAGAACCAGAGTAAAGCCAAAGAATCAGGGTGGTGACCAGAAGAAAGATTCTTCCAAAAACCAAGAGAAAGGTGGGGATAAATCAAAAGATAAATCCACTACAAGGCCCCAAAAGTCCTCTTCTGGGGGTGGGTCCCAAACTCCTTCCTCCCCTGAAAAGAAACCTTATTGCCATATATGTAAGAAGCCTGGCCACTGGAAAAATGACCCCAGTTGCCATACGGCCAGCAATAAGGAAAATGTTCCTCCCAACAATACTACCACTCTTCCAGGTACTACAAGTAGTAATCCCCCAGGTGGTAGTAATGCACCCAAATTAGTTAGGTGGGTTCTTATGGGGAACAGAGGTGGGCCCCCTCACAGGTCTCCTCAGTCTGTGATGGTGGCATGGGATTTGCCACTTTTACTGTCAGTCCTAATTCTTTGGGCAAGTACAGACAGGAGCCACTGATAAATGGTCAGAAAGCTTTGGCATTCAGGGATACAGGGGCTAGTGTCACCATGGTGACAGGGAAACTTGTCCCCCCTCAACAGCTTTTACCTGAGTTTAAGTACCAGGTGACCAACATTGATGGTATTAGAACAGATCATCCCATGGCCATAGTCAATTTCAGCTGGGGAGGGGTCACTGGCCCAAAGAGAGTGGCAGTGTCCCCAAACTTGCCTGTAGATTGCCTGTTGGGCAATGATCTGGAAATTTCAGCCTGGGCTGAAGTTGAATACCAGGCCCATTTAAGAATGTTAGGCCTCCCTGAGAAAGTTGGTGGGGCTCTTAGGGCCTCAGCCCCATCCCAAGGAAATTTTGGAGAGGTGGAGCCTGAAAGAATGGCCCACTCTACTCCACAAGAGAGCAGAAGGGTCTAAGAAAAGTCTTCTTCCCCCCAGACTATAGGTAAGGGTCAGCTTCCTCAGGGAACTGACCCTACCCCTAGTGAAGGAACTGCCCCAGAGGTGGTCAGGCCTGGCCTGGCAACACCCCTGATGGCAGGGGACCCTTCCAAGGTGGTACCCAGTCTGGAGCAGGTATCCTGCCCCTCTCTACCCTACCTCACTCAGTCTAGGGCTGCAGAGGTCAGGGAGGTCAGTGGAACCCCCTCATCCACAGATTAGGGGCACCCAGTCTAGTAGCCCTAGCCAGGTGAAAATTCCTCAACCCACTGAGGGATCCCTCTTACCATTGGATAAGGACCACCCCCAGATGGACTCTGTTGGGCAAAGGCAAACCTGGGACCAAGTGGTTCCAAACCTACCATGTCCCCCAAGTGTTCCAACCAAAGGGACCCAACCCCCAGCTGTAGGCAGCCAGAGGTTGACCCTTAGGGCCAGATACAACTCATTCATGGAAAGAAAGGCCTCCATGGTGACCAGTGATCTGAGGAAGCTGAGGCCAACTTTATTAGGGCCCCACTTCTCTACCCAGACACCCCACCAGCCTTTTACTTTGCCAAAACACCCTACAGGTAGAAATCCCAACTTTTGGAGACCATCCAATACCCTTAGGGGTAGGGACTGCTTAGTGGACCATAAGAAAGGGGGTATCCATGCTAGTGCAGGAACTTCCTTATATGGCCACTTAGTCAATAAAGGCACAACTGGACAAGGTTAGCCTTATCTCCTTTCATTTGGGGGGGGGGGTTATGTAGGAAGGTGGAATCTGACTGCATGGTTACCCCCACTTTATTTCTGGTGTTTTGCTGGTTTTTGACTAGTCTGACTGGGATCCTGCTAATCAGGACCCCAGTTTATCTGCTTACTCCCTAAATTGATTGTGCCTGTACTTTAGGTACACTCCAGATTGGATTCTGGGGTACCCTTATAAGTCCCTAGTGTATGGTATACTATGTACCCAGGGCATAGGTACCCCAGAGGCCTCCCAGGGGCTGCAGCATGTATTATGCCACCCCTGAGAGACCATTTAAAATGACACCACAGGTCTGCTACTGCAGCCTGTGTAAGGTGGTGTATGCACCCCTTACTTAGATATAGGTTCACTATATCTATCCTAATCACTGCACATATAAACCTATCAGTCACCCCTATGGCAGGTCTTACCAATCCTGAAGGCAGGGTGCTGGGTTTTATGTGAGAGGGTGCCCATGCATGAGCAGAGCCCCTCTGCAGCCTTCGGAACCTATTCTCCGGGGTTGTTTGTGATACAGCCAACCATATATACTTAAGTGCATTATAACCTCGCGGTAAATGCTAACTTTAATATGGCTGCATGGAAACATGTCGTGTTTGGTGTCAAACACCTTGGAATCATACCTCCACACCAGTAACTGATGTGGGAGGTATGATTCCACCCTCCTAGAGGGAGAAATATGACAGCACCGGTACACCCGGTACCAGCTTTCTTGACCCTGGCATCACAAAATGGATGCTGCCAGCCACAGACACGAGTCTGCCCTCCTGCTGCTGGACGAAACTCCGGCAGGGGAAGGTTTGACAATAGGTTTCCTGTCACAGGGAGGTGTGACCACCTCCCAGACAGGCTTTAGTGTATTGGGGCTGGGTGGGTGCACTCTGAGAGTGCTTTGATGTCTGCACTGGGGGCACATTTGGTGTCCCTGTGCATAGTCCAGCTCAAACCGGTTGCAGGAGCCATTTGCTCCTGCTCTGGCACGAAACTGGACAAAGGATATGGGTGTAGCCACCCCTCTATCCTGACCCTCCCATAGGTGGGTCCCCAGAGTTTGTCCCACCCCTTCCTTGGGTATAAAATAGGAACCCCTGACTACAGGACTTTGGATTTACCTGGACTAAACTCTGCTACAGAAACCAAGTACTTTTGACGATCTACACTTTGTTGGACAACAGAAGAATCTCCCTTGGAGTAAAGGAGTTACTCCCCTGCTGAGCAGGCACCTAAACGCATCTGACTGGTTTGCATCTATGAAGCTCCTGAAGGACTCCGAAGATTTCTGCAACCCAGGAGGTGGGTTCCCGAGGTCTCTGAGGTCGATCTGCGCTCTCAGCAATTCTGAGGCCCATATCCCTCGTGGAGACCATGAAACCCGTACCCCTGTGCACCGTGTACATTTGCAGCAGCATATGCTTTTCGGCGATCCCTGAAGCTATGCTTTGGGCTACTTGTAGTCCTGACCCCGAGCAGTAATTCCACTGTAGATTTCCAGCCTACACTCCACGAGTGTTCCGTGGGCTGGTATTTAGTGATTAAGCTCGAGGTCCCTTTGCGATCCCTGGTCCGTTGGCCTGTGGGTCCCTGTGAAGGTAACTTTAACTTTCAGTTGGCTTCCCTGGTTGGTCCAGATGTGCCCTGACTCTCCATTGCTTGGAGAGTCCCCAGGACCTTGCTGGTCCTCACAGAAGCATCTTTCCTCTGACCGCGTGGGTTGCAGTGGCCAAGGCTTGTTGGTGTTCAATCCGGACACTGACCCCCCAGCACTCGACATCCTTCATGGGACAGCTCGAATCCGGACTGTGGTTGTCGTAGACATCTCCTGGTCTCCGTGGCTGCAGAGTCAAGCTTCACCTCTTCTCACCTGAAGCACCCAACATCGGTGGGCATTCGATTGCCCCGCTCCTGGTCATGTGAAGTGACCCAGACTTTGTCCCCTCTGCTTTCATGTTCTTCTCATCTCTGATTCAGGCTTGGGTCACACGGACACTTTTCTTCTCCACGGCAGCAGTATTTTTTCGCATCACGCCATTGAAAACGACGAGGGTTTCCGACACCACTTGACCCCTATGCACCCGGCTCCTCTGGGATAGGTAACACGGGTACCTCGGTACTCTCAAGGGTGCTGGCCTTAGAACCTTCTATGTTTAGCTGGGTTTGCTTAAAGTCCTCTCCTAAATGTCCTTAATCTTTAAATTTCCAACCGCGACTTTCCCATAGACTTGTACGGAGCTCGCGTCTGTGTTCCCACACTGCACCCGTCCTCCGTGGGTCCCCTGTATCACTACCTTGGGAGGTTCCTTGGGGTCCCAGCGATTCTACGTGCTCTAGGCACTGTGTCTAGTCAAGTCGTGGTTGTTATACCACTTTCTTAGTATATGGTTTGGTCTCCCCCTGGAGCCCACTGTGTGTTGTGCTATTTACTGTCGTTCTAGTGATTTAATATTGTGTGCCTTGTTCTCTAATCTCATAAAGAGGTTAGTAGAGAGTGTTTAGTAATAAATACATATATTTTATATATACCTGGTGTGGTTCCACTTTCATTTGGTCATTCAGGAGGTTATATACTGGTAAAACAAGCTGCTTTACATTCCTTCGAGACTTAGCCTGAAGGCTGCTCTCCATAGCTACCACTAGGATAGCTTTCAATAAAGGTTGTCTTTAACCTAATCATCAATAAAGGTAGTTTGGACTGGTGGAAGGTGCCCACTTTAATTAGTGGACAGCATATACCAGGCCAACTTCTCACACTTACCACACCGGATAAATTAAGACCCCTCTTAGTATCTAACTTTACATGTGCAATAGATATCACACTCTCCTCCAAGGCATTTGTAATCAGGGCCTAAGTAGAATTACGTAGTTCACAGTACAAAATTGTGCAGTCCTAATGAGCATCATTTTCAATGTGTTTTTGGGAAAATATATATGCATGCAATATTGTTAGATACACTTAAGCTTGGAATGGAGCCAAGAGGAGTGAGAGATGCAAATACCTACCACCAGTACATAGGTGACTGACTCAACTTTGTGTGGTTGTTAGGATTTGGGACTGCTGTGCAGTAGGGGTGTCACCTTGTACGGAATAGCCAGGTCTTTACTGCATCCCTGAATCTGAGGTGGTTTTGGATGTTTATTATCTTTGCATGGAGTGAGTTTTAAAATGTTGCTTTGTGGACAGAGAAAGAAGTTCCATCAGTGTGTATGTTCCTGAAGGAAATGAATGAGGGCTGGGATGCCAATTTTGAGGCCAGAGTTCTAGTCTGTGTGTATCAGTGAAACTTTGTTTAGATTCCCCTGTTGGTAATGAAAAGTGATTTGAAAGAGGAACATCTGACCAAGTATTTTGAGAGCAGGAGATACAAGTGCAAGCCAAGAAGAGCCTCTTGGAAGCAGGAGCTGACCACCTTCTACATAGGGCCACAAGGCAGACCTCTCATGATCCCCACTATAATAGTTACATTTAGCTGAGGAGACAGCAGGAGGGAATGTGGGAGGGGGAGATGACTTCTTTGAGGACAGAGGCCAGCATGGTTGTCTTGTCGTCTGCAATAGTTTATAGGGCAGAAGTCTAAGTTAGCAGGAGGGGCAGTGCTTAAAATGGATAATACTTCGTTAAGGTATTTTCTGTCTCTGCAGTAATTGCTTCCTGCTCAGATGAGTCAATATGCTAACTCAAATGAGGTTGGGATTAGGTTTGCAGGGCCTAGCGATTGTGCCTTATTTCGTGCCTGCCACAACAAAGCAGAGAATAGTTTGTCTGCAGTCCAGTCTTTTTCTCACACTATGATTACTCCAAAATGTTATGCAATTGTTCTAATTTAGCCCCATCATTCTTATTAGATGACAGACTCATGCATCCAAAGTTCTTTCTGGGATTACTTCGTCATACTGCTACTAAGCTTCCACCCCAAGAAGTCTTATTTCATACGTCATTTGCTTCACCCAAGAATTCAATAGAAATCTGCAAACATTGTTATCAGTAAATACATTCTCATTCTTCGAGCACTGTTGCAAATTATTTTCATGAATGTTATTGCTATTTAATAATCTGCTCCTATTTCTGTTTACGGGTACGTTGCAGGTTTGAATGTCAGCCCTGAGCTGCCATGGCATTTATTCACTAAAATGGCAGCAACAGCTGTAGTGGCATCAACGGTTGATCCCTTTACCCATGCTTAGCTCCGCAACAGCTACGTATTTGCTGCCCAGTGGCTAGGTAGAGGGACTGGAATGTAAAGAATACATAAGACATAAGACTTTTAAAGCTCTGTTTATTTTCTGATCCTTTCACTTAGACAAGGGGTACTGAGTGAAGTGTGATGAGTGCCAAATGGAAAACTTGGTCAACATTTCTTACCCTTGGTAATCCCAGATTGACACCCATTGTGATGTGGGGATATCATCTATAATCAAGCTTGTGTGCTCAGTTTCTATCCTTAATGTATGTTATTAGAGCAAATCTTATCAAACATGGGTTGTGTTTCTTGCTAAATGACCACCCAAGCATTTCAAATTCAAAAAAATTTGGTGGGAGTTGTCATAAAGTACCAAATAATACATATTCAACATTCTTTATGCTATAGAGCTAGGATATGTGGCAGCTTCCCCCAAACAGCTACAAAGCGGTTTACTATACTAACATCATATTCAGAAAATAACATAAAAGTATTGTTTTCAGGTAAATGAAGCATGAACAGAGCAGTAACTAAATAAATGTGCGTTAACTGCATTATTTGCTTCCAATTTTCAAAACCTTCCTTTGGTGGAAGGATGGTGAAATATCTTCTAAAAGATTTTTTTAAGATTAGTTAGGTTGATGCAACTGGCCCAGAGTGTTTGGAGTGTACGATTTGCCCGAGATTGTGATGAAAAATAGAATCTGGTGTTTCACATTGCATCAGGTTTACTGGCCTAATGTGTATAAAAATAGAACATTTGTCATTCATTGTGCTAAAATTCCTTGAGAGCCCCAAAATCATGTTATGCCGAGAATAATGTACTGAACCTGTATGCTTTAAAATGAACTATTTGCCACATGTAGTCTCAAAGAATGATTCAGTATTTTACACACTACATCGGAAAAGCGAAGGGAGCCCCCCACAAGAAATTTTGATTCGGCTCTTATGATGTCTCTGTCTCCACTAATCCATGTGTTAGCCCTTCCCCCGAAGTTTGAGTCTAGTTGCGCCCCTGGCTAGTAGTGTACGCTGTGCGGGCTAGCGCACACTGATGGTGAGTAGATGAGATGAATGGTGATGGCTAGGGAAAAATATGGGTGTGGATTGATGATTTATGATTATGATTTATGATGATTTAAAAAGATAGTATGTAAAACAAAACAAGAAGAAATGGACTATCAAGACAAAATGCGCTTGACTTCGTCTTGTGATTGCTTGGGAAGAAGGGCTGTTTTAGCATCTCATCAGTAGCTTGGCACCTGATGTTAAGGCTGGGGGGCTCTGATAGTGAAGCGGTCATCATTCATCATTGGGGGAGGGGGGGTTGTGGTTTATTGATGGGAGAGCAGGAAAGATGGCTCCGCTAATTTCATGCCCTCGCTGGCCATTGACAGTTTGAATTCCCGCAAGGCCGACTTGTCTATCCATCCTTCTGAGGTAGGTAATTGGAGGGCTGTTAACTTGTGGAATAGTAGCATTGTTACTTATTTTATTTTTTTAACAAACTTTATTCATTTTCACAGTTACAGTACAGGTAAAAAAGAAGAAAAAGATATCATTTTCATCATAACATAACCATACACATATGTAGCATGATGACAGCGCTCAAGAAAAAGGAATAACATTACGTATCTACATCATACAAACGTGGTTTCACGTATACCAGTATTCAGTTGAGCAGTCGTCTGTCAAACGGATCCTTCCTTCATGCCATGTTGTGTAGCAATTACCTTATTACCTGGGTAAATAAATTAACAGTAACATATGTTTTATTAACTCCCCACCCACCACCCCTGCTGATGGGCCCTTACATCCACACATCATTCCCAGTCCAGTTAACAGTTGCCCGGTATCCAGAGTAAGCACACTTATTAGGTTTGTATCGAAATTAAATAAGGGAAGTACACATGTACAGAAGTTGTAGCATCTATAACTTCAGAGTATCAAATGCTTTAAAAGTTTCCAACAGTTGATCCCAGCTCATTGCAATAGGTTCCTTCCTTAGGCCTCATTTCTCCTCCCTGCGGATTGCCACACTCTCTGCCAAACCCCAACGCTCCACTTCATCTTTCCAGCTGAGTATTGTGGGAGACTTTGGAGATTTCCACCTCTTTGTGATACCACGCTTAGCAAGTATTAAAGCTAAGTCTGCAAACCTCTTTTGTACTTTAAGTTCTTTACGTCTTTTGTATAGACCTAGTATACTTGCTTCTACTTTGTGCCATCCCATGTTCCCTACTACTTCTCGTAAGATAGTGATTATTCCCCCCAATACACTTTGAAGGTAGGACAGTCCCATAGCATATGTAACAAATTAGCGTCTTGCTCAGGGCATCTAGGACAACGTGGTAGGAGAGTAGGGAAAATGGCATGTAGTCGATGGGGGGGTCAAGTATGCTCTTTGTGTGATCATGGAATATATGATGATACAACGCGTTCCATTACAACGCGGTATTTTACATTGCAGTTTTACAACGCAAGTCGTTACAACGACTTGCGCTGGAGAGCGCTGGACTTAGGAATAGTATGATTTACTATTCCAACTCCAGTCTACGTACAGTAGGGAAGGTGTTGGAATAGTAAATCATACTATTCCTTAGGTTAGAGCGCCATCCAGCGCAAGTCGTTGTAACGACTTGCGTTAGAGAAACCGCGATGTAAAAGCATCGCGTTGTAACAGTTGCGTGGTAAAGGATGTCTCCCGTGATCATGTATTGAATGAACTTAAAACGAGAGTTACGGGAGGTTCGTTTCGGGTATTCTAATACTGTTGCCCACTCCTTGTCAGATAATGGTCTATCAATATCCTGTTCGCATTTGGCATGTGTGGAGACGAGAGGGTTAGGACGGTGAACACGTATGCCCCGGTAAAACCACCTCGTTAGGTGGCTGCCAGTCCCCATAAGGTACATTAGATGAACCAGCTCATGAGTATCGGATTCTGTACCAAGGGGTGCCCAATATTTTTTGACATAGCATGTCAAACTCGCATAAGTCATAAATAGTGAGTCTGTGACACCCCTCTCGTTTATAAAATCAGTATGTGTGAGTAATGTATTATGGCCAAATAGGTGCCCTATCGTTGTCACTCCAGCCTGTGTCCACGGATCCAATCTACGAGTGGTAAGTGTTCCTGAAGTAGTTGGAATACCCAGTAAGGGAATATTCGAAGCATATGCGGGGAAAGTATTTGTATATTTCAATGCCTGTTTCCAGTAGGTAATGGCAGTTCTAAGAAGAGTTCCAGCTGTGTGAGGTAATGTGCAGTTGGGAGAGAGCAGTCTGTGTAATGTACCCTGAGCTAGCATTTGTTCTGAATACACTATTTCCTGTAAATTACGGCCAGCTATCCAGAATGAAAGCCATTGTAGCTGAGAAGCTAAGCAATATGCATAGAAATCAGGGGCTCCCATACCCCCGGCATCAGATGGAAGTAGTAGTTTTGCCAGGCTCAGGCGCCTTTGGCCTGAGCCCCAGATTAAGGAGATCAGAAGTGTGTTTAGGGTTGTGAATACAATTCTAGGGATAACCACTGGGAGGTTAACAAAATAATACAGAAGTCGCAGGAGCATGACCATTATGGAAATTGCCAACCGTCCTGCCACTGACAAAGGGAGTGAAGTCCAGAACGCAATTTGTGCCCTTAGAGACCGATAGCTTTATGCAGGTTGCCTTCGATCAGATCTGTTTTAGTTCTATATACCTGTATTTAAAGGTGGTATGTGCAATAGTTATTGCACGATGTCCAAATGGTATAGTCTGGTCAGCTATATCAGAGCCAAAGGGGAAAGCTTGAGACTTTTCGTAGTTAATTGCTAAACCAGCTATGCGTTCGAATTGTGTGAACAAGCTTGCTACAGGGAATAAATTATTCCGCAAATCCCTGGAATATAAAATGATATCATCTGCATAAAGAGACAGGGCATGATGGGTATTATTGATATTTTTCCCCCATTCCCTAGAGGACGCTCGGAGTTTATAAGTCAGTGGTTCGAGGGCGAGGGCGAACAGAATGGGCGAGAGAGGGCAGCCTTGTCTAGCCTCGTTGTATTTGGTATGGTTCCGAGATGTGTGCTCCTGTGCGCACTCTAGCTGTAGGGAGATGGTATAATAATTTGATCCAGCGAATATAATCCCACGGGATCCCGAATTTCGATAGTGCGGACAGCATATAATCCCAACTCAATGTGTCGAACGCTTGAGTGAGATCCAACGCTATGCAGCCTGCGTCAGATGTTTCCTCATTACAGGAAAACATAATACTGCATAGTTTGCGTATATTCAAGGATGTACTGCGCCCGGGGACAAAGCCACATTGGTCAATATGTACCAATCTCGGTATTAAGGGTTGTAGGCGGTTAGCCAGGATTTTGCTCAAAATCTTAAATTACGTATTCAGCAACGAGCGAGGGCGATATGAGGCTAGCAGAGAGTGATCCCTCCCAGGTTTAGGGAGCGATGTTATTAACGCTTGTATTGTGGAGGGGGGGAGTGTGCCCATCTCGAAAGCCTCCATGTATAATTTATGAAGTTGTGGGGCCAGTTGTTGTATATAAGTTGCATAAAATTCCACAGGTAGGCCATCTAATCCCGGGGTTTTGTTCCTAGGGAGGTCTCTGATTGCTGCTTTTATCTCCATAAGTGTTATAGGAGCAGCTAACATTGTCTTACTCTCGTCAGACCCCTGTGGCAGTTCTATTGAGTCCAGGAAATCAGTGGCGGGGCAGTGTACAATGCTTTATAATATTCATAAAAAGCTACATTAATGTCCGTTTGTGTGACAGCTTTAATATGCCGGGATGACCATATCGTAGTAACAAGAGTGGGGGAATGGCATTCCTCAGTATCCGTGCCAGCAGGGTTCCTGGTCTGTCCGATTCTGCGTGTGTTTTTTGCAAATATGTACGGTGATCTATTATACGTAATTGCTCCAACAGCTCC
The DNA here is from genome assembly GCA_963921515.1 of Calotriton arnoldi. NCBI lineage: Eukaryota > Metazoa > Chordata > Amphibia > Caudata > Salamandridae > Calotriton > Calotriton arnoldi. The sequence goes on from CAWUFW010004202.1 coordinate 770,457, forward strand.
GCGTATTTAATGCGCGCTTCCTGGAGGTCTGGTTTGACCGAGGGGTCTTGAGATACCCTAGTCTCAAGTGTGTGTAGTGTGTCTTCAGTATCTTGCAAGTCTCGGTGGATCTGTTGCCGAGCCCCAGTGGAGGTACTAATGGCTGTACCTCGTATTACCACCTTAAATGCTTCCCATTCTAGTCCCGTCGAGGAGGATGTGCCCGCTTTTTCAGTAAAATAATGGGTTATGGCGGAGTCAAGTGTAGCATGATAGACCCGTCCTCTAAGTGGCAATGGTTAAAGCGCCATGAGGGTACTGGCGTGGGGACGTGGCCCCAGTAAAGTGTAATGTCTAATGCACTATGATCAGATATTGTTTTGCCCACAAAGGCGGCCCGGGTAGTCTGGGTAACGAGCGATAAGCTACATAAGATATAGTCAATCCGTGTGTGAAGGTCATGGGTGGCCGAGTAAAATGAGTACTCTCTCATACCCTCGTTATGCTTGTGCCAAATATCTGCCATGTTCCACCCCTGTGCCCAATTAAGTAATGTTTTCGAATGGCGTAAAGCCTGCGCCCCAGCCAGGGGAGGGTGAGATCTGTCCATAGTTACGTCCATCACTGCATTTAAGTCGCCTCTCAGTACGCATTTGACCTCAGACCAGTCGGCTAGCGCAGTATTAACGCGGGCATAGAATGCTTCGTGATCAGAATTAGGTGCATACAGACTACCCAGGACTATGGGACTCTCATCTAGATCGCCCCGGAGTAAAACGAATCTGCCCTCTTTATCTATACGTTGGTCCTGTACCTCGAACGGGACCCCGGATCTCAACCAAATAGCGGTCCCTAGGGCAAAAGCGGAATAAGTCGTGTAATACAGTTGCCCCCTCCATTTATGTTGTAACTTAGTGGCTTCCTGAGCAGTGAGATGTGTCTCTTGCAAAAAAACTATCTGTGACTTCCGCTGGATCAATTGGGCGTGTACTCTATGACGTTTATGGAGTGAACCCATCCCCCTAATATTCCAGGTGATGCAAGTGTATGATTGTATCTTACCCGAACTAGCCATTTGGGTGCATCAAAACAGACCGGAAAAGAAAAAGGATAATTGCTGTGAGAATCAGCCCACCAACCCCCTGTGTAAACACCCCAATACACGGTCCAAATACGGAACTAAGTTCGACCAAACTAAAATAACAGCACACAAAGAAATAAAGAGAACGAGCATTTGCAACTGCAATGGGGGTCATGGCTAAAAAATACGTTGGGAGCTGTTAATACTCTGCAGCAATTGTCACACATCATTATTCCAGTCTCAATAAGGATATACATAAAACACAGCACTGGCACCCGCCCCCAGTGGGGAGGAATCCTCATACATGAGTCTGTCACAAGTGGGAAGTATATAGTGTCCAAGTAATTGTCCTACCTTCTCAGCAGGGGAACCTCGTTTCATCCCACCCAGTGGCAACATATTCACTTACAAATTACAGCGATGGAAGTCCGCCCCATCATGCAGAATCGACACAGTTTTAAGGAATCATTCTGCGGGACTGTCAGTTGAGGAGTGCATTCTCCGTATGCGATGACAAGGACAAAAATAAGGGTGGGCTACGCTCCGGCTCAGACTGACCCGCAACTCCCGTGGAGGATTCGTTGTCTGTAATTGTCCTTGTGTCTCTGAAGGTGGCAGTGGAGATGATAGCCCTCCTCTGTTCCTCTAGGACTTGTGCTGGCATTGGAGTAGTGTCGTCCTCGTATCGCTTTGGTTTAGTACGTGGATGCTGTGATTGTCGCCTCCTGGGCTGGGTCTCTCTTGATTGTCGGTGCGACGAGTCGATAGGCAGGTCTGGGAAGGTGTGTTCAATCCACTCCCATGCTTCCGTCGGGGTATCGAAGAAATGACTTTTTTGTTCATGTAGTATTCTAAGTTTAGCCGGATACAGAAGTGCATACTTTACATTGATGGCCTGTAAGTGTTGTTTAACCCCCTGATATTGCGCTCTCTGCTTTTGTACGTGGAGAGTATAGTCAGGAAACAGCGAGATACGTACATTGTCTTTTAGTATAGGAGCTTTCTCTCTTGCAGTCTGTAGTATCACATTGCGGTCCCTATAGTTAAGCACCCGAGCCACCACAGGCCGGGGAGGCATACCTGGCACTCGGCGACGTGTAGGAACCCTGTGAGCTCGTTCAATACAAAAGGTGTCAGACAAGCGTCCCGGTGGTGTAAGAGATTTGAGCCAAGTTTCTATGTAAAGCGTAGCATTTTGGCCCCCATGTTCTCCGGCAAGTCAATAATGCGTACATTATTGCGACGTGATCTGCCCTCTGCATCCTCTACCCGTTCCTGGAGTTGCACTATCTGGTGTTGCATCCGTTCCAATTCAGTGGAGTGTTCCTTCTGCTTTGGGAGAAGGTCCTGTACTGCCGTCCTGTTGGCAGCGACCTTGTCGGCTAATTTCTTGTGATCATCACGAATGAGAGCGATGTCCGACGTCAGAGCCCCCATTTGTTGTTCCATCAGTGCCCAAGATTGGCGAATTTCCTGCAGAATTAAATCCAGCTTGTCCGGTTGGGCTTCCTCTGCCGTGGGCGGTACCATCCCCGTAGAAGTAGCAGTTGAGGCAGGGCTAGAGTCCTCCATGTCCTGATTCTTGCCCTTCATCCGCCCCAACTGGTCACGGGAAGTGTTGTGGGATCAACAAGAGGATTATGAAGTTGGCGTTCCCTGGTGGTTATGGGCTGCACCACTTCAGGTGTATGAGTGCGATTATTGCACTTGAGCAACTAGGTCTCCAAATCCCCCAATACAGGAGTTATGAACATAAGTGTCCCAGCGTAGGAACCCTTCGGGAGTGTCCAGCACCCTGCTGTGGGTCGCCGCCCAGGTCAGGCAATAATAGGACTAGGCTAGGGGGGCGGAGCTTGCCGGCGGCGAAGATGGCTGCCTGAGCAGCGAGCTCCGCAAATCCGACTAACAATGCGACAGGAATTTCTGCATAGCGCGATCGCTCGCAGCCTACAAGTCGCTCCCCGGACTCTGGAACAGTGCAGCTTTGGTCCGGTCGAGCCCCGAGACCCGAGAAGGTGACGAGAGCACAGCGGCGGTGCAGTAGGGAGACGCGCTGCCTAGGCCGCACATCCCCGGACTATATTAGCGGCCTCACCCCACCGGAAGTGGACCCTCGCGGGCTGTGGAGCGCCTGGGGACCGGCCGGTCCCCGGGAGTGACGTGGACTGCGCCTGCACTACCGCCTGAGGCGCGTCGGGCGGAGCTGGTGTAGACCCCTAGCCCTACAGCGGAAAGCACCGGACAGGCTATTGCGGTGCGAGGGTGGGGCCTGCACATCGCCCTGATCAGTGTGTGGCCTGCGGTGGTGACGACTGCCCCTGGACTCGGGGCTTCTTCTATCCTGGCTGCCTGACGGCAAGTGGCAATATTGTCGGTGGTGTGGGGGCCAGCCGCACTATCAGCCCTGCGCATACAGCTGAGCGACCTGGCTGAGTGGGACCACCATGATTGCCGCCTGGTAGGGCTTGCCCACCCTGGAACATTAACCAAGCGGGGGCGCGCCATAGCGCACAGCGGGCTTCTGATACTGCGCCTGGGCTGAGATTTCGGGACAGTCCTGCGGTGACCACCTAAGGACTGCGGGAGCACGGAGCTCTGCTGCAACGCAATTTGGCCCACAGCACATTAAAGGTACCGGTGGCTGACGACCTGAAAAGTGCGACATAAGAGCGCCCCACCCAGACCAGGGACAATGGGCAGAACGGACAAAACACAATCAAAACTGCCTTTTGAACACCGCGCAACCAGGGAGCGCACACTCTCCGTGGATGGGAGAGCCAGTGGCGGCGATAAAGTACACAACCCACACGACAGCGAACTAAAATCCATGCTCTCTGGGATGGAAAAAAGCTTACAGAACACACTGTCCACGCTAGGCTCTAAAATAGACTCCCTCTCCTACCGGATGGACAGGATGTCTGAACGGATAGATAAGCATGCGGAACGAATAGACATGGCAGAACGTCGCGTCACTGAAGTGGAGGAGGCGCAGACGGAGCTGGATGTAGGCCACAAGCGGATTGAAAGGGAGCTGCAGGTGCTTCAGGACAAAGCTGAGGACTTGGAGGCGAGGTCTCGGAGATGTAATTTGCGAATCATCGGCCTGCCGGAAACCACCGCGACTGGGCCCATGGAGCCTTTTGTTGAAAAGCTATTGATTGCACTCCTGGGCAGTGATACCTTCTCGACCATGTTCGTGGTGGAGAGGGCTCACCGATCTCTGGGCCCTCGTCCGAAGCCGGGCGCCCCTCCACGACCGATTATAACAAAACTCCTTAATTACCGCGACAGGGATGCGGCGCTGAGAGTGGCAAGGGAGAAACGGACTATGCCATACGAAGGTTCTTCGCTTTCGTTGTTCCCGGACTTTACCCTGAGGGTGCAGGAGGCGCGCCGCCAGTTTGCGCCACTCAAGAGACAATTGCAAGACCAAAAAGTGGACTATGCCATGCTATACCCGGCCCACCTGCGTGTGAACAGACAGGGACAGACACGAATCTTCACAGATCCCAAGCTATTGCAGAATGCCTTGAAGGAGTGGTCCAGGGAACGCCGGAGTAGCCCAGATACGGATGCTGCAGCGGGGGCGACAGGTGGAACCTTGGACGATCAGGACTGAGATGTTGCGAGTCCCATCTATAGATAAGCTAATTACAAAAGAGGGGGCGGGAAGGGGTTGACGATACTGAGGTGTAACCCCCCATTGGGGACGGACCTTTGTGGGACATTGCCGCTTTCTCAATTTCTCCCCGCCCTTAGAATTAGGCATTCTGTACCTTGATGAGACGTATAAATGTCTGTAGGGTTGATATTAAGGGGCGACATAATGTATGCTTATTGTCGATGCGCGTTAGTAGCTAGTCGGAGTGCGGAGTGGTTAACTGACTGCAATTTTATTGACTGTTAGTACCAGGTTGGCAACCTCCGCCTACGAGTGAAGCACACTATTGGGTTTTTGTACCTGTTTTTTTTCTTTTTTTCTTTTCTTATTTGAGAGGGGTGGGTTGGAAGCCGTTTGCTCCATAGGGGGAGGGGTCCTTAGGTATGTTTCGTCAGGCCCAAGTTGGGAAGGCTCTGATGTGGGAGGGGGGTGGAGGGTTACCGAGACTCAGACATTGCATCATGCAGGCGTTCAGAGATACACACATGCAGTACGGTTTGATAATATCTAGCACATGCGAGACATGGCGACATAGTGCACTGCTGAGCCACATTTGACAGCGGACAGGCCAGAGACTGGCGCAGATACGCTTAGGGTGCTCACCTGGAATGTCAGGGGCCTAAATGATTATAGGAAAGTCCGAAAGGTCCTCGCATACTTGAAATGTCACGAGATCGATGTGGCACTGCTACAGGAGACGCATCTCCCACTCAGCTCCAACATATTGAAATGTCGAGGCCTGGTTGGCAATGTACACGCCTTGGGCTTTACCATGCATGCCCGGGGTGTGCTTACTTGGGTTAACCCTAGATCTGCACTCACTATTACACCAGTGGCTACTGACACGGACGGGAGGTATGTACTCACTAGGTGTAGTGGGAAAAACATGCAATTCCTCATAGTGAACATCTATGGCCCTAACTTTGATAACCCGAGTTTTTTTTTAAGACTCTCTGACACGGTGGGTAGACACAGTGGAGACTGTCAGATATGGGGTGGTGATTTTAATCTGATTCGGAACCCTACACTTGATAGGTCGGGGGGCCTGGAGAGACCTCTTACAGCTGCAGCAATGGAGATTGAATGCGTGGTGCTTAAACTCGGCTTATGTGATGTGTGGCGCCAAAAATATCCACACAAAGGGGGCTTCACGCACTACTCTGCACACCATGACCTTCATACACGTATAGACTATTGGCTCGCTACTCAGACACTTATGGATCGGCTGCGTCATTGCCAGGTGCTGCCACGAACACTCTCAGACCATTCTCCGATCCTGCTGGCACGGTCTACGTCCCGCGGGATTGTGCCCCCTTTTACGTGGCGATTTCCGTCTTTACTTGACCCTGTCTTCAAAGACGAACTGGCAGAGGCCATAGACACCTTTTTTGATAAAAACGTGAGGTCGGTGGATGACTTTCAGGTCGTATGGGAAACCTTCAAAGTATATATTAGGGGGATCACCATATCCAAACATTCGGGGGTAATTCGTTCCATACGTAAACGTTTGAAGGATCTGGAAGGGGAACTTAAGATGCTAGAGCGTCGTCAAATTCTTAACCCCTGTGACCAAAATAGGACTGAACTGGAGGGCTTTCTGGGCGCATATAACGAGGCAGCGGACGATGAGATTAAGCACATGGGCAAATACTCCACGGCTCGGATATATGGTGAGGCGGAGCGTCCGGGGTCGGTATTGGCGCAACTAATTAGGAAACGCAGGGAGGCAGTAAAGGTACCAGAAATTAAATCTGCAGACGGTGAACCTTTAACTGATGCGGCAGAAATAGCAGGCCGTTTTCGCCAATATTATAGTGAATTATACACCTCACGTATGGCAGCCTCCGAAGAGGAACTCAAGGAGTATTTCGAGCACATAAAACTGCCGTGGCTTACTAACACGCACAGAGAATTTCTCATGCGACCCATAGAACGAGACGAAATCCACCTAGCGCTGTCCGATATGAGAGCGCAGAGCGCCCCCAGTGCGGATGGCCTCACGGTCGCTTTCTATAAGGCTTTCATAGAACAATTGCTCCCACAGCTGGCTGCATTATTTGATGATATCTGCGAGAGGGGCACTATGCCGCCATCCATGTCGGAAGCGGTGATAATCGCACTCCTTAAACCCGGGAGACCCCCGGACGAATGCGCATCTTATCGGCCGCTGTCACTTCTTAATGTTGACACAAAGATCTTTGCCAAAATCCTTGCGAACAGGCTGGCCCCCCTGGTCCCGCAGCTAGTGGCGCCGGAGCAGGCAGGGCTTGTTCCGGGTAGAAACTTGACCTACAATTTGCGCACGGTATTCGGAGTCATGCAACATGTAAAACCAGAAACGCCAGCTGTGGCAGTCTTCTTAGACATAGAAAAGGCATTTGACTCCGTTGAATGGCCTTTTATGTCACAAGTTCTTGCCAGGATGGGAGTGGGCCCAGTCTTTCTCCAACTGCTCAACACGCTATATAGCGGACCCACAGCGAGATTGAAGATAGGTAGCCTGGTAACGGAATCTATTCGCATTTCGCGGGGAACACGGCAGGGCTGTCCACTGTCGCCACTACTTTACGCACTGGTGGCGGAGCCTCTAGCCTGCGCACTTCGGGAATATCACCAGCATAGAGGCATAAGTTTCCCGGGATTTAAAATTATTGTTTCTACTTATGTGGACGACACATTGTTGTATGTTCGACACCCAGAATCCAACCTCTCAGCAGTCCTCCGGGAAGTGGTACGTTTTGGTGCCCTGTCTGGCCTCCATGTCAATTGGCCGAAATCTATAATATTTCCACTCACACATGACACACCTCAAATTGAGCCGGACTATCCTCTGAAATGGTCTACAGACGCAGTGCGATATTTGGGAATTAATATCCACACTGACTCGGAGACGGTGTTCCGGGAAAATTATGGAGTAACCTTTGGTAAATTGGAGGAGGAGGTGGAACGATGGATTAAACTCCCATTGTCCCTCCTGGGTAGGATCTCCATCAGGAAGATGGTGGTGCTCCCACGCCTACTTTTCTTATTCTCCAATATTCCCATGGTCCTCCCTCGTATTTTTTTCAGTCGCCTCACTACATTAATGATCCGTCTGGAATGGGCGGGAAAGCAGCCCCGCGTCAAGTGGCGCATACTGGTCCTACCGTACCATATGGGGGGTCTGGGTGCACCGGACTTTGACTTATATTACAGGGCAGCGCAGGGCGCACACGCGCATTACTGGGTGCATGGTTCGCAGGATATACTGCACCTCCGCATAGAAAAAGTGGTGGCGTCTCCGCTGCCACTTCCCGCGATGCTTAGCCAGACAGCAGATAGGCGGACGGGTATCCTAGACTCTGTTAATACCACGGTCCACGCCTGGCACAACCTGCTGCAGCTACAGGCTTGCACGATTCTCTATTCGCTGATAGCCCCCCTTGATTGGTGTACGTGGTTACCTCCGTGTAGAGAGCGGGGGATACAACAGGCGCTTAATGCCTTAGGCATACAGACAGTGGGTGAGTTGTTCGAGGATGGGGTGGCTAGGCCCTGGGACATTTTTTCAACCACTAAACCAACACCTACAGCCCTGATGCACTTCCAGTATCATAGAACACGTCATGCACTGAGGGGTGTCCTGGGGGATGACTATCTGGAACCCCCGGAAATCAAGGCCTACACACATAAGAGTCAAATCCCCAAAGCGAATGGTAGCGATGATATATCACACGACTATGAAGTATAGAGCAAACCATTATACCAAAGCGCGTTTGGCATGGCAAAGGGACCTGAGCTCGGACATTACAGACACTATATGGGCCTATTGTTGCACTAGCACCAGACGCATCTCACTCAACGGGCGGCATAGGTTGGTGCACTTTAAATTTCTCAAACGGGTATACTACACTCCAGAGAGTCTATGCAGATATGGGCTGCGGGGTGATGCACAGTGCGATCGCTGCAGTGACCAGTTGGCTGACTTTCTCCACCTAGCCTGGTCCTGTCCAGGTATTTTAGCTTTTTGGACCTTAGTTTTCGAGGAATTGAGTCGCATCACCAAAATAGTTCTAGACCCTAATCCCATGCTCGCTTTATTGGGATACTCCCTAACTATACCCAAGAGTGTCCGCAAACTTGTAGATATGGGCAGTGCTTTAAATGGGAAAAAATAAGTGCAGGTACTCATTAATATGAGCTAGAGGTGTGGCAAGTGGGCGGGGCTAGGGGCGGGGCTAAGGGCAAGATATGATGATACATAATGACTTCTGTACCAGTTGCAGCCCATATCAAAACACATGAGAAATGCGTTTATGTCAACAAAACAGGTTAACTCATTACACAAAATGAAAGCCAAACAGGATGATATGTTAACAGATCCTTGTTTTGTAATATTTGGTGCTTCTTAATGCCATAATGTTATTTTTTGTTGTTTGGCACAATACTATATACTCTCAAGCGTACACACAGAAACAAGCAGACATGTACACAAAAGCATTCCACACATTCCCTTTAAAATATTTCCTGAGAGTGTCCTGATTCTCTTCCTCTTTTTCTCACTTTTCTCACACACAAAAACAGGCACACACAAGTTGGCAAGCACACAGACATAAGCAAATACTCACACAAAGTCTCAGGTGGGATTAAAGCCATTTTAAACTTCTTGCCTCCCATGGCTTTCTAAATTGCCACTGTCCATGTACTGCCTCCATACCTGTGTTTGCCCAAATGCACACAATAGTGTGAATGTGATTAACAGCATAGGGCCTAAAGGGCCCTCCACTGTCAAACACAGTGTGATGGTGAACACAGGGACATCATTTAAACACCTGATGGAGAGAGGCGGGGAGGAGGCTAAAGCACTTTCAGCTGAAGTGAATGGTCGTTGTGCCCCTGATTGACGGTGCGGGGTCTGTCTAGACCCTGCACTGTTAATCACAGCATGACGCAAGGCAAGTCCTCTCAGACCCCTGCAGTCTCAGGGCATTCAAATGGATGCTGCTGGAATCTCCAGCAGGGACTCTGCAAAAGGCTACTGTGCTTACAAGCTCATGAGCAGCAGGGCATCTACCCTGTGCTAGAAGAGATACCTAACCAGTGGCGGCTGGTGAAATTCTTGTTTGTGTTAAAGTACACAGAGCAGGCAGGGCATGAAGCAGGTGCATCACTAGCGCCAAGGTACGCCTGCCAGAGGACAGGCCAGGCTTGAGCAGGAGCTTGGACCCATTTGAAATTAAAAACAAATGTGGCTGAAAAACAGTGCACAACCACACTTTTGGTTATACACGTTTTCTTAACAACATTATGTGATTAGGAAAACAGCGATGCCGTGTTTTTCAGTCATTAAATAGACACCACAACACAGCACAATTTAATAAAAAGAATAATAAGGGGGACTCGCACTTTTTCTTAACTTGTAGCTGTCATCACAACATGTAAACAGTAATTAACATGCTGTGATTGCTGCTGCAGTCGTAGATAGTTTTCTTTACTTAAAACGAACTGAGCAAATTGAAGGTATGTATGTAGCTAGTAGAGGCAGAGTTTAGGTGAACCAGGTAACAAGAGCGCTTACTGGTGAGCCAGTCCAGCCAACAGACGAAGAGAAGTACCTGTGACAGCAACAGAACACGTGCATTGCAGCACTCCTTGTCTTCAGAATCGTGAGAAGTCAACAGTGAAATTTGCCGCACTTGGCCCCTCAGGACTCAAAAAACCACATAAACAGTGCCTGCATTTCCAAGGTAGACACCAACTCTTACCATCGTTCCCCTGTGTCTGCCCTGCCCCTCCCTTCTCCATTAGATGAATGAAGCTCTGCGGACCCCGCCTTGAGCCAGAGCAGTAAACGCCCTAAATGAAGCATATGCCTCACCGATAAAACCGGTCACGCCTACCACAGTGATGTCACTGCCCGGTGTGTGCCTTCAAGGCGAAAATCATACTCGTTCAGCACATGCGCAAATACAGGCCCACTCTTCAACTACACAGAAAAAAATCCTTCAGCCCAACACAGCTATTGTCTTTTTAAGTAGAGCTGCTCATTCGTTCCTATCCCCTCCCCCATGTTAGTGGGGCGATGCCCCTCACGTCCTTTAACACCAGCCGCTGCTGTGAAACCTAACCGGAGCCTGCAGTGCCGTCTATTAGCGTACCGGTACTCTCCCTGGATAAAGAGAAGTGCCGGTACTGACGGCCAGAAAATTTGGAAGTGCCGGTACTCAGTACCGGTGAGTACCGGCCCATTTAAAGCACTGGATATGGGACTCCTGATAGCCAAACGCAGGGTGGCGATCAATTGGTCCCGAGGTCCACTGCCTACCCTTCCACAATGGAGAAACAACATGACATATTGCAGCACACAGACGGAACTATACAGCGATCTGCTACCCCCACGAAACCGACCCAAGAATTTCTGGGAATTATATAACACCTACAGAGTTACCTCCGCACGTGTAGCTGGAGAGGCGTCTGATGCGCAGGGTTGAGATGACTCAATGTAACTTTAGGCTAATCAACTCATGTCCAAAGAACATCCACAGAATACACTACAGGGAAATGGGGGCTGGGGGATACATGCCTGGGGCGTATAAATGCAATTTACTGTCAACAATGCCTGCCTTGTTGTCTCTGTTGCCTGTCTAATTATTGAAATATAGTCTGTACTGCTCTCTTACAACGCTGTGTCTCACAGTTGTATGTTTTGAAAAGCAATAAAAAAATAAATTAAAAAAATAAATAAATAATAGGACTAGTCTTGTGTAGAACCAGACCACCCCAGTCCAGTGCTGGGAGTGTGCCTCCGTGTTTATTTGGACCACTGACAATTATAAACCACCAGTGCTAAGATTGTCAGCGAAATATCAGTGGAATGTTATGTTATGTTATGCTATGTTATTTTAATTTGTAGCGTGCACGGATACTCACAAGTGTCCCGGCACGAAGCCTACAAGAAGGGTGAGAGAGTCTGTTTAAGCGAAAAGATGTGTTTTCAAGTTTTTCTTGAATACTGCTGGGTCTTGAATGTTACGGAGGGCAAGGGGCAGAGCATTCCAGGCAACAGCGGCCTTCCTTGCCAACGAACTGCCACCTAGCCTCTGATATTTGAATCGGGGAACCTGAACAAGGCGGAGGGATGAAGAGCGCAACTGTCTAGATGGTGCATAAAAAGAGAACCGTTTTTGTAGGTAGGATGGGCCGAGGCCATGCAGAGCTCGGTGGGCCAAAACCAGTGCTTTAAACTTCACCCGTTCCACCACAGGCTGCCAATGCAAAGATCGCAGGTGATATCGCACGCTGTTCCTGGCAGAGATGCCCAGAAGTCTGGCTGCCGCATTTTGGACCACCTGGAGCTTTTTCAAAAAGTAACCCGGAATGCCCATGTAAAGAGCATTGGCATAGTCTAGCCGGGACAAAATAAGTGCACAGGTGACCGTTTCTCTCGCTGCCTGGGGAAGGAGAGGAAAAAACTTCCTCAGAGTCTTGAGAAGACCAAAACATTTGCCGACCAACTTCTTGATATGGTTTGAGAAAGAAAGGCTCTCGTCGAACCACACCCCCAAGTTCTTGGCCAGCTTCCCGGCAGAGGTGGGCAAGGGAAACTCAGGAGGCCAAAGAGATTCCCGAAAGTTGGGCGGAAATTTTCCGTAAAGGAAAATCTCTGACTTCTCCTCATTACATTTTAATTGCCCAGCCGCTAACCATTTAAAAATGGATGAGAGACAGTGGTGAACCGAGGAAACTGACCCACGTAAATAGCAGCTGGGTGTCATCGGCATAAGCCATCACCTTAGCCCCCAGACTCTCCGCCAGATAGACTAAAGAAGTCATATAAATGTTAAAGAGAAGGGGACTAAGGGAAGACCCCTGGGGGACTCCCGTGGTCACAGGCTGTAGAGAGGAGGAGGAAGGAGGAATCCAAATCTGCTGGACCCACCCCTCCAAGAAGGATCTAAGCCCGTTCCAGGCCGTACCTGACACACCGATCCCGGTAAGTCGCGAGAGGAGAAGAGAGTGCGGGAGAGTGCCAGTTAGGGGAGAGGTCGCCGTGTAGCCATTAATGCAAAAGCCTGGGTCGAGATAAGAGGCAATTCAGGCATGCATAGAGTAGGATCAGTGCCCCTGCCAGCCCCAAACCAATTTGGACATCGTGCTGCGTAGTATCTGCTTCATTGCGCACCCACGAGTGAAGATAAATGTGAGCCGTACCTCTATTGAAGCATTCCTCAGAATTAATGGCCAGAAGAGTTTATATCTTATGTGTGGCTAAATGGGAGCGGATGTGGTCCAAGAACCCTGAGCGTGCGCGCAACACACCCAGCTCCAATGTGTCCAGCAACCTCAGTGCAAATTTAAAGGGTCCATTCAAGTTCATAGTACAGAGCCTCCTGTTAGTGCACGCTCCTCTGAGGTCAACATGGGCCCAGTGTATATGTGCGAGGGGCCCGCTGATCGCATATCTCAGCATGACCCCCACAGTGGCAGCGCACAACAAAGCTAAGCCGCCACAAATGGCCGCGTCGCACCTCTGTGCTCCGGAGGAGAAATCGGAGCTGACTCACCGGGAGGAACACATCCGACGAGGCAGCGGGTCAGTCCACGCCCGCACCAATGGTCATACACCAGGCCGTCGAGCCAAAGCAGCGCACCGCCGCAGCCAGGCAAACTCTTGTAGCGAGGCCGCCAGCCAGCCCGAGGTTGCACTTCCTCCAAGCCTGTCTCGGGCGAACGCCTAGGGATGCAGAAGTCTTTCGGTCCGCAACTCCCTGTGCAGAGCCGGTCGCCTCTCCATCATTCATAGTAGGGCAAGTGGAGTAAGATACCACCTCACAGCGGTGAGGGATCGCCTGTGGCAGGCACAGGGCAACGCAGGCAGCTCCGCGATGTATCACACCCAGTTTTCCGCTAGCGGAAGAAAACGGGAGCCGCCATCTTGCCCCAAATGGTGTAGTGGCGCAGTTCCTCGTATCGAGCCCCTCCAGTTTAGCCGCAGTACTCCAATTTAGGTGGTGGGTTAGCAGGGCTCCCACTGCTTCCCTCCAACCCTGTGTGGGGAAACGGGCTCCGTCTGGAGCCGGATATAGGACGCCAATAGGAACCCCTGGCCGGGAGCTCGACGATCAAGCAGCCGCCATGTACGGCGGTTAGCCACGCCCCGTAGCATTGTTACTTATAACATTCTAGAATGACAGAAGGCAGGTGCAGTATGAAGCGCTATATTGAAAGCAGATTATTATTGGTAGGTTAGGGCAGAGGCCTAGGAGGAGGAGAAGATAGAAGTTGTGGGGGCTAGTGCACACTGATGAGGGTCAATGAAGAGAGGCAGATGGTTAGAGTAGAGCTTCAGGATGGTGTGCACTGACTGGATCGTGGTCAGTTTGGGGAACTATGGTCTACTGATGGAATTTAAGACGGCGACAGGCGAGCTGATGGCTGGTGAAGATAAAGGAGGCCTCGGAGGACAGGGATCTAGAGCACACTGACGGAGGTGGGTGTCACTAGAGGATGGCAATCTCTGTGGACAGAGAAGCAGATGGATTGATGTGCACAGGCAGGAAGGAGCTGGAAGTGCTCGGGGGCAGTGAGCTGAATGATGTGTGGCTAACAGGGGCATAGCTTCTGGAGAGTGTTTGGGGTGCGCCCACCCACCCCCAATAAATGCATTCTTGGCTGGACAGTTGAACCTGCAGGCCCTGAGCCAGGTCTGCTATGTCCGTGTCGATTTTTCTCATTGTGCACCAAGAATAAAACACAAAACCATGACCTTTGGTGTAAAACAGGAGGGAGGGAGAGAGAGAGAGAGAGAGAGAGAGAGAGAGAGAGAGAGAGAGAGAGAGATATCAACAGAGACATATATTGGGTGGCTGGATTTCAAAATGTGAAACCAGGTAACCTGGAATCGATTCTAGTGTCCGTGCTTGTCCAAATTGTGTGATCCTAGGCACACATTGTATTTCGCAGAGCCTCCTTTTTCTTTATTATTATACAAGAGAGCACTTTTAAATACTTGCGCTAAGGATTTGTGCTGTACAAACATCTCTTATGTTTGCTTTAGTAGACTATAATGTTACTCCATCTATTATTTGGATCTAGGCCACATTGAGGGTTTACGTGACTACCGACTTCCCTCTTAGTTCACTAATGGTATTGCCATTAGGGGAGAGCCATTAATGTTTCTAAGTTCATCTTTAAAAACTATCACTTTTAATAAATGTCTGTCTTTGCAGTGATATAATCTGATGTACTAAGGTGCAATGCTTCCACATATTAAAGAAATATACTTAATTGGACTTTGTAGAGACTGTGTCATATTTTTACATCACGTTTCTTTCACGAGATACATGCCAAACGTTTAGACCCAAGCCAGACCTTTCACTCAGCTTTGGCTTGCCTTGGCCTATTAATTTGCTGACATGCCCACCTCTATTTGCAACTCGGGTTTAGAACATGGGGCCTTAAGTCACTTGATAAAATGATTTGTAAAAGTCAAAGACTGGAAACATGGAGCCCCTAAATACATGTACCAATTTGACAACTTTACCATCAAGGCTTCTTGTAGCAGAGATGAAGAAGACTGCATACAGTGAAAGTGCATTTAAAATAAGTCATCAGTGATCACAGAGCAGTGATTCAAGTACATTGTGTTGTGTGTGACCATAGTCATGAGTTGCCAGGGAGAACTTCCAGGTCCAGGTGGGATGGGCAGGAGCATAGCTTCAGGGGGCAATTTGGAGTTTGAAATCCCCCAACTGCATTCTTGGCTTGGTAGTTGGGTCTGGTGGCCAAGAGTCAGGTCTGCTATATCTGCATCAATTTTTCTCATTGTTCTCATTTCACTAAGAGCTTTTAACTTTTTCATTTTTTGGAGCACAAACTGGAAAATATATATAGGGACTGGTGTACCAAAAAAGTAGTAAATCTGCACCCATAGCTGCACTCCTTGAATGGGTCAAGTTTACTACTTTTTGGAATTCACAAACATTGGCAGTAGTAGAATTGGAAAGCTGCACCAGTCTCAGGTTTCCAGACATACTACTGCCAATCAAACACCCAATACGTGATGGGATTCATTTTTGCAAATAGTCTAAACAGTGGAAATCACCCGACATAGCATTTCAAACCATTGTTTTTCACCTACTGTGCCACTCTAGACAGAGGCTCACCTAATGCAAGTTACTACTGACCCTGTTCCTCATGGAAACTGTCCATCCCAAACCGTGGTCATCTCCCCCCTCTGCTCTGCACCCCACTTATTTTTTTATTTGGAAAATGTAAGATCCACTCCACCTCGAATCTCACTTACACCACTGGTAGCAAATCGCAAGGTGAAATAAGACAGTGCGCTGATATGGATGTGAAACCATAGGGGCAGGCCTGAAACTGAGGTGCACCTGTCGGGGAGGTGAAGGTACACAACATATTTGGATCTTTCCAGACATGTTGTGAAGGCCATTTTTCACGGGAATTTGCAATGAGCCTTAATTTCCTATTTCGACGTATTTGATATAATTTTGATTTTAGGATGGTTGATAGGTTTGGACTGTGAAGCAGGTCAGTAAATGTCTTTAATGTCAGCCACATACAGTAACAAGCGGCAAGCTATAGAGGCTGATACTTACCCCTCACCGTGCCTGCTACCTGTTCACTTAATTATTGGCCTATGCTCTATCCTCTCCTGTTTGTCTCCTGTCTATTGCTTCTGTGCTCTCCTGCTTACTCCCCTCTATCCGCAGACCTCCCAAACCTCTCCCTGTTTAACCTGCTTTTCAACTCTTCCACATTGTTCAAATCAGTCCCTTCTGCTTTGCTCATCTGTTTTTCAACTGTACTCCCTTTTGGCCAACTTTGTTTGTATCTAAATATTTTTGTGTTTCTCCAGTTTCATTGAAAGGAAGGTGCCTGACTCTATTGTTGTTTTACTTCCAAAGCACACTGACAGTCAGTCTAGGTTGAATCACAGTATTTAAAAATGTGAAACAAATAAGTCGTACAGTTTAAAAAAAAATGGAGTCAATCCAGAATATTTCAAATCTATTGGTATAAAACCCATAAAATTTACAGGCAGTTTGGAGAGAACACACATTGCAGTATTTCTGGGCTTTCACAGTGCCCTTATTGATTGACTGTTGCACAAACAAAGCAGGTTTATGCCTTTAAGAAAATTATTTTTTGTTTCCTAGAGGTACTTTTGAGGTCCTGCCGGCACTAAAAGCAGCCACCGTCCCTGCTCAGTGGGACAAGTCTCGGTCACAGAATAAAAGGTGTACAATTTGCGGGGACATATGCTTTATGAGGGCGAGACCCGCAATCAAGGCCCCATTGATGGCTAGCCAGAACATGAAGTGAATATGTATGAAGAATGCTTTGATTACTTATAAGTAACCTCATTACTCAGATGTATTTTTCCTTCCTGCAGTGCTTACATCACAAGCTGTTTCCATGCTGTGGAAACAAGCACACAGTTTGCCTACATGCATTAAAAAAAAGTTTCAACTCCTCTTCCCTTCTGATTTTTCAATACACGAACCCTTATATCCAGAATACTACTAAATAGACTGCCAAAGCAGCCCAACAACAGTCCACAATAAAAGGTGTGCAAAATAACGATGGACTGGGATGCAGCCTCAAGTAATTACCAGTGGCTGAGATTAATTCAAGCATTCTATCCAACACTTTTTGTATATTTTAGTATGTCACTCTAAGTGGGACTGGTATACCAGACATGGGTACTGTGCACAAAGTGTCACTGGAATCAAGCAATACCTGGCCGTTGAGCCCTAACCAAGGTTCCCTCTATTCGGTTTCCTATGTGTGCAGCAGTGTAAGGTCTCCGTGCACTGCAGCCAAGTCTATGTGCACCAAAAAACCGACCATGCCTGCAGTAGTTACTGGGGGTTCCAGTTTAGGCCAACCAGGCATGTTCTCACATGTTTGTCTTTTAACATTTGTTACAATTTGCAGGTTTATAAACCTGCATTGTGTGTTACACCTTCTGTGATGCAGCTTTTACCTGGCATTTATACTGCAAGAGTTTTAGAGCTTTAGAGCTGGGTGAGCTAGGAAATTCATAGGGAGGACTGAGCCAGATACAAGCCTTTAGAAGATCCAACAAGAAATGACACAGGAAGTGGTCTGCAAAAAATATGATAAAGACTCTTTCTTATCAAAAATAGGTTAGTTCTCTAACACTCATATTTCAATTTATTTGTAGTAGCATAGATGAAAGCACTGTAAAATGAGACATTACACTGAAGACACAGCATCAGATTGTAACCCCAGGAGCCATTCTTCTGACTGAGGCATCTAGAAACCTGAGAGTCTGAAATCCCACCAGGTTCCTGCGACCATACCAATAGAGTATGTTGTGTATCACAAATGTACTTTCCCACCATCAGTATTTGGAATAGTATTTGAACCTGTCTCTCTGACCCTATGTGGTTGTGTGAAGGAGTTGAGAAAACGTGCAAATCTAACCAGTATTTGGGTGCATGTGGAAGTTTTCTGTTAGTACATCCACACATAACACAACAATTGGCCTATGCCTAAAATAAGCCAAACCTATTGGCTATGACAATGCTTTTTAGCTGTATCAAATAAATGAGTAACAATGTTGTGATAATGTGAACTAAAATGTCTGCCCATCACACCACTTTTCTCTTCAGTCTCTCACTCTTACACGCTGCCACCCTTTTTCTCCATATCTTTCTGAAATCCTCCATGTGCATATCTCACACGGCATTTCTTTCCACTTCAGCATTGTTTTTCACACCTCCTGCACATACTTTCCTGTATATACTCTACTTCAAAATCCCCCCACATGCACCACCCACCCACTCACCTGCTGCAAGCACTGCATTTTGTTTCCCTTTGGCGATATCATATTTTGAAAATTGTGTACCTCTTCCACACATTCAACACTAGAAAAAATGTCACTCATGCCCTAGTCACCAGCAAGTTTGACTACGGGACACCATCTATGCTGGTATGACCAAGCAACTCATTAGAAATCTACAAATCATCCAGAATTCAGCAGCCAGGCTCATCTTCAGCCTCCCACATAGAAGTCAGATTACATCACATCACACCACATCTCAGGGAGCTCTACTGGCTGCCGATACACAAACAAGCTCATTTCAAGCTCCTCACACACACACATTCAAGACACTGCACAACTTGGGTCCCACCTACCTGAACAGTCCCATCTCCTTCCACCAACGACTTTGACTCCTCCGGTCCACAGCAATCCTACCCACACACACTCCATGCATACACAGAATCAGATCAGGAGGACGAGCGTTCTCCTACATTGCTCCTAAAGCTCAGAATTGCCTCTCACTCCACATCAAAGCCTCTTCTGCTCTTTTTGAATTATGCAAGAAGGTGGAGACCTGGTTTTTCAATTACCCAAACCACCATGGGCAGGGCTAGCCACAAACACCTTCTTAGCACAGGGATTCCCTTACAGGTGATAGTACTCTTTACAAATACACATACCACAACATAGTTGTTAGACCTGGCATCTTTGGCATGTTTTGGTGGTTTTGAAAATGCCACTTTTGGAAAGTGGGCATTTTCTTGCTTTACCATTCTGTGTCCCTGCCTGCCTGTGGAATCTACGTCTGGTTTAGACTGACATTTTGGCTGTTTTCTACATTCACTCTAGACAGACACACAAAGGGAGCTGAGCTGTGCCCTGCATATCCTGATGGCCCATCACCAGGCTGATGGGCTTCCTGAACTAGAGTGGTAGGAGAGGTTGTCACTGACACCTGAATAGGGCTGTGCCTGGCCTCCCACAATGCTGTCTCCACCCCCTGTAGTGTGCCTGGAGCCAAGACAGGGCAAAACAGGATCTGTGAACTACAAAGACTATCCTTTGGAGTATACCTACTTCAAAGGCGAAATGGGGTATAAGTATTGAACCTGTAGCACCACATGTTTAGAACACTTCTGTGTCAAGAGGAGTCTCTGCTAAGAGGAAGAGCTGGAGAGCTGTCAGGAGGATTACTGTCCCTTTGCTGTGTTTGCCTTGCTGGGTTGGCCTGCAGTTGCTGCTTCTGTCCTGGAGAGACTAAGGACTGTTTTTTTGCTTTGGTATCCTGCTTGAGAAGATTCTCCAAGGGTGTGTGTGTGCTTGCCTCCTGTTAAGAAGTCTCAGGGCCATCAAAGACTTCACCTGCAGCCTTTGACGTCCTCTGCTGGGAGTTTTGACCTGCCAAGTGGTGCCAATTCCAGTTTTAGGCACTTTGAGGTGCTGCAAGAAGAGCTGGAAATCCAGCGTTGTTTTCCCCGGTGCAAGCTTGCGTGCGGTTGAAAAGCCAATGCATTGCCACAGTGCAGCAGAAAAGATCGATGCAGCGCCTGTCCATGGCTGAAAGAACCGCTGCAGCCCAAGTCCAGAGCACTGTGTCTCCGACGTCCGAGACCCCTGCTCCGACTCCAACGCAGGCCCTGCTGTGCTGCTGAAGGAATCAACTCATCACCTGTTTGCGGCTGAGAGAATAGCCACAGCGCCTGTTTTGCCGCCGCCACATCGACCCCAGCGCATCCGGATTTCCCTCGCATCGCACCTGTGCGCCAAGTCAACATCGGTCTGGGCTTCAGTAAGGAACTGAGGCAACGTGCTTGGAGAACCGACGCATTGCCTCCACTCGCAGTAATAAACTGACGCACCACCTCCTCTCACGGTAAGGAATCAATGCATCACCTCCCCTGTGAGCAAGGAACAGGCAAATCCCGTCCCTGCGAGTAAGGAGCAACGCATCGCTTGCTTTTCTCCCCTGCGCCTGTTATTGTCTTTTGATTTTGACGCATCCCAGGTACTTTGTGCTAAAAGTGATGCAGCCATAGTTTTATATGGACTGAACTTTTTTAAACCTTTAAAAGTGATATCTTTACTTTTTATGTTGGATTTGTGTATTGTTTGGTTTAGATAAAGATTGGTTATTTTTCTAAACTGGTGTGGTGTCCATATGTAGTGTTTTCCCTGTGTTACTGTGGGTTTATGTACAAATGCTTTAAACATTGCCTCTGAGGTAGGGCTACTGCTCATGCCAAGCTACCAAGGGGGTGAGCAGGGGTTATTTTAGCTGTGTAATCCCCTTACCCTGACTAGAATGAAGGGTCCCTACTTGGACAGGGTGCAAGCCACTGCCAACTAGAGACCCCCATTTCTAAAAATAGTATTAAGAGTCTCTTTTAAAGTGCACCACAGCTTGGACCCTTCTTTTTGTAAAAGTGTTCTCTCCCCATCCTGAACATTACATGGACCATAGTATATTTGGTACAGGGCCAGAATATTTTAAATACTGTTGGAGTATGAGTGAGGGTGGTGTCTAATTCCAAAACACATGCATTTATAATTGTAGGTACTGTAGAGTGATTTTAAAATCATACACACTAAAATCTATTATTACTGCTACACGTATAAGAGCAAACTGTGTTTGTAAATGAGACAATGGACAACCTTATTTTTGGTAGAAAGGAAGCATGCATGAACCAAGAAGAGGTAGGAAAAGGTATCACTCCTGCTCAGACAATGGTGCTGCAGCGACTTGTAACAATGATATTGTTACCTGTGCGAGGTCCTGAGCAAATCCACTTTCCTTCCCAAAAATATAATCCTCCATCAATGCTAGCAGCGATACGTAGCTCAGGTTTATGGATATTTTTGGAAAGACTAGGATGCAGAGAGGTAATAGACAGTAGTGTAGCAAGGATGCCATGGGCTTTGTTGCAAGCAAGGAAAATGCCCCCTTTCACTGCTGCTGGGACTTTAAAATAAAGCAATTTACATGGTTCAATAGGCCCCGGTGCCACTGCATCAACTGCACCAATGGTGTCTACACCCCTGACAATATCACCAGCTTATACACAGTACATGAAAACAGTGAGCTGGTGCCTCTAAAAGAAAATGCTACAATTAGTGCTGGGTAGATTGTAGCGTCCATTGGTGCAGTCCAAATACTGGCTCCAGGGCCCAGAGGCCTGAAGGGCCAATTGAACACTGACTATTGCTGTATTTCACAGTTTAAACAGTGGTCAAAGAACCCATTTTCTTGCTTGAACTTGGTCCCATGCCACATTGACTGTGCCACTGGTGCTGTGCATCAAAGTAAATTCCTTGTGCAATCTAATGGTAGTGACAAAATGAAAAACATGCTTACAAATTGAGGTATTTAACTGTTACCTGTCAATAGAAACTGGGACAAATTAGTTGGCACGAGGGCAAGAGGGAAGGGACATCTTGCCTTTCTCTTGAGCGCTTGGTAAGCAATGTGGAATTAGGGAAAAAGAGTTCAAAATAAAGTGTTAACGTTTGAGATAAAAAGGAGAGACAAATAGATAACTATTTACTGGCTGATTTGTACAGTGTGAAACCAGAAAACCTGGGACTAATCCCAGCTTCCCCGCTTAACCAAATTGTGTGACCATAGGCAAATATTTTATTTCTGCAATCCTCCGTTTTCTTCATTATCGCATATAAAAATACGTGAGTTCAGAATAAGAGGTGTACAAACATATTGTGTTTGATTTATTAGTCTATAATGTTGCTCTAGTTATAAGAATGTGGGCCTTATACAGGTTGGGTATTGACAGGTTACTTGCCTGTTAGTTCACAAACAGCATTGTTAAGGGCGGGGCAGGAATGGTTCCAAGTTAATGTTTAAAACTCTCACTTTATTACGTACCTCTCAGTGCAGTGATTCAATGTGACATATTAAAGGCAGAGCTTCACATGTTATCAAAAGTGCTTTCTGAAGAGACTTTATCATATTTTAGGTGATGTTTGCTACATGATTTAGATGGCAAACATTTCTGTGATCAACTTGTAGAAGGCTGAGACAGAGGGGCCTGTGCACTGATGGACTAAGGGTTAGCATGTTGATCTTTATCTTTTTCATTATCACCCCCAAAAGTGTGTGAAGTGTGCGTGCTTCAGAATAGAGATTGGACACTTAGGAAAGTGAGGGTGCATGGTGGGCAAGTGCGTACCTTACAGGGAACTCTGGCCTTATCTAGAGCGAAACCGGTCCTAGGTTGCTTGTATTCCAGTTCAGGGAGGACCTGGCAAGGCAGTTCGGGCTAGACTGTTCCCATTGGAGCAGGGTCAAGGCTAATTTGCGTATGGCTGAGTCCAAACTGAGGTGGCATGGTATGCTAGCTTATGATGGACTGGGATGCGGACTCAAGTAATTACCAGTGGCTGATATTAATTCAAGCAATCAATCCTTCACTTTTTGTATACCTCACAAAAAAAGGCTGGCTCACAGTTGAGAGGTTGAAAAGGATGTGGACAAGAATGAAGAATTGGAGTAATGAGATTGCTGGTAAGTATTGCCATTCTTTAGATCACAAGGGTGTACCAAATCGGGCACAACCAGTCTCAATTGCCCACCTAGGCATTAAACTAGAACAAGCAAAGATCAACCACTAGAAAGGGAAAGGACTGAATCCTGAAGTCCATCATAGCCCCATGTCCCTACACAATGCAAACCGACTAGCTCAGGAAGCTTAAACAATAGAAGAAACAAGCAGTGTGTCTTGAGGATTAGGCCCCACAATAAAGTTGATATCTGCAAGAACTGCCACCAGGAGGCAAATGGAGAACTCAGGAAGCCAAAGTCAGCTGCTGGCCTAACCCCAGCTCCATTCCCAACAATGAGTACAGGGAGGAGCAGCTGATGAGGTCTTACACCAAAGAAGAGCATTGGGTATAGGCACAGAAAGCCTCAACGAAAGGCATACATCAACAGGTAAATCATGCCCAGGGCTAACCAAACCCCAAAGCTGTAGTGCAAACTGAACTTCAAAGCCCCAGGTCAAGCAGGAAGTACATGAGGAACTCACAACCACAACCCATACCAACATAGGTGAAGGGGACAAAAACCCAACATGAAAATGTGTATACACTACAGGAACCATCAAATGTCCACTTGTGATGGATCCAATGGAGGACTACATGACTAGACTGGGAAGTCATCTCCTGCAGCAAACAGCTAGCAAGGATTGCAGATTGCAAAGTGAAAGGACAACCATAGACAGCACCACTCCTAGCATATTGCAGGAGCAGTGGGTGCAAACGTAGGGCACAAATCACAACACATGAAGCAGCCCTCATCCAGATGCCCCTATCAAGATGATTCCCCAACTCAAAAGGAGAAGGGAAAGGCCTCCAGTAACACAAAGCCTGAATAATGGCCTGAGCTGGTACAAAAAGATATCTTAACAGTGGAGTCTATGTATGACCCTCTCAAAAAAGGTCACTGAAGGGCAGAAAAGGCCACACAAGAAAGTTGATCATCCCATGCAGTTAGGGCTAACCCATTGCAGAAAACCACCAGGGGAGCACAGAGCCAGCCAACCAAGTGGGAGTTCTCCCAACAGGACAATTGCCTCTTGCCTAAAAAACAGACACAGACCCAAGAAGGAGCACACGAGACAGCTTCCACCTACCCCCTATTCTAAAAAATGAAGGCGGAAGCAAACACAGCCAATCACAAACCTCCTGCAAGAGTCAATACAGCAACCTGGGTAGATCAAACTACCTCACGACACAAAGAACACACAACTGGTATAGAGTGGCACAAAGGAACGCAGAGCCAGCAACTCAGAAGTCCAACAGGATGTGAAGATATTCTTCCTATATAAGACCTCGAAGGAACAAGAAATCAAAACTAAAAGAGGATTTAGACTCTGCAACTGCAAAATAGAGGGGTAGTGATGGGGTCCATCCCTGAAATCCTCAAGCACAGAAAGGGGACCAAAAGACATAACAAGAAAATCACATCAAGTCCCCTTGCTGCAAAGTGGTGGAACCCAACCAAAATTGAAAATCAAATGATGAAAACCATGAAACAAATCTCAAAATACAAGATCCAACAGATGGTAGGGGATACAGCTCAACAGAAGGCCAAGGGAGCACAACAACCACCTCAGTACAAATGCACCCTAGTCCTTGGCCAGGCATGCCAACAAGAACAGCCATGTTAGGGAGCACATCGGATAGCCCATCACCAGACACTAACGTGTAGGGCGAAATGACTGTAGCAGAATACTGCAAACTCTTATAGAGATGGGGACCTATGATCCACAAACACCAATTGTGGGGCCTTATGGGGTGAACAGTAAGCAACCAATACACCCAGGTCAGGACCAATCCAAGCCCAATAATCACACCTCATAGGTTAGCCAACAACAATTCTCACATCAAACAGTGACAAGCTTTTACAAACCCAATAGGTCTGGCCATGGCTAGGTAGTAACATTTTAATTTTATTATTGAAAATCTATGCCTCAAATCCTAGGGCAAGGACTTGCCAATAGACTGCAGCAGACCAAACAAAGAAGAAATATGGCAAGTCATCAAACGTCTGAGAAAAGGGAAGGCAGCAGGACCCAACAGCATTCCTGCAGAGGCACTGAAGGCAGACATTGAAACATCAGTAGACATGCTCTACCTCATGTTTGGAAGGATCTGGGAAGAGGAAAAGGTGCCTTTGGACTAGAAGGAGGGATATCTCATCAAGATCCCCAAGAAAGGTGACCTGAGTGACTGCTCAAACTACAGAGGAATAACTCTTCTATCAACCTCAGGCAAAGTGTTCAACAGATTAATTCTGAACAGAATGAATGAACAAGTCAACACTCAGTTGTAATATCAGCAAGCTGGCTTCCACATAGATAGATCTTGTACAGACCAGTTTGCAACATTGCGCATCATCATTGAGCAGTTGATGGAATGGCACCCCCCGCCCACTTCATCGACTATAAGAAGGTATTCGACAGCATGGAAAGAGACCCTTTGGAAACTCCTCTGCCACTACGGTATGCCAGATAAACTCAGAAGAATCATCAGGAACTCTTATGAGGGAATGACCTGGAAGATAGTTCATGGAGGACAACTCATGGAAGCCTTCCAAGTGAGGATCGGAGTCCACCAGGGTTGTTTGCTCTTGCCTTTTCCCTGACTGCTCACCATAGACTGGATCATGAAGACATTCACAGCAAGGAGAAGAAATGGGATCCAGTGGACTCCTTGGACGCAGCTCGACAACCTGAACTTTGAAGACGAACTTTGGCCCTATTCTCCCATACCCATCTGCAGATGCAAGTGAAGACTGGCAGGGTGGCAGGCACACCAGCACAACTTGGCCTCCTCATTCACAGAGGAAAAACCAAGATCAAAGAAGGTTAACACTGCCAGCACAACTGGAGTCACTCTTGGAGGCAATGCACTGTAAGAGTTTGAGGCCATCACCTACCGGGGCAGTGTCATAGACAAGCAGGGCGGCACAGACGCCGATGTCCAAGCAAGGGCTGCCTTCATTCAGGTAAAGATGACCTGGAGCTCCAAGCACTAGCCCTGCAATCCAAGATCAGGCTTTTTAACACCAACGTAAAATTGGTCCTTCTGTATGGAGCAGAAACCTGGAGGACAACAGTGACCACCACCAACAAAGTCCAGATCTTCATCAACACCTGCCTGAGAAAAATCCTCCAAATCTGCTGCCCAAAGATCATCAGCAACAACGACCTATGGCATCAGAATTTCCAACTCCATGCTCCTGAAAAGATCATGAAAAGACGCTGCAGCTAGATAAGTCGCACTCTCCGCAAGCCTGCATCAAACACCACCAGGCAAGCCCGGGCCTGGAACCCTCAAAGGAAAAGGAAAGGGGAAGGCCAAGAAACACCTGTCATGGAAGAGAAAGGACAGGGCCGGCTTTAGGGCTGGTTTTGAAAGGCGACAATCTTTGTTGACAGTTGGTAATTTGCAACCAGTAATTTTGCAACCAGTGTGGTATTTTGCAAACCGACCTATGTACTAATAGGTTGTTCGCAAAATACAGACTCATAGTGGGTCCCAAATCAACCTACCTCATGAATATTAATGAGGCAGGTTGCACCTTGCGACCCACTAGAAATTGCGGTCATCACAGAGATGGTGGCCTGCTCGGAGCAGCAGAGCACGTCTGTGATTGCTTTTATATAAAAGCAGCAGGTGACTACCTCCCAGATGAGTCTACCAGAATTGGAAGATTCTGAGTGGTAGTAGTCCTTTATAGTTCGGCATGGAGAGGAGTGGGGGTGAGTTTTAACTTTTTAAATTTAGGATGGCAAAAGGATGCCTATTTTAGGGTGTGGACACAACTCATGCAACTCACCCAGTGGCTGGATTTTTCTTCCTGACATTCATGCCATCCCACTGGGCTCTTTTTACAGTATCTGTGAACTGATTTTACAGCATCCTAAAGCAATAAGTTACAATTCAAAGTATCTTGTATGCAGATAAATGACTTCTGTTAAGCAAAACATAGTAGTGTCATGTTTCCTTCTTCACTACCTGAAGAAAGGAGGACTCCTCCCTGTAGCCATGGTGCCATCATGTATTTAAATAATTCATGTGAAGATTGAGAAGATGGTCCCAGTTAGGAGGAAAAGAAGTGCAAAAAACCTCCTTGGCAATATTATAGCCCTGGATTTAAGATGAAGACTAGTTCAGAAGCATACAAGCAATGCACTGAACTGCCCCTGACATCAGGATAGAGAAAAGAACCTAACAAGGACCTCCAATGGAAGATCATAAGGACATTTTGGCTGCATGGTGCAAAGACAAGGGTCAAAATTAGCAGCAAGTGAGTGATGAACTAGATGACAAATAATGGAACAAATACATTGCAATGCATCCTTCACTTGTTAATACCTCCTTTAGAAATGTGAAAGAAGGCAACTTCCTCTTTGATTGAGAAGCTCATACAGTAATCCCTTGATAGACCGCCTTGTCTGAAGGGCAATTTATAGGTCTTAGCCATGCCTCTTTTTTCCACACATGATGCCAATAAGGCACACAAAGAAGACCAAGTTTAACTTTTTTTGTCCAGTGTTGTACTCCACAGTCTTGCCACTACTCCTCCAATCCAACACTCCTTGCAAGTTATGGAGCTCCCCTCATGGTGACCGAGTGAACGCCAGCGCGGTCTAAGCTGTAAGTGGCCAGCTAAATGCTGAGTGCAAAGTCTTGCGGCACACCTGGCCATGTGATAAACGCAATGTCTTCCCCTACATGCTCAGTGCCTCAGGTAAGTTCCTACCACAGATATAACAAGTACAGAGATATATGACATTAATCTTGAATTTCCGTCTTAACATCTTGCCACTAAAACCTGGCTCAAAGATGCTACTCCTCTTGATATTACATTAGCCATTCCTTCCACTTAAGACCCTTGATTTGGATCAACGATGCAAACAGTACCCTGCCAAAAGAGTTCCAGCTTAGAATAGCGACGGGGGGGGTTAAATATCTAGGAATCTTTATCACTAGAGATCCCAAATTGTTTTATGCATCTAACCTGCTACCGCCACTACAGCGGCTGAGGTGTGATGTGGAGCACTGGAAGTCCCTTCCGCCGTCGCTTTTGGGCAGAGCCGCCCTTTTTAAAATGATGTCGCTGCCTCGCTTCTTATACATTCTCCAGAACTCACCTGCTCTCGTCCCCACATCATATTTTAGACTGGTGGAAAATGCACAGAGAACTCTACTTTGGGGTAATAGTCCGCCACGAGTTTCATTCCTCAAACTAGTGAAAGGATGATATGATGGAGGAATTGGTTTATCAATCATCAAAAAGTACTACTGGGTGGCACAACCAGCGGCCATTAATCACTGTATATATCGACCCCAAAATGATCCGGGATATGCCATGGATAGGTGGCTACTCCCTGGCAGCAATCACACATGGGTATTATATTCAAAGCCCTCGAAATTCCACCTGACAGATCCCACAAAACACTCTGTGCAGGTGTGGCACTCGGTCCAAAAAAGTGTAGGATGGGCATAGACTATAACGCAGATCACCCCACTATGGGATGCAGAACAATTGGGTTCCCTCTGGAAAGCAAAGGGATTTGATAAATGGGATATGATAGGGATCTCTCGGGTGGGCGACCTCTGGGCAAAGGGAGAGGTGGTACCCTTCACAACCCTCCAGCAAAACTACGAATTAGCGGACACTGAGGGGTTCCGATATCTGCAGGTACGGCATGCTTTGCAAGCAGCGATTCCGAAAGGAGAGACCCCTCCGAAGGCCTCACCTCTAGAGGATAGGCTCTTGGATGGATACATGCCCAAGAAGGCAATCTCCCTGACATATCTAAGATTGGTAAATCACTCAGCTGATCCTCTTCCACAACTCCGTGCAAAATGGGAAGGCGACTTAGCATAATTAGAAGAGGAGGAATGGATGGAAGCGTTAGCATCTCCAAGTGAGGGGGCAATATCCTCTAAACTAAAATTGGTACAGCTGAAAATACTGCACAGAATCTATGTTACAGGGCCAACATTGGTCAAGATGGGATATAGAGAAGAGTCTAGCTGCAAACGGTTATGTGGCCGAGAGGGCACATTTTTTCATATAATATGGGAATGCCCATATATTGGTAGATACTGGAGTATAATTGCCTCATGTATGGGGGAAGTCTTGGGAGAGACAATAACAACTGAAGTCAAGCGGTATTTATTATATATATATGGAAACCAACGGACTTGGGCAGCAAAGGGAAAACATGGGTGACGCTAGGTTTGATGGTCGCCAAAAGGAACATTGCAAGAAAATGGGGAGTACATACGGTCCCGACATTGAGGGAGTGGGAGGATGATATGGATTGGTGCATGTTTAGAGAAATAACAGTGTATATATCAAGGGGATGTCCCAGAAAATGGACTCAAATATGGGGGAAATGGAACGAATATAGGGGAAATATATGTGAGCCACCTAAGTTACCGTCAGTTATCCCCAGAAGAATTATAATCCTAACATACTAACGATCTCGGACCAGAAATGATTTTAAATAACAATACTGAACTGTATGTACCATGCAACTGAATCCTACACTATCTTGATTGTAATACCTGGAAATCTGTGATGTTGTTTTGTTAACAATAAAAAGAATTAAAAAAATAAATAAATAAATAAAAGAACAGCAGAAGCCCTGACTGCACGAGTATCTGCTGTCTGATTGAACAATGCAAACAGGGATGATTTAAAAAGCAACATATTGTCACCTGGTCAGGATAGGCCTGGTTAAAAATGCTGCCATTTTACACGCTCAAGTTTCTTAAGTTGCCTTTCCTTTTACGCATAGTAACGTTTGACATACATTTGCGTGCGTGGCCATGCAGGATAACATTCCTTGAATCTGCATTGCTTACATTCCCACTTCGTAGGCACACTATCACCATACCTTGAACATTCAGTACATGGGGTAAAGTTCACTGCACAAATGTTATTCATGTTATTGTCCGAAAGGCAACTACACTATCCAAATAGATTAAACAACTGTGGCATGTCAGAGGTTGCAGCATTGGCCACATGGGTTCTATTGTTATAAATACACAACCACTTCCTTGTTGGGGAAGAGGAGCACTCAGCTGACACCACAAGGTCAATCCATGTCGGAATTCCAGCTCAGCTGATTCCTGCGTACGAACACAAGGGATGTCCAGCTCTACACCAAGAGAGACTGCCTGATGACACTGACTCACAGGTAATGGGGAGTTAGACCACCTGGGCAGCGAT
Organism: Calotriton arnoldi; assembly: GCA_963921515.1. NCBI lineage: Eukaryota > Metazoa > Chordata > Amphibia > Caudata > Salamandridae > Calotriton > Calotriton arnoldi. Next base: position 800,737 of record CAWUFW010004202.1, read on the forward strand.
TTGGCAGATCACACACCCTTGCGAAGACCAGGTTAGGGAGCGCTAGGTAGGAGTACAACTATATACAGTACTTGTATGCCTGCATATATTGACTGTCTTAGAACAATGATGGAAATGTTCATGCTTTTCAATGTTCTAGTGATGCTAATTATGCTAATCTATTACTTCTATTAATTATCACAGCACATGTATTTTACACAAGAATAATCATGCTTCAATAAATATTGGAAAGCAGTGCTGAGTATTTCTTGTGTATTTCTTTGGGTATGCATGGGAGTCCAAACGAAAAGATTCTAGATCTGTTACCATGATTTCCTTGGGGGATCAGGGTTGTCATGTTCTGAGGTTGCACACACATTTGGTGCCCTGTATGGCTAGGGGTCCAGATGGTGCACTGTGGGCTAGCAAGGAGATAGGCCAACATATCCTGAGGGAGTGCATGGAATCAGTCAAGCACAATCCTGACGTTTATGTTGTCTCCCAAACACACAGTTTTTCCTCGTCTCTCCCGCAAATCAAGAAAGGACTCGAGACCTCGTTATTCGAATGAACAAGTCATGAAACAGCTAGCAACTGCAGCGCCTTGAGACCCTCACAGGTGATTTGCCGCACCTTATAAATCATTGATTGATTGATTTATTGATTGATGTCTGTTACAAACGTTTTGATAAAACTTTACACGCTGCATGTTATTTCGTGGGAAAGGAAGAGATGAACTAGCTCTCAAATGAATGGTGCTGCCTGATTGGATCCGAAGAGGAGAGACCTGCTATACATTTTGCAACATTATTTTTGCCTTTTATATTAGGGCATGTGCCTAGTGTAGGCTCTCAACACTCATTCCACACAGCTATTCCCAGACATCCATTCCATTTCCCTTGTCCACGACTGACAGCTGTGGCTACCGCTGCTGCTACTGCTATTCATTCTTTGCCTTATTATTGATGCTTAATTTTTACAGATTGCTATTGCAATTGTATGCTTATTTGCTTGAATTATTGAGACTCGGCTATGTTTCATGAACTACTCTTAATGGGAAGTTCTGCTGCTTTGATTGAATTTTGACCTTTGGGCCCTTTTTACTCCACTCTTTTAATTTGAGTTTGAACTCTTCATGAGTTCTACTAACAAAATTCCGGTATTCTTTAGAATAGGGTCTTTTTCTTAAGCAAGTTATACTTGGAAGCCAGCGCAGGAATGAGGCTTAGCCCTCTAAGTGATGGTAAGGAAAGGTTGAACCATATTTATAAACCTTTGTCCCAACTCTGCGCTATCACAGGTGATACGATGAGCAGGCACATTTAAAATTCAGCATACAATAATATTAGGGTTTTGCAATAATTTGTTACTCTGAATCATACCATGCTCTGTGAGTGAGACTTGAGGTGTCTCGGTAAGAGGGACAGCAGTGGTGTAGTGAAGGTGCAACGAAATTGGCCTGGCCTCCCTATCCCTTTTTTGGCAGTAAAAACAGCCGTTATTTGGGGGCAGAAGGTCCCTTAACACCCTGGGTCTGGTGGACATACTTTGTAACTCATATGTCTTCATTAACCATTCAAGGATGCACACATGGGCTTTAGTATAAACTAAGCTTGGTATAAACGTAACTTGATTTCCTCTCTGCCACTAGTGGCCTTGGAGCAATTACATTTCCAATGGAAAGTACTGACCATTTATTCCTATGTAAGAATTAATGCGAACTCTAACGTTGCTGGAGCATGTCATAAACAGTAGGTTCATGGCATTTTTTAAAGATGTATTAAAACTTCAAATGAGTGGTAGCAAATCGTATAATATTTGCAACATGTTCTTCCTGGATAATAGTATGTATAGAACATGTAGGGATGAATGTCCGCAGCAGTCAGTCACAACTCTTCCATCCGGTGTTTTTCCTATACCACAGAAACTCCTTTTTTACGAATTCGGATATCATCCAGACACGGGCTTCTGTGCTCCTAAGAGAACTCTAGGCTGCAGATAGGGGAAGAAACACAATAAGAAAGACCCTTAGAGGAGTATACCACATAGAACTGTTACTCGGGTCTGCCTGGTCAGTGATGGCCATTTTTATGCTTTCTCCAAGGGCAAGATCTACTGATCCTACATATGTTAAATCAATACATCCCTCTAACATGGACCCACTCTACCCACACCACAGGTGTACACTAGGAAATGTGCTAAAGGAGTGTGTCTGCAGGGTGAAAGTGTGTGTGGGTAGAGCCAGTGCTGTGGACATAACTGCCCCATCATACTTATCTGCAGTTCCTACCTTTCATTCTTCCCTGTCTAGTTTTACTGTCACAAATGCATAGAAATTCCTACTCAGCCAGCCATCTTCGAAAAGTTTGAGATTGAGGTCCAGAAAGGAACTCCATATAAGTAAAATTATTTGGTTTGTCTATGACTTGAAGCTGGAACCAACATCCAACTTCCAGAAGTTCAGCCTGGGAAGAAAGTGTGTGAACTAGCTGTCTCCCGATCGACTGGATGACAAAACATTGAAGGGTACTCAGCTGTTGATTGAAATTGACCCATGTTCAACTCCTCCAGAAATCTAATATATTCTTATTCTGACTCCCCAAACCCAGAACCTGGAAGCCTTCTTGCTTTAAATAATGAAGCAAATGAATCTGTGCTGTCGATTCCTGGTTGCTGAATCAGTGAGTTGTTTATTTCATGCAGGATGGGTACCAAACCTGGGTACCACACCTGAGGTGATCTACTCGTGGTGCTGTTTACCTGCCTGTCAAGGGTGCTCGTTTGAGGACAGTGGTACCCCTTACAACAAGAAGAGGACATTATAGGCCCCTCTTACACTTTCTGCTCACATATCCTCCCTAGTCAACTGCAGACATAGCTGATTGATAAATGTGTGGATTATCAAGCTATGGAGTTGCGACTCTCTTTGGTGAACCCAACCAATGCAGCAATGGAAAGCTTGTATTTTTTAATCAAACAAGGACTTATCTCTCCTGTTGCTCTGACACCAACCAGCCAACATGCATTCATGAGTTGTTAGATCATCCCTGCCTTGGGCTCCAAAAACGTTTATGAGTCTCTCTTTCGAATCCCTCTACCAAACATCTGTAGCTGTGCAGACTGTTCAACAAACGGCAGGCTTCTGCGTGCTAAGCTCCAGATCTCAACAATGGAGTTGAGTGGATGGGAAATCCATCTTTGACTTATCCCACGTATGTCAGGATTGCAACCTTCTTCTTGAAGTTAAGGAGATCCATAACCCTCCTCCCTCCACCTCAGCTTCCACCACCTAAACCACTGGATCCATGAAACTTTCACTTAATGTTCCTGAAATATCAGGGCCCCAGGGTTCAGAAACTCTCAGAATATAAAGGATAGCGAGGCCTTTTGATAGGCAAATAGTACTGTGCCATATTGGTTACCACCAACTGTTTAATTTACAAATGCAGTCATTTTAAGTGTTGGAAGATACTTACCTTAACTGTGGGATACCGGGGATCCCAGAGGCACAGTAAGTTTAGGCTGCTATTTTAGATCATGAAGATGGGCTTGATAGCAGCTGGTATCCCCTGATCAAAACTCAACATGCTATCAGACCTCTGAATCCTGAGCAGCCATAACATTTTCAGTGTGTCCTGAGGGGGTTGGGATAAATCACGCTGGAATTCAGTTATTTAAAATGGACTATGGTTTATTTCACAAAATACATATGAAAAAAGTCTTACACCCCAGGAACCCACACATAAAAAAACTGGGAATTCGCCGTCCAGATCTGCCTCTTAATGGCACTGAACTGCCTTACTCACAGGATACCTGACTGACTCTCATGTTAAAAATTGTCAGTGCTAGCAACAAACCCCAAGCTATCCATGGTGCTTAATTCTGGGGGGCTCATCTTGGCTCATTCTAGGCTGGCAGAGCTGTTTCGAGGAAATGGACCTGGAAACGAGCCCTAAGTCCATGGACATTTTTTTAATATTCCATGAACAGACTTTCACTAGTCTTTTTAATTTTACCTGCAGTTTTATTTTAAGGTGGTTGTTAACAAACACAAGCATTATTCTTTTTAAAGTAATAACACTAATCAGATATTGATAGTTATTATCTGTGTGATAATCAGCACTGCTATCCTTTGTTTTGACTAGGTCGTCACACCGCCTCGCATCAGTTAGATCTCTATTGCTCCATCAAACAACACAGGAGAGTCAAGGGGCTTTGGCACTTACCATTTTAAACCTAGTACCCTCTTCTGGCTAGTAGAGGGCAAATGTAGTTTGATTTCACATTCTTTGAAGATGTATGGAAGCCACAGATCTTCAGGGTCTAGGTATGTCTCTCACAAGTGTTAGGCCTTATGGAACCCCTCTAGTGATGATAATAATTTATTCAAAAAGGAGCCTATTCTATTTTTTTTTAATTCTTTTTATTAAACTTACAGATGTATAGCAAAACATCACAGTTGAATGGCAAACAAAGTACCATTTGTAGTCTTTAAGGTTCCATCTACTATCAACTTTCAATTTATGCATTTCTTATTGGTTCCAGATTGCACAAGTAGTAGGTCTATCATCTGGTAGTTCCTGTCCCCTTATAAATCCCACTCGTTCTACAACATACTTTACATTTTTTCAAATCGCTCTATGTGCCACCCACCTAGACCGTACTTTCCGGCATCCTTGGCTTTTGATAAACCACTTTCTCAGCAGCACTACACCTGTCAAGGTCTTTTTCCCAGTCCATGACCTTGGGGGGGGAGTGTTGACCCCCAGTTCTTTGTTATGATCCTTTTGGGCATTACAGCTGTTAGTGACAGTCACAGCTTGATGTATTTTGGCCATTTAATTTCCCCCGTCAGGCATAAAATATGCCATCGTGCATCTAGAGCGATTAACTGTCTCGTTACTGCTGACATCACTTGTGTAACTTGGGTCCAGTATCTCTGTAGAACCAGGCAAATCCTCAACATATGAAAGAAGGTACCTGTGCCTCATGGGAACAGTCCAGCTCAAACTGCCAAGCCAGGTCCTCCCTGGACTGGAAACAAGCATCCTGGGACCGGTTTTGGGGCATCACCCCTCATCAGCCAGGCTAGCTTAGATCCAGTGTCACAGCGAGCCCGGAACCCATGTCTGGGAATACCCGGCGCACTTAGGGCGAGAAAGCAAAAGACACACGGCTGATGGACGGAACGCAGAGCAAATCAAACATTCACCCCCAGTCAAAAGATCTGGGTTAAATCCATTGCATCGGTCCTAGGCTGCTTGTTTCCAGTCCAGGGAGGACCTGGCCTAGCAGTTCGGGCTGGACTGTTCTTATAGTGAGCAGGGTCAAGACTGATTTGCATATGGCTGGGTTCAAACTGGAATGGCATGGGGAGCAAAAAACAGATGGATATAGGCCCTCATCTCTGTACTGGGGTGAATATATGACATTGTTCTGCATTCTGTCCATCAATTGTTCTTTTTGCATTTGTCACCACAAGTGGGACGGGTATGCCTAGATGTGGGTCCCGTGCTCTCCATGCCACTGGAGTCAAGCTAGCCTGGCTGATGAGGGGTGAAACCCCGAAACCGGTCCTAGGCTCCTTATTTCCAGTCCAGGGAAGACCTGGCCTGGCAGTTCGGGCTGGACTGTTCCCATAGGGAGCAGGGTCAAGACTGATTTGCATATAGCTGGGTTCAAACTAGAATGGCATGCGGAGCAAAAAAACGATGGATTTAGGCCCAGATCTCTGTACTGGTGTGAATGTATGACATTGTTCTGCATTCTGTCCATCAAGTGTTCTTTTTGCATTTGTCACCCCGAGTGGGACGGGTAGCCCAGACGTGGGTCCCGTGCTCTCCATGCCACTAGAGTCAAGCTAGCCTAGCTGATGAGGGGTGAAACCCCGAAACCGGACCTAGGCTGCTTGTTTCCAGTCCAGGGAGGACCTGGCCTGGCAGTTCGGGCTGGACTGTTCCCATAGGGAGCAGGGTCAAGACTGATTTGCATATGGCTGGGTTTAAACTGGAATGGCATGGGGAGCAAAATAATGATGGATTTAGGCCCAGATCTCTGTACTGGGGTGAATGTATGACATTGTTCTGCATTCTGTCCATCAATTGTTCCATTTACCCTTTACTGAATTCCAGCAGAGAGGATGAGGTCCGGAGTGGGAGGTTGTCCCAGGACTTCGCGGTGAGGTAGTAGAAGGAGCATCCACCATTGTTGCTGCGGCAGATGCAGGGGGTGTGAATGAGGGAAGCAGAGCGCAGCTGGCGGAGAGTAGGTGGAAGTTCAGATGGTGGTTGATGTATGCTGGTCCTTCGTTGTGTAGGGCTTTGAAGGTGTGGATGAACATCTTGAACTGACATCTCTTCTGAATGGGGAGCCAGTGGAGCTTCTTGAGGTGGGGCGTGATGTGGGTCCGCTTTGGGAGGTCTAAGAGGAATCTGGTCGCTGAATTCTGTATGGTCTGCTGTCTCTTCAGGAGGTGCGATGTGATTCCTACGTAGAGTGCATTGCCATAGTCGAGTCGGCCGGTGACAAGGGCTTGAGTGACAGTCCATCTGGTGTCGATGGGAAGCCTCTTGAAGATCTAACAAAGCATGCGAAGAATGAGGAAGCAGGCAGATGAGACTGCGTTGATCTGTCTTTATGTTGAGCTTACTGTCCAGGATGATGCTAAGGTTGCGAGCATGGCCGATCAGAGTGAGTGAGGGTCCTAGTTCGGGAGGACACCAGGAGTCGTTCCACGTAGAGTCGTTGTTCCCGAAGATCAGCACTTCTGTCTTGTCTGTGTTGAGTTTTAGGCCATTATATTTCATGCTAATCATGCTCCTGTGGAAGTTCGTCAGCGTGTTGGAGGGGTCTTCAGATAGCGAGAGAATGAGCTGGGTGTCTTCGGCTTTTGGCTATTACTTCTATGTAGTCTACTCCTTTGTTGTTTATAAAAAGTTTTACTTTACTTTGTAGCATGTCATACATTCTATTGGTTGGTTTTGATCATTGTAGATTTGAATTGGGTTGCTGATTGCTCCATTTGTAGTTTGCTTTATTCTTTTTGTAGAGTTTCTATAAATTTATAAAGTGTAGGTTGGGTTCCACCTGGTGTGGATTGGAAGACAATGTGCCATCCTTCCACGGCGTTGTTTGTTTTGGCTTCCTGTGCCAAAGTGCTGTCATAGACATTCCACCATCGTATTAGGAATTTGTTTTGGTGTCTCTCTCCAGAGCGATGTAGTCTGCCAACCCAAGGATCTTAAAAATGATCCATTAGGGGGCTTATTTTGAGTTTGTTTTGTTGGTAGAAAATAGTTTCTATAATTAAATTGTAGTGGTTAGGTACCTCTGTGAAAGAACATAGGCTTGAACTAGCATTTTTTTTATTTAAAAGGCAAATTGACTGTTTGTAGCATATTCCACCCTTAGGGCCTTGTTATGACTTTGGCGGTCTTCCTGCGGAACCTCTACTGCTCCGTCCATAGGTGGACTGCCAAGGCCGTGGTGCACCCGCCCATCAAATTCAGAGTTGAATCCAGGGCAGGCAGGTGGTGCTGCGGCGGTCTCACTGCAGTGGGCTGTTAGGTTCATAGTAGAGCCTAACATGCAGCCGGCCACTGTGACAGCACCTGCAGCACGTTCATGCATGCCACACCATGCAGCAACAGGGGTGCAATTACAGAGGGCACAGTATGTGCCCCCCTGCATGCACCTCCAGACCCAGGAGTGGCAGGAGGCCCTGTTATGGCCCCCTTAGTTGCCTCTCACCACCCTTTTTATGGCGGGCTCACCTCCATAAAATGGGCTGTGGACAGGCAACTCATAATATGCACGGTGGCGCTGCAGTGGCACCGCCAGCATATTACTGCCCATTTCCAGGCTGCCGGTGCAGCGTGATCCTTGATCCAGGTGGAGCCGGCGGTCTCGTGGCAGTCTGACCTCCACACTCATAATACTGCAGGTATGCCCACAGTGTGGCGGGGGTCAGACTGCCACCACAAGTACGGTGGTCCTGTCGACTGCCGTACTCGTAATAAGGTCCTTAATGCAGATGGTTGGAGATATCTCCATATGTTTTATTGAAATGGGGGAGAGGATGTAGCCTTACAGCTAGAGCGGTCGACCTCGAAGCTGGGGAACTGGGTTCGAGTCTCGGCAACGACGCTCAACATCCTGTGATTCTGGGCAAATCACTTAATCTCCCCGTGCCTAACAAAATGAATATGTCCTTCTGTAACAAAACTGGTGCTCATGTAAAGCGCTCTGATACCCGATGTCTCGGGTCTAGTTCGCGCTATACAAAACTCTAAAAAAAAATGGTAGTAACAGCCTTGTATGGCTGTGTGTGGGTAGACTTTTAAAGTGGTTTGAATCATGGCTTGTTCAAAGCCTATTATTATTTTTATGGTTTTATGTTTAATGTGGTTTAAGAGTTTGTAGTAAGTGCTACATTGTTTATTTGGCTGTCGGGCATATATAAAAGGTATATTTGAGTTGTGATATTCACCATGTATGTATATATTTGATTGAATGGTTTGGGGCATATTTTGAAGGTCCCTTCCATTATCCAGATTTGACAGCAGCTTAGTTTTAGTAAGTTATCTGCTGTAGAAAATATAAGGATTAATTTATCAATGCTTAGGATGACATGTAAGAGTAAGGGTTCCTCATTATGTGTCATTTTTAAGTGTTCGGGTATTTTTATCTCTTGGTATCTTCTTGGAGCAGGAGGTGTATCACTGGTGGCTTTTTTAGTTTGTGCAATTATGCATTTAAGATAGGTCTAGCTGGTAATTGGCCTTTGATGTGTTTGGGGACTCTAGGGAGTATATCATTTAGGATTTGTGTTCTGAGCTCTTCAGGGCTAGTGCTTGTCTGTCTTATATCCTGCAATACTCCTTTTACTTTACTTTCTGTCACATTTGGGGGGTGATTGTGTTCCCTTGCATTCATTACAACATCATATTTTGCAGTGTCCCTCTCCTAGCATGCATTAGAGTAATATTTAGTACATTTCCAACTTATAGTTTCCATCAATGAAGTTTCTTGGTTGTAAGTATAGCCCATGTGACTTAATAATTCCTTTCCTTTCTGTGATGTAACATATCTTCCTCTTTCTGGCATTATGTCTGAAAAAATGTAATTGTATAAAGATTTACAATTTTAACATGTTTAATATAATTTGTTATTTTTTATATAAAATTATGCAACTTGTTTTCTTATTTATACTTAAATGTATGTACTTCTTAGATGTTTCACACTTTCTTTGCTGGTTTTTCATTAGGGGTATTGTAATGTGGAGCAGGTAGTTTCTTTTCTGTTTGGAGAAAAATAAATTAGTTTACTTTTAAATGTTTATAGGTAGTTAGGTTGTTAGGTTTTGTTTCTGTTTTATAATAATTTATTTTTCCCTTGTTTTTTTATGTCTTACCCCAGGTTTGTAGTCGGTGTTGTAGCTTAACAATTTTTCAGTGTTGTAGTAATTTCTTTTAGTCAGTACATGTAAAAAGATTGAAGAAGTAGTGTGTTAATTATTTGTTGTTTTACATTTTAAGTTTAAATAAAAGTAATTTGTAGTTTTAATATAAGTTTTGCTTACTTTGCAAATATATATATAGATATATATATATAAATGGCAAAAGACTTTGTCCCTTTCTATCTCGGCGTGGATAGCACTGCGCTAATCCTATGCTTAACAACTTTGATAGAAAAGCAGACATTTGAGGTGAGCAAATTTAGAGTGTCGCTGGTGTTGAGAGTGCTCTTACTGGAGCTGCTTTCCACCTAAACTTGAGAACTACCCAGAGTTCTCTGCTTCTGTTTTTGCATAATTTATTCGTCACTCTATGCCTGAAAGGATATATATATATATATATATATATATATATATATATATATATATATATATATATACTAACTTGCAACAATCTTCACCTCATTGACGTTGTTGGCATCAATAAAGAAAGACAGCCGGGACTCATTCTGTTCTTGCGTGTTTATTATTTAAGCTGCTTAGTTAACACCCAACACGTTTCAAAGTCTTCGCTTCTTGTTCATGGGTCATTTGCCTTTGCTACACAGTGTCATATAAACATGTGACTTCCCACCACCATAAAAGTAGGACTACAAGAAATGTTTTTTTGTGTTGATTTCGCAGCGGCCATCTTATAGCTTTGTTATTCAGGTATATGTCATATACTATACATTATGTGAAACATTTTAAAGCTGCAAAACTGAAAACATTGCCCGTACTTCAGCTCTTTATATTACCCATGTTTCTTTTTTATAATTGTTAACTGGTACCATTATTTCGGCCAAATATCATTATGGCACAAATTCAATTCAAACTTATTGTGATGATCCTGCCCCAGTGGGCTTTCAGTACATGTGGATTCTCTCCTATATTGATTCCATTTGCTACTTTTCACCCTTTCAAACCAATTCTGCCCACATTGGCAGCACAATACACAAAGCCAAGAAAAGGATCTTAGAGCATTTAAGAGTAATTGTTAACGAAGATAAACAAGGTGACAGTTATTGGAGGTCCAACAGACCAAATGGAAAGCGATGCCAGTGAGAGTGATGCATCTGTACAATCAGAAATGACTGGAGTAAAATCCACAATTTTAAAGGAATTCGACCTCATGGCACAAGGAAGAATGGCGACTCGGGGAAATCAAAGAGCCCAGGAGTATGTAGGTCGAGGACAAGGTGGCAGAGGAGGAGAAAAGAGAGTCGCAAAAAGACAAGGCAATTTGGACAGCTATGTGGGAGTGCAAACAGAAGGCCAGACGGCATCAAAATGATGGACAAATTAACTGTGGTAAATCTTTCTGATTATGTATTAACAGATTTTCATTCTGCCCTACAGCCCCCTTTAATTTCACAAACAGTAGGATTGATCTGTTTCACTTTACACGAAAATTAAAACTTAAAAGGTGGTATGCCAACAAGACAAGGATGGTACAATCAGAAAAAGATAAACCCTCAATTTTAGCGATAGAGGATATTGATATCTTACATACTATGGGGGAGTTGGAAGGGAATGACAATTGGATAGATAATCCAACATCGAATTTGATTAATGATGATGTGACAATTGATTATGCCAGTGAAAGTGGTTTGTTTTTTTTTAAATCTTTTTTTATTGAGAAAATAAACATAAAAACATAACAAACAAAACAGGTGCAGTGCGGTGCAGTCATCACCATTTTTAGATAGTCGCAATATATTAGTACAATAAAAACAAATTATAGCACAGGGTCCACCGTGCAATCATATGTTTCATAATTCTCATTGTATTCAAAACACTAAATATCCTCATTATCAATCACCGATGAGGGAGGATCACTGAAAGGGGTACATAGCAAACCTCTGCTCTCATTCCAGGGGCCCCAGATTTTTGTCCAGTTATGCGGGCATCCCCTGCTCTCATAGATAACCCTCTCGGCTTGCATGCACCAATCCCTATCTGACTCCCAATCAGTGTATTTTGGCTTAACCCCTCCCTTCCATGTTCTAGCTATATTGCGCTTCGCCACCATGCAGACCAAAGAGACCCACAACTTCCCGGTCCGTGACAAGTTCGTGGCTTCCCAGATATTCAGAAGACAAAGCCGGGGGGAGACGTCTATGGGTGCATTACTTATCCGGGACATAGAAGATATAACCTTACTCCAGTATTTCTGAAGGATCGGGCATTCCCACCATTGGTGTATGTAGGTACCGGTGTGACCGCATCCTCTGGGACAGGCAGGGGAGTCTAATATCCCCATTTTGACAAGTGCTGAGCTAGTATAGTATACCCGGTGGAGAAGTTTAAGTTGGATGAGTTTGAAACGGGAACGGATCGCCACCTCGCGGGGGAGGCCAGGGCTTCCCGCCAGTCGTCATCGTCCATGTCCCCTACGTCATCTACCCATTTTGCGCAAGTTTTCTCCTGGGTGTCCGGCGTGTTATTCAGGATTTTATGGTTAGTCAATTAAATGGATTTTTCCTGGAGGTAATCGTCCAATAGCCTATCCTCTAGGGGCTAGGAGACCAGCAAGTCTGTTCCTTTAGGGATCGCTTTATGTAAAGCGTTGCGGGCTTGGAGGTAACAAAAGGTTTCCCCCCTTGCAATTGGTAGTCTCTCTGCAAGTCGCTAAACGGAATCACCCCACCCTTTATCCACATGTCACCGACCTTCAAGAGGCCAATCAGGTCCCATTTATCAAACCCCGGCTGCTTTGACAGCATACCTAGTCGACCAGCTTCAAGCAACGGAGTGACTTGCGTAATTCTATCTTTCCAACCGAGAGTGGCTGTCGCCTTGTGCCATAGAGCGACCGTAGTGGAAGTTGGGGTGCATCTGGGTGCGTGCTTTGCCCCACCATAGAGCGCCCTCAAGTAATTACCAAGAAGCATATTATGCCTGTCCATCCTATAGGTGAGGCTCTTACATCAAGTGCTGGCATAAAATCAAGAATTCCTCCAGGAACACATTAAACCATCAGCTCTGGCAAGAATTGTGCAATACATCCACCTCACCGGCCAAAGCTTACCTGGAGGAATCACTGGCCATCACCGGATTAGCGGACCTATGGGAAACTAACACAACGCACTCGCACTTTAAACATATTGTAAATAAGGTCATTAAGAAACTTTCCCTCATAGAAGACAAAGCTGCCTTTGCACGCAGGAGCCACGCATGGATGATTCTGAGCAGCTATAAATCATCTGGGCCGCAGGCATATTTTAATCTAGGATATTCAAGGAAGTCCAAAGAATTGTTCTTAAAATGCAGGTTAGGGATCCTCCCAGCCATACCGCATCTTCCACCTTGGCTGAGAGAGAATTGCAGGAAATCATGCAGGCTATGCGGGGCTGGAACTGAGAACATAGAACATCTAATCTGCTCCTGTATTAAGCTAAAAGAGAAAAGGGTAGGCCTCTTAAAAACCCATTTTAACAAACGAGGCATACGATCACGGAGACAGGCCGTACTTGCCTGCTTTAATCCAAAGGACCCGCAACTAAATGGAAAGCTAGTTAAGTTCCTGTTATTAGTAACATCTAAGCAAGGCCCATTGGCTCCATGAAGAAATGTAAAAACAACAAAAGACTCTTCACAAATTGTAACACCCGTACAGACTCTGGAGGCCCAGCGTACGAAGTAAATATCAGGACTCTTCAGTTTTTAGAAACATATTTGTATCTCTTAACACACAAGACTTTTTATTCGAGTGCTTCTTGAAAAGGCTTAACTAATGTTAAACTTTTTATCTGTGTGTATTTTTGTAATGGTTTTAATTAATCAAAAACAATAAATCTTTTTACTTACTTACTGTCCATCCTATAGGCCGGATCTGCAATGGGTCGATGCACCCAGTGGTTCAGGACCACTAACTGTGAGGCCCAATAGTAGGATCTAATGTCGGGCAGGGCAATGCCACCATCATACCAGCTTTTTGTAAGCTTAGTGAGGGCAATGCGGGGAGTACCGTGATTCCACAGCAAGGCACGTACCTCAGAGTGAATAGACTGAAAGTAATGAGGTGGAACCAAGTGGGGCGTGTTCTGTAGGGCATACAGAAAGCGTGGAAGCGCCATCATCTTGTAGAGGGCAGCTCTGCCTAACAGCGTAAGGGGTAGCGTTTTCCAGTGTTGCAAGTGAAAGTGGTTTTAAACCGAAATCTACTTTTTACCACAGTTGACTAATGAAGCAATTGATGTATTTGAAAGAGGAATGGTTGAGGAATTCAAGAAGATTAACAGAAAAAGGAAATCTGTGCAAGGAAATTTAAGTGAACAGCATTTGAATGCATTGAAAGAATTGAAAAATATTCGATCATTGGTTAGCAAAAATCAGATAAAGGAGGTAATGTGGTGGTATGGCCACTTGATATGTATGTGAAAGAAGGTAAAAGACAACTAAATGACAAGAATAGTTATGAAGTATGTAACAAATTGAAATACGAGAAAAGCAATGAGATGTAGAAGAAAAGTCTAAAAAAATGGAGGGATGAATTATTGATTGATGGTGAAGAATACAATTTGTAAAATTGTGATTTTCCAAAACTACCAGCATTTTATATGCTGCCTAAATTGCACAAGAATAAGAGTAACCCCCAGAGAGACCGATAGTCTCTTCAAGATGGAGTATGTATGAAAACACCTCAAAATAAATTGAGCACTTCTTGAGACCATTTGTACAGGCACTTCCCTCGAATATACATGACAGAGGTGATTTTGTGTGCCGTATTAATGATATAGTGTGGGATAAGAACTTCATGTTAATGAGTTTGGATGTCAACAGTCGCTACACCTGTATACGGCATTATCATATCTCTTGCATAAAGAGATGATTTTGAATATGGGGTACATTTGTTTAATCAACAATTTCTTTACTTTTGATAAAGTGATATACAGACAAACCCAGGGGACTGCGAGGGGAACTTGCTTTGCCCCTAGTTTTGCAGGTCTTTACCTGGGCTGGCTGGAGGAGCAAGTAGACAGTAACATCAGACAGTTCGAACACCAAGTAGTCCGCTGGGTTCGGTATATCGGCGATATATTTTGTATCTGGAAAGGAACAAGAGAGGAAGCTGAGGAATATGTTGATATATTGAACAACAACTCTCTGAACCTTAAGTTCACAAGTCAGATTCATTCAGATGAAATTGAATTCTTAGAAATTAAGATATAAGTATGCAATAACAAACTTGAAAGCAAACTTTTTCATAAGAGAACCGCAGGGAATAGTGTATTGCACGCTGGCAGCTGTCATCCTAGGAATCTGATAGAAAGCATACCCTATGGAGAACTACTTAGAGCCAGGAGAAATTGTAGTTCAGGAGAAGGATTTAATAATGAAATGATGGTGATGAGACAAAGGTTCAGTGATAGAAGGTACTCACAGAAAGTGATTGACCAGGCCTGTAAAAGAGCGACACAATTAAAAAGGGAAGATCTATTAATACCTAAAATCAAGAAAAAGGAGGAACAACCAGTTAGATTTATAACTGAATTTAGCACCCAGGCTTGGGAGGTTAAGAAAAGCCTCAACAAATGTTGGCAAGTTTTAAAAACAGATGAGATCTTCTCTAAATCTTTAAATGAGAATCTGCAAGTTACTTTTAGGAGATGAACGTCCCTGAAAGATGTTTTATGTAGCAAATTGGTACAAGAAAAACAAAAAAGTAGCAGCATACAAGGATTTTATGTCTGCGGAGAATGTAAGGCCTGCAAATATAGCACTAGCTGCAAACAAGTACAACTATCTAAGACAATAAAAGCTTACACGATTATGAAACATCTTACATGCAATTCAGACTTTTGTATATACTGTTTAAGGTGTACATGTGCTTTATTTTACATTGGCAGCACAATACACAAAGCCAAGAAAAGGATCTTAGAGCATTTAAGAGCAATTGTTAACGAAGATAAACAAATATCCTATAGCCAGACATTTTAAAGAACAACATAAGAAAGATACAAGCCTGCTAAAGTTTTGTGTACTGGACAGAGTTCCATTAACAGAAAGAGAGGGTAACAGAGTACAAAGGTTGCAGAGACTAGAGTCCAAATTGATAGTTAAATACGAAACGATGCACCCAACAGGGTTGAATAGAGACAAAGAATTATCAGTGCACTTAGGATAGATTAGAACTAAGTCTTAGAACTTGACTGCTTCTGTAGGAAATGATACACTATGCTATGCGAGTCTGTGTAACAAGTTTTCTAGTTTAAAAAAAAAAGAGAATTAAGGTCATGGTTGATCTTACACTTATTTATACTGTAGGTAACAAGGAACAATGAAGGGAGAAGAAAGAAATGCAAAAGAGCAAAAATATATCCTGGCCAATAAGAGAAAGTGATCATCACAATAAGTTTGAATTGAATTTGTGCCATAATGATATTTGGCCGAAATAATGGTAACCAGTTAACAATTATAGAAAAGAAACATGGGTAATATAAAGAGCTGATGTACGGACAATGTTTTCAGTTTTGCAGCTTTAAAATGTTTCACATAATGTATAATATATGACATATACCTGAATAACAGTTATAATATGGCCGCTGCAAAATCAACATGAAAAAACATTTCTTGTAGTCCTACTTTTATGGTGGTGGGAAGTCACATGTTTATATGACACTGTGTAGCAAACGCAAATGAGCCGT
Source organism: Calotriton arnoldi (assembly GCA_963921515.1). Classification (NCBI taxonomy): domain Eukaryota; kingdom Metazoa; phylum Chordata; class Amphibia; order Caudata; family Salamandridae; genus Calotriton; species Calotriton arnoldi. Next base: position 816,859 of record CAWUFW010004202.1, read on the forward strand.
GAACAATAAGCAAAGGCTTTGAAACGCTTAGGGTGTTAACTAAACTGCTTAAATAATAAACACGCAAGAACAGAATGAGCCCTGGCTGTCTTTCTTTATTGATGCCAACAACGTCGATGACGTGAAGATTGTGGCTATATATACATTGTTTTCCTGTTTACAGCCTGGCGGAGACTCATTTCTACAAGGTGGGGACGTATACGGGGGCCGAAGGAAGCGCTTTTTGATATTCTATCATTCAGGACTTTCCAAACCGGCCACGTTGCGCTTTGTCCTGCCCAGCATCATTCTATCTGGACGGAATTACCAACATTTTCTCCCATGCAACATCGGTCCCGGCAAGGTGGTTTCTGGGAGTTGCAGTATCTACAACACTGCTTCTGATGGGCAGACATGTGATCTTGGACTACATGCGCTCCCGCCAATGGGAGGGTCAGGACTTTACAAAAGCGCGGGTGGGGCAGCACCGTGAATAAACAGAGGCATCCGAAGAAGGCTGTTGTAAGCCGAAATGCATTATGCCAGTATGCTGTTTTATTAAAGCGCTTCTGAGGCAATTCCCCGTGTGGCCTCTTCCTTTCGGTACCGAAGGGTTGGTTTTGATGTTTTCGCGCCGACCAGAGGCGTGTCAAGAGGCCCCGTTCCGCAAGTTGGCTGAGTGATTACTGGTGTCTGCTGTTGCAGTTTTCTTTGTTCCCGAGGTATCGGATTCAACTCAGCCCGCCTTCACGAGTGAGATATGCAGGGGCTGCTGTGAAACGCAGCTCGTAACTTTGCGAGGAACTGGTTACATTGTTTTCCTGTTCACAGCCTGGCGGAGACTCATTTCTACAAGGTGGGGATGTATACGGGGGCCGAAGGAAGCGCTTTTAGATATTCTATCATTCAGGACTTTCCAAACCGGGCACGTTGCGCTTTGTCCTGCCCAGCATCATTCTATCTGGACGGAATTACCAACATTTTCCCCCATGCAACATCGGTCCCGGCAAGGTGGTTTCTGGGAGTTGCAGTATCTACAACACTGCTTCTGATGGGCAGACATGTGATCTTGGACTACATGCGCTCCCGCCAATGGGAGGGTGCAGGACTTTACAAAAGCGCGGGTGGGGCAGCACCGTGAATAAACAGAGGCATCCGAAGAAGGCTGTTGTAAGCCGAAATGCATTATGCCAGTATGCTGTTTTATTAAAGCGCTTCCGAGGCAATTCCCCATGTGGCCTCTTCCTTTCGGTACCGGAGGGTTGGTTTTGATATATATATTAAAAAAAAAAAAATATATATATATATATATATATATATATATATATATATATATATATATATATATATATATATATATATATATATATATATTCCAACAAAACAAGGTTGCCCAAGTGGAGAGAGCCTCCCAGGTAGGTACAGTTCCAGCGTGAAGGTGCAGCGGATAAGGCAGGTACACACAGCTAAAATCAGATGCCTAACGCGTTTTGGGCTCCCGCCCTTGATCACTGGCAAAAACGGACTCGCACACAAGGAAAAGCAGTGACGTACTTTTAATGTCATTAAGCCCCGCCCACCGGCCTCCGGGCATTGTGTTAGTTGCAGTCCTGCAGTCAATCACAGTGGGTTTCTCTTGTGGCTCACCTTCATGAATAAAACACCCAAGTGGGTTTGCTGTTGTCTCTGTTCCACCATCCGCTGCCAATACTGAACCCTTCACGGGGAACCCAAACCCGTCCTGAGCACCACGCTGTCTGGTGCTCATGATCCGCCTTTCCGCGGCGGGCAATCTCCGCGACCGGGCCGGCCGCCTTTAATTCCAACAAAACAAGGCTGCCCAAGTGGAGAGAGCCTCCCAGGTAGGTACAGTTCCAGCGTGAATGTGCAGCGGATAAGGCAGGCACACACAGCTAAAATCAGATGCCAAACGCGTTTCGGGCTCCCGCCCTTGATCACTGGCAAAAACGGACTCGCACACAAGGAAAAGCAGTGACGTACTTTTAATGTCATTAAGCCCCGCCCACCGGCCTCCGGGTATTGTGTTAGTTGTAGTCCTGCAGTCAATTACCACAGTGGGTTTCTCTTGTGGCTCACCTTCATGAATAAAACACCCAAGTGGGTTTGCTGTTGTCTCTGTTCCACCATACGCTGCCAATACTGAACCCTTCACGGGGAACCCAAATCCGTCCTGAGCACCACGCTGTCTGGTGCTCATGATCCGCCTTTCTGCGGCGGGCAATCTCCGCGACCGGGCCAGGTATACAAATTACTTGCTAATCTATGTCTTTTTTTAATGTTTAATATCTACTTAGATACATTTGTTTTTCATTTTTATGCATAATTTTTGTACAAATGTTTATAGTGATTGTACATATTTTATTTTACTGATATTGTTACTTATTGAGTTATTTTTTGGGGGGTGATTTATATTTATTTTTAAATTGTGATAAATTCATTTTATTGTTAAAACTTGTATAAGTTTAATATTTATTTTAATATTTTGTTTAATTTAGAAAGTAGTTCTTTTATGTTTAGTAAAGATAATGTAATTATTTTGGCTATATTATTGTATTCAATATTGTGTGAGGTGATATTTTGACTATTTATAGGTTTATTTAAAGGGAATTATATTTTTGTTAGCAATATGTTTTTTTCGATATTGGTAAAAACCGATATTTTTTACAGCAATATTTTTGTTTTTGATATATGTGGTTATTTAGTTAAGTATAAGAAGGCGATATTTTTGTTAAAAATATTTAATTTCCGATATTTTTGAGTATCGCTATTCTGTGCAACGATACTGTGTAATTGAAACGATTAATGAGATGCCTATTGTCTATGTATTACCACCTCCAGCGCCTGGGGCAATCGATCAAGTGCTTTGCAAGGGACCTCCATAATTTATCAACCCATTCCCTCTTTCATGCCATTGTCCCTAGTTATTACCCACATTCACTTTACTTTGCGGCTGATTACGATGTCGGTCGGAAAGCCTCCGACCTCTAGTCGGAAGCTGTCCGACCGCAGTCGCAGGCTTTCCGACCGACACGGTCGGTTGTGGCCGGACCGCTGCATTATGATGTCGGCGGTCAGAACGTAAAACGGCCTGTCATTCTGACTCGGTTTCCGACCGGGTCTCAGAGTCTTCCAGCCGGTCGTAACCGCACCAAAAACCACTATGGACGGTGTTTCTGCCGTCGGGATTACGATGTCAGATTCTGACAGCTTTTTCATGCCAGCCTTTCCGACATGGAAAGGCTGCCTGGGAGTGACTTTGGCAGCCCCTAGCAGGGCCCCTTTGCCCCCGCGGCCTCCGATTGATGGCCGAGGGGGTACCTAGCGTACCCCCCTGTAAAACCCTGGCAATCCGACCGAACAGTTTTCGGTCGTATCGTAATCAGGCGGTCGGAACTGGCGATCGGAGGTCGGTCAGTCCAGAGTCTGAGAATAGAGAGTCAGTCGGAGGCAATTCCGAATGACGTTGTAATCGGCCCCTTAATCTTATCAAACAAGTTCTGCCTTAGAATATCTCCCCACCGCACTACTAAAATAATTAGGCCTATTGAAAACGCTGTATCCCAGTTATGTAGATTGGTATCAAACTTGTGAATCAGTGAAGATAACTGCCCGGCTCAGAATGAGGAAAGTTGCAAAACAATTTTAAATGTTCTGAATTTTATTCCAAAATATAGGGAGATAGGTATTAGATCTGATCCAGCACTCTCTTTGCCAAGGAAAGGTAAATCTCTTGTTAAATATCCAAAATCCAAATTAAAGGACACAAATCTAGAATACTGGTTCTTAACCTTTGTCTTCTGCGGACCTCCACTTAATCATTACTGGAATCCAGGGGCCCTCACTAACTAATTATTGGAATCCGAGGACCCCTTTTGAGTCATTATTGTAATCCGGCAACTCCCATTGAGTCATTATTGGAATGTGGGGACCCCAGCATAAGCAATTTCAATGAATTGATGCCCAAAACAATACACGAAAATACAGAAACAAGCATTCCTCAAAAAATAATAAAATATTTTATTTAATTCACAAACAGATACAAAAAAATCAAAATTTTAATGGGAAGGTTAGAATTTTTCTAAAACCAATTGACACCACCAGTCTTCCATACTATATTGTGTTTGATGCTCTTGCACTGCTCCAACAAATCAATGAGGATACCAATTACATTTTAGCCTCCAATTTCAAATACCTTCAGATTTACAGAATGCTTTAAAAATTTCAATTCTGCATTTGTTTCTTTATTTATATAAATGTTATCAATCTGTTAATATCGTTTAAGTGTGTAAGCAGCAGTGGACCCAAAGAGTAGGCATGGCTGACCCCCAGGGGTCCCCTGACCAGATGTTAAAAACCACTGATCTAAAACATAGAGAACTTTTTAAAAGCAATTGTAGAATCCGCTGTACTATTTGTTTCCCAAATTCTAACCAAATAGTTTACACTCTACACTCTGTCTGAATAGATTGTTGCATTTTGCTACCAGACCCCACATTCCTAGATTCCATACCCTACACTACAATCAAACCCTACAGTCTGCTGAATGCTTCTACCAGACCTTACATTCCTAGGACCTATATCCTACACTACATTCAAATTCTACATGCTGCTGGGCACTACTCTGTGATAGGCACTAGCCTTTCATATGCACTGCAGTTTAATGGGCACCGCTCTGTGTCTAACGCTACACACTGCAAGACCATAAGTTCAGTGGATACTGCACTGTACTAAATATTCACTTGGCTAAATAAGTCTACTACAGCTTAACTTTTCCGATGACTACTCCTCTTTCTAAGTATCTGTTAGACCTGACATCCTTGGCGTATTTTACCACCACCTTTTTGCCTTCCATCCACCTGTTTTTGCTGACTTGGTTTTTGCTGGCTTTAGGACTCTGCACACTTTTCACTTAACCAGTGCTAACCTGTGCACTTTCTCCTTTAAACATAATGAAATTGGTTTACACCCAATTGCCACATTTAATTTGCTTGCAAGTCCCTAGTAAAGTAGTACTACATGTACCGGGACCTGTACATTAAATGCTACTAGTGGACCTGCAGCCCCAATTGTGCCACCCACTTTAGCCTTTTAAACACATCTCAGGCCTATAATTGCAGCCTGTGTGTGCAATTTTAAATTGCCATTTCAGCCTGGCAAAATAAACGTTTAGCCAAGCCTAACCCTTCCTTTTTAATACACATAAGTTACCCCTACGGTAAATCCAAAACAGTCCAGAGGGCAGGATGCAGTGTATCTAAAAAGGTGGGCATGTACTTTAATTTTTACATGTCCTGGTAGTGAAAACTCTTAAAAGATTTTCTCCAGCATTTTCAAGGCCAACCTCTCCCATGGGATAACATTAGGTTTTCTTATTACATTTAATAAGTGCTAACCTTCAGTTGGGAGCAGGTAGAAATATTGAGTTTTGTGTCTAAAGAATGGTAATTTAAAACCCTCTTTGATGGTAAAGTTGAATTTTAAGCAACAGTTCTGAAAATGCCACTTTTAGAAAGCTTACTTTTTTTGTCCTAACCATTTGGTGCCTGCAGCCTGTATCCTGGGTCACATGACTAGGTATAGCTGGCAGTTGGTCTTTGTGTATTGCTCCCACATAGTAAGACAAAGGGGGAATTAGTGATGGCAGGATGGGTCTTTCTCTGACTTGATGAGGGGAAGGAGCTGTTACTTACTGAACTTTCACATCACAAAGGCTCTGCCTGAACACGCTCACAAATGGTTTGCCACTAGTCTTTTGTTACCCCAGACATGCTGGAGCCAGGGCAGGGAGGTAGAAAATTCCAAGCACCTCTGGGGGTGGAAACCTCTGGAAACTTCTCCTTCTTCCAAGTGGGCACCACCAGGTACAAAATAATAAACACTCAGACCCAACCCTTCACCACAACTCTGGACCTGTGGAAGCCTCAGTACTACTGTGCAGCTCGGCAAGAAGGACTGCTACTTTGTTTCCCTGCTGCCTAAGTGACAAGTACTGGATTTGCATCCTGAACTCAGGACAATCAGAGTGACTCTAAGGGCTAGTTGGCTGGCCTCCTGATCAGAGCCTCAGGGAAAGAAAAGGCTTCAACCATCTTGAACCCAGCACCCCGACTCTGGTGAGTCCTACCCCCAAGTAGTGCCACCCCAGTCCTGGACCCTTGGAAGTGGACCTGAAGGTGCTTTGCCTGCCCAGCTGTGGTCCTCAATGCAGGACTTTGCATCGCAAGCCCCTCGTTGATGCCATCCTGGACGATGACTCAGAACTTCGCATCGCATCCCCGCAACTTCCTCAGAACTGCCGCTGCTCGATGCATCCTCCATGCAGGATCTCACAAAGCACTGCAAACCAGGAATTAAAGGTACTTTGTTCCGTGTGCCCTAACTTGGTCCTTGTATCTGGCCCACGCACTATTGCAGTTGGCCTGAACTTGTGACTTTATCCCAGTCCGGCGCAATAAGATAATCACAGTTAGCGCTTTGTGCTTATAGGCACTATTTTTACTTAAACCTTTCAAATTGCATACCTCCAGTTCTACTGATTGGATTTTTGTTGTTTTGCTCTCAAAGAATTTATTACATTTTTATTCTATTTTTCTAAATTTGTGTTTTATTTTTCATGTGTTGTGTTTTCACTGTATTACTCTTTGAAGTGCTGCATAAATTCTTTACACGTTTCTTCTAAGTTAAGCCTGATTGCTTTTGTGCCAAGCTATCAGAGGGTTGAGCACAGGTTAATTTAGGTTTTGCTTTTCTGTCACGCTGATAGAGATTGTAGTTGTTACTTGAGTAAGGTTTCAACGCCCCTAACACAATTTCCCACAGTAAAATACAGTTGTTATCTGACACCATAACTCGCAAGGCCTAATATTGGTTAAAATGTTCTATGAATCGCTCCACTATCAGATACAGCCCAACAATAAAGTTTTGTGTTTTATTCTTAAATGTGCATTTATACGCCATTCTGCCACTTGTAAGTATATGAATTTTGTGTGTTTTCATTGAGTCACCAACTGTTGTATGCGAGTTGTACTGATTACTCATTGTCAGTGCAACTGCTCTCCCACCCTCGCAGCTCCACCATTAAGTGAGGCCTCTCCTGAGCCCCTTCACTCCTATAGTGTTTGGTGTTCGAGGCCCTCCTCCACCCGCAGGTTATACCTGCGCCTCATCCCTGGTGGTCCAGTGGACCTCTGACTCCTTTCTCTCGCTCCGCTTTCTGCCCCCTTCATCCTCTCCTTTCTGCTCCATTTTCACCCTTTAGCTCCCTCACCCTTTCACCCTTTCACTCTTTATTGCATTTTTCTTCTGCTTTCTGCTTCATTTCACCCTTTATTCTTTTCACCCTTTTACTCTGTATATCTTTCTCTTTTCTTTTTTCACCCTTTCACTCTTCACATTTTTCCTCTTATTTTGCTTTTTTCCCCAGTTTTTCCTGCCGCTGCTGCCCCCGTGGCCCCTCCCCCCCAGCGCGACCAGCCCGAGCCAGTTCCCTTCCCCGCTCCCGCCTCCCAGCTGTCCAGCCCTCTCCGACCCCTACTTAATGGTGGCTGCTGCGGGGAGAGGCGAGCAAGACCACTGACTCATTGTCAGTGAAACTGCTCTCCCACCCTCGCAGCTCCACCATTAAGTGAGGCCTCTCCTGAGCCCCTGCACTCCCCTAGTGTTTGGTGTTCGAGGCCCTCCTCCACCCGCAGGTTGTACCTGCGCCTCATCCCTGGTGGTCCAGTGGACCTCTGACTCCTTTCTGTCGCTCCGCTTTCTGGCCCCTTTATCCTCTCCTTTCTGCTCCATTTTCACCCTTTAGCTTCCTCACCCTTTCACTCTTTATTGCATTTTTCTTCTGCTTTCTGCTCCGTTTAACCCTTTATTCTTTTCACCCTTTTACTCTGTATATCTTTCTCTTTTCTTTTTTCACCCTTTCACTCTTCACATTTTTCCTCTTCGTTTGCTTGCTTCCCCCGTTTTTTCTGCCGCTCCTGCCCCCGCGGCCCCTCCCCCTCCCCCCCACCGCGACCAGCCCGAGCCAGTTCCCCTCCCCGCCTCCAAGCTGTCCAGCCCCCCGACCCCTACTTAATGGCGGCCACGCGCAGCGGGCGCGCCCCTAGCGCACCCCTGGCGCGCCAAAGGCAAGCCCGTCTGCGCCCGTCCGCGTCCCGAACGCGACCAGCGCCAGAAACCCTGGACCTCCGCACCGCCAGCGCTACAACCCAGCGGCACTCCATGTACTCAACCCAGGCTGCAACAACAACAGTAAGCTAGCATCACCAGCCGACACCCACGGACCCTTCAGCTGTCACCGCCGCCGGCACACCTGCAGCACCGCCAGGAACACGGACCCAGCACAACCCACCAGCAAGAACACAACCGAACCGAAGACCCTGCAATGCATCCTCCTCAACGTCCGATCACTCCACAAACACGCCACCAAAATCTGGGACCTCCTCGACAGCACCACCCCGGACGTAGCATTCTTCACCGAAACCTGGACCAACACCACCTTGGGACCGGACATCGCCATCGCCTCTCCCCAAGGATACAAGATCTCCCGGAAGGACCGCCCCACCCGCCCGGGTGGAGGAATCGCCATCGTCCACAAATCCAACCTCTGGCTTAGCACACTCCCTGACGAGCCCACAGACCTGATGGAACACCTACACTTCAAGATACAGGCCAGCCCTACCACCACCCTCCGAGAAACTCTCGTCTACTGACCCCCCGGACCCCGTGGACCTTTCACCAACTCCATCACGGACATTATCTCCCCGCAAGCCATCGCATCCACCAATTACACCCTGCTGGGAGACCTCAACTTCCACCTCGACAACCAACTAGACCCCAACACCACATCCCTCCTGGACAACCTCCACAACATTGGACTCTGCCAGATCGTGACTGAACCCACGCACTCAGCAGGACACACCCTTGACCCCCTCTTCACAACAGGAAACTCCATCACTTTCAGTCACACCACGGAACTCCCGTGGACAGACCATTGATGCATCCACTTCACCTTCAGATCACCCACCATCCACAGACACCAGCACCTGCTCCCACAAAGAAACTGGACCAAAATCACCAACGACCAGCTCACCTCCTCACTCGGCAACTCCACCCCAACCACCGCGGAAGACGACGACCCCAACACCGCAGCCCGTACTCTGCACAGATGGATCTCCGACAGCGCCAACACCATAGCCCCCCTCAAGAAGAACAACAACACACACGCCAAGAAAGCCAGTTGGTTTACCACCGAACTTCGAGAGTCCAGGCGCACATGCCGCCGCCTCAAAAAGGCCTCGAGGAACTCCAAATCCACAGAAGCCCACAACAACTTCAGAGCCGCCACCAACACCGACCACCAACTCATCAGAAATACGAGAAAAACAGTGATTGAAGACAGAATCTCCACACACGCACACAACAGCAAAGAACTCTTCAGCATCATCAAGGAGTTCGCCCAACCCACCAGCGAGTCTACTGACATTCCTCCCTCACAAGACCTCTGCAACAAACTCAGCACCTTCTTCCACCACAAAATCAAGAACATCTGCGACAACTTCGACGAAGACAACCAATACACTGAACCCTTACCAGCCACCCCGACACCCTGAAGCCAACAATTAACAGCTGGACAGCCCTCACCACCGGAGACACACTGAAGATGATGAAGTCAATCCACTCCGGGGCCCCCACGGACCCCTGCCCCACCACATCTTCAACAGAGCCGCCGACACCATCGCACCCATGCTTCGCCACACCATCAACCGCTCCCTGGCGAACGCCTCCTTCCCCGATGACTGAAAACACGCCGAGATCAACCCCCTCCTGAAGAAGCCCTCGGCGGACCCCACCGACCTCAAAAACTACAGACCCATCTCCTTGCTCCCGTTCCCAGCGAAAGTCATTGAGAAAGCCATCAACAACCAACTCGCCACCTTCATCGAAGAGCACAACATCCAAGACTCCTCCCAATCCGGCTTCAGAAAAAAACACAGCACAGAAACCGCCCTCCTCACCGCAACAGACAACATCCGCTCCCTCCTGGACAGAGGAGAAACAGTAGCCCTCATCCTCCTCGACCTCTCAGCGGCCTTCGACACAGTCTCCCACCACACCCTAACACGCAGACTCCACGACGCAGGAATCCGGGACTGGAGGCCTGGCTCTCGACTGGATCTACTCTTTTCTCTGCGGCAGAACGCAGCGGGTCAGACTCCCTCCTTTCCTCTCGGACCCTACACCAACCACCTGCGGAGTCCCCCAGGGGTCCTCCCTCAGCCCCACGCTCTTCAACGTCTACATGGCTCCGCTCGCCCCCATCGTCAGAACCCACGGACTCAACATTGTTTCATACGCAGACGACACCCAACTCATCCTCTCCCTATCCCACGAACCCAACGTAGCAAAACCCAACTTTCAAGAAGGCATGGAAGCCGTCGCCAAATGGATGAAAAGCAGCTGCCTACACTCAACACTGACAAAACAGAAGTACTCATCATGGGCCCACACCCAGATGCCTGAAACGACACCTGGTGGCCCCCGCCCTCGGAAGCCCACCCACCCCCACGGACCACGCATGCAAACTTAGAATCATCCTGGACTCCGAGCTCAAGATGGACCGCCAGATTAACTCTGTTGCATCCTCCTGCTTCCACACCCTCCGCCTCCTACGTAAGACCTTCAAAAGGATCCCCCTCAAGCACAGAAAGACCGTCACTCACGCCCTCGTCACCAGCAGACTCAACTACGGCAACGCACTCTATGCCGGAATAAACAAAAACCTCACCCGCAAGCTACAAAACATCCAGAACGCCGCCGCAAGACTGGTCCTCAACCTGCCAAGACACTGCCATATCTCCCAGCACCTGCACAAACTCCACTGGCTCCCCATCGAGGCTAGAATCACCTTCAAGATTCTCACCCACACACACAAAGCCCTCCACAACGCCGGACCAGCATACCTGAACAGACGACTCAAATTCCACGCACCCCAAAGGACCCTACGATCAGCCCAGCTCTCCTACGCTGTGGTCCCCCACGCCAGAAAGACCAGATCGGGAGGCCGCTCCTTCTCCTTCCTCGCGGCAAGAGCCTGGAATGCCCTAGCGCTCCACCTCAGACAGACAACATCACTCCCCATCTTCACGAGAAACATCAAAACTTGGCTCTTCGACAGACCCCTTCCTCTATGGACTGGAACCTGCACCCCACCTCCCCCCCAGCGCCTTGAGACCCTCACGGGTGAGTAGTCGCGCTTAACAAACGCATGATTTGATTTGATTTGATTTATCCAGTGTTGACGTCAGAGGCGCAACTAGAGCCAAATTTCAGGGGGGGCTAAGAAAAAATTTCGGGGGGGGCTAATTCTTCCAGCAGTAGGCAGAGTGGAGATGCAGGGGCTGTAAGAAGGGATGAAAAAACAACAAAGCTCATTAACAAGCAAATGGTCTTTTAAAGACCTGTGAAGTACTCGGGTGCGGCTGTGTGTGTGCCCGGGAAGCTGTCTCAGCCCGGGCTGCCACACACGACGGGGCGGCTGAAACCCTTTGAGCCCAATGGGCGTTGCGCGCCTGGTTGACGTTGACCCATGTTAGTTAATACCGATAGACTACTAATAATTAACGAATAAAAGTAAGCGTTTCATTGTAAGTCATGCACAGGGCAGTTTTAGATTGGTACACCAGCACTGAGATAAGTTGCACCTTAAAGGAGCCAGAATTCAGCCTTTATGCTTTGAAGATGAGAACGCCCCCCTGCAGAAAATTAATTGTATAACTAAGCTGCCTTTTGAACAAGGGAGGAAAAATACCAGCATACTACTGCTTTGAATTGGCACAGGGTACCACATCATCAGCATGCATACAATGAGAAGATGCTCTCCACAGCTTCAAGCTGCAGAAACTAAAATAAATGACTGTAACAGATTTTCACGTTGTTTTTGTTCCTGTGTCTAGGATTAATGACAGTGCAAGTGTACATTTCTGCAGCAGGGGAGGGACGATCAGGACGGCTATACCGAGCCATGGATCATGCATTTACTAGGGGTGTATTCAGGTGTTGCACCTCCTGTGCAGGCACAATCCATAGTCAAAATGCTGTGCATGCCCCAGTCAGCACAGCATGCCAGCTATTGGAGCCTGATTAGGGGCTGATGTGTTTTTCACGTTTGTCACCTACCCTATCAGAAGGCGAGAGCGTGATAGAGAGAGAGAGAAAGAAAACGCTGCGGTAGTAGCAACAGAATATTCAGGCCCTATACTCACTTCTGATAGGGCTATCAGTAAGAACCTCACACAGAGCAGCACAGACTTATGGAGCCTGGCACCACAGAAAAGAGGAACCCCGGAGAAGCCTATGTCTGCAGTGAGGTGTGTGGTGTGATCAAGCTGGTTGTTTTGGTGGTGGTTGATTGAGAATGGGAGTGACGGTGACAGTGACAGTGAGATTGAGATGGAGAATGGGTAACTTTGAGTGAGTGGGAGAGAGATTAAGGGAATGAGAAAAGACCAGTAAGTGTGCAAGTGAGGGAGAGTGAGGTAGAGGGAATGAGTGAGAGTGAATCAGAATGAGTAAGTGAGAGTGAATGTGTGAGCGACTGAGAATGATTGAGTGAGTGAGTCAAAGTGTAAGTGATACATCAAGAGTGAGTGAGAGTAAGAGTGAGCGAGATTAAAACTAAGCGACAGTGAGTTAGTGTGAGATAGGATGTAAGAGTGAACAGTGAGACTGAGAAGTAGTGTGTGAGAGTGAGAATGTGAGTGGGCATGAGAGAAAGTGAAAGCAAGAGTGTTCTAGAGACGAAAAAGTGCTTGTGATGTGTGTCTGAGTGATGTGAGTGAGAGTGTGTGAAGTGCCTACTTTCTATTTTTGCTTGTGGGAGTTGAAGTAAATTATGTTGAGTGGCCCATCCATGACACAGTGGGCCATGTTTGACATATTGTTGGCTTCGTTGACCACATTCTGTCAATTCCTCGTGCAAGTGGCCCATACATGACATAGTATGAGCTTTATTGGAGACATTCTGGCTATCCCTCGCAAAATTATAGTATATTCGTGACATAGTGCTGAATTCTTGGCAGAGGTGTAGCTTTGCCTGGCATAATAGGATCCCATCCTTGACATCTTGACATATTGTTACTTTAGTTCATGACATTCTGGCTATCCCTGGCATAATAGTGATCGATTCATAACATATTATGGCAATTCTCATCAGCATTACAACTATCCTTGACATAATGGCAGCCACTCACTGACATATCCTGTGAATTATTGACAGTGTTCTTCCTATCTGTTATCCCTGGCATGAAAACATCCATACTTGGCATACTTTGGGCATTCTTGAAAACATGCTGTGTTGGGACGAGAATGTCTCCTGCATAGTAACACAGACATACAACTCAACCAAGTAACCCATCTGCAAGATATCCAATGCCCTTAAATTTTCTTTTGGCACAGTTCACATGACCATCATGCATGTATGCTGTGGTCTCAGCGATTGTGTAAGTTGTGGTCTCGGCGATCGTGTAAGCTGTGGTCTCGGCGATCTTGTAAGCTGTATGACTCAAAGCCTGGTCTGGGGACTGGAGAGGTGACCAAGCCTACCCTCGAGATGACACAAGACTACTGTCTGTGTCCGGGGAACATACATTAAGATGTGGTGGCAGCGTACCATGTGCTTTTGAATTGATAGTCATAAACAAGCTTTTTTTCCTGTTGAGTGAGAGTGTAGTACCTACTGGGCCCACTCGAGGAAAGAAAGTGACTAGACATACTCTGGCATCCAGTGTGAATGTGTGCTGTTACTGTGTGTATTTGGTGCTGTTAGTTGGGCTCAATATTAAATGAGAGTGTGTGCTTGACCAGAACAATGGGTTGATTTCTGATGATCCCTGGTACAACATAGCACACAATAGAGATTGTGGCATATTCTTCCCAGAGAAGGAAGTGTATTGTTGGCATTCCTGGGTTAGAGAGAACAGTCCAAGACAATGAAATGAGAGAGGATGGAGACAGGGTTGCTTTAGAAATATAGCAGTGACCATTTGTTGGAGTGCTTGCAAGTTATCCCTCTCAAAGCACTCCAATCAAGGCTGATTGTGGGCAGAGGGTGATGAGTCAGCAAATTATTTTCAGGTGTAAAGGGAATCTTTCAGGCAAGGCCCTACCATCAAAGTTGATCGTAGGCAAAGGGAGGAGAGGCAGCAGAATCTTTTCAGGTGTAAAGGAATCTACAGGCAGGGCCTGCCCTTTACTCTTCCCCAAGTACTATTCCTATTTAGCACTTGATTGTGCTGCTGTTGTGGGTGCTAAATTTAAAGACATCCCTCATCTCTACCTGCTGAGAAGAGCCTCACCAGAGACAGAGACTATGTCTGCTGCGATTAATTGAAATACACAAATGAGAATAAATGCCCCAACCCAGTTCCAGGCCTTTGTGGGCAGGACAGTAGGATCCACATCCCCTGCCTTAAGATGATTATAAAAGTGTGACCCAAACGTTGCAATTTTTCTCCAATTTCTTCATTGACCACAGTGAAGGAGTGGCGGTGGTTGGGGGGTGTACTCCGTAGAGTACTCAAAGAAATCCTGCGATCCAGGATTGGTGTATAGCCTGTCTCCCAGAGTTGAGGGGACATCGCCTGAAGCCAGAAATAAGAAATATTGCTTACCTTGGGACTGGTGGCCTATTGAGAGAGTGGAAAACACCTGTCAAGAAGGAGAAGCCCAGCCACTTGGCCAAGGAATGTTGGGGTAACCCAAACATTGCAAACTTCGTTGAGGAGTGTAATTGGAGCTGACCCAAGCTAGGAGTGGGCCTGCCAACTTTGCTGACCTAGTCACCCAACCTTGACCTATTGTAGGTATTCTTGACATAGTTCTCGATATCGATGGCATAACAGTGCTGAACATTCCTGCTATGTTTGGGCATCCACGGTATTTCATGTTAATAAATTGTCGTTAAATGCAAACATTTTCCATGAGTGACAATAAAACATGTGAGTGCTTGGTAAAAAAAAAGACAGTGCTGTTTTGAAACCAATATGTAGCCAGTAAACTGGTATTTTAGAGATGATTCATGCTGAATTCAGGAGTTTTATTGCTAATTTTGGTTGGTTGGTACAAGAGGGCACTTACTGTCTTAGTTGTTAGTTTATCACTTGTGAGGCACATTTCATCATCTTTATTGGAAAAACGTTCTATTCAGTTATCACTATCACGGTCTGAGGTCACAGAATGAACAATTGGTGTAAACTGTCTGGTCCAATAGCGGTTGGTGTATGATCCAGTAGAATTATCCAGTTGTTGTTGTGTAGATTTGTGATTGTGTAATTTGTATTAGTTTTGATTTCATATCCTGTCCCATTCAAGTACAAAGGTATTCATAACATCTGATTGAGAATCTATACTGAAGAGGTAGGGTGGACAATGGAAGAAAATATGTTATGTTCGTTTTTAAGAATATGGGCCACGTGACCTTGCATAACAAATGAAGTTACTTAATACATTATACCCATTGTTCCAATTAGTATGGTTATTGTGGCAGACCCTCCCCACCTCCTTTACTTTGCTAACATTGTTTCAAGGTTTTCATGGAGAGGGTGAGCCCAAATACCCTTGAAGAATGTCAGGCATGCCTGACATACCACAAAAATATTGGAATATTTAATTGTGAACCTTTTATATTTGTAGCCAATGTATTTGAAACTTGTGTTGTAAATTGCACCATTCGACCTTGTTCTTTTAAAATTGCCTGTTGGAAAGAACCCAGTTAATAACACGAAATAGGCTTGATAGTTTTTTAGGCAGGTATATATGTCCCATTTGTGAGAAGTTGGTCTGGTATATGCTGTCCACTAATTATAGTGGGCACCTTGCACCAGTCCAAACAACCCCTTATTGGAGATAGGTTAAAGACAACCTTATTGAAAGCTATCCTAGTGGTAGCTATGGAGAGCAGCCTTCAGGCTAAGTCTTGAAGGAATGTAAAGCAGCTTGTTTTACCAGTCTATAATCTCTTGAGTGACCAAATGAAAGAGCACCACACCAGGTATATATTCAAAATATATGTATTTATTGCTAAACACACCCCTCTAGTCTCTTTATGAGGCTAGAGTTCGAAGTACATAAGTTAGAAGTTATTTAAACACAGTAATAGCACAAATACACGTTTGGGCCCTAGGGGCGTACCAAACCATATACCAATAAAGTGGTATAAGAACCACGACTGAACTAGACACTAGGCCTAGAGCCTCTAGAAGTGCTTGGACCACAAGGAACCACCCAAGGTAGTGACACAGGGGACCCGTGCAGTGTAAATACACAACCGCGATACGCCGTTGACTTCTATGGAGAAAGTCGCGATCAGGAAATTAAAGAAAAGGGACACTTAAAGGAGGACTTGGAGCAAACCCTTTGAGAACTAGTACTTTGAAGAGTCTCTACCCACGGGAGCACCGGAGTACTCGTGTTACCTCACCCAGGGAAGCCGGGTGCATAGGTGCCTTTCGGGGTCGGGTTTCGTCGTCGATTTGAATGGCGATCTGCTGCAAAGTGCTGCTGGCGACCAAGTGGAAAGTGTCCGGGTGGATCCAAGAGTGGATCGGAGATCTGAAGAACCTGAAAGCAGAGGGGACAGAGTCTGGGTCACTAGCCAGTGACCAGGAAGGCGATGGACAGATGCCCACCGATGTCGAGTGCTTCAGGTGCATTGATGGTCGTCTTGACTCTTCAGCCACGAGGTCCAGGAGGCGTTGTCGGTGACCAGGAGCAGGATTCGGGCTGGGACACAATGTCTGTCGAGTGCTGAGGTGTCGGCGACCAGATTGGACCCAACAAGCCTTGGCAACGGCAAGTCTCGATGAAGATGTAGATTGTCGATGGTGCAGACCAGCAAGGTCTGGGGAACTCACCCAGAGAGGGTAAGTGAGGGCAGGCCTGGAGCAACCAGGATGCCCAAGAAGAAAAAGATTGGCCTTCGTTAAGGGCTACTAGCCAATGGGCTAGCGACCGCGAAGGAGCCTCAAGACATCGCACGTGGATCTGGCTCACAGGACACTCGTGGAGTGGAGGCCAGTGATCTTCGGTGCAGTTGGTGCTGGAGGCTAGGGATACTCGGAGCCCAAAGCACGACTTCGTGGGAGACCCAGAAGAGGATGCACTTGCAAATGTGCTCGGTGTCCAGGGGTCACGGTCTCACGTCACCCACGATAGCTACGGGCCTCAGCTTTGCTGGGGACTCACGGTAGCCTCGGGAAGTCTGAGAATCCACCTCTGGTGATGCGAAGACTTCGGCGTCCGACGGGAGCTTCAGAAATGCAGACCGGACAGATGCGTCTTTGGTGCCTGCCAAGCAGGGGAGTCACTCCTTGACCCCAAGGGAGATTCTTCTGTCCTCTAATCTTGAGTAGAGCGTCGAAGGTCCAGGATTCTGTTTCAGAGTTTCGTCCAGGGATAATCTAAAGTCCTAAGGACTGGGTTCCTATACTTATACCAAGTTTAGGGGTTGGACTACTCTGTGGCCCCACCTATGGGTGGGTTAGGGCAGAGGGGTGGCTACACCCCTTTCCCTTTGTCCAGTTCGCGCCAAAGCAGGGGCTGCAAGCCCCTGATCCGGTTTGAACTGGGGTATGCACAGGGACACCAAGTGTGCCCCCAGTGCAGGACTTCAAAGCACCCGAAAGTGCTCCCGCCCAGCCTCAATACACATTATCCTGTCTGGGGAGTTGGTCACACCTCCCTGGGACAGGAAACCTATTGTCCAGGCCTCCCCTGCCGGAGTTTCGTCCAGCAGCAGGAGGCCAGACTTGTGTCTGTGGCAGTAGCATCCATTTTGTGATGCCAGGCTTTAGAAAGAAGTTACCGGCCAGGCCAGGGTTAACATGTCTCTCCCTCTAGAAGGGTGGAATGCTACCCCCACCACCAGAATTGGCGGGGGGGTAGTATTCCAAGATGTTTGACACCAAACACGACATGTTTAGGTGCAGCCATTCCAAAGTTAGCATTTAACGCGAGGTTATAATGCGCTTAAGAGTATATGGTCAGGCTGCACTACAAACAGCATCAGAGAAGGGTCTCCGAACGCTGCAGAGGGGCCCTGCTCATGCAGGGGCACCCTCTCACATAGGAACCATGCACTCTGCCTTCAGGATTGATAAGGCCTGCCTTAGGAGTGACTTATAGGTTTATATGTGTGTATGTATTTAGTGATATAGGTAACCTATATCACAGTAAGGGGTGCATGCACCACCTTACCCAGGCTGCAGTAGCAGACCTGTGGTGTCAGTTTGGATGGCCTTCCAGGGGTGGCATAATACATGCTGCAGCCCCTGGTAGGCCTCTGAGGTACCTATGCCCTTGGTACATAGTATACCATATACTAGGGACTTATAAGGGCACTCCAGATTCCAATCAGAGATGTGCCTAAGGCACATGGAAACCTTTTTACAGAGAAAGCAGATAGACTGGGGCCCTGAATAGCAGGATCCCAGTCCAACTAAGTCATAAACCAGCAAAACACCATAACAAAAGTGGGGGCAACCATATAGTCAGATTCCACCTTCCTACATAACCCCCCCAAACGAAAGGAGATAAGGCTAACCTTGGCCAGTTGAGCCTTCATTGACTAAGTGGTCATATAAGGAAGCACCTGCACTAGCATGGTTGCCCCCTGTCTTATGGTCCACTAAGCAATCCCTCACCCTAAGGGTATGAGAGGGTCTCCACCATGGGGAATCACTACCTGTGGTGTGCTTAGGTAAAGTACAAGGCTGGTGAGGTGTCTGAGTAGGGAAGTGAGGCCCTAGGAATGTTGGCCTCAGCTTCCTCAGATCACTGGTCACCATGTATGCCTGTCTTTCCATGACTGAGTTGCACTTTGCTCTAAGGGTCAACCTTTGGCTGCCTACAGCTGGGGGTTGGGTCCCTTTGGATGGACTACTGGAGGGACATGGCAGGTTTGGAACCTTCAGGTCCCAGGTTTGCCCTTGCCTACCAGAGTCCTTCTGGGGGAGGTCCCTACATAAAGGCATGGGGGATCCCTCAGTGTGTAGAGGAGTTTTCACCTGGCTAGGGCTACTAGACTGGGTGCCCCTAATCTGCTGATGGGGGGTCCATTGACCTCCCTGACCTCTGCAGCCCTTGGCTGGCTGAGGCAGGGTAGAGAGGGGCAGGTTACCTGCTCCAGACTGGGTACCACCTTGGAAGGGTCCTCTGCCATCAGGGGTGTGGCCAGGCCAGGCCTGACTACCTCTGGGGCAGTTCCTTCACTAGGGGTAGGGTCAGTTCCCTGAGGAGGCTGACCCTTACCTACTGTCTGGAGGGAAGAAGACTTTTCTTCAACCCTTGTGCTCTCTTTTGGGGGAGAGTGGGCCATTCTTTCAGGCTCCATCTCTCCAAATTCTTGGGCTGGGGCTGTGGCCATTACAGCCCCACTAACCTTTACAGGGACGCCCAACATCCTAAGGTGGGTTTGGTGTTCAACTTCAGCCCAGGCTGAAATTTCCAGATCATTGCCCATCAGGCAATCTACAGGTAAGGTGGGGGACACTGCCACTCTCTTTGGGCCTGTGACCCCCTCCCAGCTGAGATTGACTATGGCCATGGGGTGATCTGTTCTGACACCATCAATGTTGGTCACCTGGTATTTAAACTCAGGTAAAAGCTGGTGAGGGGGACTAGTTTCCCTGCCACCATGGTGACACTAGCCCCTGTGTCCCTAAATGCCACAGCTTTCTGACCATTAATCATTGGCTCCAGTCTGTACCTGCCCATTGCTGTGGGACCCATGGTAAAGGTGGCAAATCCTACACCACCATCAGAGTCAGAGGAGTCTGTTGAGGGGTCCCTGTCTGAACCAGGGCCCACCTCTGTTCCTGTTGCAAAAGCACCTAACTTTTTGGGTGCACTACTCCCAACTGGAGGATTACTACTGGTAGTACCAGGAGGGGGGTAGTAGTTGCTGGGGGAACATTTTCTTTATTGCCAATCCTGGGGCAACTGGGATCAGATTTCCAGTGCCCAGGCTTTTTACAGACATGGCAATATGGTTTCTTTTCAGGAGAGGAAGGAGTTTGGGACCCACCCCCAGAAGAGGAATTTTGGGGCCCTGTAGGGGACTTATCCTTAGATTTATCCCCACCTTTCTCTTGGGACTTAGTAGAATCTTTCTTCTGGTCACCACCCTGATTTCTAGTTTTTACTCTGGTTCTGACCCATTTGTCTGCCTTCTTTCCCAATTCTTGGGGAGAGGTCAGATCAGAGTCCACCAGATACTGGTGCAAAAGCTGGTTTTGACAATTATTAAGGATCTGCTCCTCATAATCAAATTGTACAATCCTAAAAAGTCATGCACTTTGTTGCCATGTATCCAACCTTCCAGAGCCTTTGTAGCACAATCTACAAAATCAACCCAGTCTTGAGTCTGAGCTTTTGGGTGTCTCTGAACTTCAACCTATACTGTTCAGTGGTTAGGCCAAACCCATCTATCAGAGCACTCTTCAAGACTGTGTAATTGTCAGCATCCTCTTCTCTTACAGTGAGGAGCTTGTCTCTACCTTTGTCTGCAAAGGAGAGCCACAAGATTGCTGCCCACTGCCTCTGGGGGACCTTCTGAACTTTACAGGCCCTCTCCAGTGCAGTTATCCATTTGTGGATGTCATCCCCACTCTGGTAGGGAGGGACAATCTTGTTTAGGTTTCTATGGTCATAAGACCTTTCCCTATCTCTAGGGATATTGCTGCCACCATGGGACTCTAGTCCCAACTTTCTTTTCTCTCTAAAGAGATCTAGGGACTCCCTGTCTAAGGCTACTTGCTTCCTTCTGAGTTCAAGCTGAGCTTCCTCATATTGAATCAGCCTCTTTCTTCTCTCATGAGAGGATTCCCTCCTATGAGATGAGACAGAGCTCCCTATTGAGGTGCCAGAGTGGTTAGACTCCTGAGAAGGAGATCTAGACTTCCTGGGCACACTCATAATCCTTCCTGGGGGGACAAAGAGGGCATCATCCTGATCATCCTCTTCATCTTCCTCAGGAGGGATTGGGTTATCCAGGTCAGGGTGATTGTCACCCTCCTGGCCAGTTTCAGAGGGGAGGCATAGGGTATTTCTACCCCTGGCCCCATCCTCCTCTTCTGCCCCACCCTCTGCTCCTACCCCTTCAGTCCCCAAGGGCTTACTAAGGTCATAAGCTACCAACAGCTCCTTAAGGTGTTGGGTGGTGGGACTTTGGCCTGTCTTTATTTTTCTCAAGTTACATAATGCTCTCAATTCCAAGAATGGGAGAGTATCATACTTGGAGGGTGGAAGCTCAGTGGCTTCCTGCAAGGATTCTTTAGATCCTACCCTTAAAGACATTACTAGTGTGGTGTGGTGTATGCACTACCTACTCTAGTGTGGCCTACTAAACTCTCTTGAGTTGTAGACAGGGTTGTGCTATCCCTTAACACACAACTCTAAGTTCAGTAGAACTTACTGTATTCTAAGCTTAAATTATATGTACCTTAGGTACCTTTAGTGGTTTTCAGTTGATCAATTCAATTGAGATTATCTGGTAAAACAATAGCAAGCTGGAATCCCACACGCTGCACACCAATGTGAGAAGTTGGCCTGGTATATGCTGTCCACTAATTATAGTGGGCACCTTGCACCAGTCCAAACAACCCCTTATTGGAGATAGGTTAAAGACAACCTTATTGAAAGCTATCCTAGTGGTAGCTATGGAGAGCAGCCTTCAGGCTAAGTCTTGAAGGAATGTAAAGCAGCTTGTTTTACCAGTCTATAATCTCTTGAGTGACCAAATGAAAGAGCACCACACCAGGTATATATTCAAAATATATGTATTTATTGCTAAACACACCCCTCTAGTCTCTTTATGAGGCTAGAGTTCGAAGTACATAAGTTAGAAGTTATTTAAACACAGTAATAGCACAAATACACGTTTGGGCCCTAGGGGCGTACCAAACCATATACCAATAAAGTGGTATAAGAACCACGACTGAACTAGACACTAGGCCTAGAGCCTCTAGAAGTGCTTGGACCACAAGGAACCACCCAAGGTAGTGACACAGGGGACCCACGGGGGACGCGTGCAGTGTAAATACACAACCGCGATACGCCGTTGACTTCTATGGAGAAAGTCGCGATCAGGAAATTAAAGAAAAGGGACACTTAAAGGAGGACTTGGAGCAAACCCTTTGAGAACTAGTACTTTGAAGAGTCTCTACCCACGGGAGCACCGGAGTACTCGTGTTACCTCACCCAGGGAAGCCGGGTGCATAGGTGCCTTTCGGGGTCGGGTTTCGTCGTCGATTTGAATGGCGATCTGCTGCAAAGTGCTGCTGGCGACCAAGTGGAAAGTGTCCGGGTGGATCCAAGAGTGGATCGGAGATCTGAAGAACCTGAAAGCAGAGGGGACAGAGTCTGGGTCACTAGCCAGTGACCAGGAAGGCGATGGACAGATGCCCACCGATGTCGAGTGCTTCAGGTGCGTTGACGGTCGTCTTGACTCTTCAGCCACGAGGTCCAGGAGGCGTTGTCGGCAACCAGGAGCAGGATTCAGGCTGGTACACGATGTCTGTCGAGTGCTGAGGTGTCGGCGACCGGATTGGACCCAACAAGCCTTGGCAACGGCAAGTCTCGATGAAGATGTAGATCGTCGATGGTGCAGACCAGCAAGGTCTGGGGAACTCACCCAGCGAGGGTAAGTGAGGGCAGGCCTGGAGCAACCAGGATGCCCAAGAAGAAAAAGATTGGCCTTCGTTAAGGGCTACTAGCCAACGGGCTAGCGACCGCGAAGGAGCCTCGAGACGTCACACGTGGATCTGGCTCACAGGACACTCGTGGAGTGGAGGCCAGTGATCTTCAGTGCAGTTGGTGCTGGAGGCTAGGGCTACTCGGAGCCCAAAGCACGACTTCGTGGGAGACCCAGAAGAGGATGCACTTGCAAATGTGCTCGGTGTCCAGGGGTCACGGTCTCACGTCACCCACGATAGCTACGGGCCTCAGCTTTGCTGGGGACTCAGGGTAGCCTCGGGAAGTCTGAGAATCCACCTCTGGTGATGCGAAGACTTCGGCGTCCGACGGGAGCTTTGGAAATGCAGACCGGACAGATGCGTCTTTGGTGCCTGCCAAGCAGGGGAGTCACTCCTTGACCCCAAGGGAGATTCTTCTGTCCTCTAATCTTGAGTAGAGCGTCGAAGGTCCAGGATTCTGTTTCAGAGTTTCGTCCAGGGATAATCTAAAGTCCTAAGGACTGGGTTCCTATACTTATACCAAGTTTAGGGGTTGGACTACTCTGTGGCCCCACCTATGGGTGGGTCAGGGCAGAGGGGTGGCTACACCCCTTTCCCTTTGTCCAGTTTGCGCCAAAGCAGGGGCTGCAAGCCCCTGATCCGGTTTGAACTGGGGTATGAACAGGGACACCAAGTGTGCCCCCAGTGCAGGACTTCAAAGCACCCGAAAGTGCTCCCGCCCAGCCCCAATACACATTATCCTGTCTGGGGAGGTGGTCACACCTCCCTGGGACAGGAAACCTATTGTCCAGGCCTCCCCTGCCGGAGTTTCGTCCAGCAGCAGGAGGCCAGACTTGTGTCTGTGGCAGTAGCATCCATTTTGTGATGCCAGGCTTTAGAAAGAAGTTACCGGCCAGGCCAGGGTTAACATGTCTCTCCCTCTAGAAGGGTGGAATGCTACCCCCGCCGCCAGAATTGGCGGGGGGTAGTATTCCAAGATGTTTGACACCAAACACGACATGTTTAGGTGCAGCCATTCCAAAGTTAGCATTTAACGCGAGGTTATAATGCGCTTAAGAGTATATGGTCAGGCTGCACTACAAACAGCATCAGAGAAGGGTCTCCGAACGCTGCAGAGGGGCCCTGCTCATGCAGGGGCACCCTCTCACATAGGAACCATGCACTCTGCCTTCAGGATTGATAAGGCCTGCCTTAGGAGTGACTTATAGGTTTATATGTGTGTATGTATTTAGTGATATAGGTAACCTATATCACAGTAAGGGGTGCATGCACCACCTTACCCAGGCTGCAGTAGCAGACCTGTGGTGTCAGTTTGGATGGCCTTCCAGGGGTGGCATAATACATGCTGCAGCCCCTGGTAGGCCTCTGAGGTACCTATGCCCTTGGTACATAGTATACCATATACTAGGGACTTATAAGGGCACTCCAGATTCCAATCAGAGATGTGCCTAAGGCACATGGAAACCTTTTACAGAGAAAGCAGATAGACTGGGGCCCTGAATAGCAGGATCCCAGTCCAACTAAGTCATAAACCAGCAAAACACCATAAAAAAAGTGGGGGCAACCATATAGTCAGATTCCACCTTCCTACACCATTGCTGCAGGATATCAAACTCCCTTTTGGGGGAGGAATGGACCTAATTGCTTGGTGTTTGACCGTACATTGACAGACTTAGAGTCACCAAATACCGTTTAATAGCAGTGCTAACTTTGCAATGCCTGCATTTCAAAATCCTCCACGATAACATAAATAAAGCTTTTATGGGAATGTTGCAGGTTTGGAGCAGGTGTAAACAGTGTGCAGTAGACATCTCGGTTCAGCGGTGCTATTTGTTTAGGTCCCAGGTGCACACTGATTTCCCCTCTCATTCCTCTGCTCTTGTTATTGCAAGGTTCAGTGTAGGCTTCCTTACCAGACTGTTTTGTTGGAGTATGTCTAGGATTCTTGTAGAGAACTTTGTATGCAGCGTTTTATACAGCGCTTCTGTCATTTGTAAGTGCTGTGACTAACAAACACATGTTAGTATTTCTCAGTGAACCGACCTCGGAAGGATGGAAGGCTCCGTCAGCCTTGGCAGGTACAGGGTCACGCATTTCTCAACAGCGAGTACTTTACTCACTTGGTCTTGTTTCTGGCTTTGTTATTGCTATCAGGTATTTGTACAGGTCATCGGTGAAAATTGGAAAACCTCCGACGACAAATGGAACGCTTAACTCTTTTCTAAACAATTATATTTATTAATGGCACATAATTTTATTGATTTAGGGCCAGATGTATGACCGTTTTTTGCGGTCGCAAAGAGGTTTTAGGCCCGTTTCGACCGCAAAAAACGTGTGGCCAATGTACCAACTCTATTTTCCGAGTCGCTAATCAATCAGCGACTCACAAAATAGGGTTAGCGACTCGCTATTAGGATGGGGCGTGCCAAGAGCGTCCCTTCCTAATAGCGAGTCCAGAACCCATGTATGAATGTTTTAGGACCGCAAATGCGGTCGCAAAACTCTCGCAGTTTACCACCCTTCTCGTAAGGGTGGTAAGGCACTCGCAAACGGGAAGGGGTCCCCACCCCTTCCCCTTTGGGAATGCATGCGCCAATATTTTTTAAGAGCAGGCAGTGGTCCCAGGGACCACTGCCTGCCCTTAAAAAATGAAACTGAAAAGTTTCATTTTTATTTTTTAAATGCAAAAGGAAAACGGGCTGCATTAAAAAAAAAAAAAAAAAAAATGCTTTTTTGACAAAGCAGTCCCAGACATGGTGGTCTGCTGACCCCAGCAGGGCACCATCCATGGGGGTGCTAGGCATTCCCAATGGGGTCGCAAATTGCGACAGCCTCATTAATATTCATGAGGCATGCAATTTGCGACCCCATCGGGAATCGCAAACAGTGCCTCCGACACTGTTGTACATAGCATTCTGCGACTCGCAAATGGCGACTCTCAATTTGTCACAATGCGAGTCGCAAAATGCTATGGTCGTACATCAGGCCCCTAATCTCCTACTCTGCCTGACTCAGAGTCTGGGATGCATTTAAGCAAAATCGAACGGATACAATGGATTAAATCGTTTTTTGTTCTTTATCCCAGTTCATGCGTTCGCCCAGTTTATGCATTTCGATGATTTCACCGGAAGCGCGCTCGCTGTGCTCAAGCTGAACATTTACCTTGGGTGGATTCTGCAGCTCGATTTCTCCCATAGAAGGTTTTTCTGTAAATAGTGCAATTTGCTAAAGATGTGGGAAAAGCTAACCGGCGCATGGATGTGTGAGCAATACTTAAATGAAGATGCAAGAACATTACTCATTACCTCGCTGAGTCAAAAGTCCGAGCACTGGCAGCCCCGTCCTTTGAACTGCATAAGTTACTCACGACTGCAACGGCTTTCGTTATACTGTGGGAATACATTCCCAGGTGCATCTGACGCATAATGCAGTTCGTCTTTTCAAAGCTGGCAGTAACATTGCACCAAGATATTCTTTGCTATTAAGAGCTGTGAGCAGCATACCGTTAACCATGCCATGTTTAGTTCCCGCTTGGCTGTGTAGGTGTATGTAGTACTTGTTATTACCAGTTCTATACATTTAGTGAGGCTGGGCTTTACCCATAGGAATATTGCTCTCTCACCTGCTGCTATTATTGTCTATTTGGTGTATCTTCCCGCCTTCCAGGAAGTGCTTCTATTAGAATGCATAAGGGGCAACTTTAAATCTGAAAAGTACTCTGTCATCAAGCTGTCACGCTCTTCTTATGTCCTATATGCATTCTATGAAGAAAGCAGCAGCCGCCCATCCTTAAGGGCAGAGGGGCACCCCCGCATCTTTTTCTTCATTGTGAAGAGTGTCTGCCAGGCTGAGCTGAGCAAAGGTCAGCTTGATGGACACTCTTCTTGTTCAGGTCAGGCAGCCAGGCACAATACATTCACTTAATGTGCTGGCGCCCGGCTGACTGAGCTGACCGTTGCCGGGCGGAAGATGTCACAACACGGTGGGCGTGACTTCCTCAGCCTGGCAAAGCTCCTTAAGGACCTCACCCTCCTGACTATGGCAAGCGTCACTGATATCCTCATACCTGGGCACATCAGTTTTAAGACCCGAAGTGCCCAGGGCCGAGTGTCTATGAATGACATCTCACTACAGAGTGTGGTGGGGTCAGCAGTCTCACTGACTCCATCCCACTCTGTGACGAGTGAGGCACTGCTGCCTCCTCTTAGGTCAGCCAATGAGAGGAGGCGGCAGTACCAACCCTTCTGAAACTACCAAGGCTTACCTCCCTGAGATGCTGCAGCAGGTAAGTTTTGTTTTAAAATGTTTGGTGCGTGGGTGTGTGCTTGTATAAATGTATAAGTATTTATGAGCGCTTGCTGTGAACGGGTGTGTGTGTATCTGTGCGTGTGAATACATGGATGTGCCTGTGCAGACCACCCGCCCCCCCCTCTAATTACTGCCCCCTGCTGACTGATATAATCCTTTTTTGCAACTTTGTTGCCAGCATTTGCCAAACCAATAAATAGATAAACAACAATTGTGCATGCAATAGGTTTACACATAATTTGTAAAGGCACGTGCACATTAAAGCAAAACCTATTGGTTTTTCCAGTTCTTGGTAATATGTTTGCAATTATTGGTTGTTCCACGACCAAACGAGGTATAATGTATTGCGTACTACTGACCTGCGATTAGTATCTCGTGAAGTAAACCTACTTTTCTGGTTTGTGAGGAACAACGGCTAATTACCTCAGCTCAAAGGAACGACTCTCATTTACTAAATTCCCTGTGGGCTCATGTGAAGGATGTTGAGTGGTTTAACCTCAAGTTCAACTTCAGAATAAAGTGCTGAAACCCCAGGGTACGTTGCACATACCTTACTCGCCCATGGACACCTGGCCATCTTTTTATTTTTGAGTTTTCGGGGAGTTCTTTTCGTGGAAAGATTGAAAGAAACTTCCATAGTCCCCAGTATGCATTACTGTTAATGCATCATGTAGGTTCAGACACAATGTGATGGCAAAATGATGAATATTAGTCATGTTTCATGCAGACAAGTAGATAGAAATGTGAGACCACGCCATAGGAACTGTCAAAACATAAATAGATCATTAGTTCAGAAGAACTGCAAGACTTTTCAGAGAGATAGAAATGTGCCAATACTTTGATTTGATGATTTATTTGGAAAACCTGTTAGTGAAGGTGTTATTCCCACAGTCGCCTCTGGGTGAGGTCTTTTGCTGTTACTGCGGTTTATAGCCCAACTGTTGCCTTAAAATTGCAGCTACACCCACATGCCCACGCCTACCTGTTTGCCGAAAGTCTGTGCTTAGTCTTTCACCTTGAAATTGCTACTTTTGCCTTTTGAGAACGCTCGGTTGAACTTTAGGAAACCCATTACATATTGTTATATATTAGTAGGTATACTTGTATAATACTTTATTTTATAGCATGAAGTACTCAAATAATTTGGAATTGAGGTTGCTGACTTCAATAGGAGAGGAAGTGTAGTTACATTTTCACGGGAACAGACATGAATATAAGCTAATTATAAGGTAATTCAGTGTTGAATTTTGGGTAGATATCTCAGTGGGGTTATTGCCTACTGCAGTAATCTCTGTGTAGAGTGAATGCCATGGGTTAAGTATCCTGCTGGCTCAGCTTGCCATACCATTGAGGTTATCATAAGAGTCTATTCGTGCTGTGTAACAATTAACAATTACCAATTCTCAAATATTTTGGCAAAGCTAAATAAAATTAAGGTGCACGAAAACAGAAATCCACAAACATAAAATTCTAACCCTGATGTGCAGAATGAGTACTGCCTTAATTTTGCATTCGTAAAGTTTACTTTCGAATGTGAAAATTCCTACAGGATGGCAATTTTATCACATTTGAAGGTGCTGTGTTAGGGGAAGAATGTGGGTGTTTCTGGAGCTAGTGGGAGGGGATATCCTGGCAAAATAGAGTTAATCCACAAGCTTGCAAGTTTGTTGATATTCATATCCAATTATGAGGTTGCTTCTAAAAGTAGATACATATAAAAAATTATTCCTGCCATGTCTTCGTGTAAGCAGGTTTCAAGGGTAGGATTGGAGAGTGAACTCCACCATACAGAATGAGAATGTAGCAGAAGATGTGCTCTGTGAGAAATTGGGTTATTGCTTACAGGGGTGTGAGCCCTGGTCAAGTAGCAACCACAGTCCTTGTCAGGGGAAGGGACAACCACCTTTTAGCTTGCCACAGAGCATTCCCGCTTATCTTAGAGGCAATATGTAAAGTATTTTTGCAACACTTCAAACAGTAAAACAGTGAAAACACCACATAAAAAGGAATTGACAGATGGCGGCTCGGCACTCAAAAATGAGTAAATGAGTAAAGTACATATCAGGTCAACATAAGCCTTTTGTATCTCATTCGTAATTACAATATTCACAATGCATTGGCAAGCTGTAAAAAATCAATATATATGTCGGTATTTTCTTTCTTCAGTTCTTTATTAGTTTTCTTCTTATAAAAGATACATCAATGTGTGAAAGATAAAACCCAGTAGCCGACGCGTTTCGTCCACATAGGACAACAACACATAAACCAATATTTAATATGTGTACAAACAAACAAAACAAATTTTAAAAAAATCAAATCAAGAGAAAGTTGCAATATTGGAGCAAAACTCCAGTTAATCCCACATCTTTCGCTTACACATATCGATTAAAGTGCATATAGTAAATAATGATCTAATGGTACTCTTGTACATACCAGCATAATTTCTACACAACTTGTCTTTCACACATTGATGTATCTTTTGTAAGAAGAAAACTAATAAAGAACAACTGAAGAAAATTTTTTTTTTGGAAGTGTCTTCCATATTTTGAAGTAGAGAGGACTTGTGCTTCTAGGTTCGCTGCACCATTGATAATATTTATACTTTACCCCTTACTTTTGTTGACAAGTGCGACTCTCCATTGCCTCAACCTCTTTGCTATTTCTTGTAACCACACAAAAAGGTCCCAAATCAGGTTAGAAAAATGCAGCGGAAGTTAATAAATAAAACATTTAGATACCTGAAGGTGAAAGATAGAAAAGTTACAGAATATTTTGTTTTTTAAGCCACGCCTTTGACCACACCCTCATGCTCACTCACCCTGCCCACATTGCTTGAAGCATCACAGTTCCCATACTTTTGTTAATACACTTCGACCACTGGATTGGTTGAGGGGCTTTAAACAGCGCAATGCTAAAAGGGTGTCCTGGCGCTGGGTAGAAACAGTAAAAGAGGAAGGGGGAAATAAATTATAGACCGCCCCCTATCGGAAACAAATGGGTTTTTAGCCTTTTCAGAACACAGCAAAGCTACCTTCCTTGCATGAGCAAAAAGGAAGTCATTCCATAATGTAAAGGGTGATTGTCATTTATAAAGCCTTCCATTGATTCAGTTGAATAATAAGTAAACACTACTTCACTAATGACTCACCATTCTGGAGTATCACATTTTCTTTCTCTTTCTGCGTATTTGATGAGTGACATTATTCTCCAGGGTGTGAGCTCCATGTGATTGGCAGTTTCATTTAAACTTTATTTTTTGTATCCTGAGTACATTTTACCATGTTCCAGGGGCTTTTTTTAATCATGTTTTCACTGTAAATGTTGGCTATAAAATGAGGCTGAAGAAGAAGTAACAATGATGTTTTGCATTCGATCTCTAGGTTATCAATGCCCTGTTTGACCTTTCCACTAGAAATTCAAGGTTTTTAATAGATTCTGTAAAGTGCAGAGCAAGAGAAGGTGGTAATTATTGACGTTTCCCCAACCGGACCAGTACACTGTGTTATCCATTATACAAATTTACAAACCCTTACACTGTGGTTGCTATATTGATGACAGCATTCATTGCCTGGGAAGAGCTGCTAGTGAGGGACATCTCTAATGAAAACCGAGAAACAAAGACACAGATTGTGATATTCAGGAACGCTGTGGTCTGAAGATTCCTGAGACACCTCTAGGTAAATGGGAAAACTTATGATGGATTATGATGTTCAAACAACCAATGAGCAGAACAGGGGATTTAATCAGGTGACAATTTGCAGTTAAGAGACCTTCAAGTAACCTTCATCCAACTCCCAGATCAGAAATAGTGATCACATGGAATATAAAGAGGACAATTGAATTAATCACGTTGCTTACCAAGGACCAGTGGGACTCTCCTTTCGGTTTCCAGCCTCTCACCAATAAGGACCACCATGCTACCTCAGTTTGGACCCAGCTATCGATCAATCAATAGTGTACAGTGCAGCAAATCCCCGTGAGGTACTCAAGGTGCTGGAGCTGTTTGATGCTGAGTGGAGGTGATTAATGAATGCTATATGCAAATCGCTCTTGACCCTTCTCTAATGGGAACAGTCCATCCTGAACTGCCAAGCCAGGTCCTCCTTGAACCAGAATGCAAGCAACCCGTTTTGCTCTAGTTGGGGCTTATCAGCCAGGTACATCTTGATACCGCTGATCCAATATGCATAGGACCCACGTCTGGGTGACACACTGAAGTATGCAAAAAGTTCAAGGCATGTAATGTCCTATAAGTTTTGGTCTTCCACAAAGTATGTCTCCCAACAGGCCCGCCAATGGTGTTTACCCCTGCTCTAGCTCCTTAACTCACTGGCATCCTCACTGTAGTATTGGCACCATCACCCACAGATACTGGCATACAGACTTGCAACTGCACTCAAAGTGGCACACACGAGCCAGATTTTTGGCTTGGAGAGTGCAATATGACAATTCTGGCATGGACTAGTAGGTGCAGGCCTTACGAGTGGAAGACAATGGCATGGAACAGTGAGAATCAATCATTCAGCCAGGATAATGCTGAAATTAGACAAAAAGTCTGGCACTGAGAAATACAGATACAGGATGGGATATGGAGAAAACAGAACAGAAAATGCACATGTTAGTATCTGCAGATAGGACACTGTCGGCAATGACACTGGACACAGCGACATGGTCATAGCTTCCTGGGATTTGCAGACATGCAGAGCCAGTGAGGAGGAGGACGAGGAGGAGTGTGTATTGTAGCCTGTTCCTTGGGAGTGGCCTCCTGCAACACAATGACTGGCATCACTTGGTATCGCCTGGGTGGCCCTCGTGGTCACACTGGTGGCACACTCTCGATCTCAATGGGAAAGTCGTTAGAATGCACTCTAGAAAATGCTGTACTGGAGGACTTTCAGGGGCCAGTGGTGAGAGAGAAGGTTCAAACAAAGAGTCCTGTGGTGGGATATGCTGTGAATTGTTAAGATGGAGTGATTCCTCTGACATCAGGTGCACTCTAGTTACTGGGCAGCAGAGCATTTACCAAGGGGAGAATAAGACAGTGCTGTTCTGAGTTGACAGATCCTCAACTCAGGGCAGCACTGAAGTCCCCTATTGCTGAGGACCCCTCAAATAGTGACTCGGTTCTGGTGGTTTGAGTTGAGGTTTCTCACAGATAGCTATTGCAACAGACATGGCAGAGGAGTAGGCCTTATATGACTTTTCCATGGGAAGGTGCTATTGGGTTATAGAGCTTGTGCATGAGGAAGAGGGGAGAACATTGTATAGCCGTGGTTTAAATTGAGGGACCCTGCCACCAAGAGTGGAGCAGAGAGAGGCTTTCTGATGCAATGGAGACTGGCATCAACGGGAAAGAGAGATGGCAATTCCCCAAAAAGGCAGGGGGGAGGGGGCCAAATTGCAATTAGGATCAGTGTAGTGGAGCCTTGAGAGAGTCACTGGCTTTTGTCTCCTTGTGAGCACTCACTCTGACCCGAGCTCATCCAAGAACCTCACTTGACCGTACCCACAGCCTGCTCCATTGACACCCAGTACAAAGATGTTGCGCCTGTTGGGAGGACCATTAATAAGACATTAATGACCCCTTCTCTGAGCTGCTCCCTTTTGCTTTGGCACCTCAAAGGTGGTACAACAAACATCACAGAATGCAACGGCAGAAAATGTACTTCAATAAAGGATAATTTTCAAACACCTATCTCTTCCTCAATCATGCCGCGAACGAGATGATGGACCAAGAGGAAAGATGTCCACAACACTCATCTCTCTCTCTCTCTCTCTCTCTCTCTCTCTCTCTCTCTCTCTCTGAGAGGAAATGGTGATGTTAAGGTTTTGAGAAAAGTTCTTAGGAGAGATAAAAGAAGAAATCAACTTGGTTACGTTGGACCTAAAATACGATTTCAAGGAGATATGCAAAGTCTCTGACTTTAGGGAGAGGTTGAGTTCCCTGAAAACAAACAATGAATGTGCAAACAAAATATTAACTCCGGGCTCTCATACTGCTACAAGCAGAGCAGAGCAGAACATCATCTATCAAGATAAGCATGACGACTTTTGAAGAAGGTCTAAGAGAAAAAACATGCAAATCTGAAGAGTGACTGAAGGGGCTGAATGTGACAGCCTGAAAATAATTGCTTTATGATTTGCTGGGGGTCATTCTCTAAAGAACAGACAATAACCCATAAAAATAGACAGTTACAGTTGACCAATGCCTAAACCTCCATTTAATAATGTGCAAATATGTGCTTTCCAAGGAAGGATGTCTGTACTTGGTGTTTATGGACCTGAGTGCAGCATTCGATAACATTATAAGGTCAAGGCTGTGGAATATGCTAGCAAGTAAGGGCGTTAACCAATGAATCGGCCACTAGATGCCTTTTCAAAATTCATGTCTCACCTGGGTCTTATAACAAATGAATCCAAATCACATTCTATGGTTTCTAGACGACCCTAGAGTAGGCTGTCTTGTTTTCAAGTCAACTGAAACATAATTAAGTGTATGACAGCATTTACATACTTGAGGATCCTGTTTGACAATAAGATCTCCAGGAGGCATCTGAGGAGTCTGAGAGCTACCTAACACAAACAAGCCACAGCATCCCTGTTTAGATTTGCAGCTAGGTTAGGGTTGATGACCCAAAAAGCTGCTACTATAATATATAAAACCAGATCCGCCTCGATTGTCACCTACGGTGCAGGGGTGTGGGGATGCACTGATCACTCCCAATTGAAAACCTATGAAGATACATTTCTGTGCAGACTACTGTCTCTCCCCAACTCTGTTCCATCCATATTAGGACATGAAGAACTACGCCTCCAATACATGGGAGACACACTGAGGTGGGCACCTACTCTGTTATGGTTATCGCTGTGGTCCAGGACAGAAGCTGCTTTGACACAATTGTTGACTGCCTTAAACTGGTCAAGACTCATAACATTAATTGGTTAACCCATATTAGAGAAGATCTTTATCAAATTGGCAGAATGGAACTGTTTGATAATCCTTTAATAAATAACCGCACAGACAAAGCCATAGTAAAAAGTGAATTACAAAACTGATTGTAGGAAAGAGGTGGGAGGTTGAAATCAAGAAGAAGTCTGTCCAGTTATATTTTCCACTAAGTACCACTCCAGCTATCGAGCCATATTAGCTTAAAACACCACATAACCAAATGTTTTACCTTATCAGATTTAGGCTGGGAATGGTCCATCTCTTGGGTGCATACCCTTCAAAGGTATACAGTAGTAAAAATCTTCTCCCATGTCCATGTAACTGAACAGCAATACAGTCACAACGTCTCTTGTATTTTTTCTGCGAGCTATACAGAAATCAGCGAATCCGTATACTGAGACCACTACTGCAAAGTTTAAACATACGGAAATGCAAAGAGGCATTAGAGCACTTGCAGCTGTTGCAGACCAATGTTATATGCTATACTGTCTATAGATTTCTTGCCTCTGTAGCTAAATGCAGGAGAATTGTCGGGAAATGATTGTATTTATAGGCACAAATACCCGAAGTATGTCTCACTTTCTGCTACTGCTTACATAATATCTATATAGCATTAAATGCCATGTGATATGCGCTGTACTAGGGGAAGGATACCACCTGTATTGTTTGTTTTAATGCACTGAGACACTTTAACTATCTTTTATAGACATCTGCCGGATGTGTTTTTATACAAAGGTGACTGCTTTTATATCTATTTTATCTATGTTTATTGTTTTTTTTGCCTGTATTTTATATGTGTGCTTTTATGGTTTGATTTAAACCGAATAAAGCTTTGGTAATGATGATGATGATGATGAGGTTGACTCCGCTAAACACACCCCCATACAACATTTTGGCACAGCTTCACTTTTTTAAAAGCATTATGGACAAATGTGACAGGGTGGGAAGATCTCTTCCAATGGGATGAAAACTGCAATATTATCAAGACATATCACTTATCAGCCTCCTAAAATGAAACGTTTTCAAGCTAGTCACTGACTTTCTCTGAGGGAGAAACATGGGTTATAGGCATGTCTCATTTTCAAGTTTCAAACAAAGCCAATTTCTTCTAAGTATTTTGAAGAAGCTTGCAACATCCTTGGCACTGGAAGGGAAGCACACAACGATGTTAATAATGACACTGTTGGGTTGCTGCCATAAACAAGACAGCTTTTGCAATAAGGTTCCAGGAGGAAAAACATAATGAGGAGACCTATAGGTACTGCTAAAAATGGGAAACTATTAAAGTGGAAGATCTCAAGACACCAACAGTTACTATGAATGGAGAGGGCCAAAGCAGGCTCTAGGGTGGTGCGACCGCATCGGGCGCTGAATTCAGGTGGGGGCGTCGTGTTTGAAGTATATTATGGTTTTAAAAGCATCTGCTGCTGGTTTTCTGGCTTCCAGCAATTTTCAGGCAACAATAAATTGTCAAGATAACTCCGGTGATTAGTGCTCTTCCTAGAGAGAGATCAGAGGTTTGCCTATTGGCAGCTGCGGCCGCTGCAGGTAAGAGCGGTGGGGCCAGGTGAGGGGGGATTTCGAGAGACGACCATGAGGGAAAATTAATTATTTATTTAATTTTCCCTCGGGG
Organism: Calotriton arnoldi; assembly: GCA_963921515.1. Taxonomy (NCBI): domain Eukaryota; kingdom Metazoa; phylum Chordata; class Amphibia; order Caudata; family Salamandridae; genus Calotriton; species Calotriton arnoldi. The sequence continues at coordinate 852,494 of CAWUFW010004202.1, forward strand.
TCCACTCTCGAAATCCCCCCTCACCTGGCCCCACCGCCCCAGCGCTCTTACCTGCAGCGGCTGCCTAGTGGAAGTTTTGACTCATGGTAAGGTAGCTCAGAGGGTTAATATGCCTGCTGCAAAGAACGTGTACCATTAAGATCACAATTTGCATTTAATGTAAATAGGTCAGTGGGTTGCTGCTTTTGCCTGAGGGATCCTTTGTTACTTGCAGTTTATATGTTCTAATCCTAACATAGAACAGTGAGCAATTAACTGCAAAGTATAGGTTAGAGCGTTATGATTTTTCCCCAGTCTTTCGTTAGCATAATGTTGGAAAAAGGGTTCATTTTGATAGAAAGAAATTCTGATTATTAAAGAGAACCCCCAACCATGGTGTTATGTCTTAAATTCTTAGTTTGTGCTTCTCCAGACCAAGCATTCTTATACTATCCTGCCCACCAGTATGGATGACATATGACTCCTACACCCTGTAGTTCTCTGTCTTATGTAACATTTCCTATACACTGATTTACACACCTATTATTGATTGCCCCTGTGTAGTGTGTGTGATGTAAAGTGCTCTGACACCCTATACTGGTATGAGTGGCGGTGGCGCTATAAAACTAATTAAATGCATCTGAGAGAGAGAGTGGTTATGGAGGCTTGAGGGGCACTGTTAGAGGGTGGTAGTGAGGGGTTTCTTGGGGGAGATGGTCATTGGGGGGACCCCAACAAACATTATTGCACTGTGCGCCACCAGCCATTATTAACAAAGAAGTTGTTAATAATGGCTTGCGATCGGTTGAGAACTAGAAAGCTGCCCTGACCAAGATGGAAAACTCTTCGGGAATTGAGAGAGTACTGGGTCGTCAACCACAGCTCTTAATATGTTTGTACTGCCACTTCCTCTTAGGGAGCTGGGTGGAATTTCAGTTTCTTCTCTGCAATGGGAAAGGCAGAGGTTTCATGTGTGATTTTAATTTTATGGATACATTTATTTTACTGTTGGAGAAGGAGGGGCAATCAGGAGGATAATTGTTGTTATTCTGGAGTTCCGTGCATTTATAAGGTAGGAGTTTGGATTGGGCACAGAGGAAGACAATGGGACAGGCCCATAGAGCTTGGTGGAACCAGGATGCAAAAGCCATGTGCCATGTTCATTGTCACTTCATATATGTCCCAATTGGAAACAAAAATCAGTCCTGACAAAAATATGCAAACCAATCCCACACTACAGGAGGCCACGAGTAGAATGGTGGACTGGGAATTTGGTTGGGAAAGGTGGCCTAGCGGATCTGAAAGCAGCTTTCTAGCCTACAACCCACTGGGAGAATATGAGAGCAGCACAATGGTCACTAATACCCTGACTACATATAATGCAAAAGGCATAAGTAGTCTAGTGTAGGAAGCTGGGTTTCTGTTGCAGTAACCCCCCCACTTTTTGCCAGACTACTGATGCACTTTGACTTGATGTGCCCTTGGTCCCTGCCAATCAGGTTCCCAGGGCATGTGTTCTTTCCCAAAAACTGTACCTTGTACCCCCAATTGGCATCTCTCCGGCCACATGTCAGTCCCTTGTAAAAGGTACCATGGGTACCAAGGTAACTGTAGGCAGGGAAGGCCTCTAAGGGCTGCAGCACTTATTGTGCCACCCTTAGAGGCCTTGTACCTTTACACACACACCCACTGCCATTGCAGGCTGCGTGTTTTGGTGCAGAACAAAGTGAAGAGCCGACTTGGCACACATCCCTGTGTGCCATGCCTACAACCCACTGCCCTGGCATAGGTCAACCACCCTTTTAGCTGGGTGCACTATACCAGTGGTGAGGGTACAGGTGCATGAGCCCTGTACCCCTACAGTGTCTAAGCCAATTCTTAGACATTGTAAGTGCAGTAATGCCATTAAGAGTATATGGTGCTGGGAGTTTGTCATTACGAACTCCACAGCACCATAATGGCTTTACTGAAAACTGGGAAGTTTGTTATCAAACTTCTCAGCACATTAAACCCATACTGATGTCAGTGTGGGATTTAATGAAAAATGCACTCAGAGGGCATCTCAGAGATGCCCCCTGAAAAACGACCAGCCTCTGGTGGGTTCCTTGACTGGTACACACCAGCCTACCACCACGAGACATGTTTCTGGACCCCTGGGGTGGGAGTTTTTGCTCCTTGAGTCCAGGAAGAGCCATCCCCCAGGCCAGGAAGAGCCATCTGTGGCAGGGGAGCATCCAAGGCCTTGCAGCCTTTGTAATGCGACCTCAGCCTCTCCTGCTATCAGGAGCAGGCCCCCTTCCTGTCTCCCCTCCTTTTCGGCAGGAAGACAGGCGGGAAAAATTAGCCAGCCCAGAAGGTGTGCCTACCTCTGCCAACCCCACCCCTCAGGTGGGGGAGGCAAGGTGAAGCTCACTCTTCAGTGCCCACCATCTTGCAGATGGCAGGCACTCCCCAATCAGAAATAGGGATTGTGCTCACTCCCCCACGTGGGGTGGACACACCAAGGGTGTAGTCACCCTAAGGTCAGTAGCACATTGGCCACTGACCTCAAGACCTCTAAAACGCCCCCTAAATACAGTATTTAGGGGACAGCCCTGAACCAAGAACTCAGACAAGAAACCACAAGAAGAAAAGAAGAAGAAGGACCGAACAGCCGTGCTGAAGCTAAGAAGAGAAGGACGCCCACTGACTTGGCCCCAGCCCTACTGGCCTGTCCCCACCTCGAACCTGCAGAAGCGAAACTCCGGTGTGTCCTGCAGCCAGCAACCTCAAGAACCCCGAGGACCTGCCCTGCCTTCAAAAGAAAAGACTTTGTCTCCCGTGAACACCGGATTTGTTCACCCACAGACTCCAGCTCCGGCAAAGTCCGCGAGTCTGCACCACTTTGCCCCCGACGCCCACGGCCCAAGTTCGAGTGGCCCAAAACCACAAGGAGGTCTCCCTGGTGATCCTGACCCAAGATCCGATGACCCCTGACCTGCCTCAAGCCTCCAGCCGACGCCTGCAGTCTGAAACCGGAAGGTCCCCACAACCTCGACCAGGAGCTGGTAAGAAGATCCGACCCTAAAAGACACCCATGCACCCGATGCCCCACGGCCTTGGGTGGACCAACCGACGGTGTCTAACCAACTTACCTCTCCAAGTGGTGGGCGCACCCAGAAGACCTTCGTCCCCGAGCCTGAAGTGTGTTTGCAAACTGGAGACTCCCTATTGAAAGTAACAGGGCACCCGACGACAAACCAGCACCCTGCACCCGGCCGCCCTAGTGCTGCTGAGGGTGCACCTTTTGTGCTATCTTGAACCCCCATTTGCCCTGAGCTTAAGTCCAGGAGCTTTGCTCCCACAACCTTGTGGCCTGCTCGTAAGCAGCCACCAACCAGAGGCCCCCTATCCCCAACTGGATAACATTTGGCCTCAGCACTCTTCACCCGGCCGTCCTAGTGCCGCTGAGGGTGTAACAGGAGTGCATCCTTGACCCTGGGGGACCCCTGAGTCTAGCCCCAGAATACCAACTGCCACAACCGAATACTTACCTTTGAACCAATAACCCTATTTTATTCAATAGGATAACATTGACTGTTTTTCTGTGAAAAGTTTTTAAGTGTTGAGTTGGAAAATCTATAAAAGTTTCTAAAACTGTAACAAAATAACCAAAACGCTTTAACTTACCTGTTTACAGGAAATGTCCCAGTGAAGTATCCAGGTATACTGCACTGTGTAAGAAAAGTAATCTGTAAAGTAATCTACTTGACATTCTACTGAAAAGCCAATACCAAGTATATGTACAATATTTCAAAGTCTTGAATTACTAGCAGTTCTACTGTAATCAAACCAAAAGTATATATAGAACTGCAATTCAAACTGTTTACAAACTGTATTATTACTGCAAAGTACTTATCACTTACCTGTGCCAGGCTTGCTTGGTTCTAGGAAATAAAATAATTAAAAGAATATTTTTATACAAAACCAATTGGTCTGAAGTTCAGTCTTTGAGTGTGTGATATCATTTGCTGATTGAGTGTGTACAACAAATGTTTAACACTACCCTCTGATAAAGCCTTACTGCTCGCCCACCCTACCACAAATATTGAGTAAGGTGCTATCTACTTTTAACTTTGCCTACCTTTGGGGTACCACTGGACTCTGTGCACACTATACCTCACTTTGGTATAGTATATACAGAGCCAGCCTCCTACATCTAGCAAACAAAACTATGATTTGAGCTGTGCAGAATCAAAGAAAATATTGCTTCCAACAAGAAACACATTTGCTGAATTGCGAACAACATTAGCTTTGGCTCAGGCTTTCCTAATCTATTCCTGTTATCTTCTTCAGGATAGTAGCATGGTAAAGTGTCCTATTGGAATATTATAAGTAACACAAGAGGGTCCCTGATTCTAAATAGTAGGGAGAAGGCAGGGAAAGCACAAAAAGTAACAACAACAGGATTCTCCCTAATTATAGTTTTCTAAATAGGTGGTAAATCCAAAAATACACAAGTCCCAACAACCTTTATTTTTCTACTTTTATTAATAAAAGTAGAAAAATATTGGTTGTTGGGACTTGTGTATTTTTGGATTTACCACCTATTTAGAAAACTATAATTAGGGAGAATCCTGTTGTTGTTACTTCAAGTGTCCTATTGGCCCATAGTTTTCAGTGTGTTTTGAATGACTATAAGACAGACAAGCAGGTGAGATGGATTGTGATGAATGGGTGCCGTCAAGGAATACATTTAACACTGGCCTCACACTATGTTTCTAACTAAGGACAGGAGGAATTTAATGGATTCCCCTACAGAAATAGTAGAATTTGCCTTTTGGTCGCCGATAGTGGGAGAGGATATGAATCTTGTAATGCGTCATCAGCAGAACAAGTCATAGCTCAAGTTTGGACACAGGGAAGCTATTTCAATAGCAGCGAAATAGTGGGATGAAGAGGAGGGGTAGATGCTTGGTGGCAAAGATGCCTTCTTCAAATTGATTATTCCTATTTTTCGTCTGCCAACCAAACATATTCTAGATTGGGCATTTGCTGGTAGGTAAGAGGCTCTTGTTTGTGATTGCTGATGCCAGCAAGAGTCAAAAACCTCATGAGACCATGGCCGTATCAGAGGAACCCTGAAATGAGAGGGTAATGCATACATACAGAAGCAGAACGAGAGCAAGGAGGCAGAACAACTGTTTACTGAAGGATCCTGCTGTGTTGAAGAATGTCAGGCAACAGATTAACAAATACCTTATTACACTGTGGAAGGGGGTGGCAGAAACAAGGCATAAACTAACCCTATGGCATATTAAGATTGATCTCAGGGGCTACATCAAGATACTGGATGGGCCAACTACCTCCTTGCAAAGCATGTTAAAGGGGAAACAAAGCAGAAATGCTCCTGACCAGTACATTAAGGGTACAACTGGCTACAGTATGGTGGGCAAACTATTCTGAACAGATCCTGAATGGGGAGTGGGAGAACTTGGGCTGTATTCAACAGTTTCAGTAAACATTATATTTTTCTGAACTTAATCGGGAGGGGGGTCAGCAACACTCCTAGCTGCAGTTACTTCCAGGCTGAGAATAGGGAGGTTTACAACAAACTAATATCTGAGGAGGCAGTACTACATGCTATCTGCATTCTTAAGACAGCAAGGGCACCGAGTCCCAATGGGTTAGCCATTGACAGGACTTTTGCCTCACTCATCTTGTCGATATTAACAGATTTGATGAGTGATATCATCCACTCCCAGACACTCTTCCCCTCCTTTACTGAGGTGAGAACATCCCTAATAATCAAACCCAGCACAGATCCAACCCTGTGCACAATCTTACTGACATATTTCCTTATTCAATTAGCGTGTCAAAATTGTACCAGAAGATTGAATACTATGCGGGACAGGCTAATGTTGAAACTGAATTTTACAGATTAGGCAGGGTTTATGAGGGGTAGCAACACCAGGGACACTACTAAAAAATTCTGCACCTCTCTGGCGTTGCAGTACGCAAAGTACATGGTCCACTTCTGGTTGGACACTGGAAAGCAGTTTGACAGGGTGAATTGACCATTTGTGGAAGATGGAGTGCACACATAGGGTTTGGAGAAAGTTAATTAACAGAACCCAGTGTTGAGGGTAAGAGTGCATGACAGCCTATCCAACCTGATGGAAATCTGGAGGGTCAATTTTCTGGGTTGGCCACAATTTGCTGTGTTTCTAGAAACGTTGGTCCAGAGGATCAGTGACAACTTTTTTTTATATATGGCATAAAACGTTGGTAGGGTATGTTTAAATATACAGCCTTTTCCAATGGTATTCCAGTGACTGTGATGGATCTACTGGTTTTGATGGTAGAATTGCAGATATTTAAATCTGAAAGTTGGAGAGATTCTTTCTTACTTTGTCTGGTCAGATACTGCAACCATTTGTGGTGTCAACACCATTCAGATGGGCCAACAAAGACATGAGTTTTTTGCGGGCTGCAAGAGAACCTAGAAGCACAATACAAAACAGACGCCAGACAAAGACACTAAAGTGAACATAAGTATTGTTATTGTAAAAATGTATTAGCAAAATATTACTAAAAGGGCAGGGTTGAAAATGGAAGCAATGACAATGCAAATTAGGCTAACCTTTCAATGGGGTTATAGTTAGGATCTTATAGTAAATATTTGGGAAATATCTATTATAAGTTCCATTAAAGATAATCATCATCAAAAACTGTATAAAAAGCTTAGTTAGGGGTATGTCTATCAGTCTTTTTGTAGGGCAGAGATCTAGGGCCATGCTTTGGTTCTAGTGGATCAGAATAACATCTGTGTGGTGGTTGGGACACTGGTAAAAATAACGTTCAGATTTACAAGAGATAATAGTGCGCATTTCACTCAGGTCACAATCAATATATAAGGCAAACTGCATGAGCTTCAACTAAATAATTTAGAAATCTTTGTAAAACAGTCTTAGCGTTAGGAGTATGTTCTAGGCAGGAAAAGGCTCAGTTGGAAGTTGAAGCACAAAGCACAGCCCTTAGGTCAAAAGAGTGGATTCCCTTTGTCACAAATGGGCTTCTGGAGCTAAATTTATTAAGGTAGGATGAGATCACTGTGGTGTGAAATAAGAGTGTGAACAAATGATGCCAAATGCCGAAGGTCCCATTATCTGAGTACTGACCTCTCCTGGTCAGTTTTTTGTGGTTGCTGAGAGGGCCTTTGAGTTAGAGGGATGACAAAGGTGTAAAGATTTGTATGGGTTTGTATTTGTGTGCATCATTAACAATGTGCACTATGCATTTAAATACACAATTTCATATTTTCAGACTGATATAAATTGATTATCTTGAAACAAATTTCCTATGTTGTGTAGACGTGTTTTTTTCTAATGTATGTTAACTAGGCCATATTTCTGTGTAATACGCCATCTTGACCAAGATGGAATTCATGTCTGTCACTCATCTTGTGCTCCCCCTGCACACATCCTCTTCCTACAAGCTCTGCAGTGCACAGTAAAGCTGTAATGAATTAAGTTATATTCCACTGAAATTGTTGTTCTGCTTACGATGAACCTTTTTCAGTTCAACTGTAACTTGTAACATGTTGCAAAGACTTCCACTTGTTCACTGAGACCTATTCAATCAATCAATTAAGCCAGGTCTTGAGGGCCATTCGAAATTCCGGAAGTGAGGTGATGGCCCGGAGTTTCATGAGGAGGCTGTTCTAGGTCTTTGCTCCGATGTGGGAGAAGGAGCATCCTCCACTTTTGCATCAGTAAATGAGGGTAATATGGGCAAGTGAGAGTGAGGTGGAGCATAGTCTTCTCTAAGGTTGGTGAAAGTTCAGGCAGTGGTTAATGTAGGCGGGTCCTTGATTGTGTAGAGCCTTGTAAGTGTGGGTCAGCAACTTGAATTGGCATCTCTTTTGTACGGGGAGCCAGTGGAGCTGCCTCAGGTGGGCCATGATGTGGGTTCGTCGGGGAAGGCTGAGTATGAGTCTGACTGCAGTGTTTGGTATGGTCTGAAGTCTCTTTAGGAGGTGTGCAGCAATTCCTATGTAGAGGACGTTGCCATAGTCCAGTCAGCGGGTGATGAGGGCCTGTATGATGGTGCGTCTCTTGTGCAGGGGTAGCTACTTAAAGATTTTATTTAGCATGCGCAGTGTGAGGAACTAGGCGGAGGAGACAGTGTTGATCTGTGATTTCATGGTGAGCTTGTTGTCAATTATGATTCCATGGTTTCTGGCGTGGTCAGAGGAAGTGGGTGTGGGTTTGAGGTCTGATGGCCGCAAGGAGTCATTCCATGTGTTGCTGCTGTTGCCGAAGATCTCTGTGTTCAGCTGCAGGCAGTTGTTCTTCATCCAGTTGGCGACGTTTGTCTCATTCATTTGTGGAAGTTGGTTCTGGTGGTGTCATCGATGAGTGAGAGGATGAGTTGGGGGTCATCTGCGTAGGAAATTCTTTTGAGACCGTGGTATCTAATGATGTTGGCCAGTGCGGTCATATATGTGTTGAACAGCGTGGGGCTGAGGGATGAGCCCTGGGGGACACCAAGGTGATCTCCATGAGTTCGGAGGTGAAAGGTGGCAGGTGGATCCTCTGGGTTCTTCCAGTGAGGAAGGAGTGTGTCCCCTTGAACGCTGATCTGGTGGAGTCTTTTGATCAGTGTGTGGTGAGATACGGTATTGAAGGCTGCCGAGACGTTGAGGAGGATCAGAGCTGTTGTTTCTCCTCGGTCAAGGAAGGTTCGGATGTCTTTGGTGGCTGCGATCAGGGCGGTTTTGGTGCTTTGATTGCTGTGGAAGCCGGATTGGAAGTTGTTGAGTAGCTGATTTTGCTCCAGGTGTGTCATGAGTTGCTTGTTGATGATCTTTTCCAGTTCCTTTGCTGGGAATGGGAGCATGGAGATTGGCTGTTAGTTTTTGTGTTCACTATGGTCGGCAGAGGGTTTTTGAGTAGTGGTCTGACTTTGGCATCTTTCCAGGCATCTGGAAATGTTTCGGTGGTGATAGAGGTGTTGAGCAGGGTGGAGAGTTCCTGGCCAATTCTTTGGTCTCTGAGGTTGAAGATGTAGTGCAGGCATGGGTCTGTGGGAGCTCCTGAGTGGATGGATTTCATGGTGGAGGCGGTGTCCTGGTTGGAGAGGAGGCTCTGTAGGAGAGTAGGATCTGCTTCACATGGGTACCCCCACTTTTTGCTGATGCTTCACTGTTTTTCGACTTTAGTCTGGCTGGGGCCCTGCTAATCAGAACCCCAGCCTAGCTGCTTCCTCTCTAAAATGGTTTCCATGTGCCCTAGGCACATCTCTGATTGGAATCTGGAGTGCCCTTATAAGTCCCTAGTATATGGTATACTATGTACCCAGGGCATAGGTACTTCAGAGGCCTGCCAGGGGCTGAAGCATGTATTGTGCCACCCCTGGAAGGCCAGCCAAAAGGACACCACAGGTCTGCTACTGCAGCCTGGGTAAGGTGGTGCATGCACCCCTTACTGTGATATAGGCTACCTATATCACTACATACATACACACATATAAACCTATAAGTCACTCCTATGGCAGGCCTTATCAATCCTGAAGGCAGAGTGCGTGGTTCCTATGTGAGAGGGTGCCCCTGCATGAGCAGGGCCCCTCTGCAGCGTTCGGAGACCCTTCTCTGATGCTGTTTGTAGTGCAGCCTGACCATATACTCTTAAGCGCATTATAACCTCGCGTTAAATGCTAACTTTGGGATGGCTGCACGGAAACATGTCGTGTTTGGTGTCAAACATCTTGGAATACTACCCCCTGCCAGTTCTGGCAGCGGGGGTAGCATTCCACCCTTCTAGAGGGAGAGACATGTACACACCGGCCTGCCCGGTAACTTCTTTCCAAGCCCTGGCATCACAAAATGGATGCCGCTGCCACAGACACGAGTCTGGCCTCCTGCTGCTGACCGAAACTCCGGCAGGGGAGGCCTGGACAATAGGTTTCCTGTTGCAGGGAGGTGTAACCACCTCCCCAGACAGGATAGTGTGTATTGGGGCTGGGCGGGAACACTCTCTGGTGCTTTGAAGTCCTGCACTGGGGGCCCATTTGGTGTCCCTGTGCATACCCCAGTTCAAACCGGCTCAGGGGCTTCCAGCCCCTGCTCTGGCGTGAAACTGGACAAAGGGAAAGGGGTGTAACCACCCCTCTGCCCTGACCCTCCCATAGGTGGGTCCCCAGAGTATGTCCAACCCCCTATCTTAGTATAAGTATGGGACCCCAGTCCTTAGGACTTTAGATTTACCTGGACGAAACTCTGACACAGAATCCTGGACCTTCGACGCTCTACTTTAAGATTAGAGGACTGAAGAATCTCCCTTGGGGTCAAGGAGTGACTCCCCTGCTTGGCAGGCACCAACGAAGCAATTGTCCAGTCTGCATCGCTGAAGCTCCCGCCGGACGCCGAAGTCTTTGCATCACCAGAGGTAGATTTTCAGACTTTCCCGAGGCTACCCTGAGTCCCCAGCAAAGCTGAGGCCCGTGGCTATCGTGGGTAATGTGGAACCATGACCCCTGGACACCGCATACTTTTGCAAGTGCATCCTCTTCCTGGGCTCCCACGAAGTTGTTCTTTAGGCTCCGAGTAGCCCCTGCCTCCAGCACCGAGTGCACCGAAGATCACTGGCCTCCACTCCACGAGTGTCCCGTGAGCCAGCTCCAAGTGCGTCCACTCAAGGCTCCTTCGCAGTCACTAGTCCGTTGGCTAGTAGGCCCTCCCGAAGGCCAATCTTCTTCTGCTTGGGCTTCCCTAGTTGCTCCAGGCGTGCCCTGACTTACCCTTGCTGGGTGAGTCCCACAGACCTTCCTGGTCTGCACCATCGTCCTTCTTCCATTTCCACAAGACTTGCCGTTGCCAAGGCTTGTTGGGTCCAATCTGGTCGCCGACACCCCTGCAATCGACAGACGTTGTGGAACAGCTCGAATCCAGCTCCTGGTCATCGTCGACACCTCCTGGACCTCATGGCTGAAGAGTCAAGATGACTGTCAACCTACCTGAAGCACTCGACATCGGTGGGCATCTGCTCATCGCCCTCCTGGTCACTGGCTAGTGACCCAGACTCTGTCCCCTCTGCTTTCAGGTTCTTCAGATCTTCGATCCACCTTTGGATCCACCCGAACACTTTCGACTTGGCCGCCAGCAGCACTTTGCAGCAGATCGCCATTGAAAACGACGACGAAACCCGACCTCGAAAGACACCTATGCACCCGGCTCCCCTGGGTGAGGTAACTCGAGTACTCCGGTGCTCCCGTGGGTATTGACACTAGAACAGCCTAGTTCTAAAAGGGTTTGCTCCAAGTCCTCCTCTAAGTGTCCCTTTTCTCTAAACTTCCAACCGCGACTTTCCCCATAGAAGTCAACGGCGATTCGCGGCTGTGTTCTTACACTGCACGCGTCCCCCGTGGGTCCCCTGTGTCACTACCTTGGGTGGTTCCTTGTGGTCCAAGCACTTCTACAGGCTCTAGGCCTTGTGTCTAGCTCAGTCATGGTTCTTATACCACTTTATTGGTATATGGTTTGGTACGCCCCTAGGGCTCAAACGTGTATTTGTGCTATTACTGTAGATAACTAACTTATAACTTATGTACTTCGAACTCTAGCCTCATAAGGAGACTAGAGGGGTGTGTTTAGCAATAAATACATATATTTTGAATATATACCTGGTGTGGTCCTCTTTCATTTGGTCACTCAAGAGATTATAGACTGGTAAAACAAGCTGCTTTACATTCCTTCAAGACTTAGCCTGAAGGCTGCTCTCCATAGCTACCACTAGGATAGCTTTCAATAAAGGTTGTCTTTAACCTATCTCCAATAAGGGGTTGTTTGGACTGGTGCAAGGTGCCCACTATAATTAGTGGACAGCATATACCAGGCCAACTTCTCACAGGCTCCAGGTGGTCAGTCTGCAATTTGTGTCAGTTGCCTTGATGGCGTATCTGAGGAAGTCCGTGCATGTGGGTTGGGGTTCAAAATTTCTGTATTTGGTTGTGAACTTGTCATGGGAGAAGTTGGCAAGGTTGTCGCACAGCTCCAGTGAGGATGTGATGTTGTTTTCGCTGGCAGCCGGGTTGGAGAATTCCTTAACGATTTTGAAAAGTTTGTTGGTGTTGTTGGCACTGGTTTCTTCTTTGTTGCCCTCAGCAGGCAGTGGTAGAGTTTGAGGGAGGTCTTGAAGGCTACCCTGTCGGAGGTCTCCTTGCAGGGACGCCATCTCCTCTCCAGCTGTTTGCTGCCTCGTTTCACTGTTCTGAGTTCTTGGGCGCACCAGCTGGCCTTTTTGGAGGATTTTCTCTGGATGTTAATCTTGATGGGGATGATGCTGTTGGCACAATTGGTGATCCAGGCATTGAAGTTCTTCACTCCCTGTTCGAGGTTGGTGGTGGTAGCGGGGTTGGAGGTTTTGAGGGTGTCTGTCCAGCTAGTCTCAGAGATTTGGTCCACCTAAGGTGGGGGGCACTGGTCACCTTGGGGGTGGCGGTGGAGGGTCTTGAGATGCCAAAGTGGACAATGGAGTGATCGGTCCATGTGAGTTCTGTGACTAGCTATATTTGACGCGGTTGCTGGAGGTGAAAATGGGGTACAGCATGCGTCCAGCGGTGTGTGTAAGGTCGTGAACAATCTGGGTCCATCCGAGGCTGCTCATACTGTCGAGGAAGTGTGCTGTGTTTTTGCCGTTGGGGTAGTCGATGTGAAAATGTTTGTCCCCGAGGAAGATGTAGTCCTTGGAGTCTAAGGCTAGGGGTGTAATGAAGTCTGCAATGGTGTTCCAGAAGCTGGAGCGATGGCCGGGGGGTCGGTATGTGAGGGTGCCTCTGATAGTTGTCTTGTCGTCCGTGTGGAGCTTGAAGTTGAGATGATCCATGGGGGTGGTAGTGGTGTCAGTGGTGGTGGTGTATTGTATGGTCTCTTTGTGGATGATGGCTGTTTCTCCTCCCAGCTTGTTGGTGTGGTCCTGGTGAGTGATTTTATATCCATAAGGGATCGCTGTGGCAATGTCCGGTACAGATGTGGGGTTAAGCCAGGTCTCATTGAGGAAGACGATGCCAGTTGTAAGGGTGGTGATGAGGTTCCATAATTCAGTGGAATGCTTGCATAGTGAGCGTGAGTTGAGAAGGGCACACGCAAGTTGGTGTTTTTGTTCAGGTGGTGTTTGTGGTGTGTTTGGGGTGGGGTTGGTCGGTGGGCTGGTGTGTGTGCTGTGGTAGGTGAAGGGGAAGTGGGGCAGGTGAAAGGTCCTACCGTCAAGTGTAGTTCCGCTTGGTGGCAGTGTTTGTTGCAGCTTCTGGAGTCAAGGGTGTATAGCTTGACTATGGTGTATCTTCGGATGGCCAATGGGTTGTGGCACTGGGCTCAGTCCAGACGCGGACGGGCACAGATGGACTTGCATTTGTCATGCCTTTGACATGCTAGAGGCACGCCCACTGAGCAGTTGCTCTATGGCCTGCATTAAGTAGGTCCTGTGGTGTGCGGTACTTCTGTTGGTGGGAAGAACAATGAGTGGGAAAGCCTGGGTGGGAAACCACTGGCAGGAAAACCAGGGCAGCGACAGTGTCACTGGATCAGTCTGGAACAAGCAGAAACTGGAGGCCACAGGCTAGTGGTAGGTTTCCAGGTGCCTACTGATTCGGTCGCACTGCAGCCTACATTGAGTAGGTCCTGGGGTGGGGGGCTCCTGTTGGCGGGAAGAATAGTGAGTGGGAAAACCCAGATGGGAAAACCCCAGCAGGAAACCCCAGGCAGCAGTGGTTTCACTGGATCAGGACCTATTAATTCACATAAAACATTGTTGTTATTTTATCTTGTTCTGCTCGATCATTTCAGAATTATTTTAGCATAGAGGATGCTGAATGTTCATATAGTGGGTTAGTGCTTAGGTGTTAAGGTAATGTGACGTTTATTTTAGAGGATGCTGAATGTTCATATGGTGGGTTAGTGCTTAGGTGTTAAGGTAATGTGACGTTTATTTTTCATGTGCTTTGATTTGCTGAAGAAATAATACATTTGCTCACACCACGATGAATCTGCAGGAATTCTTATTTCCTAGGCAAGAATTGTGTTTAAAAACTTTAAATTTTGGGGGTGAGCCAGAAGACTTTCCTATTCTACTAGGGATGCTCTCCGATACTTTTCTGATTTTGCTGCTCGCTGAGACTTGGAATATTTTCAGATTTTTATCTACTCTGTTTAACCCTGCATTTGAGAGCCTTCGTAGCATTGACTTTGTACCGCTTATTTTTGAATTTTGTAATAAAACCCTTTACCTTTTCATTGATATAGAACCCAATTGTTGAGTGGGTCTGCTCAATCAATCTCATTTAATCAATGAATTATATTTTAGATATGTGATGTATCAGAGATGCCTTAATGCAGGAGCACATTTCCTCGTAATATTGAGGTTTTAACGTCGTCTTCTATCCAGTGAAATGTGGAAAATTTAATCGAGGTAAATTTTGGGGTGTCTCAATTTTGGGGTACCCTATTGCTCTCATAAGGGCACCTATCAAAGTTACACTGCCAATGATTAGGCTTCACAAGCTGCTCACAGTTTCGCTCTGAGATCAAGATTTACAAAGATTTTTTGAGTAGCTGTGTCTTACTCTTGTCTTAGGTGTGAATTATACTCCTGAATTAATTTTTTGACTGACAAAACATCTGCATGTATAGTTTTGTCTTGCTCCATAATTAGGTATGACTTACTTCTCAGTTTACCGGAGTAAGATTTGCTTTCTCCAGGATATGAGTCACAGACCTGTCTGTTGTCCATGAATAAGTATGCTTTGCTACTGAAAATGTATTAGAAATGCCTGGACCATCTCCTGGTCAAGAGCCAGTGTTATGCTAGCATGGAAAATTAAGTAGCGGACAAAAAGAAACACGTTTGCAAAAAATATATCTCCTGTCCTTGGACACGTGCATCGTGGGCGTCACTGCTCAGAGCTTCTGGTACCATCAACAGTGGCAGACACACCAACAGGTCACCTTCAAATACCGAAGATGGTAATGATGCTCATTGTCAATAAGCCGTTCCTGTGCAAGACAGATATGAGTGAAGAACAGCGTCCACAGGACCTATGGAAGCTCATCAGCCCTTCTTTTGCTTCTTCTGAAGTTGACATGATGAGGGAGGGGGCATGGCACATTGATTTCTTGTGTAATTGTTTGGCAGCTATTGTCACATAAAGTAAGCATCCTTTCTATAGGTTTTGTTGTTGCATTTTGTTCGCCAATGATTGCATGATTCCTGTGGCAATATGAATTATAAAACGTTACTAGTTTAAAAACAAACCCACATTTTAGATTCACAGGCAGGAAATTCATAGGGTGCTTCCAAATGTTCTTTTCGAAAAGTTAACTTTCATTTTCGAACCCTCTTTCCCCGCTGTATTGCAGTCCACAGCTAAAGTTCACTCAGTGGAAGCAACATTTTCTTTCTAAAGATGTCTCGAGGCAGCCAGCAAGATAGTAATGATGGTAGCTAGTAAAACAAAAACCACAATTTCAAGTTGTCCATGATCAGATGCCCAAAGACAACTACTTTTATCTCAAAGAGCGTTTGCCAGTTTCCATTTACACGCACAGTGAGGTGCTATGCCAAGAAAAGCTTGAACATTTGGCAAAGAAATGGTCGTTCCTGTGTTGTGTAAACTGATTAAGATACCAGTTACAATAGGAGAGCAAACAGACATCTGGAGCTTGTTAATTACTTATTATTATTGTTAATGATATTCGCCTAATGTAAAATCTATATTAACTGTACAGAAACATATTCCCTCCCCCACCCCCGCAGAAAAAGCATTATATCATAGCATTATGAAGATATAAAAAGCAGGGAGAACCGCAATATTGGCAATGAAACAAGAACAATTTGTATTTTACAACCTCAACAAATCCTTATTAGACAGTTTGTTTATCAAAACTTTTAGGTAAGCAAATCCAGTCGATATCTTTTGCTCTAGTGCTGCCATCTGGACAGCGAGGTCATTCATTCTGTGTGGTGTCTGGTTGACAGCTGGTTTAGGTTGCACACTAGCGGTGGCTGCGCATCAGACTGGCAGCGATCGTACTGGCTGGTGTCTGAGACGATGACAAGTCTAGGCATTTTTTCGTTTCTTTACTGTTTGTACACATTGTCCTTGCTTCGTCACTTGTCCTTCTACTCTGTTCCTCTTATTAATCTCGCAATTAATTGGCTGCAGCTCCTTGTTACGTCTGGTCTAAAGGCATCTTTAGCCATTTTACCAGCCTCATATTTTCCCAAAATATACAATACATACATATAAAGCGCCTGCCAATCAAAACTCTTTATCATTGGTCTATTGACATGTCACTCAAATTATGCTCCTTCCTGCCACAGAACAAAGTATAGATCGATGCTTTCACTTTGAGTGACTGCATTTTACCCTTGCACATGTTTAAATAAACCTAAAAAAGAATTCCCCACCAATAGAACTTTTTAGATATTTTCACTTCCCAGTGACTGCCAGCCCCTATGTAAAGTAGGGTTTCATCAACTATTTTCATAACTCTCCACACACTCATTATAATTTGCAATGTTAATTCCTTGCTATAAACCAGCGTTGATATATTTATTTATCCCACAAAACGCCAAGGTATCCTACCACCGTCTTGACTGAGTCTAGGCTTAGTTAAAACTTTTTTCTTCTAGATTGAGAAACCCAAAAAGTTTTTCTAGGGCTCCTCACACACTCTATTGGTGTCAAACTTCACCACCGGGTTTCATCCTGGTCCCTATAAATCAGGGAGGGCTCAACAGTTTTCTAGGGAGCACTTTGGATATTCCTTTTGGTGGGGTTTTCAAAGATAAAAGTGCCTAAGGAGCACCATGGTGTCCCTTTATAATGGGGTGCCATTGGTATGATAAAAAACCAACAATTGAAGTGTGTATCGGTAGGTTATTAAACCTGCACCCTAGTTCCGTGTCGACATATTTCAGCCCTTTTTAACGGCCTATCAAAGTTCCCAGGCTTTCAGCAGGACTGATCTTTCAATCCCACATATATATTAATGAAATGTTCCTACTGTCATAATTGTCACACCATTATGTTCTAAGGTCTATGTCATGCTTTGGAAATACACTTCAAGAATCTAGAGGCAAGCCTACTTACCTGTCTCTCAATTAAAAGGACATGTATTAATGTCTCTTGTAATCATGCTCATCAGTGATTCAGAAGCAAATTGAAGTAGATGAGTTCATTAGAAGCAGTTATTTCTTCATCAAACAGTCAATGGTACGCACAATACACATATATCACATGCTGCATGCCTTTACACACTATTGCATGCTTCTAAATGCAGAAAACACCTCAAATGGAGGCCTCTTATTATGAATAGGACAATACTGAGACATACGCATGAGGCAATCCTATGTGGTCATGTGGATTGCACTACAAACCAAACATACACTTCACTGCAAATATGAAAGGCCAGGGCAGACATGATCACATGATATAGGCAAGTATGTAGTCAGCTTATGTCCTTACCCTAACTGGTGTATATTAACACCTTATGCATAATAGCAAGACACTTCACTGTTGTCAAACTCTAACAAACATCAAGAGAGATTATCAGTTTTATGTTGCCCGTCCTAATAACATGGTTTTAAAATGTGCAAGCTTGTTGTCTCCTACCACATCGGTATAGCAGTGTTTCATTCACACTACATTAAAGCATGTGTATTCTCGCGTATGAGTGTCCTGTAATGGGGGTGGAGTCCTGTTCCCAAGGCGTGCGTGTCGATACACGTGACATGGTTGCATCATGTGACTTGCTTTGATTCTGGGGAATGTAGTTCTTTCACTATTAGCGGGTTATTAGGGGCCACATCTTATTTGTGTTATGCGTTTGCCTTTATCATGTAATTCTAACAGCCATGTCACGTACATTTCATTAATTCTCACATTGCAATGTTCAATTAAAGTAATTGTCATAAATGTTTTAAATGAAGTCTCATAAAAAAAAATCAATCTGTCTTTGAGTTTTTCTTTTAACAATATTCAGGTCACAGAATACAGCCAGAAAAACAACCATAAGGGGGCCTAGCATTCCAGCTGAAGAGCATAGAACTCCTGCTCAGAGTGCTTTAAATAATATGGTAAGCTGTCTGGGGCCATGGTGTTGTGTAATTCCTATATAACCTATACAGGATCTGCGCGTTTGGATAACATAAACTGTGGGATTGGTGGCATACTGATTCCATGCACCCCCACCGGATACGTTAGCCTATCTGCATCAGTTAGCTCACAGTTTATGTTATCAAAACGTGCAGATCCTGTATAGGTTATATAGGAACTACACGACATGGCGCCCCACCTTGGGCACCATGTCGTGTAGTTCCTATATAACCTATACAGGATCTGCACGTATGGATAACATAAACTGTGGGATTGGTGGCAGACTGATTCCGTGCACCCCCACCGGATACGTTAGCCTATCTGCATCAGCTTGCTCACAGTGCCATTATAATCTCCTTTTACCAAGGAGAGATTAGACTCTGGCAACCTCAGACCATGACAACCCTGATCCCTCATAATCGTGGAAACAATATACTACCTTTCTCTCTCGCTGTAGAATAGATGAGCTGCAACAACCCTTAGACAGTAGCAGAGATATATGATTAGAAGTACTATGAAAGTAAAGGGATGGTAAAGTTCTACCATCTTGCAGAAATCATGAATATATACAGGTACATAAAACACATTTTAAAAAGTGCGTACTCCTATAATGCCTTCCTAACTAGATGTACCTAAATGTACCTTTCATCTGTGTAGGTGTTATGCCAAGAATCCCTCTAGGATCTAGTCAACCCCATTACCTGAGAATGAGAGAATATGGGACCTCGTCCTGGTCTCGAGTTGGACACCCTGCGAGGGATGCTTGACCACTGCGAGCTGGAGTGTCTGCATGCAGGAACCTCAGCGTCTCTGGTCAGTGTGTCGGCCGGGAAGTCTCGGTCTCCTCTCTTCTTCTAAGCAAGATGTGATGTATATATACCCATAGGTCTCCCCAGGGGTCCTACCTTGCTGTGTTACTGTGTCCACCTAAAGGATGACGTCGGACCTGAACTTTATACAGAGATAGTATACATCAGATGTTAGTCCTGCTGTGCTTCCAAGAAGCCTCATGCATAATGTATGAGATTCGAACTAGGGGGAAACCGGCGTTCTGAATGCAGTGTCGTATCTAGGTAAAAGGTCAGTCCCTAAGAACCGTTATGTATGTAATGTAGGGAAGAATATAGGTGAAAGGTTGCAATGTTACCTGCGCCTATATAGGGTACCTATATGGAATATAACAATGGATTTAATTACCCTGGATACTTACTGTTTTTTAAAAATGTTTCTGAGCTGCTGATGCAGTCCTTGCAGGCCCCTACAACAACAAAAAATGCTTGGTGGTGCCCTGCCCTTCTATGGGCACCACCAACATCAGAACAATCTACATAACAAGCATTTAGCTCCCTGCAAATTACCTCATGGGCCACACAGGAGCTAGCAACATGTTTTAATGTTTCTTTTGCTTTTTAAAAAACAAAAACTGGGCTGCCAATAGCATGTTTTACCATGGGAGAAGCAGGGGGAGCCCATAAGCCCCTACAACCCTGCCGACTCTCCTACAAGCGCCCATCCCTGGTGCGGTGGGAGCTGATATTGCTCCCACCTGGTAGGAGCAGCCACTGGGCTGGAGCAATTCAATGCTTCCCTGCCTGTAAGAGTGCGGGCAAGGAGAAACTTTTGTGATCCCATCCGACTGGAGCCTTTTTGCTCCCGCCAGGTGAGAGTGCAGGAAACTTCCTTGCCTGTGCTCTCGTGTGCAGGGAAAAGATGGTGTTCCGGGGGATGGGTTCCCGGGGGTACCGTGAAACAGCCAGCCCTGGGTGATGGGGTCCTTGTGCCATGGCTTGGCTTAGGAGGTGAGCTGCATTCCCCCACCCCAATAACGTTTAAATTTCCTGAGGGAATGTGTCCCCGCGGCGTCCAGGAGGTTCTGGGAGTGGGGGCTGCATGACCCCCGCCAATTTTAAAATCGGCCTGGGGATGGGGGTCTCCGGAGCCTCAAGGAGGTTCAGGGAGGGAGGCCACATGCACGCTTACCCAATTTTAAAATTCACCATGGAGGATGGGGTAATCGGGGTCTCAAGGAGGCTGGGGGGGCTCAACCTCCTCCCCTTTAACAAATCAGCCCCGGGGAATGGTGTCCCCTGGGACTCAAGAAGGCTTGAGAAGGGGGGCAGAATGCCCTTAAAATACATTGCGCCACCTTCACAACCCCCACCCACCCTGGCCCCCCATTGTGTTTTTTTTTTATATTAAAGCGTTCTAGACCATGCTTCGTTTTGCTTTTGGCCCACCAGGACTAGTGGGGTGTCTCTATCCCATATATGTTTTTTAAACTCTTTTTTAGGACAGGGTACTGAGTTCCCAAGTCCTAAAATGGCTGCCATCACATTTTTGTTGATGTGATGGCAGCCAATCAGAACTTATCTCTAGATCTGTGAGCTTCGTGAATCCTGCGCAGCTTGAAATATCTATATTTTTTCAACCTTAATTTCTCAAAAACTACTAAATGGATTTTCACCAAATCACATAAAGCATTCTTCCTGGACCTTGCTTCCTACAAAATTTGGTGTATTTCAGTTCAGCCGTTTTGGATGTACCATGGGGGAGACATGTTTTGGGGCTCCCCCTTTTTTTTAGCCCCTGCTTGACAGATCCCAAACTTTCCAGGAAGGAGCTGATTTGGATGAGACTTTTTTTTAGATACGTCAAACTGTGCCAAAGCTGTAAGAAAACCAAACTGTCCTAACTATCCAAACTAAACCCTAACTATAACTATAGATAGATAGATAGATAGATAGATAGATAGATAGATAGATAGATGTGGATGTGTATATATATATATATATATGGTTGAAAATTTTCGAATGAAGCATTGATTATAATGCTATATATATATATATATATATATATATATATATATATATATATATATATATATATATATATATATCATTATAATCAAATGCTTTATTCGAAAACTTTCAACCATACATATATATTTTCGAATAAAGCATTGATTATAATGCTATATATATATACTCCGCATAATTATCATTAGGCACTGGGTAAAGCAAAGAAAGTAAGATGTTTTTTGTAATAATGATGAGTAACGAAAAGAAGGTTGTTGCATATGTATCAACAAATACTTGTTTATATTATAATGTGGAGATATACCAAAACATTACTGAACTGTAAGGGTTTTATCAAATTCCATGGTCATTTTAAATCTCTGCAGTAATCTGTATATAGTCTATATATATTTTTTACACATATACTTTTCACTCAAATATTTTGGTACATGCTTAACATTCTTTTTTATCAATTTACCAATGTATGATTATGTTTAATCTGCTTCTTTGCACACCTTTCCTGCCTTTTTGCACATTTTTGCACATTTGCCTTTTTGTACATTTGCCATTTTGCACGTCTTCCCTGACTCGACTTTTGAGAAATGCTAAGCGTACCTTGGAAGTATTTCTTCTATGCTAATAATGACATCACTATGTTGCTAGTATAATTGTTTGGCCGGTAAGTTGTTCAAGCCATTTTGAAAAAGGCTGGGGAACCAGCCCAAACGCGGCATGAGCAGCCATGCCAGAAAATAAATGAAGCTTACATACCCCTGTGGAGTGTCGAAGTTTGTCTGGGGAGTGTTTGGGACGAACTAATGCTGTTGATATATATATATATATATATATATATATATATATATAGAATTATAATCAAATGCTTTATTCGAAATTTTTCAACCATAAAAGTACAACACACATATATAAATACAATAAATAAAAAATAAAATCAAGACAAATAAAAATATTCTAACAACGAGTCTCGGCACAAATTTTAAATTCAGCCCTGTAAAAGGATGTATAAAATCATGAAATAAAAATACTTGTGCTTAATCTCAGAACTAAGCTATATAAGGCCCATATCTACCAGTATAGCCAGGGTCATTGAATATTATGGAACTAACTAGCCATAAGGTGCGGGGAAAAAAAGCACTCAATAAGGATAAAAACTGTATATGTAGTATTACAATTTAATAACAGTATTGTTGGACCTGGCACTTTTTGCAGGGTTATCCCCTAACTTTTTGCTTTCTTTCTCCTATTTTTCTGACCTGTGTTTGTTGGTTTTAGGAATCTGGGCACTTTACGACTGCTAACCAGTGCTAAAGTGTATATGCTCTCTAACTCAATTGTATTGGTGATTGGTTTATCCATGATTGGCATATTTGATTTACTAGTCAGTCTCTAGTAAAGTGCACTAGGTGTGCCTAAGGGACTGTAAATCAAATGCTACTAGTGGGCCTGCAGCACTGATTGTGCCAGCCCCATGAGTAGCCCTGCAAATATGTCTCAGACCTGCAGTGCCACTGCAGTATATGTGAGTGCAGTTGTAACCTGCCATTTCGACCTGGCAAGTGCACCCAATTGCAAGGCCCAAACCTTCCCTTTTACTACATGTAAGTCACCCGTAAAGTAGGCCCAAGGCAGCCCCATGGGCAGGGTGCCGTGTATTTAAAAGGTAGGACATGTACTGGTGTGTTTTACATGTCCTAATAGTGAAATACTGCTAATTTTGTTTTTCACTATTGCAAGGCCTATCTCTCCCATAGGGTATCATGGGGATTGCCTTGAAATAGCTTTTAAGTGTAAATTCTCATTGGGAGCAGATCGAGATTTGGGGTTTGGGGTCTCTAAAGTTGGTTTTTGAATTGTAAGTTTGAAAATGGCACTTTTAGAAAGTGGACATTTTCTTGCTTAACCATTTTGTGCCTCTGCCTGTCTGTAGAATACAGGTCTGGGTTGACTGACAGTTGGGCTGTTTGTGTATTTACTCTAGACAGTCACACAAAGGGAGCTGAGGTGTGCCCTGCATACCCTGATGGCACATCACCAGGCTAATGGGCCTTCCTGAGCTAGAGTGGTGAGAGGAGTTGTCACTGACACCTGAATAGGGCTGTTCCTGTCCTCACACAAAGTAGTCTCCACCCCCTGTAGTTTGTCTGGAGCCGGGTCAGGGAAAGACAGGGTCTTGTGCACTACAAAGACTTTGCTTTGAAGTTTGTATACTTCAAAAGCAGAAAATGGTATAAGTATTGGACCTCTGACACCCCAAAATCAGAACACTTATGGACTGAGGACATTCTGTCAGTGAGAAGCTGTCAGGAGGGACTGCCACTTTGCTTTGCTGTGTTGGCCTGCTGCTTTGCTGCTTCTGTCCTGGGAGTGAAAGGCCTGGACTTTGCTTTCGGTACTCTGCTTCCAGAGATATCCAATGGCTTGGGTTGAGTTTGCCTCTTGTTAAAAAGTCTCAGGGCCATCAAAGACTTCCCCTGCCAGTGCCTGGGCTCTTCTGCTGAGAACCGTGACTTGCCAAGTGGTGCCAAATCCACTTCCTGGGCCCTTGGATGTGCAACCTAGTGATCTTAAAGAGAAAATCCACGCATCGACTCCCAGCGCCTGTTTTATCGACGCACCGCTGTAAAAGATTGATGCATCGCCACTACCTGCCCCGGAGCATGGTTCTTGCTTGACACATCGACCACAGCTTTCACAGCGGACCGCAGCTTGCCATCGCAGCGCGTCAGAAAAATTGTTGCGATACAAAAGGGGATGATGGACGGAACGTTTGAGCCAATCAAACACTCACCCCCAGTCAACTGATCTGGGTTTAATCCATCATCATTCTTTAGCTCACTCCACCACCCCAGTTCAGACATGGCCATATGCAAATCAGTCTGAACCTGTGCCTCATGGGAACAGTCCAGCACGAACTGCCAAGCCATGTCTTCCCTGGACCGGAAACAAGCATCCTAGGACCGGTTTCTGGCATTCCAGCCGTCATCAGCCAGGCTTGCTTGAATCCAGTGGCAAAGTGAGCAAGGGACCCACGTCTGGGCATACCCCCGCCAACTTAGGGCGAACAAAGCGATACAAAGGGGATGATGGACGGAACGTTTGAGCCAATCAAACACTCACCCCCAGTCAACTGATCTGGGTTTAATCCATCATCATTCTTTAGCTCACTCCACCACCCCAGTTCAGACATGGCCATATGCAAATCAGTCTGAACCTGTGCCTCATGGGAACAGTCCAGCACGAACTGCCAAGCCATGTCTTCCCTGGACCGGAAACAAGCATCCTAGGACCGGTTTCTGGCATTCCAGCCGTCATCAGCCAGGCTTGCTTGAATCCAGTGGCAAAGTGAGCAAGGGACCCACGTCTGGGCATACCCCCGCCAACTTAGGGCGAACAAAGCGATACAAAGGGGATGATGGACGGAGCGTTTGAGCCAATCAAACACTCACCCCCAGTCAACTGATCTGGGTTTAATCCATCATCATTCTTTAGCTCACTCCACCACCCCAGTTCAGACATGGCCATATGCAAATCAGTCTGAACCTGTGCCTCATGGGAACAGTCCAGCACGAACTGCCAAGCCATGTCTTCCCTGGACCGGAAACAAGCATCCTAGGACCGGTTTCTGGCATTCCAGCCGTCATCAGCCAGGCTTGCTTGAATCCAGTGGCAAAGTGAGCAAGGGACCCACGTCTGGGCATACCCCCGCCAACTTAGGGCGAACAAAGCGATACAAAAGGGGATGATGGACGGAGCGTTTGAGCCAATCAAACACTCACCCCCAGTCAACTGATCTGGGTTTAATCCATCATCATTCTTTAGCTCACTCCACCACCCCAGTTCAGACATGGCCATATGCAAATCAGTCTGAACCTGTGCCTCATGGGAACAGTCCAGCACGAACTGCCAAGCCATGTCTTCCCTGGACCGGAAACAAGCATCCTAGGACCGGTTTCTGGCATTCCAGCCGTCATCAGCCAGGCTTGCTTGAATCCAGTGGCAAAGTGAGCAAGGGACCCACGTCTGGGCATACCCCCGCCAACTTAGGGCGAACAAAGCGATACAAAAGGGGATGATGGACGGAGCGTTTGAGCCAATCAAACACTCACCCCCAGTCAACTGATCTAGGTTTAATCCATCATCATTCTTTAGCTCACTCCACCACCCCAGTTCAGACATGGCCATATGCAAATCAGTCTGAACCTGTGCCTCATGGGAACAGTCCAGCACGAACTGCCAAGCCATGTCTTCCCTGGACCGGAAACAAGCATCCTAGGACCGGTTTCTGGCATTCCAGCCGTCATCAGCCAGGCTTGCTTGAATCCAGTGGCAAAGTGAGCAAGGGACCCACGTCTGGGCATACCCCCGCCAACTTAGGGCGAACAAAGCGATACAAAAGGGGATGATGGACGGAGCGTTTGAGCCAATCAAACACTCACCCCCAGTCAACTGATCTGGGTTTAATCCATCATCATTCTTTAGCTCACTCCACCACCCCAGTTCAGACATGGCCATATGCAAATCAGTCTGAACCTGTGCCTCATGGGAACAGTCCAGCACGAACTGCCAAGCCATGTCTTCCCTGGACCGGAAACAAGAATCCTAGGACCGGTTTCTGGCATTCCAGCCGTCATCAGCCAGGCTTGCTTGAATCCAGTGGCAAAGTGAGCAAGGGACCCACGTCTGGGCATACCCCCGCCAACTTAGAGGCGAACAAAGCGATACAAAGGGGATGATGGACGGAACGTTTGAGCCAATCAAACACTCACCCCCAGTCAACTGATCTGGGTTTAATCCATCATCATTCTTTAGCTCACTCCACCACCCCAGTTCAGACATGGCCATATGCAAATCAGTCTGAACCTGTGCCTCATGGGAACAGTCCAGCACGAACTGCCAAGCCATGTCTTCCCTGGACCGGAAACAAGCATCCTAGGACCGGTTTCTGGCATTCCAGCCGTCATCAGCCAGGCTTGCTTGAATCCAGTGGCAAAGTGAGCAAGGGACCCACGTCTGGGCATACCCCCGCCAGCTTAGGGCTGAACAAAGCGATACAAAGGGATGATGGACGGAACGTTTGAGCCAATCAAACACTCACCCCCAGTCAACTGATCTGGGTTTAATCCATCATCATTCTTTAGCTCACTCCACCACCCCAGTTCAGACATGGCCATATGCAAATCAGTCTGAACCTGTGCCTCATGGGAACAGTCCAGCACGAACTGCCAAGCCATGTCTTCCCTGGACCGGAAACAAGCATCCTAGGACCGGTTTCTGGCATTCCAGCCGTCATCAGCCAGGCTTGCTTGAATCCAGTGGCAAAGTGAGCAAGGGACCCACGTCTGGGCATACCCCGCCAACTTAGGGCGAACAAAGCGATACAAAGGGGATGATGGACGGAACGTTTGAGCCAATCAAACACTCACCCCCAGTCAACTGATCTGGGTTTAATCCATCATCATTCTTTAGCTCACTCCACTACCCCAGTTCAGACATGGCCATATGCAAATCAGTCTGAACCTGTGCCTCATGGGAACAGTCCAGCACGAACTGCCAAGCCATGTCTTCCCTGGACCGGAAACAAGCATCCTAGGACCGGTTTCTGGCATTCCAGCCGTCATCAGCCAGGCTTGCTTGAATCCAGTGGCAAAGTGAGCAAGGGACCCACGTCTGGGCATACCCCGCCAACTTAGGGCGAACAAAGCGATACAAAGGGGATGATGGACGGAGCGTTTGAGCCAATCAAACACTCACCCCCAGTCAACTGATCTGGGTTTAATCCATCATCATTCTTTAGCTCACTCCACCACCCCAGTTCAGACATGGCCATATGCAAATCAGTCTGAACCTGTGCCTCATGGGAACAGTCCAGCACGAACTGCCAAGCCATGTCTTCCCTGGACCGGAAACAAGCATCCTAGGACCGGTTTCTGGCATTCCAGCCGTCATCAGCCAGGCTTGCTTGAATCCAGTGGCAAAGTGAGCAAGGGCTGATGAGGGTTTTGAACCCGAAACCGGTCCCAGGATGCTTGTTTCCGGTCCAGGGAAGACATGGCTTGGCAGTTCGGGCTGGACTGTTCCCATGAGGCACAGGGTCAGACTGATTTGCATATGGCCATGTCTGAACTGGGGTGGTGGAGTGAGCTAAAGAATGATGATGGATTAAACCCAGATCAGTTGACTGGGGGTGAGTGTTTGATTTGCTCTAACGCTCCGTCCATCATCCCCTTTGGTATCGCTTTGTTCAGCCCTAAGTTGGCAGGGTATGCCCAGACGTGGGTCCCTTGCTCACTTTGCCACTGGATTCAAGATAGCCTGGCTGATGAGGGTTTTGAACCCGAAGCCGGTCCCAGGATGCTTGTTTCCGGTCCAGGGAAGACATGGCTTGGCAGTTCGGGCTGGACTGTTCCCATGAGGCACAGGGTCAGACTGATTTGCATATGGCCATGTCTGAACTGGGGTGGTGGAGTGAGCTAAAGAATGATGATGGATTAAACCCAGATCAGTTGACTGGGGTGAGTGTTTGATTTGCTCTAACGCTCCGTCCATCATCCCCTTTGGTATCGCTTTGTTCGCCCTAAGTTGGCAGGGTATGCCCAGACGTGGGTCCCTTGCTCACTTTGCCACTGGATTCAAGATAGCCTGGCTGATGAGGGTTTTGAACCCGAAACCGGTCCCAGGATGCTTGTTTCCGGTCCAGGGAAGACATGGCTTGGCAGTTCGGGCTGGACTGTTCCCATGAGGCACAGGGTCAGACTGATTTGCATATGGCCATGTCTGAACTGAGGTGGTGGAGTGAGCTAAAGAATGATGATGGATTAAACCCAGATCAGTTGACTGAGGGTGAGTGTTTGATTTGCTCTAACGCTCCGTCCATCATCCCCTTTGGTATCGCTTGTTCGCCCTAAGTTGGCAGGGTATGCCCAGGCGTGGGTCCCTCTGCTCACTTTGCCACTGGATTCAAGATAGCCTGGCTGATGAGGGTTTTGAACCCGAAACCGGTCCCAGGATGCTTGTTTCCGGTCCAGGGAAGACATGGCTTGGAAGCTCGGGCTGGACTGTTCCCATGAGGCACAGGGTCAGACTGATTTGCATATGGCCATGTCTGAACTGGAAGTGGTGGAGTGAGCTAAAGAATGATGATGGATTAAACCAGATCAGTTGACTGGGGTGAGTGTTTGATTTGCTCTAGCGCTCCGTCCATCATCCCTTGGTATCGCTTTGTTCGCCTAAGTTGGCAGGGTATGCCCAGACGTGGGTCCCTTGCTCACTTTGCCACTGGATTCAAGATAGCCTGGCTGATGAGGGTTTTGAACCCGAAACCGGTCCCAGGATGCTTGTTTCCGGTCCAGGGAAGACATGGCTTGGCAGTTCAGGCTGGACTGTTCCCATGAGGCACAGGGTCAGACTGATTTGCATATGGCCATGTCTGAACTGGGGTGGTGGAGTGAGCTAAAGAATGATGATGGATTAAACCCAGATCAGTTGACTGGGGTGAGTGTTTGATTTGCTCTAACGCTCCGTCCATCATCCCCTTTGTATCGCTTGTTCGCCTCTAAGTTGGCAGGGTATGCCCAGGCGTGGGTCCCTTGCTCACTTTGCCACTGGATTCAAGATAGCCTGGCTGATGAGGGTTTTGAACCCGAAACCGGTCCCAGGATGCTTGTTTCCGGTCCAGGGAAGACATGGCTTGGCAGTTCGGACTGGACTGTTCCCATGAGGCACAGGGTCAGACTGATTTGCATATGGCCATGTCTGAACTGGGGTGGTGGAGTGAGCTAAAGAATGATGATGGATTAAACCCAGATCAGTTGACTGGGGGTGAGTGTTTGATTTGCTCTAACGCTCCGTCCATCATCCCCTTTGGTATAGAAAAATTGTTGCAGCATGAGTTTTAAGCCCCGTGTCACCATCAGTGACACCCATTCCGACTCCAAAGCAGTGCCTGCTTTGCGGCTGTGGAACCGACGCAGTGCCTGCTTCGCTGCTGTTGCATTGATACAGCGCATCTGGATTTTTGACGTATCATCATTGGGTACTGATTCTTCATCGACACCGCACCGCAGTAAGGAACCAAGGCTGCTTGTCCGGAAACCAACGCATCACCTTCCCTGCCAGTAAGGAACCAACGCATCACCTACCCTTGCCAGTAATGAACCAACACATCATCTCCCCTGCGTAGTAAGGAACCGATGCATCACTTTGCTTTTCCAGCACCTCACCTTCCCTGCACCTAATACGTCTTTGATTTTTGAAGCATCTAAGATACTTTGTGCTAAAACGAATGCAACCATTGATTTCTTTGGACTAAACTTGCTTAATCTTTTAAAAGTGATATTTGGACTTGTGTATGTTGGATTTTTCTTGTTTTGGTCTTGTTTGATTGAGATAAATATTGGCTATTTTTCTAAACTGGTGTGGACTCCTTTTGTAGTGTTTGACTGTGGTACTGTGTATGTGTGTGTGTACAAATACTTTACACATTTCCTCTGAGATAATCCTGACTGCTCGTTCTAAGCTACCAAGGGTGGAAAGCAGGGGTTGTATTAGCCGTGTGACTCTCTTACCCTGACTAGAGTGAGGGTCCCTACTTGGACAGGGTGCAAATCACAGCCAACTAGAGACCCTATTTCTAACAAGTGTCATAATAGAAAAAATCCATAGACAGTTGTTACTGATAACTAATTGGGAATCAAAGCTCCACGTTTTAAAGAAAGACTCAGGAAATTGCTTTGCATCTAATGCACCAACTCCAATAGAGATATTTGGAGACTGTGCAGACAATTGTCTGCTTAGACTCCGTAAACAGGAGCCGTAGGGCATCCTGATGCTGTCTGCAGCCCAGTTGCTTACATAGGGAGATAATCCATGTTTTTCTAGGCTGAGCATAGGAGGGACAAAAGAAAATATAATGTGCCAGGGAATCCTTAGCCTGCTGCCATGTTGGGCATATGGTACTCATGCAGCACTGGTGGTTCCATTTCGCTTGAAGTGACTGTAATGGTAAGGCGCCATATCGAAATTTAAGATATATTTTCCTAGTGGCTGTCGGGTTTATATAATCTAAAAAAGACTTAAAAGCCATATCAATCTTAACATGTAAAAAATTACCTACAAGAGACCCCTCCGGAACGTTCCTTATTTCAACAACATGCATATTCTCCCAAAAAGCCATCTTGAGAGAAGCCCTAAAAAGTTGTTTCATATTGGGAGGGGAGGATCAAAATTCTCCTAGACCAAGTTAAAAAAAAGTCTTTGACATTGGACAGCCATTTGACTTTACCAGATGTGTCATAGGAGACTAAGTCCAGAAGTGAACTATAACAGTCCTCCAGGCCTGGTGAGTACTTGAGCCTTCGCTAGAAAAATAGTGGTCTAAGTTGGGCCTTATGGGTCATGAGCTCTAGTCTTAGTGGAATCAATGGAGTGTTTTTTGGGAGATTAGTTAAGGCTCTTATGACGTATTCTCAACTACCCCCAACTGGGTTGGTTTCACTGTTATTAGAGTTTTGGGACCTACCCAGAGCTCCTTACTTCCATTTTTGCATAATTTTTGCACAGCACTGTAAGCCTGAAAGGATATTGTGTTGACCTATTCAGGGTGCTACCTTGTGTCTGTACAAAGCTATGTCTCTCTGACGAGCTCTAATAAGAGTAAATCACATGTATCAGGGACTGCATTTATTCCTTCCAGGTTTGCGTGGATGTCTTTTATCAATCTAAAGCTGTAATACTGAGCCTAGAGTGGTAAAAGGGTTTTGTCATTTTTCAGCTTGGCATGGATGGCACTAGCTAATCCTGTGCTTGAAAACGTTGCTGCAAAAATGGCAAAGGGCTTTCTCTCTTTTCTAGCTCAGAATGGATGTTACTATGCTAATTCTATGGATAAAAAGTCTGCTTGAAAAACAGACATAGTTGAGCACTTTCAGCGCGTATTGTGATTTTTTAGAGTGTTCTATATATAAAAGCATTAATCTGCACATATAATATGTGAACTTCCCAAAGTTACCTACTCTGCTTTTTTGTGTGTGTATCTATCTATCTATCTATCTATCTATCTATCTATCTATCTATCTATATATATATATTCACTGAAAAACCATAGGTTTCAGGGACGTTATAGTTAGTTGGAAATTTCACTCATACAAAACCAGAGAAATTCAGCTGTAATAGTTAGTTGAGCTAACTATAACGCGCACCCCCGCAATGCACTGCTGATGACGTCACATATTACATCATTCATGACATGGTCAGTGACATCACTGATGACATCACTGATGACATCTCAAATGACATCACTGATGACATCAGCCAGTGACTGTGTGTTTCTGTAAAGTTTGAATATGTTTTATATATATATATGCCAAGGTGTATTGAAGTATGAGTGGGTGTATGAGTGTCTGAATGGATGATTTAGTAGGTGCATGACTGACTGTATAAGTGAGTGATTAAACGTGTCTTACTGAATGCATGGGTTAGTGAGTAAACTGTGTAAATGTCTGTATCAGTCTGTCAGTTGGTGTGTAAGCGGCTGCATGGGTTGGCGAGTAGCTACATGAGTGTCTATATGGGTTTTCGATTGGTTGTCTGAGTATCTGTATGGGTGCCTGAGTATCTGTGTGGGTGGGTGGGGGTTGTGTGACTCTGTGCATAGATGTGTGAGTAGGTTATTCACTGGCTGTATGGGTTCAAGAGTGCATCTGGGAAGGGCTGTATGGGTGGGTGAGTGTGTGTATGGGTGTATTTGTGAGTGAATTGATGTCTCAGTGGTACATGTATGAGTAACTACATATGTGAAAGGCAGTATATATGAGTGTTGCAGTATATAAATGACTATATGTGAGAGTGAGAGATTGTGAGAGTGGCTGTATGGATCAGTATGTGCTTGTGTCAGTGATTCTAGAAGAGAGTAAGTATGTGTTAGTATCTGTATGAATGAAGTGGTGTGTATATAACTGTATAGGTGAGTAAATGGGAGTGTGATTGATTCTTTGCATGACTGACTAGGTGTGTGAGTAACTCTATGGGTGAGTGGCAGTGTGTGAGTGTCTGTATATGTGTATGAGTGCATATGATAGTGCTGTATTGATGACTGACTGCATGTATGAGTAACTGTATGGATGAATGAGTGGACGTGTGTGTAGACCTAGGAATCAGTGAGTGGGTATGCAGTAACTGGTATTGGTGTGTCTATGGTTTCGAAAATGGTAGTCTGTATTTTAGAGTGGGTGTATCAAAGGTTATATTAGGGTGTGAGGAGGTGCATCAGATTATAACGTGGATGATGTCATCAGTGATGTCATTTGAGATGTCATCAGTGATGTTATCAGTGATGTCACTGACCATGTCATGAATGATGTAATATGTGACGTCATCAGCAGTGCATTGCGGGGGCGCGAGTTATAGTTAGCTCAACTAACTATAACAGCCGAATTTCTCTGGTTTTGTATGAGTGAAATTTCCAACTAACTATAACGTCCCTGAAACCTATGGTTTTTTCAGTGAATTTCTAAAGCATTTTAAATGCTAATTTCTAACTATAACGTCCCTGAAACCTATGGTTTTTTCAGTGAATTTCAAAGGTTTTTTAAATGCTAATTTCTAACTATAACGTCCGTGAAACCTATGGTTTTTTCAGTGAATTTCAAAGGTTTTTAAAATGCTAATTTCTAACTATAACGTCCCTGAAACCTATGTCTTTCAGTAAATATCAAAGTACTATTGTGCTATTTATCATTACAAAGTTTACCACCACGTACAATAAAATAAACTGAAAAACTATTATGTAATGTAATGTACTTCAGAAATTACACTACACTACAACATAATTTAACATTTACATTACATTTTATTTTCCCTTTTTTTGCTGTTCTCAGATTCCACTTAACTTCTCTATACACAGTGATGTCAATGTAGTATCATCATGAAACAGCGGGAAAAAAAAAACAATCAACTAGATTGTTAAAAAAAAAAAATTGACTGTACAACATTATTTTCAACATCTGTACCTATATGTGTTCCTCCTTACAATTTTTATCATTACATCCTTCTTCTACAGGATGTCTTTTATTTAAGTCAACAACATTTTCAAAATGTACACAAATTTACATCTCCTACAATATACAGAACAAATATGTAAACTATTTTCATTTCAACACAATTTTTCCAAATGCATTATCAATCAGCACAAATAATAGTCCCAACACTAGTTATCATTAGTAATTGTTTCCAGTGCTCTCTACTTTCCCTTCACATTTTCCCAATAGGCCGAATAATGTATTCAAAACTTTGGTTTGTAAAATATCCAATATGAATTCGTTAAAGCATCTTTACATCTTCCCAATAGGCCGAATGATGTATTCAAAACTTAGGCTTCAAAAATATCAAATATGAATTTGGTAATTCCTAAGGCAATCTGGGTTTTATTTCCAAGTGTGCATCATTGCAATGTGTCCATTCTTTATTACACTTTAAATACACAGTATGGTGTCCAGATGTCGTAGTAGGTCCAGCATGGAAAATAATAGCCACTGTTGTAAAAGTTCTTCCAGAAATAGATATTTGACTGGCAACAAAACTTTTAATTCTGGTTTCCAGTTTTCTTCCATTAGCTCTACAACGTTGTAGCATTAAAATCAGATATTTTCCATACCTTTCTATGCGTAATGTAGATAACATCTCTGGTTTACAATGAGAACATTTCATATCATGGTTTGCTGCTTTTACTAGTTTGTTAAAAGGTACTGATTTGCAGTCTGGTATCATTAAGTATATGAATCGTTCTGTGTCGATTTCAGTGCTGGAAGTTAATGAACACTGTTCACATTTATGATCCCATTTATAACTTAGTCCAAATAAGTTTTCAATCTGTATTCCTTCATCTTCTAATATTCCAAGCATAACCATCAGAAATTCTTGTGCATCTTGTTGTATATTAAGGCTGAAGGTCAAAGAACCAGTACATACATCCAAGAGTTGGCGAATACCACAAGCAGTATGGATTTTACTTCTGTCAGTTGTCAATTGTTGAAATACATTATAAAGTGCAGAACATAATCTTTTTTCCTGATTTCCCATAATTTCATGATGAAGATCTTGTAGGGAAAATACAACATTCAGAATAACATTAACATAGCAGTTGATACCTGAACTATTTTCCAATTGGTATCCCACAACGTCATCAACACTTTCCATTTTTTGTTTCTTTACACCTTTTCCTTTGTCTTCCATTTTTTTATGCTTTTTAACCGCACTTGATTCTTTAACATATTATCGTTTTGAACACACAACACGTTTCTCATAAACGGGATATTCACCTAAATTTGGTGCATAAAGTCTTCTTAAACGATTATATTCTCTAACACAATTTACATCAGCACTAATCTTGCTGTCATCGAAATCAATCAAATACAAACCAGACAATGTTCTAACTCGAGATAATGCAACATATGCCATTCCCTCTTTGAACACAGTACTTACATTATTTACCAAAGCACCGTCTACACTTAAACCTTGAGATTTATGTGTAGTTACTGCATATGCTAAAGACAAAGGAAACTGTTTTCTGCGAACATACAAGTCTTTTAGGAGCAAAAAACGTACAGCACAATGCCCAATCTGTCTTACCTCTGTAATCTGATCAAATTTTATTTTCAAGAATTCTATTCCATCTCTGTTCTGATATTTTACAAAATCAACAACTTTCCCTGTTGCTCCATTTACTAAACCTCCTTCTACATTCAAATTACGCCACAAAATTACCCGACAGTTTATACATACATCTAAAGTTTTTTCTAAGCCAGCAGTTTTAGATACAGACTTTTCCAAAGAGTCCAATTTAGTCTGTAGTTTCTCTGAGAGAAGAATGGTCACTCCCTGATGCTCTATTTTATCAATAGCTTCAAAGTGAACTATTTCTTGTTTTTCCAATTTCAGAAGCTCAGTGTAGGCATTAGGCAAACTATAGACTTCTTTTCTCCAATCTTCTTATACATTACTTCAGCTGCTGTGTTTTCAGTTGTAAACAAGTTCCTTAGTAGCCGACTTTCTAAAGCTTGTTTACAATGTTTCGTTAGGACACCAATTCTTATATCTTTCAGAATATTTCCATAATCTTCGTCAGTTGCTTGTCGCATATTCTTTATAAGTTCTTTATATTCAAAATGTAACCATATATTCACATTTCCAATACTTCCCAAACGCTTCCTAGTGTCTTCATGCACAAGTGTTTTAAAAACTGGTTCTCCTTTTACAGGAGTTAGTTGTAGTAGATCTCCAAATACAATTACATGTTATCCTCCAAACAGAACATCGTAATCTATTTTTAAAACCTGCTGCATTCTCAAGTGTACAAAGGCAAGCATTAAGTTTGAGACCATGCGCACCTCATCAATAATTAGATGTTTCATTTTCTTCAACACTCTTGACACTTCATAAGAAGCAACTCCAGACAACTTCTGATATTCTAATTTATTATGTTCAACTGGTAACATTAGTAATCTATGTAAAGTAATTCCTTTAATATTGTGCGCTGCTAATCCAGTCGGAGCTGTTATAACACAAGATAAATGTGAATCTGTAGTTTTTTGTAGATTACTGGTCAAAACTTTAACTAAAAAACTTTTACCTGTTCCAGCTTGACCACTGATGTACATAAGAATAGGTTTAAATGATGAACATATACATTCCTTTTTTCATGCAACAAACCATGTTGTATCTGTTCTGTTACTTGTACATATATTTCTTTCTGTTCAATATTTAGTTGTTCTTCTAAGTTTTCCAACGTAGTATTCTCCTGTTGTGCTTGTTGCATTGCAATTTCTACTTCATACATGGCTATTGCTGCTTCATTTTCGATTATTGGTTGTCCCAGTGGATCTTGACTAGCAGGACCAGAACTTTGACTATCTTGAGAACTGTTGTTAGCTATATCAGCTGTAATAGTCTTTTCTTGTTCAATTTCATCATTTAACATTTGTAGATATGTAGGGAAAATTGTACATGCAATACTATCTTTACAGGCATTAAAAGAATCTTCATAGCAGTCGAAATGTCCAAGTAATTCAGTTTCGCTACGCTATGGTTTGAACAGTTGCAAAAGTGCTAAATAGAAGAATTCTCTCTTATCTGGAGTTTCGCAACTGAGTTTTCTGTGGTTAATGAGATTTCTTTAGGCATGTTTTACTAAACAACCGTCACATCCAATTACTGCATATTTTCCTTGTTTTAAATTCTGTGTAACATTTCTTTTAAAGCTGTAATGTTGAAGTATTTCATACAGACATAGCTCTTCCAGATGTGGACTCCTTTTGGGATAGTATGTATCCAACATATTAGTTTTAAGAATTTCTGTACTTTCCGGTTCATTCACTGCTAAGTATTCAATTTCTTCTAATGTTTTCAACACTCTATTTCGCGTGCAGGCAAGACCTAAACTTACCCAAATGATTCCTCGTGACTTTGAATATAAATTGGAAGAGCACAAGCGATCCGAACATTCATAGGATCCAATTTCTCTGTGGGAAAGAATTTTCAAGCTAAAGCTGTACAATTTTTTGCTAAGGCTCTTCTCTTGTGAAATTTCTTCCCATATTTCTTTCATCTCTGTCTTTTCTGATTTCGTTATATATGATGTAACATAGCGTGCAATTGAGTTATCTGCAACATATTGAATGTCCATGGATGCATTCCACATTTTCAAAATAACTGGATTGTAGTCATTAATATACTTTGACTGTTCTGTTCTTTTTAAGTTGTACGTATTCTTTGGAGATTTCCGAGTTATTGTATGCCTTACAGCAGACATAAAAGAATTCACTCTTCTTTTAGAAATTACTGGTCGTGGGAATCCAAACCAACACTTGGTATAAAATTTTCCTTTAGACTTGTATTTTCTTCGACAGTACTTTCCACAACGGTGACTTTCGAAACGTAGAACTTGTTGTCTCAAGCTTTTTTCTCCTCCTTCTCTTGGACTCTCACAGGTAACATACTGTTCGATGAAAGACAATACTGTTTCATCAGTATCCGTTCCAAATTTTGGAGCATTCCTTATCCATAATAGCATGTGTATATGTGGAGCACCTCTCACTTGATACTCTTTTCGCCCAAAAAAATCAATAACTTCTCCAAGAGGACAATTATCTTTATTGCAGATAAAAGACATCATAGCTTGAAACCTATGATTAAAATACCTGCACACATTTACAGGATCCAATGAACACAGTTCTCCAGGTGTCTTCATTTCAATATTTTTTATATTGGAATTTGCTTCTCGTAGAAATTCAAGTAAATCTTCCCATGCATACTCCGCACAGCTAAGTGTTACAAACCATGTTGGTGTACCTAAGTTTCTTAACATACACTTAAGTTCACCATGACGACGATACCAATACTCATTGGTTCCACGTTGACATGCCATCAAATTAATTAACTGTGCTACTAAATTTTCATCTGTTCGTTGAACTTTGTCCATGAATTCTTTGGCTGAAACAAGTGATTGATGAACTCCCGTTTTAAGTATGTGGTTTACTGCATACGAAAGAGAAGACAAATCACTTTCAAACAAAAGTTGAAATATATATGGCATGCACTGTCGAAATCTAGGATCTTCAGAGTATAATCTTGTTGAGCGATATTCTGAAGCTGGAATCCGTAGAGGTCGCTCATCAAATCGTACACCTTCTCCAGTGAGGAACAGCTGTGGAAAACAACGAGCTTCTAAGCTTTTCTCCCATACACTCATTGGAGTTCCCTGTGCTTTTGTCATTTGAAATAACTCAATGCTGTTTCCTATTACTTCTTTTGAATGTAGAGGACATATTGTGTAATGTTCATAAATCTCTTCACTCCTCGACTTGTCCACTTTCTCTGTTTGACCACTTGAAATTTCTGATTCATCTTCTAAACTTATTACTTGTTCATCAACATTTACAGTTTTATAATAAATATTGTTCTGTACGAGATATAACGTAGCCTTTTGAAGTTTATTAACATCTACAAACTCTTGCCATATTTTCCGACACTTTGTTGGTACACCGTTTACTAGAATAACTAGTGGCTCATTTTCCTCTCTGTCTCCACCAACAGTTTCAATATTTTTCTTAAAATCTAAAGGTAAGTACACAACTCTTCCTTTGAGATCTCTTTGTAAGTCTGTTGGTGGCAGTTTACCTGTTTTAGGCTCCATGCGAATTATAGCTTGAAATGGGTGAATAGATTGAATAAGAACTGACTCATATGTATTCAAATCTGCCAGTTCCTCTGGAATCGGTACTAATTCTAAATTGTTATGTACTCCCCTAGCTGGCATTTTGTTTTCTTCTAATTTGTTGTAGCAATATTTACAAATACGTTGATCAGTACCCAACTCAAATCGACCTTCTACCAACAAGTAAGCTCCAAATTGCTGCCACCTATCATTGTTCTCCTTTTCACTTTTTAAATGCAAATTAACATTCCTAGTTTGACTTTTATAATGAGTACGTCGACAACAAATACAAACATAGTTCGGTTTTTCAGAACACACTGTCTTAAACATTCTAATTTCATCCTCAAACTGATAAATGCTAATCTCTTTCCCATGTTCTTCAACATCTGCAGTTGTCAAGCTCTCAGTTTCTACACACTGCTGTTGTGAACCAAAAAAACTAAATTCAATTTCATCACACATTTTTTCTACATCTGATAAACAACCGTGTAAAAGAGCTGTGTTCAGTTCACTTAAACATAATGCAGGAGACTTCACATAATACACTTTCCTTACAAACTTCCGCATTCCTGAGTGGTGTACTGCTAACATTCTTAAGTGATGAAAAGTACTTTTACACACTTTTCTTGAAAGACAAGCCAGAGAATGTCCGTGCTTCTTAGTATATTGTCTTACATTACATGGATCTAGTCCTTGTATCAACCTAATCTTCTGTTTAACACTTTTCTGTGCATATTGTCGTAAAAATTTCGCATTATGTCAATAGATTCCTGTTGAATACTGCAAATACTGCTACAATCCTACTTATACAGGAGCTAGTGTGCGTTTCCCTTGCACTTCTTCAGCTATTAATTCTTCTGCACTTATAACAACTATTTCTTCTTTTGCAATGGGACAACCATTCCGAACTTCGTAACAGCGACCTCCAGTATCAACTGCAAATGGTAAATTATTTTGTAGAAAATATCTTTCTTCATTAAAGAAAGGCTCACTAATAGAAGTGTGTTTCCATTCACTACTGAAACTTTTACAAAAGTTAGTTCTATTAACATGTCTTTTTCTTTTGCTTTTGTCTTTCAGAAACTTCATTATTTTATTTAAAGATTTTATTCTTTTTAAAATCAAAATAAAATTTTTTCGTTTCAACTTAAAAGCAGTATCAACTACAGTTTCAATCTGCTGCTTCTGTTTGTAAGCTAGTATTCTTCTTTTATACTTCTTACAATGTTTCAATAAATTCTGACTTACTCTACTTCGAAAGAGTCATTGTCGAATCTCTTGAAATTGTTTTTGTCTTCGTGTAACTTGTGTTTTTTCCTAATTTTTCTTTTTTTTGTTTCCATTTGAAGTGTCATTCTCCTTCTCCTTAGTTGAAAAACTCTTCTTCTTCCTTTGCTTCCTATTGTTCTCATATAATTTCTCCACAACATTTTTTAAGAAACTGTTTAGTAGTGTTACCTAAACAAACTTTATCCTTGGTAACATTCTGATTTGTTTCTACCACATTTTGTTTCTTTTTCTTTAAGCGGATCTCTTTTTTTTGTTTCCTTCTCTTTTCATCTTTTCTTGCCATCTTCAATTTGTGATCCAAACAAAATAATTTTCAGAAAAACAAAGAACACTTTCAATACTTTCTTACATATATTTAATATTTCAAAATAATTACATGTCATTACTAATATTAACTACTAAGCAATTATTTTCATTACTATTTTCTGGATTTCAAATTTGAAAACACTACTCATTCCACTTAAATATATAGTGTGCACTTCAACAATACCTTCCCAAACACTTATACAAAGTACCATAATCACTAATTCCATTCCTATCATGTCTTTAACCTCATGCGCCTCTTGCATCCCACTACTCAGCAACTACTAACAATGTTGGGCCTACCCAAATGCAAACCAGAAACCCTTTCCATGTCACAATTGAAAGTCTCACCATATTACTGGAAGGATGCATACATCTCCCTGTCCCTTTTCCTAGTGGCATCATACTTAAAACAAACATACAAATAGCTCTATACCTCTGCTTTATAGGTATTAGATATTCCAATACATAACTAGTGTCAAAAAATACATGTTGAAGCATAGACGTACCTCAGCAAAGTTAAACTATTAAGACAAATGAACTGTGTGCAGTTTTTTTCTATAGCATAGAAGTTCAATACAACTTTCTCTCTGCTCATCGCATGTCCCCAGAAGGCCAGTGAGGGTCAACGCAGATGTGCCTCTGTTGCCTTCCTTTTACAAACAAGGGGAGAGGAACTATTAGAGATCGGGAACAAAGAGGAAGGGAGGGGGTCAAGGGACAAGTCATTCCCAGTCTCTCGATGTGCTGCCCCTGTGATGTAAAAGACACACAATTGATGGACGGAATGCAGAACAAATCAAAACATTCACCCCCAGTCAAAAGATCTGGGTTAAATCCATCATTCTTTTGCTCACCATGCCACCCCAGTTTAGACCTGGCCATATGCAATTCAGTCTTGACCCTGTGCCTCATGGGAACAGTCCAGCCCGAACTGCCAAGCCAGGTCCTCCCTGGACCGGAAACAAGCATCCTAGGACCAGTTTCGGGGTTTCACCCCTCTTCAGCCAGGATAGCTTGATTCCAGTGGCACAGTGAGCCCGGGACCCACGTCTGGGCATACCCGGCACACTTAGGGCGAGGAAGCAAAGACACACAATTGATGGACGGAATGCAGAACAAATCAAAACATTCACCCCCAGTCAAAAGATCTGGGTTAAATCCATCATTCTTTTGCTCACCATGCCACCCCAGTTTAGACCTGGCCATATGCAAATCAGTCTTGACCCTGTGCCTCATGGGAACAGTCCAGCCCGAACTGCCAAGCCAGGTCCTCCCTGGACCGAAACAAGCATCCTAGGACCGGTTTCGGGGTTTCACCCTCTTCAGCCAGGATAGCTTGATTCCAGTGGCACAGTGAGCCCGGGACCCACGTCTGGGCATACCCGGTGCACTTAGGGTGAGGAAGCAAAAGACACACAATTGATGGACGGAATGCAGAACAAATCAAAACATTCACCCCCAGTCAAAAGATCTGGGTTAAATCCATCATTCTTTTGCTCACCATGCCACCCCAGTTTAGACCTGGCCATATGCAAATCAGTCTTGACCCTGTGCCTCATGGGAACAGCCCAGCCCGAACTGCCAAGCCAGGTCCTCCCTGGACCGGAAACAAGCATCCTAGGACCGGTTTTGGGGATTCACCCCTCTTCAGCCAGGATAGCTTGATTCCAGTGGCACAGTGAGCCCGGGACCCACGTCTGGGCATACCCGGCGCACTTAGGGCGAGGAAGCAAAAGACACACAATTGATGGACGGAATGCAGAACAAATCAAAACATTCACCCCCAGTCAAAAGATCTGGGTTAAATCCATCATTCTTTTGCTCACCATGCCACCCCAGTTTAGACCTGGCCATATGCAAATCAGTCTTGACCCTGTGCCTCATGGGAACAGTCCAGCCCGAACTGCCAAGCCAGGTCGTCCCTGGACCGGAAACAAGCATCCTAGGACCGGTTTCGGGGTTTCACCCTCTTCAGCCAGGATAGCTTGATTCCAGTGGCACAGTGAGCCCGGGACCCACGTCTGGGCATACCCGGCGCACTTAGGGCGAGGAAGCAAAAGACACACAATTGATGGACGGAATGCAGAACAAATCAAAACATTCACCCCCAGTCAAAAGATCTGGGTTAAATCCATCATTCTCTTGCTCACCTTGCCACCCCAGTTTAGACCTGGCCATATGCAAATCAGTCTTGACCCTGTGCCTCATGGGAACAGTCCAGCCCGAACTGTCAAGCCAGGTCCTCCCTGGACCGGAAACAAGCATCCTAGGACCGGTTTCGGGGTTTCACCCCTCTTCAGCCAGGATAGCTTGATTCCAGTGGCACAGTGAGCCCGGGACGCACGTCTGGGCATACCCGGCGCACTTAGGACGAGAAAGCAAAAGACACACAATTGATGGACGGAATGCAGAACAAATCAAAACATTCACCCCCAGTCAAAATATCTGGGTTAAATCCATCATTCATTTGCTCACCATGCCACTCCAGTTTAGACCTGGCCATATGCAAATCAGTCTTGACCCTGTGCCTCATGGGAACAGTCCAGCCCGAATTGCCAAGCCAGGTCCTCCCTGGACCGGAAACAAGCATCCTAGGACCGGTTTTGGGGTTTCACCCCTCTTCAGCCAGGTTAGCTTGATTCCAGTGGCACAGTGAGCCCGGGACCCACGTCTGGGCATACCCGGCGCACTTAGGGCGAGGAAGCAAAAGACACACAATTGATGGACGGAATGCAAAACAAATCAAAACATTCACCCCCAGTCAAAAGATCTGGGTTAAATCCATCATTCTTTTGCTCACCATGCCACCCCAGTTTAGACCTGGCCATATGCAAATCAGTCTTGACCCTGTGCCTCATGGGAACAGTCCAGCCCGAACTGTCAAGCCAGGTCCTCCCTGGACCGGAAACAAGCATCCTAGGACCGGTTTCGGGGTTTCACCCCTCTTCAGGCAGGATAGCTTGATTCCAGTGGCACAGTGAGCCCGGGACGCACGTCTGGGCATACCCGGCGCACTTAGGGCGAGGAAGCAAAGACACACAATTGATGGACGGAATGCAGAACAAATCAAAACATTCACCCCCAGTCAAAATATCTGGGTTAAATCCATCATTCATTTGCTCACCATGCCACTCCAGTTTAGACCTGGCCATATGCAAATCAGTCTTGACCCTGTGCCTCATGGGAACAGTCCAGCCCGAAGTGCCAAGCCAGGTCCTCCCTGAACCGGAAACAAGCATCCTAGGACCGGTTTGGGGTTTCACCCTCTTCAGCCAGGTTAGCTTGATTCCAGTGGCACAGTGAGCCCGGGACCCACGTCTGGGCATACCCGGCGCACTTAGGGCGAGGAAGCAAAAGACACACAATTGATGGACGGAATGCAAAACAAATCAAAACATTCACCCCCAGTCAAAAGATCTGGGTTAAATCCATCATTCTTTTGCTCACCATGCCACCCCAGTTTAGACCTGGCCATATGCAAATCAGTCTTGACCCTGTGCCTCATGGGAACAGTCCAGCCCGAACTGTCAAGCCAGGTCCTCCCTGGACCGGAAACAAGCATCCTAGGACCGGTTTCGGGGTTTCACCCCTCTTCAGGCAGGATAGCTTGATTCCAGTGGCACAGTGAGCCCGGGACGCACGTCTGGGCATACCCGGCGCACTTAGGGCGAGGAAGCAAAAGACACACAATTGATGGACGGAATGCAGAACAAATCAAAACATTCACCCCCAGTCAAAATATCTGGGTTAAATCCATCATTCATTTGCTCACCATGCCACTCCAGTTTAGACCTGGCCATATTCAAATCAGTCTTGACCCTGTGCCTCATGGGAACAGTCCAGCCCGAATTGCCAAGCCAGGTCCTCCCTGGACCGGAAACAAGCATCCTAGGACCGGTTTCGGGGTTTCACCCCTCTTCAGCCAGGATAGCTTGATTCCAGTGGCACAGTGAGCCCGGGACCCACGTCTGGGCATACCCGGCGCACTTAGGGCGAGGAAGCAAAAGACACACAATTGATGGACGGAATGCAGAACAAATCAAAACATTCACCCCCAGTCAAAAGATCTGGGTTAAATCCATCATTCTTTTGCTCACCATGCCACCCCAGTTTAGACCTGGCCATATGCAAATCAGTCTTGACCCTGTGCCTCATGGGAACAGTCCAGCCC
This sequence comes from Calotriton arnoldi, assembly GCA_963921515.1. Taxonomy (NCBI): domain Eukaryota; kingdom Metazoa; phylum Chordata; class Amphibia; order Caudata; family Salamandridae; genus Calotriton; species Calotriton arnoldi. The sequence goes on from CAWUFW010004202.1 coordinate 896,391, forward strand.
CAGCTGCCAAGCCAGGTCCTCCCTGGACTGGAAACAAGCATCCTAGGACCGGTTTCGTGGTTTCACCCCTCTTCAGCCAGGATAGCTTGATTCCAGTGGCACAGTGAGCCCGGGACCCACGTCTAGGCATACCCGGCGCACTTAGGGCGAGGAAACAAAAGACACACAATTGATGGACGGAATGCAGAACAAATCAAAACATTCACCCCCAGTCAAAAGATCTGGGTTAAATCCATCATTCTTTTGCTCACCATGCCACCCCAGTTTAGACCTGGCCATATGCAAATCAGTCTTGACCCTGTGCCTCATGGGAACAGTCCAGCCCAAACTGCCAAGCCAGGTCCTCCCTGGACCGGAAACAAGCATCCTAGGACCGGTTTCGGGGTTTCACCCCTCTTTAGCCAGGATAGCTTGATTCCAGTGGCACAGTGAGCCCGGGAACCACGTCTGGGCATACCCGGCGCACTTAGGGCGAGGAAGCAAAAGACACACAATTGATGGACGGAATGCAGAACAAATCAAAACATTCACCCCAGTCAAAAGATCTGGGTTAAATCCATCATTCTTTTGCTCACCATGCCACCCCAGTTTAGACCTGGCCATATGCAAATCAGTCTTGACCCTGTGCCTCAAGGGAACAGTCCAGCCCGAACTGCCAAGCCAGGTCCTCCCTGGACCGGAAACAAGCATCCTAGGACCGGTTTCGGGGTTTCACCCCTCTTCAGCCAGGATAGCTTGATTCCAGTGGCACAGTGAGCCCGGGACCCACGTCTGGGCATACCCAGCGCACTTAGGGCGAGGAAGCAAAAGACACACAAATGATGGACGGAATGCAGAACAAATCAAAACATTCACCCCCAGTCAAAAGATCTGGGTTAAATCCATCATTCTTTTGCTCACCATGCCACCCCAGTTTAGACCTGGCCATATGCAAATCAGTCTTGACCCTGTGCCTCATGGGAACAGTCCAGCCCAAACTGCCAAGCCAGGTCCTCCCTGGACCGGAAACAAGCATCCTAGGACCGGTTTCGGGTTTCACCCCTCTTCAGCCAGGATAGCTTGATTCCAGTGGCACAGTGAGCCCGGGACCCACGTCTGGGCATACCCGGCGCACTTAGGGCAAGGAAGCAAAAGACACACAATTGATGGACGGAATGCAGAACAAATCAAAACATTCACCCCCAGTCAAAAGATCTGGGTTAAATCCATCATTCTTTTGCTCACCATGCCACCCCAGTTTAGACCTGGCCATATGCAAATCAGTCTTGACCCTGTGCCTCATGGGAACAGTCCAGCCCGAACTGCCAAGCCAGGTCCTCCCTGGACCGGAAACAAGCATCCTAGGACCGGTTTCGGGTTTCACCCCTCTTCAGCCAGGATAGCTTGATTCCAGTGGCACAGTGAGCCCGGGACCCACGTCTGGGCATACCCGGCGCACTTAGGGTGAGGAAGCAAAAGACACACAATTGATGGACGGAATGCAGAACAAATCAAAACATTCACTCCCAGTCAAAAGATCTGGGTTAAATCCATCATTCTTTTGCTCACCATGCCACCCCAGTTTATGATGTAGGCAGCTTCAGCATGAGCAGGAAGGCTGACAATTGCCTTAACTTATATTGATGTGTGCTTCACCAGTCTGAGCAAACCCATGCACCAAGTATGCAGGCAACATTTTATTTTTTTCATCTCACTGAAGTTAATAAAGCATGTCCGTGTTAAAGTCCCCCCCCCAGTATTTTCCCACAAGCTTCAATCTACAGAAGGCCACTTCTTGTACATTTCCCTACGCGATTTTGCACCCCAACTCATCCCTGTACCTTAGTCACAAGACTATGTAGTCCTTCCAACATAACACACTGCACTCGTGTAGCATTCAACCTATTGCGACTTTCTTTGTGCTGTACAAATGGCACCAACAGGCCAGTGAAGGTGTGAGTGCTATTTTTCACGGTAGATGGGCCTCTTTACCTTCGTTTTACAAACAACGGGAGAAGAACCGTTAGAGAGCGGGAGGAAGGAGAGGGGGAGCAGGCCCAAGTGACGTGTCATTGCCAGTCTCTCGGTCTACCGCCCCTCTAATGTACGCAGGTTCAGCACGAGCAGGAAGCTTGACAATACCTTAACTTATATTCACGTGTGCTTCACAAGTGTGCACAAGCCAATGCACGAAGTGTGCAAACAACATATTATTTTCTTGATGTCACTGAAGTTAATAAAGCATGTCCGTGTTAAAGCCCCCAATTCATCCCTCTACCTTAGACACAAGACCATGTAACCCTTGCAACATCGCACACTGTACTCGTGTACCACTGAAACCGATTGCAACTTTCTCTGCGCTGTACAGATGCCACCTACAAGCCAGTGAAGGTCTGAGTGCTATTTTTCATGCTAGATGGGCCTCTTTTACCTTCCTTTTACAAACAATGGGAGAAGAACAGTTACAGAGCGGGACGAAGGAAAGGGAAGGGCTCAAGGGATGTGTCATTGCCAGTCTCTCCATCTGCCTCCCCTGTGATATACGCAGGTTCAGCATGACCAGGAAGCTTGACAATACCTTAACTTACATTCACGTGTGCTTCACAAGTATGCCCAAACCAATGCACGAAGCGTGCCAACAGCATTTCATTTTTTTCATCTCACCAAAGTTAATAAAGCATGTCCGTGTTAAAGCCCCCGCCCCCCCCCCCCAGTATTTTCCCACAAGCTTCAATCTGCAGAAGGCATCTCTTGTACATTTCCCTAGCCCATTTTGGACCCCAATTCATCCCTGTACGTTAGTCACAAGACTATGTAGTCCTTCCAACATAACACTGCACTCGTGTAGCATTCAACCGATTGCGACTTTCTCTGTGTTGTACAAATGGCACCAACAGGCCAGTGAAGGTGTAAGTGCTATTTTTCATGGTAGATGTGCCTCTCTTACCTTCGTTTTACAAACAACGGGAGAAGAACCGTTAGAGAGTGGGAGGAAGGAGAGGGGGGGAGCGGGCTCAAGGGACGTGTCATTGCCAGTCTCTCGATCTGCCGCCCCTGTGATGTACGCAGGTTCAGCGTGAGCAGGAAGCTTGACAATACCTTAATTTACATTCATGTGTGCTTCACAAGTGTGCCCAAACCAATGCACGAAGTGTGCCAACAACATTTCATTTTTTTCATCTCACCGAAGTTAATAAAGCATGTCCGTGTTAAAGTCCCCCCCCAGTATTTTCCCACAAGCTTCAATCTACAGAAGGCCACTTCTTGTACATTTCCCTACGCGATTTTGCACCCCAACTCATCCCAGTACCTTAGTCACAAGACTATGTAGTCCTTCCAACATAACACACTGCACTCGTGTAGCATTCAACCTATTGCGACTTTCTTTGTGCTGTACAAATGGCACCAACAGGCCAGTGAAGGTGTGAGTGCTATTTTTCACGGTAGATGGGCCTCTTTTACCTTCGTTTTACAAACAACGGGAGAAGAACCGTTAGAGAGCGGGAGGAAGGAGAGGGGGGGAGCAGGCTCAAGTGACGTGTCATTGCCAGTCTCTCGGTCTACCGCCCCTCTAATGTACGCAGGTTCAGCACGAGCAGGAAGCTTGACAATACCTTAACTTATATTCAGGTGTGCTTCACAAGTGTGCACAAACCAATGCACGAAGTGTGCAAATAACATATTATTTTCTTGATGTCACTGAAGTTAATAAAGCATGTCCGTGTTAAAGCCCCCGCCTCCCCCTCCCCCCAGTATTTTTCCACAAGCTTCAATCTGCAGAAGGCCATTTCTTGTACATTACCCCGGACGATTTTGGACCCCAATTCATCCCTCTACCTTCGACACAAGACCATGTAACCGTTGCAACATCGCACACTGTACTCGTGTACCACTGAAACCGATTGCAACTTTCTCTGCGCTGTACAGATGCCACCTACAAGCCAGTGAAGGTCTGAGTGCTATTTTTCATGCTAGATGGGCCTCTTTTACCTTCCTTTTACAAACAACGGGAGAAGAACCGTTACAGAGCGGGACGAAGGAAAGGGAAGGGCTCAAGGGACGTGTCATTGCCAGTCTCTCCATCTGCCACCCCTGTGATATACGCAGGTTCAGCATGACCAGGAAGCTTGACAATACCTTAACTTACATTCACGTGTGCTTCACAAGTATGCCCAAACCAATGCACGAAGCGTGCCAACAACATTTCATTTGTTTCATCTCACCAAAGTTAATAAAGCATGTCCATGTTAAAGCCCCCGCCCCCCCCCAGTATTTTCCCACAAGCTTCAATCTGCAGAAGGCCATCTCTTGTACATTTCCCTAGCCCATTTTGGACCCCAATTCATCCCTGTACATTAGTCACAAGACTATGTAGTCCTTCCAACATAACACTGCACTCGTGTAGCATTCAACCGATTGCGACTTTCTCTGTGTTGTACAAATGGCACCAACAGGCCAGTGAAGGTGTAAGTGCTATTTTTCATGGTAGATGTGCCTCTCTTACCTTTGTTTTACAAACAACGGGAGAAGAACCGTTAGAGAGTGGGAGGAAGGAGAGGGGGGAGCGGGCTCAAGGGACGTGTCATTGCCAGTCTCTCGATCTGCCGCCCCTGTGATGTACGCAGGTTCAGCATGAGCAGGAAGCTTGACAATACCTTAACTTACATTCACGTGTGCTTCACAAGTGTGCCCAAACCAATGCACGAAGTGTGCCAACAACATTTCATTTTTTTCATCTCACCGAAGTTAATAAAGCATGTCCGTGTTAAAGCCCCCGCCCCCCCCCCCCAGTATTTTCCCTTAAGCTTAAATCTGCAGAAGGCCATTTCTTGTACATTACCCCGGCCGATTTTGGACCCCAATTCATCCCCCTACCTTAGACACAAGACCATGTAACCCTTGCAACATCACACACTGTACTCGTGTACCACTGAAACCGATTGCAACTTTCTCTGCGCTGTACAGATGCCACCTACAAGCCAGTGAAGGTCTAAGTGCTATTTTTCACGCTAGATGGGCCTCTTTTACCTTCCTTTTACAAACGACGGGAGAAGAACCGTTACAGAGCGGGACGAAGGAAAGGGAAGGGCTCAAGGAACGTGTCATTGCCAGTCTCTCGATCTGCCACCCCTGTGATATACGCAGGTTCAGCACGAGCAGGAAGCTTGACAATACCTTAACTTACATTCATGTGTGCTTCATAAGTGTGCCCAAACCAATGCACAAAGTGTGCAAACAACATTTTATTTTTTTCATCTCACCGAAGTTAATAAAGCATGTCCGTGTTAAAGCCCCCGCCCCCCCCCAGTATTCTCCCACAAGCTTCAATCTACAGAAGGCCATCACTTGTACATTTCTCTAGCCGATTTTGGAACCCAATTCATCCCTGTACCTTAGTCACAAGACTATCTAGTCCTTCCAACATAATACACTGCACTAGTGTAGCATTCAACCGATTGTGACTTTTTCTGTGCTGTACAAATGGCACCAACAGGCCAGTGAAGGTGTAAGTGCTACTTTTCACGGTAGTTGGGCCTCTTTTACCTTCATTTTACAAACAACGGGAGAACAACCGTTAGAGAGGGGGAGGAAGGAGAGGGGGGAGCGGCCTCAAGGGACGTGCCATTGCCAGTCTCTCGATCTGTCGCCCCTGTGATGTACACAGGTTCAGCACGAGCAGGAAGCTTGACAATACCTTAACTTACATTCACGTGTGCTTCACAAGTGTGCCCAAACCAATGCACAAAGTGTGCCAACAACATTTCATTTTTTTCATCTCACCGAAGTTAATAAAGCATGTCCGTGTTAAAGCCCCCGCCTCCCCCTCCCCCCAGTATTTTTCCACAAGCTTCAATCTGCAGAAGGCCATTTCTTGTACATTACCCCGGCCGATTTTGGACCCCAATTCATCCCTCTACCTTAGACACAAGACCATGTAACCCTTGCAACATCGCACACTGTACTCGTGTACCACTGAAACCGATTGCAACTTTCTCTGCGCTGTACAGATGCCACCTACAAGCCAGTGACGGTCTGAGTGCTATTTTTCACGCAAGATGGGCCTCTTTTAGCTCCCTTTTACAAACGAGGAGAGAAGAACCGTTAGAGAGCGGGAGGAAGCTCAAGGGACGTGTCATTGCCAGTCTCTCGATCTGCCGCCCCTGTGATATATGCAGGTTCAGCACGAGCAGGAAGCTTGACAATACCTTAACTTACATTCGCGTGTGCTACACAAGTATGCCCAAACCAATGCACGAAGTGTGCAAACAACATTTCATTTTTTTCATCTCACCGAAGTTAATAAAGCATCTCCGTGTTAAAGCCCCCCCAGTATTTTCCCACAAGCTTCAATCTGCAGAAGGCATCTCTTGTACATTTCCCTAGCCGATTTTGGACCCCAATTCATCCCTGTACCTTAGTCACAAGACTATGTAGTCCTTCCAACATAACACACTGCACTCGTGTAGCATTCAACCGATTGCAACTTTCTCTGTGCTGTTCAAATGGCACCAACAGGCCAGTGAAGGTGTAAGTGTTATTTTTCACGGTAGATGGGCCTTTTTTACCTTCATTTTACAAACAACAGGAGAACAACCGTTAGAGAGCGGGAGGAAGGAGAGGGGGGGAGCGGGCTCAAGGGACGTGTCATTGCCAGTCTCTCGATCTGCTGCCCCTGTGATGTACGCAGGTTCAGCACGAGCAGGAAGCTTGACAATACCTTAATTTATATTCACGTGTGCTTCACAAGTGTGCACAAACCAATGCACGAAGTGTGCAAACAACATATAATTTTTTTCATCTCACTGAAGTTAATAAAGCATGTCCATGTTAACCCCCCCCCTCAGTATTTTCCCACAAGCTTCAATATGCAGAAGGCCATTTCTTGTACATTACCCAGGCCAATTTTGCACCCCAATTCATCCCTGTACCTTAGACACAACACCATGTAACCCTTCCAACATCACACACTGCACTCGTGTACCACTGAAACCGATTGTAACTTTCTCTACGGTGCACAGATGCCACCAACAAGCCAGACAAGGTCTAAGTGCTATTTTTCAGACTACATGGGCCTCTCTTACGTTCCTTTTTCAAACGACGGGAAACAAACCATTACAGAGCAGGAGGAAGGGGGGGGGTCAAGGGACGTATCATTCCCAAACTCTTGATCTGCCTTCCCTCTAATATACGCAGATTCAGCACAGGGAAAGACCCTGACAATTCCCTCCATTTATATTCACATATACTTCACCAGTGTGAACAAATTCGTACACAAAATATGCTCGGAACATTTCCATTTCTTTTTTATCTCTCACACAGTCATAAAACATATCTCTTGTAAAGAAAGCCCCCCCCACCACCTGTATTTTCCAACAAGGCACAATCTACAAGCATCCCTATTTCTCTTACATTGACTGGGCGGATTTTTGATATTAATTCCACCATGTACCTTACTCGGAACACAATGCAGACCTTTCAACATAAGAGACTGCATTCCTCATTTCACGAAAACACTTAAATATATACTGCGCACTTCAACAATACCTTCCCAAACACTCATACAAAGTACCATAATCACTAATCCCTTTACCACCATGTATTTCACCTCATCTGTCTTTTCATTCTTCACTACTCAGCAACTACTAACAGTGTTGACTCTGTCCAAATGCAAGGCAGAAACCCTTTTCATATCACAGTTCAGTGTCACCATATCACTGAAAGCAAGCGTACATGGAGCTCTATCTTTTCCTAGTAGCACATCCTTAAAACAAACATAGAAATAGATATATAACACTGTTATATACTTAACGAATCTCCCGATGCATTACACGTGTAAAAATACATATACAAAGAGACATGCCATTCTTAGTCTCTCAATCTACCGGCCTTCTAATCTCTGCACATTCTACACAGCCAGGGACTGTGACACTTCCCTACACTTATATACAACTATAGCTCACCAGTGTCAAAAGTGCGAGCACAACGTGTGCACACAACATTTCTTTTTTTTGTTATTTTCCTCAACTTAATAAAACATGCCTTTTCTAACCCCCCCTCCCCACTATTTTTCGACAAGTAACAACGTGCAAACGTCCCACATTTTCTTCATGTTGCCCGAATCCATTTTGGAACCCAAATTAACCCTGTGCCTCACTTTCAAAACCATATACTCCTTTAAACATGACAAACTACACTTCTTCTTCCTCAAAAACTCCTAAATATATATGGGGTACTTGTTCAGCAACTACTTACACTCTATGCACATTTTGTAACAAAAGAGAAACAGCACACTTCGGCAACACTATATTATTTTAAAAATAATATTTTCAAACTTTAAAATATCGCCTCAAATACTTAACCACTACTACACAATATATAACACACATTATTAATTTGTAACTCACCTCTGTAGTTGGTATGCAGATTCCGAATTTCACAAACGCATGCAACATTTTCTTTCTCAGACAATAAATGTAATTCTAGACTCTCGTCAAGAATAGAACCAGTAATGGCAAAATTTCCCTCTCTTTCCGCACATAAATACATGTACATAACAAATCAAAATCCTTCCTTCATTATTTCAAATTTCAAAACACATTCCTATTGGTTACTCATATTAACCCTCTCTACCTCTCTTCTAAAACGCCCCAAACTGATTCTCTTATTTTGTGGATTGGACACTCCCCCACACTGCTGCATCGCCATACAGCCCGAACCCTTTCAACAATTCAGAAGCCTATATCTAATAATACTACTGCAAATTTTAAAGAATACACTTCTTCTACACATACTACTCATTTTCAAAAATTAACTTTAATAGCTTACCAGTTCTAATTAATTTTGCATTTTATATTTTAATACCACATTTATTTCTACTCCTCCCCCAATCACCCTTTCGCCAATTTTCATATCAACAGTTTCTGCAACATTTAATGGAAGGCTCAAGGTCACAAGTTCACCAAATTTCATCCCAACAGTTTCTGCAACATTCAACGCCACGTGCTGGTCATACGTTCACCATACTTCATACTAACAGTTTCTGGAACATTCAACGCCACGTGCAGGTCATAAGTTCACCATACTTCATCCTAACAGTTTCTGGAACATTCAACAGCAGGTGCAGGTCACAAGTTCACCATTTTTTTAAGTTCAGAACAGTACCTTCCAAATGCAAGTAGCATGTGTGGTTGCGCTCCGCACGTCTGATGGTATCCTATGTAGTGTACGTTTCAAACATTATTTATTAAGCAATCAGAAACATACTTTTTCACTAAAGTAACATGCACCCTAGTTTTCACTACACAATGTTCTTCATCACCCAATCAGTTATCCTTTTCTAAAAAAAAAGCTTGTTCTCCACCTTTCAACATATCTCTCATTCAACCAACGGACTACATGAGCTACAAACATCTTTTCATTCGTTCCAGCCATACCGTCAAAATGCTAGAATGGATCGTAGGACACAGCTATGTTTTCTGGTGCAAAAGGTATGCTGAACACAGACCTATTAAAAAAGACCTAGGTTTACAAAATGTGGACATAAAATGGTTTACACAGAGAGGATTAAAGTGGCACCAATTGTTGCTTTTGGTTAAAACCTCTATGCATCTCCAACCCCCTGACCTCATGATTGTGCACTGTGGTGGCAATAACCTAGGCACATTGACTGGGGTAGGACTGGAAATGCTCATGAAGGATACCTTTGGACAATTGATGTTGCTTTTGCCTCAAACTGTCTTTGTATACTCCAATATATGCCAAAGACAGAAGTGGAAATGCTCAAATGAATTCTGTCCTCAAATTGAGAAAGCTAGGAAAAATGTAAAATAAAGCTATGTCTGCATACCTCAGAGATCACACTTCAATTTTACGTATACCTCCAAACACGTGCAGCTCCTCCGAGCAGAGAAGGACGGAAAACCCGTACCCCACCACCCCCATATCATTATATTTGCTCCAAGGAAATACCGGTCCCCGAGACAGAAGTAAACCCCGCATCATAACTAAACATTGCTCCCGGGAACTGCCCCACCCGGGGGCTTAATTAAACGAAGCACTCAACACCGCGCTTCCTTTTTCTTTTTCCCGCTGTGATTTCCAGTCCCTACGCGAATCCTGCCGAAAACATATAAACGTGCTGCTCCTCGGAGCGGACACAGAGGAAAGACGCGTATCATTATATTTCCTCCAAGGAAGTGCCGGTCCCCGTGACAGAAGTAAACCCCGCATCATAACTAAACATTGCTCCCAGGAACTGGCCCACACGGGGGCTTAATTAAACGAAGCACTCGACACCGCATTTCGTTTTTCTTTTGCCCGCCGTGATTTCCAGTCCCTACGCGAATCCCACCGAAAACATATAAAAATGTTTCTTTAGGTTCCAACTCCCTGTGACACCCCCTGAGCACCCTAGGAAGGTCACAGTGTTCCTACCCTACCTTCTTCTACTTTTTTCCCCCCTTTTCCCCCTACTCGTTTCAACCGACTCACAAAATGGCTGCCAACGCTTCCTAGTTTGAAGTGTTGGCAGCCAATCCCAGCCAAGCTCGTGCTTGGAACGCCTCAGCCAATCAGATCTCACAATTCTGAAATATCGATATCTGTAAAAAACTTAAATATCTCAAAAACTACTGCACGGATTTATACCATTTAAACAAAAGCGTACTTTCTGGACCAAGAGCTTTCTCTCTGCCAAATTTGGTGTAATTCCGTTCAGCAGTTCGGGCTGTAGCTGTGTCTAAAGTTTCCTATGGAAATTAACATGGAGAAAACGCGTTTTGGGACCCCCTTTTTTCTCCGCCCCCCTTCACGAATCACCCCCAAACTTTCAAGACAAGAGCTCACCTCAATGAACAATTAGTTTTGAACATTTCGTGAAGATTCGTCAAACAGCGCCAAAGTTATTAGCAAAACAAAAAACGCTTTTCCTATGGAAACTAGGTTCTAACTATAACTACCTACTGGCGACTGCCAGTAGGTAATTGTTAGAAATGGGATCTCTAGTTGGCAAGGGCTTGCACCTTTGTCCAAGTAGGGACCCTTCTTCCTAGTCAGGGTAAGGGTGTTACACTCGTGAAGTAACCCCTGCTCACCCTCGTGGTAGCTTGGCACGAGCAGTCAGGCTTAATTCAGAGGCAGTGTGTAAAGCATTTGCACATAACCGACAGTAATACAGTGTAAGCACTACAAACGGACACCACACCAGTTTAGAAAAATAACCAATATTTTTATATACTCAAGACAAGACCAATTACGACAAAAATCCACAATACTATACTTTAAAAACGAATACTTGATAAGGTAACTTCTTCTTTGCAAGAATAGTTCAAAAACAAAGTTCGTACGAGTCGGTAGCTCCGTCCGAGCCTACCGCGATGCTGAAAACCACAGAGTCTAACAGTTCCAGCCGACCGCGTCGATACGGGCCAGCAGAGTCGTGAACAGACTCGGTCACAGTACCTTTCTCGTTGTGGCTGGTACGGAGTGTACGAGCCGGTCGGCGTTCGTCGCGGTTGCGGTGCAAGACGGAGCGATGCAAGGTGCGGTGTCCCTCGATGCGGTGCAGGCAGCGGCTCGATGAGCGTCGTTTAGACGGAGTCGGTGAGTCCAAGGCATGCGATGCAGGGTGAGACGATGCTCGATGCGGTGCTGACAGGTTGCGATGCAGGCGACCAATCCGGAGTGCGGGAGCTGGCGTCGGACAGCGGTGCGAGTCGGAGCGGTGCGTCGCAGACGTGCGAGCGGTGCCCCAAATGCGATGCGGTCACGACTCTTGAGCCAGTTGCAGCGACCGCGTCGGTCGGGTCCGGCTGGGTCAGTGAAGTGATGCGATGCGAACTGCGGTGCCCACAGGTCACGGTGCAAGCAGCGGCTCGATGTTGGCGGCGTCGGACGTCGCCCACGGTGAGACCAGGGTTGCGATGCGAAGCGGGGCGATGCGGTCTGCGGTGCAAACAGGTCACCGGCCAGGGATGGCCTCGGTTGACGGAGTCAGTTGCAGTTCCCTTCCTCTGTGGCAACTGAAACAGCGTTCCAGAAGCGGTACCCAGAGGCTTGTGAAGTCTTTGCAGTCCCTGAGACTTCTTAACAGGAGGCCAGCTCGGTTCCAGGCCCTTGGAGATACTCAGCACAAGTTTGTAGAAAGTTCAGTCCAGTTCTTTCACTGCCCAAGGCAGAAGCAGCAGCTGCAGGCCAACCCAACAAAGCAACAACACAGCAAAGGGGCAGTACTCCTCCTGGCAGCTCTTCCAGCTCTTCGTCTTGGCAGGTTCCTTGATTCCAGCGAGATCTAAATTCATGGGGTCAGGGCCCCAATATTTATATCCCAAATTCCTTTGTTCTCTGAAGGCAGAGAGGCCTTTGCCTAGTCCAAACCAGTTCTGGAGCACTTTGTTGACAAGTCTCCGTCCCTTCTTTCAGTGAGTAGGCCAGGGACATCAGACGCACCACAGGAGGTGGAGCCAGCATTGTGGAGGGAAGGCACTGTCCTATTCAGGGCCCAGGTGCGACCCCTCCCACCCATCTACATGTAGATCTTGCTATTCAGCCCTGTGCTGACTCACCCTGTCTCCTGGCATCCCCCAGCCCCTGTCACTCACACTCCAGACAAGGAATACACAACCTCGCAGAGGCAGGCTTGGATGGTTAGACAAGAAAATACCCACTTTCTAAAAGTGGTATTTTCAAACACAGAATGTTAAAACCAACTTCACTAAAAGATGCATTTTATCATTCTGAGTCCAGGCATACTAAACTCGAATTCCTACCATGTTCCCGGGGTCAGTTAGGATTATAAGCTGTAATAATCAAAACTGCCCGTTCTGGCCTAGGGGGAACAGGTAGCCTTGCAATAGTGAAAAACGAACTAGGCTGTAATTCACTATCAGGACATGCCACACACACCAGGGCATGTCCTACCTTTCGCATACAACGCACCCTGCCCACAGGGGTACCTTGGGTCTAGCTTAGGGGTGACTTACATGTAGAAAAGGGAAGGTTTAGGGACTTGCAAGTGTGTGCACTTGCCAAGTCGACATGGCAGCCCCAGGCTGCGCACAGGCTCTGCGAGGGCAGGCCCGAGTTACACTTTACGGGCTGTTTGCGTGGGTGGCACAATCCAGTGCTGCAGCCCACCAACAGCATTTGGTCTATAGGCCCTGGCACTCGCAGTGCACTTTACAAGGGACTGACACATAAACCAAATAGGCCAATCATGGAAACACTAATCCATAACACATTTTATACAGGAGCACTTGCACTTTCCCACTGGACAGCAGTGAGGAAAGTGCGCAGAATCATTACACCAGCAAAAACAGAGTCCAAACCGGGAGGTCAGAAAGCAAAAAGTCAGGGGAAACACGCCAAAAGATGCCAAGTCTAACAGTAATATATATATATATATATATATATATATATATATATATATATATATATATATGAACAAACCACCAACTCCAAAAGAAACTCCAATGAAGAAGGCCACGGACATCAGGCAGTCGGTATAAGGCTTCCTTTTATTAAAACAGGTCACCCTCGACCTCAAGACACAAGAGAGACGCGTTTCGGCCTCGATGAGGCCTTTGTCAATCTAATTAGCGTTGTTACACATGTGCAATAAATAATCCCTCCCACTCAAGCCATGAATGAACATGGAAGACATACTGTTCAACAGATGCATTGGAATGAACCTTCAACAGTTTGAAAAGTGAGTAGGGGAAATTAAATGTTTAAAATACACGGAGTAACTAAAGATGTATAAAGCTCATACTACAGTACTCAAAATATAGATAACTTATAAATGTATGGACTCCATAAACACGCCTGGGTGGGGGATTTTTACAAAAAATAAAAGCATACGACACCAACCGCTCATTAATGTGTCACCTGCTTGCCTAACAATGCATAACTGAACATTTAATTAAAACACGCTGCTGATGACATGGAGAATAGTTGGATGCACCCCAAAACACCATTAACCCTATTTGTCTAAAATGTCATAGTTGGCAATCATGTATAGATTCACATCCGACTCCTGTTATTAAAAATATCCATGTAAATTCTGCTAGAATTACTACGAACTCAATTGCAACCCCCGGAAACAGAAGGACAGAGTATTCGGACAAGGAATTGACAAACGTGTTATGACAGCAAAGTACATATATATATATATTCCAAATGAAAGCACGCATACAATAGGTAACGTGCGACAGGCCACACCAACGTTGCTCAGTAAATTCTTTTATTGTAGGCAGGAGAGCAGGCATAACGCGTTTCGAATCTTGACGATTCTTTGTCAAATGCAAATGTTTCTAAGCGGAATCATTGGCTCTTTTATACAAACACGACATGAACACTGTATGTATTTATATACACATGTGTATATATATATATATATTCGGTGCAAGTAAGTTGAGTGGCAGCAACAACATGCACTTGCACATGAAATAGGAGCCTACACCATTAATAAAAATGTGTAATTCGGACTCTGGTGTCTAAAGAAAGCTATTAAGCATAAAAGAAATAAAGCACAACAGCACGAACTTGGATGATCGATTTTGGTGCATTCTGGGATCTGGAGGAGGTTGCCTCAGGTCATGTGACCACTTGGTTTTAAAGACACTCACCTGTGATCAAGGCATTCATGCCGAAACGCGTAAGGACTGAAAGAGTGAATCCACTGACACGATGCATAAATAAATGGCACGATTTAAGTCGGAGTTGGGCCTCTGCATTTTATTTCCGCATTTCATGCCATGACAGGATTCTCCGTTCCTGATGGCAGAGGCCGCTCTGCAGGGTTGGTGGCCCCCGGTAAAATTGAGTTTTTTTTGTGCATATTATGGAGGGGGCATGACCTGCTTGCTGGCAGACCAGACATTGGACTTCCGTGATATTCTGGTTTTGCGAGTGAGAAAGAGAGATGAGGGAGATGCTTCTCTCTCTGGAGACTCCGCATTCGGTGCAAGTAAGTTGAGTGACAGCAACAACATGCACTTGGCAAATGAAATAGCAGCCTGCACCATTAATAAAAATGTGTAATTCGGACTCTGGTGTCTAAAGAAAGCTATTAAGCATAAAAGAAATAAAGCACCACAGCACGAACTTGGATGATCGATTTTGGTGCATTCTGGGATCTGGAGGAGGTTGCCTCAGGTCATGTGACCACTTGATTCTAAAGACACTCACCTGTGATCAAGGCATTCATGCCAAAATGGGTAAGGACTGAAGGAGTGAAGCTGCTGCCACTGACACGAAGCATAAATAAATGGCACGATTTAAGTGGGAGTTGGGCCTCTGCATTTTCTTTCCGCATTTCATGCCATGACAGGATTCTCCGTTCCTGATGGCAGAGGCCGCTCTGCAGGGTTGGTGGCCCCCGGTAAAATGGAGTTCTTTTTGTGCATATTATGGAGGGGGCATGACCTGCTTGCTGGCAGACCAGACATTGGACTTCCGTGGTATTCTGGTTTTGTGAGTGAGAAAGAGATAAGGGAGATGTTTGTCTCTCTGGAGACTCCGCATTCGGTGCAAGTAAGTTGAGTGACAGCAACAACATGCACTTGGCAAATGAAATAGCAGCCTGCACCATTAATAAAAATGAGTATTTCGGACTCTGGTGTCTAAGGAAAGCTATTAAGCATAAAAGAAATAAAGCACCACAGCACAAACTTGGATGATTGATTTTGGTGCATTCTGGGATCTGGAGGAGGTTGCCTCAGGTTATGTGACCACTTGATTTTAAAGACACTCACCTGTGATCAAGGCATTCATGCCGAAACGCGTAAGGACTGAAGGAGTAAATCTGCTGCCACTGACACGATGCATAAATAAATGACATGATTTAAGTCGGAGTTGGGCCTCTGCATTTTCAGCCAAGCACGAAACGCGTCGGGGAGCAGGACAATTTTTGTGTGTACCACAATCTTTTCTGCATGCAGTACCTCCATTAAAGATTTCACAGACAATACCTACCGGTTGTGGGCTCTTCCTCAGCAGGCACCTTGTGAGTTTGGATGTTAGCGTTTCCGCCTGGACCGCGGAAAGAGCCCCGCTGTTTTTACAGACCTGCTGTGGCGTCAACCGGCTCTGCAGCACAAGGAACTGGTAGCTGTTTTCTTGGGGGAGCAATCTGCTGGTGTTAGAAAGACGTTGTTCCACAACCCACTTGGGAACATTAAAGATATGGATCTGTGAGGCGGCGTGCAACCCACTGAGGAGTACGAAGACACCACAAGGACCAGAATTCCACTCGCTGTGGAAATGCCCACTGAGGCGTGGTTCTCAGTTACACAGGTGCTTCAAAGAATGCACGGCCGTTTCACTGAACCACAAGCCCGCAGCCCATGATTAAGTGCAGCCAAGCACGAAACGCGTCGGGGAGCAGGACAATTTTTGTGTGTATCACGATCTTTTCTGCATGCAGTACCTCCATTAAAGATTTCACAGACAATACCTACCGGTTGTGGGCTCTTCCTCAGCAGGCACCTTGTGAGTTTGGATGTTAGCGGTTCCGCCTGGACCGCGGAAAGAGCCCCGCTGTTTTTACAGACCTGCTGCGGCGTCAACCGGCACTGCAGCACAAGGAACTGGTAGCTGTTTTCTTGGGGGAGCAATCTGCTGGTGTTAGAAAGACGTTGTTCCACAACCCACTTGGGAACATTAAAGATATGGATCTGTGAGGCGGCGTGCAACCCACTGAGGAGTACGAAGACACCACAAGGACCAGAATTCCACTCGCTGTGGAAACGCCCACTGAGGCGTGGTTCTCAGTTACACAGGTGCTTCAAAGAATGCACGGCCGTTTCACTGAACCATAAGCCCGCAGCCCATGATTAAGTGCAGCCAAGCACGAAACGCGTCGGGGAGCAGGAAAATTTTTGTGTGTACCACGATCTTTTCTGCATGCAGTACCTCCATTAAAGATTTCACAGACAATACCTACCGGTTGTGGGCTCTTCCTCAGCAGGCACCTTGTGAGTTTGGATATATATATATATATATATATATATATATATATATATATATATATATTCACTGAAAAAACCATAGGTTTTAGGGACAGTTATAGTTAGTTGGACATTGCACTCATACAAAACCCGTGAAATTCCCCGTTATAGTTAGTTCAGGTAACTATAACTTGCGCCCGCAATGCACTGCTGATGACGTCACATATTACATCACTCATGACATGGTCAGTGACATCACTGATGACATCTCAAATGACATCACTGATGACATCATCCAGTGACTGTGTGTTTCTGTAAAGTTTAAATATGTTTAATATATATAGGGAAAGGCGTATTGAAGAATGAGTGGGTGTATAAGTGTCTGAATGGATGATTTAGTAGGTGCGTGACTAACTCTATAAGTGAGTGATTAAACGTATCTTACTGAATGCATGGGTTAGTGACTAAACTGGGTGAATGTCTGTATCCGTCTGTCTGTTGCTGTGTAAGTGGCTGCATGGGTTTGTGAATAGCTACATGAGTGTCTATATGAGTTATTGATTGGTTGTCTGAGTATCTGTATGGGTGCCTGAGTGTTTGTGTGGTTGGGGTGTGTGCGACTCTGTACATAGATGTGTGAGTGGGTGATTCACTGGGTGCATGATTTGAAGAGTGCGTCTGTGATGGACTGCTTGGGTGGGTGAGTGTGTGTATGGGTGTGTTAGTGAGTGAATGTATATCTCAGTGGTACATGTGCGAGTAACTACATATGTAAAAGGCAGTATATATATGTGTTAGAGTATTTAAAAGGCTATAAGTGAGAGTGTGTGATTGTGAGAGTGGCTGTATGGATGCGTGAGTGCTTGTATCAGTTATTGTATAAGAGCGTAAGAATGTGCTAGTATTTGTATGAGTAAGTGAGCTGGTGTGTGGATAACTGTATAGGTGAGTAAATGGCAGTGTGTTTAATTATTTGCATGACTGACTAGGTGTGTGAGTACCTCTATGGATCAGTGGCGGTGTTTGAGTGTCTATATAGGAGTATGAGTGCATATGATAGTCCTGTACTGAGTGACCATAAGTATGAGTGACTGTACGGGTGAGTGAGTGGATGTGTGTGTAGACCCTAAGAATCAGTGAGTGGGTATGTAGTTATTGGTGTTGGAGTGTCTATGGTTTTGCGAATGGCAGTCTGTAATTTAGAGTGGGTGTATCAAAGGTTATATTAGGGTGTGAGGAGGTGCATCAGATTATCACATGGATGATGTCATCAGTGATGTCATCAGTGATGTCATTTGAGATGTCATCAGTGATGTCATCAGTGATGTCACTGACCATGTCATGAGTGATGTAATATGTGAACTCATCAGCAGTGCATTGCGGGGGCGCAAGTTATAGTTACCTGAACTAACTATAACGGGGGAATTTCACGGGTTTTGTACGAGTGCAATGTCCAACTAACTATAACTGTCCCTAAAACCTATGGTTTTTCAGTGAATTTGTAAGGTTTTTTAAATGCTAATTTCTAACTATAACGTGCCTGAAACCTATGGTTTTTTCAGTGAATTTCAAAGGTTTTTAAATGCTAATTCCTAACTATAACATGTCTGAAATCTATGGTTTTTTTCAGTGAATTTCAAAGGTTTTTTAAATGCTAATTCCTAACTATAACATGTCTGAAACCTATGGTTTTTTTCAGTGAATTTCAAAGGTTTTGTAAATGACAATTTTTAAATGTATTAATTGTTATATTTATTTTTTTGATACTGATTTACTACATTTTTTTAAACTATTTATTTTTAGATATTTTATTTTTTAAATTACATTGTAATTACATTATACATTACATTACAAAATATACTTTCTCAGAATGAATTACTTTAGTTTAAATACTTTGCAAATAGGCAATAGACTTTTAAGTACAGTAGTTACAGTTGTTGCAATGGGCAACACAATTTCAAACACAATGCAACATTGAGCTCAATGTGAATTTCTAGTTAAATGCAATTAGTTACTTTATGGATTACTTTTCTAACCACAGGACTGGATCCTAGATTCAGTCCTGGGACATCTCCTGTAAACAGTTGAGTAAAAGCGTTTTGGTTACAGTACTGATTTCTAAGGAATATTATTGTATTTTAAAAGTTGACACTTAGAAACTTTTTCACATAGAATCACCAATGTTATCCTATGGGAGGAAATTCACTTAGCAAGTAAGTAGTGTTATCGTTACTTTTTCTTACTCAGTGGTGGATCCTGGATCCAGCACTGGTGCATCTCCTGTAAACAGTTGAAAGAATGCGTTTAAGTCATACAGGCGATTTTTAAGGAATATTTGTAGTTTGTGAAAATCGACACTTTGAAACTTTTCTGCTGAAAACCAGACAATGGATTCCTATGGAAGGAAATACAAGTTACTGGTAAGTACGGTTAGAATTACTTTTCAGGGTCAGTGCTGGGCTAAAAGATGCAGCACTGGGTTCTCTCCTGATAACAGGTGAGTAAATCAGAATTCGTAGGTCTGCTGATTTTAGAGGAATATTATAAAGTTCCAAAACTCCACACTTAGAAGAATTTCCAAGTGAAACCAGTCAATGTAAGCCTATGGAAGGAAATTCAAGTTACTGGTAAGTACGGTTAGAATTACTTTTCAGGATCAGTACTGGGCTCAAAGATGCAGCACTGAGGTCTCTCCTGATAACAGGTGAGTAAATTGGAATTCGTATTTCGGCTGATTTTAGAGGAATATTATAAAATTCCAAAACTCCACACTTAGAAGAATTTCCAAGTGAAACCAGTCACTGTTAGCCTATGGAAGGAAATTCAAGTTACTGGTAAGTACGGTTAAAATTACTTTTCAGGATCAGTACTGGGCTCAAAGATGCAGCACTGAGGTCTCTCCTGATAACAGGTGAGTAAATCGGAATTCGTAGTTCGGCTGATTTTAGAGGAATATTTGCACAATGGTGAAGGAAGGGGGTGGGGCCTGAGGTGACATGTCTGCAAACACGCCCTGTGGCGCGTTTTAAGTTGGAGAATTAATTCCTCCTCAATCCCGAGGGTCCCTAGGGGTCAACTAGCCCACCAGATACCTCCAGTATGCGCCAGAGAGCTGCGTTGCAGAGAGGTGTTCAGAGGCCACGCCCCTTTTGCACCTCTCTGCAACGCAGCTCTGTGGCGTTTCTGGACGTACCTGGTGGGCTAGTTGGCCCCAGGGACCCTCAGGATTGAAGGGGATTTAATTCCCCATCTTAAAACGCGCCACGGGGCCTGTTTGCACACATGTCACCTGAGCCCCGCCCCTCCCTTCACCACTGTGCAAACGCGCCCCGTGGCGCATTTTAAGTTGGGGGATTAAGTCCCCTTGAATCCTGAGGGTCCCTGGGGTCCAACTATCCCACCAGGTACCTCCAGTAAGCGCCACAGAGCTCGGTTGCAGAGAGGTGTAAAAAGGGGCGTGGCCTCTGTACACCTCTCTGAAACGCAGCCCCCTGGCGCATACTGGAGGTTCCTGGTGGGCTAGTTGGCCCCAGGGACCCCCAGTATTCAAGGGGAATTCGTTCCCCCTCTGCAAACGCGCCAGGGAGCGTGTTTGCAGACTGCTGCAGGGAGGGGGCGGGGCCTCCGGCACGATGCCGGTCTTTTTTTTTTTCTTTCTATGGGAGGGGGCCTGCGTGGCCCCCCTTCCCTCAGCCACTTTTGGCCCCGGGGACCCCATCCCCCCGGGCCTGAGGATTTTTTTTTTTTTTTTTTTAAACGGGAAGGGGGCCGCGTGGCCCCCCTTCCCTGGGCCTCTATTGGCCCCGGGGACCCCATCCCCCGGGGCATGCCCACTGTTTTTTTTAAATAAAATATTCGGAGGGGGGCTGCGTGGCCCCCCTCCTCAGGCCATTTAAGGCCCCGGGGACCCCATCCCCCGGGGCCGGCCTTTACGTTATTTTATTTTTTTTAATTCCTTTTTTGGGCAGGGGGGCTGCGTGGCCCTGATGGAGCAAGGTTTCATAAACGAAACTTGCTTGTATACAATCCTCCTCATAGTATTAATTTATTAAACTTGTATTGTTTTACTAACCTTTGCATACACGACACGAATAGAAAGGATGCTTGCCTATGTGTTTTACTAATGAATAACGCTTGTCTGTAATCTAAAATGGCCGCTAAAGCGTGGGAAACTATCTGCGCATGTCTCAACCATATCACATGTTATGACGTCTCTCTTTGCTTGGTGGGAAATTTCTGCTTCTGCGCAGTGTGTATTAAAATGGATGCTTGATGTTTTCACATGCTTCAGCTTGCTCTCATGTTATTATTAATTTGTCGTTTTCTTAACGCTACTAATGCGGGACAGTATTATAATTAAATGGGAATAGAGTAGAAAAGGTGGGCATACAGTGAAACATTTTATTTGTGATTTTAATATTTTCTTCTTTGACTTTTATTAGTTCGTAAACTTGGGCCTGGGTTTGGTACAATGAAAGCTCGTGTGACAAAGATTCCGCACATGCGCCCTGCAGTGGCAGACCAGATAGAAAAAGATGAAGTCAACTTGGACATCACCCAAGGCCATGACCTGCTGGCCGACACCACTACATACCAAAATGTTCTTGTCAAAACGCAACATTTTATATGAATAAATTGTCAATTTTGTCGTGAGACGGGTGGGAAATAAAGCAAATGTATTAAATTGAATGGGTGGGAATTTAGAGACAATAGTCTTTACAATTTAAGCCAAATCAATATGGTACGAGAATCCACCCCCTGTCCCTGTCCAATCAGAAGTAGTGGCCCCATATTTTGGCAACATTAAGGGGAGGTACATGGGTGTAGAAGAGTATAATAGAATATAGCATTAGTTAATTAGTTAGAAGGAAATGCTGCAGAGAACAGGCGTCCATGCTGTCAGAGCGCTCTTAGCTCCAGACTGCCAAGCTGATCGATTGCAGACTGAACCGCTGTCCAGAGAGGTCCTGAGGAGGGGGCGGCGGAGTCCATTAGAAGGAAGGCACGGGAGAATCGAGGAGAAGTCGAGTATCAGAGAGGGGAACGACGCAGGCGTCGTTGTAGAGAGGTCACCGGTCCTGTCCTGATCCTGGAGGAGGTCTTTGCTCTTCATCCTTCCTGGGTCCTATTCTTTCCAACTCCTTGGCCAAGGGTTTGGTTCTCGCACTTAGGTAAATATAATGCAACCTTTAGTTGCGCTGCTGTCTCTATCCTCTCCTTTCCTGAGGAACCGTCATTAATTAGCAATCATTATTCTATGCTTCCTCTTGGGTATTGCGATTAAGTACCGTGTGGTTCTGTATTTTACTCTGCTAAATCTTTAGATAAACATTTTAAAACTTCCTGACTCAGTGGTTATTTCAGGATTATGTACTATAATGAATGTCACTCATTTTAAACTTCCCAATTAGCAAAGGATTCATTGGTAAGTCATTACTCTTCATTCAGAAGGTAATTGGTAGCAGGGATTTTGATAAAGAGTAACAACTGATAAAACCCAGCGTAAGTATTAGCGTAGTATGAATGTATGGGCCCAAGTGAGTGTTTTGTGTATGAATGCTGTTTGCTAATATCGCGCTGGATCAGCCCCCCTCCTGGGCCACTAATGGCCCCGGAGACCCCATCCCCCGGGGCCTGGCCACTCGTTGGGGACCGTGGGGGGTCCCCAATCCCCGCACGGTCCCGCCGGCTCCCCGCGTCCTGCAGGAGCCGGCATTGCTTTTCCACATGGGGAGCTGCTGACATGCAGCTCCCCTTATGGAAAAGCAATTCTGCTTTGCTTCAATGAAGCAAAGCAGTTTGCAATCACAGGACGGGAGCCGCGAGGCTCCCGTCCTGTGATTGCAAACAGCAGTGTCCCGGGGGTAGGCACCCCGGGACACTGCAGGAGCCGGCCCTGGGGGGTGGCGGTCCCCAGGGCCATCAAGGGCTCCAGGAGGGGGGCCGCGCGGCCCCCCTCCCATCCTGTGCACAGCCCCGGGGAGGTGGTGGTCCCCGGGGCTCGGGGGTCCTAAACGGACCCCCACATTTTAATATTTAGTGCCCCGGGGAGGTGGCGGTCCCCGGGGCATGTGGGGGCTCGAGCCCCCCCACACAGGTAATAAAAAAATAAAAAAAAGAAGCCCCAGGGCTGGCGGTCCCCGGGGCTGCGGGGGGGCCGTGTGCCCCCCGCCACCATTATTTTTATAAAGCCCCGGGGGGGGTGGCGGTCCCCGGGGCTTGGGGGGCCTTAGAGGCCCCCCATATTATTATTAAATTAAACGCTGCATGCCCCCGGGACTTGGCCCACCCGGGGGCCAATTAACCACGAAGCGCGGGAGCCCGCGCATCATTTTTTTTTTATCAGCAGGATCCGCGCACCCAGCGCGTTTTTTGCCGATTTTTAAAAAAAAAAAATCTTTTTTTGGCCCTGGGGGTCCTTGTAGGACCCCCTGAGCAGGCCTAGGGGGTCATGGTGTTTCTACCCTGCCCCCTTTTTGCGTTTTGCACAATTTTTTTTACTGTTTTCTTGTGACTCGGTTCTACCGAGTCACAAGATGGCTGCCAACACTTCCTGGTTTGGAGTGTTGACAGCCAATTAGCATACACCTCGTCATCGGGAGGGTGCGCGGATCCTCCGCGGCCATAGATATATATGTGTTTTTACTTTTGATTTTCTCAGCAACTACTGAACGGATTTACACTATTTAACAAAAAGGGTTCTTTCTGAACCAAGAACTACCTCTTTGCCAAATTTGGTGTAATTCCGTTCAGCAGTTCGGGCTGTAGCCGTGGCTAAAGTTTCCTATGGGAAAATGAATGGGGAAAACATGTTTTGGGACCCCCCTTTTTTCTCGGCCCCCGCTTGACAAATCACCCCCAAGACTTTCAGGATAGGAGCGGGCCACAAAGTTTGAAAATTTCGCGAAGATTCGTCAACCGACGCAAGATTATTTCAAATAGAATGTTGCGGATTTCCTATGGAAAATAGGTCCTAACTATAACTATCTACTGGCGACCGCCAGTAGATATATATATATATATATATATATATATATATATATATATATATATATATATATATATCGACCGTTCACCAATTCACCAAATATTATCTATTTGTTTCCATTTTGCTCCTTCCTACAACAGCCCAAAGCATAAGGCAGTGGCCATTTTACTGATTTTACTGTGCTACTCAAAAACAGGTTCTCAAAAGTACAAGTTGAAAGCACTTGATTTAACCAGTGACTGCGATTACTATATATACTAGACTGCCTTTTCAAGTGTTCCTTAGTAATAAAGCCATTTACTGAAAGTTGCTATATTTATTCACTAGCATATAACAATATTGGCATATTAACTTACCCTACAGAAAACAAGCACAACTTATTAGAGTAGCAAAAGTGTAAGTGTACATTTTTTCATTGAAGCCACATCCACATAACTTTGTGAAGCACATTTGAACGAATTGCATGTGATTGGAGAGGGACATTTAGGAACAAGTTGATTTATTGCATCTTTGTGATACACTTGTCAAGCAGTTGTTTCTGACCTCAGAGGGACATCTAATAAAGTTTTGAAGGGTTTCAGAATTGTTAAACACTTCGAGCTGTTGCTTCTGACTCAAGAATGTCATCTAGTAAATTCTTGGGGTATTGTAACTATGTGAAAGGGCTGACCAATTGGCTCTACCAATAATTGTGTACTAGTGGTATGGTGCCACCCTTCGAAGACCCCTGAGCTATGCATAAGTCATAATTAATGACAACTATTGTGCCATGCCGCAAATGCTTTGCTGCCATATATAAAAACGCATACGAAATAGATCTTTGCAAACTATGCATTTAATGACAGGTGACAGCAGAAAATGGTAACCATAGTAACCAGGCGTACAGCGTCCATAGGGCTGAAAGCAGTGCTTAATTTGAGCCGGTGCTTTCCGGTGCTCATCACCGGCACTTAATTGGTTTCCGGTGCTCGGCACCGGCACCTAACTGTTCTAAGTATGGTGTTGACAGTCTACCACATGGTGGCGCTGCTCATCTAATTTAGAGATGAGCAGAACAACGGTTGTTTAGGAACACAATATTCATTAAAATAGTGCTAATACCTGCCTCCCCAGCCATTCATTTAGCTTTGGGGACCTGGAATAATCTGAACCGTTTACATGCGAGAGAGATGGTTAGTAGTTGTTTTGGCAGCGATGACAAGGGCGATGTGTGGTGCAAGCCTCAGTGGCCTCCTGGTCAGAGCCCTGGCACTTAATATTTTACAAATTAAGCCCTGGCTGAAAGTGCTTTAGCCCCCCCCATTGTTTGTCTCAGCCCGGGCTGATGCCGCTTCCAGGGCACACACATCATTCAAGAGCGCTGTGGGCTCGGCTGGGCAGACACCAGACATCTTAACTCAGCCTCATCTAAGTATTTGACAGGTCTTTAAAAGACCATTTACTTGCCAGGAAGTCTTTGTTTTTTACCCCCATATCCCCTGCCTCCCCTCTCTGCATATTCCTTTCAATTGTAAATTACTTTTGCTGCCACAAAGGATATGGGATGACGCAAGAAGGGAGGTCAAGGCTGAGGATTTGGGGTATGAGCTGGGAGAGAGTGGTAATTTGGTAGAGAAGTGGGAGAAATAATTTTGTGAAAAGTAACATTAGGCATATCAAGAGACTGAAAGTTTGTTGCAGGGTCAACATATCCTGTATTTCCTCCACAACTGATAAATGCCATTATAGTAGTAGTTTTATTATTTCTGAAACCCCACTTACCAACCATCAACATAGTGACGTAACACAGAATGATACGGCCCCCTGCATAATATGATTAGGGGTCCCTGAGTCTCTTATATATCACAGATATTCATTGGACTTAAGCTGACTGGGGCCCCTGAAGGCCAGGAGTCCACTGAAGGGTTGAGGCCTTCCCTGCACTGCAGGTACCTGTGTTACGCTCCTGAAATGCCAGCTCAGCAGAATGGATAGGCATGACATTGAATAACGGAGCACCACTGCCACAAGTAAAGAAACACAAGCACATTTTTAAGTTCCCAAATTTTGGGGTAATTTAGGAGATATTTGCCCAGCACAGGTGCATTCTCAAGATACAAGTTGCTACCCTGGTACCCAATTAGACAAAATAAATAGCTTGTAGAAGCTCCCTACTCCTATATTACAATTCATATAATCATTAGAGAACTACAGGCCTTCTTCAATGCTTACCAATTTTTAGTTTTATTATCTTCAATATAGCAATTTATTTCATTCGATTTGATTCCATTGCCTATTTTTTGCTTTTCGTAACACTACTTTCCATACAGCCAACATGAGTTGCGTGGTAAAAAAAAACTTTCTCAAGAATGTAACTGAAGCCAATTTATACAATATTCACAAATTCATTTGCAAAATTAGCACAAAATAGATATTTGTTCATTACGCTTATCATAAAGGTAACACCTTGAGAGTCAGTAATAAATGTTTTGAATGGCTTGTAGTGACAATTAATAAAATGTCAACATTATAATAATATTCCCAAGGGTTCCTTCTTTAGGATAGTGACAATGCTGTAGTACTTTGCACCTGTACATTTATTTTGCGTTTTATATTTTACATTTCTACATGTTATTGCTTTTCCACCATAGCAGGCTTCGGCCTATAAACCTTCAGAAAAAGGCATGCACACCCTAGCATGCAACCACAGATTTATGAATCAGTTTGCATCTCACCTTTCCACTTCTTTTCAGGGTGTGAATAACAGAGTGCACATTTATATCACGCACTTAACAGTCTGCCATTTTTGCGGCATTTCCCAGAGTATCAAAATTAACATAGATTATCATTGAGACCACTGGAAACATAGAGCATGATGCAGCTCCCCTTGTCAGTTCCGAGCCGTTGGGCAGGCAGTACACCCAAAATTACCCATTTCTGCGCATTAACACCAAGTGCCTGAAGAAATAATCCTAGCCCAACCATGCACACCCAGCCCCTACCCCAGGAAACTGGCTTTCTATTCTTCAATCTTATCGCATAGACCTCTGCCTCATTTACACACTCTTTCATGATCAAACCTGCCCGTTTTTCATTTCTATCTTTCTACTCCTAAACAACCTTCTCAAACATTCTTCTGGACTGTGCAGTGTTATCATCCTAGTCGGCACACCTCCATCTCATGTATGACATCCTATATATGCATCCACCAGGGGCCCCCACCCGTGAACAGTGCTGACCCAGTCAGTGTACTGTGCTGAGGGCCCCCCCTGGAGCTAGAGCCCCTTCACACCACGGGGGCTAATGTGTCGATAACATGCAGAGTTACTGAGTGTCTGAGAATACATCCTGCATTCAGACAACTCACACATCATTTCCACCGCTCACCCTTCACTTTCACAATCACCCTGCATTCACAGCAATCACACTGCACTCACATCATTACCCCTGCACTTACTCTGCACTCACATGAGCACACCACTCACCCTGCACTCACATGACACTCTACTCACCTGTCACTCTCACCACTCACCCTGCACTCAATCACAAACAAGCATATCACTCACCATGGATTCACTCCTCCCCCTCTGCACTGTCACCTGCACCCAAACTCAAATGGGCACATCAGTCCCCTGCATTCACATCACTCACCCTGCTCTCACTCCTCTCACCCTACTCTCACACAGGCACATCGCTCACCCTGCACTCACATAGGCACTCCTGTCACTCACATAGGTGCACCACTCACCTTGCACTCACACCTCTCAAACAGGCACATCACTCACCCTGGACTCACACCAGTGACACTGCACTCTCACCCTGCACTCACACGGGCACAGTGTTCAGTTTGCACTCACCCAGGCACTCCTTTTACCCATCACTCACGCAGCTCACTATGCACTCACACAGGCACAATGGTCTGCCAGGCTCACAGGGACAGACCACTCACCCTGCACTAACTTCTCTCATCATGAATTCACCAGTTGCTCCTGCAGCTCACCCTTCACTCTCAGTGATCACCCTGCACTCACACAGGCACACTGGTCAGCCAGCCCTCACACTCCTCACCCTGCATTTACAATGCTCAAACCACTTACCCTGAGCTCACTTCTCTCACCCAGGATTCTCATGTGCCCTCCCCTCATCTTGCACTGATTTGCTTGCCCTGCACTCACACCAGCATGCCTTTCACCCTTCATTCACGCCACTGACACTGCACTCACTCACACTATTCACCATCACCCAGCACTTACATGAGCATACCTCTTATGCAGCACACATAAAAATTACCCAACTCTCATAATTATTCACATGTTTCTACAAAGGCACCCACAGAATTCCTGCTTTTTTCACAGTACTAGATGCCTAGTCTGTTCCATCTGCAACTATGAGGCCGGTGCAAAAGGGGAGAGTAGACTGAAGATGTGGGATGGAGCGATGAGTAATATCAGGGCTGAGGCTTTGAGGAATTGGTGTGGGATTGAGGATTGGTCTGAGGCTATGGGGATGAGCTGGGAGTGAGTGGTAATGTGGTACAGGAGGAGAATACATGCAAAGGCTGCAGAGGGGGAAACAGGTGCAACAGGCTAAGGATGACGATAGAGGCTGTGTGCTGGTGAAGGAATTGAATGGGGACCTCAGGCCAGCGGTGCGTTGTGATTGGGAAAGAAGGCCTTGCTCCAGAGGTACTTTTTAATCCTGCACCTGGGCCTCATTGGCCTGGATAGGGGCCTACTGTTTTTGCTGCTGCTGAAGGCATGATGTAGATCAGTATTTGGACCCTGTGGACCTGCATGGTGGTAGTTCTCTGTGGAGGCAGGTACCACAGTGGAGAGCTGTCTGAGGCTGTAGCATGGGCACCAGCTTCTGCAGGACATAGGAAACTGAGGTTCAAACCCCAACATTATTTTGGCTGAAAGGCTGGGGCTTGTGAAAGCACACTAAAGCCTGTGCTGTGCATGGGAACATGGACACCACCATTGAGGTTTTCTGTTTGTCTTCTGAATGACACGCTCAGTTGCTGCAGCTACACAGCATGAGCAAAGGAGGGGTGAAGGTTGTGGGTGGTGCTATAATATTGGCCCTCTAGACCTTGAGGGTTGTCATTGTGGTAGCTAGTCACATTTATAGCAAGTGCCAATATTTTAAAGGAGTTTGATATTTGCCAATAATCAGTTGAATTCTGACATTTATACATACAAAGCAATCTTCACCCTTTCACCACTTCATTGATTAATCTTTGATTGTTTCCAAAAATATAGGCTGAAAATCACACACTGAGATTTTTTTCAAATGTTTTGCTTAGTTGCCCATTGTCTTGTGTGATGCTTTCAGCCCGTCCTGGCTTTCCATTCACCCTAATGCTTCATTCAGGGACATGTCATTTTGTTTGCCTTTTTTTAACATTGTTTGCTGGGTCTGAAAATCCCAATATGCAAAGTGTTATTGGGTAAAAAGCAATGGTTGCTGAGGCAGTCAAGCATTTCATAAGATCAATCAAATGATGTGATATTTTATATTTTAGAAAGTAGATTTGTTCATTTCCAGTACTGTAACTGCTTGATCCACAAGTGAAACAAAATTCAAGCCATGTACAGCTATTTTAAGGAGGCACACTTTATCATTCACATCATAACAAGTTATAACTTGTAACAAGCATTGAGAAGGCCATATGTTATAATTTTTTAACAGTGTATAAAGAAATGTTTTTACTAAGCTTCACTAAAAGGCAAGGCAGGTATAGCCGGGGCAGCAGCAGTGCAGGCTTTTCTAACATAATAGAAGCAGATTTAACCAATGGGAGTGTGAGTGTCAGTGTGTGTGTGTGTGTGAGTGACAGAGTACAAATGTATGAAAGACTGCAAGACACATAGTAAAAATGAGAGTGCTTAAAACTGTGTGGGAGAATCAGTGTCTGTGTCAGTATGTTTTTATGTGTGAATGTGTGTATATGTGTTATGTTTGCAAATGTGATGTTGTTCTGGCATACTGGAGGTTATGCTTGCCTTATGGACAAGAGCTCTAATAGCATATGGATGGGAGGTGTTACCCATGGCAAAAATTAGGCCCTGACATGATGCCAGTAATTCTTAGCATATGGGGTGCATCCACAGAAAGATGCTGGAACTGACATTTGAGGTAATTCATGTCACAAGAGACTAGTGCTCGTTTTATAGGGGGTGTTGATGGCAAAATGCAAAATGCTACCCTTATATACCAGAGATATTTTTGGGCATTACCCATGACTATGGGTGAAGTGTCAATGACAAAATAAAATACTGATGCTGGCTTATTGTATGTAATCCTTGACATAAACAGCTCACCCACGAAAGAAATGCCTTCTTTGTCAGAGTGGAAGTAATTTTTGACTTATATCATTTGAAAAAAAGGAGATCTACTTCTGGGAAAGGCCAGGCGTTCCTGGCACACCATGAAAGTACTGGCGTATTTCATGAATGGCCTTTCAGGGTCCATGGCGTTAAAGCATATTTGACCCAAACCTTTTCAAAGCATTCTCGGGGAAGGAGCCCGCTCTCCCCTAAACCACCTACAAGAAGTCTGCTTACTTGTTTTGCTTGTTGGAATTCAGGAGAAGTATCACAGCCCACCTTTTACAAAGATCTTTAGCTGCCACTGATGAGCAGAATTGGCAGGGTGCAGAGGGGACAGTGTAAAAGTAAAGTGCACACTGTTTCTGCAGAAAGAACAGGAGCAGGGATTTGGCAATGAAGTAACAGCATTGTCTAATCTTTAAATGAACATAATTTCTTTCATTTCAAAAGTGGCTCAGCTTGTCACTCTCTTCTCCTACCTGTAATTGTTCCTGATTTAAAGTCAGAATTGGGCCATGCAGTCCAGGCTACACCAATAACTCTATGAATCTGGCTCCAATGGCTGAAAGGAGCTGGTTGTGTGTGGGCTGCTGCAATAGGGGAGAGTGAACTGAGACAGTGGATTGGTGTGGGAGGAAGGATGGGCATGAGGGGCTTCAGCAACTGGCCTGTCCGTCGGCACACTGGGATGGGAGGGAAGAACAAACTGCTTATTCTGCACAGCACAAATATAAATGGGGAAGAAAAAGAACCTAGACAGATGCCTTTGTAGCATTATGGTGAATGCCACGGCCATTTTGAATAAGGGAACATCCTTCCTGAGAAGCTTTATTCGCCAATATGATTAGCCTATCAATAAAAACATAGTCCACTCTGTAATTAATGCCTCCTGTGAGCATGTCATGACTCTTCAGCAATATTCGTAGCATTTCGTACTTCCATGCTTACAGTTCATGCAAAATGTCACAATATAAATCATTGGACATCCCCACAGAAACTTAATAACAGATTTTTCAGCAACAAACACACATAAGGCCTGATGTACTGTTATTCCACTCGTAAAAATTAGCCACAATTTACCCACTAAATTTTGGAAATGGAATAGTATTTTGCACTAATAGGTCTCTTCACAAAATGTAAATTTGCAGTGGTTTCCTGAATGACCTGCCTAATTAATAATCAATTGGCAGCTCAGAATTTGTGACTCCCTGTGTTTGTCTGTAATCACAGGGATGATGGTCTGTAATGAACTGCAGACTCCATCCCTCCGAATGCATTGCAAAATGGAAATTTCTTTTTTATTAAAAAGTAGTCTGTGCTCTTTAAAGTGCAGCTTAAAAAAAAAGATTTACATTTTGAAAAACTTCAGAGGGAGCAGGCAGAGGGGACCACTCCCACCAAAATGCAGGTATGATTTCCAAATGGGTTTTAAAGAAACCCCTTCCCCTTGCAAATCAGATACCACTCCAACTCTGGGGTTGGTAACTCATGAATTGTTTGCAATTGTAATTGTGTTGTAAACCAGTGATACATTCCTTCTGAATCAGAAGTAGGAGAGGGATGCCCCTTTCATGCCCTCTCCTATTTGTGATTTGGAAAGGTTCACAAAAGTCCAAGGGTTTTTGAACATAAAGAAAAGCCTGTTTACAGATGCAACCATGATTTCGCGAATCAGAGGGTTTGTGATTGCAAAAGGACTTTGTACATCAGTCCCATAATAGTCTCATTCATTTCTGTAGTGACACTGACATGTCTGTATTGTATAAGATGTATTTTAAAGCAGCTATACATATTGCCATGAAATTTGCATACATATTTTTATTCCAATGCTCATTACTACATTCAACATTTTGGGGCCTATTACAATGTTGGGCAGACGCAGCGTCTCGGAATTGGACCAACCGACCTCCGGTCCTGACCTCCTGATTAGGATTCTGACATTTCCCTATGGGAGCATGTATTACGGCCGTATACCGGCAGTGGTACATGCACCAATAGGGAAATGGGAGGTGGTGTTAATCCCTGCACCCGTGGCAGGCACCTCGAGGTGCCTGCCACAGAGTGCAAGGATTAAAAGGGGGCACCATAGGTGCCCCCTCCGCCCCCAACCGGAGGCCGCGCACACAAGGGGACCCTGCTAGGGGCCCCTAAACACACTTTCTGACAGGGTTTCTATGTCGGAAAGGCAGGCATAGAAACCCTGCCGGAAACCGTGCATCGTAATTCCAAGGGCAGAAAGACCGTGCTTTGGGATTACGGGCCAGCCTCCAACTGGCCGACGGGCTCCTTGAGCCCGTGGGAAGCCAGCCAGAATGACTGGCCAGTTTAGTTTCCGACTGCCAGCATTGTAATGCGGAGGTCGGAAAGTAAACCAAGACGTGGCCCGGAAAGGCTCTCACCGTCTGTCGGGGCCTTTTCGGGCCGCATTGTAATAGGCCCCAAAGTCTCTTGCAAGCAGCTTGAGAAATATGAATGTGCAAATCTGTATGATTAAGTTACAAAATTATCTGCAAGAGAAGGAGTGCCCCGGGGAGGTGGCGGTCCCCGGGGCATGTGGGGGGGCTCGAGCCCCCCCACACAGGTAATAAAAAAATAAAAAAAAGAAGCCCCAGGGCTGGCGGTCCCCGGGGCTGCGGGGGGGCCGTGTGCCCCCCGCCACCATTATTTTTATAAAGCCCCGGGGGGTGGCGGTCCCCGGGCTTGGGGGCCTTAGAGGCCCCCATATTATTATTAAATTAAACGCTGCATGCCCTCGGGACTTGGCCCACCCGGGGGCCAATTAATCCACGAAGCGCGGGAGCCCGCGCATCATTTTTTTTTATCAGCAGGATCCGCGCACCCAGCGCGTTTTTTGCCGATTTTTAAAAAAAATAAATCTTTTTTTGGCCCTGGGGGTCCTTGTAGGACCCCCTGAGCAGGCCTAGGGGGTCATGGTGTTTCTACCCTGCCCCCTTTTTGCGTTTTGCACAATTTTTTTTACTGTTTTCTTGTGACTCGGTTCTACCGAGTCACAAGATGGCTGCCAACACTTCCTGGTTTGGAGTGTTGACAGCCAATTAGCATACACCTCGTCATCGGGAGGGTGCGCGGATCCTCCGCGGCCATAGATATATATGTGTTTTTACTTTTGATTTTCTCAGCAACTACTGAACGGATTTACACTATTTAACAAAAAGGGTTCTTTCTGAACCAAGAACTACCTCTTTGCCAAATTTGGTGTAATTCCGTTCAGCAGTTCGGGCTGTAGCCGTGGCTAAAGTTTCCTATGGGAAAATGAATGGGGAAAACATGTTTTGGGACCCCCCTTTTTTCTCGGCCCCCGCTTGACAAATCACCCCCAAGACTTTCAGGATAGGAGCGGACCGGTGCGGGCCACAAAGTTTGAAAATTTCGCGAAGATTCGTCAACCGACGCAAGATTATTTCAAATAGAATGTTGCGGATTTCCTATGGAAAATAGGTCCTAACTATAACTATCTACTGGCGACCGCCAGTAGATAATATATATATATATATATATATATATATATATATATATATATATATATCGACCGTTCACCAATTCACCAAATATTATCTATTTGTTTCCATTTTGCTCCTTCCTACAACAGCCCAAAGCATAAGGCAGTGGCCATTTTACTGATTTTACTGTGCTACTCAAAAACAGGTTCTCAAAAGTACAAGTTGAAAGCACTTGATTTAACCAGTGACTGCGATTACTATATATACTAGACTGCCTTTTCAAGTGTTCCTTAGTAATAAAGCCATTTACTGAAAGTTGCTATATTTATTCACTAGCAT
Organism: Calotriton arnoldi; assembly: GCA_963921515.1. Taxonomy (NCBI): domain Eukaryota; kingdom Metazoa; phylum Chordata; class Amphibia; order Caudata; family Salamandridae; genus Calotriton; species Calotriton arnoldi. The sequence continues at coordinate 930,415 of CAWUFW010004202.1, forward strand.
ATAACAATATTGGCATATTAACTTACCCTACAGAAAACAAGCACAACTTATTAGAGTAGCAAAAGTGTAAGTGTACATTTTTTTATTGAAGCCACATCCACATAACTTTGTGAAGCACATTTGAACGAATTGCATGTGATTGGAGAGGGACATTTAGGAACAAGTTGATTTATTGCATCTTTGTGATACACTTGTCAAGCAGTTGTTTCTGACCTCAGAGGGACATCTAATAAAGTTTTGAAGGGTTTCAGAATTGTTAAACACTTCGAGCTGTTGCTTCTGACTCAAGAATGTCATCTAGTAAATTCTTGGGGTATTGTAACTATGTGAAAGGGCTGACCAATTGGCTCTACCAATAATTGTGTACTAGTGGTATGGTGCCACCCTTCGAAGACCCCTGAGCTATGCATAAGTCATAATTAATGACAACTATTGTGCCATGCCGCAAATGCTTTGCTGCCATATATAAAAACGCATACGAAATAGATCTTTGCAAACTATGCATTTAATGACAGGTGACAGCAGAAAATGGTAACCATAGTAACCAGGCGTACAGCGTCCATAGGGCTGAAAGCAGTGCTTAATTTGAGCCGGTGCTTTCCGGTGCTCATCACCGGCACTTAATTGGTTTCCGGTGCTCGGCACCGGCACCTAACTGTTCTAAGTATGGTGTTGACAGTCTACCACATGGTGGCGCTGCTCATCTAATTTAGAGATGAGCAGAACAACGGTTGTTTAGGAACACAATATTCATTAAAATAGTGCTAATACCTGCCTCCCCAGCCATTCATTTAGCTTTGGGGACCTGGAATAATCTGAACCGTTTACATGCGAGAGAGATGGTTAGTAGTTGTTTTGGCAGCGATGACAAGGGCGATGTGTGGTGCAAGCCTCAGTGGCCTCCTGGTCAGAGCCCTGGCACTTAATATTTTACAAATTAAGCCCTGGCTGAAAGTGCTTTAGCCCCCCCCCCCCCCATTGTTTGTCTCAGCCCGGGCTGATGCCGCTTCCAGGGCACACACATCATTCAAGAGCGCTGTGGGCTCGGCTGGGCAGACACCAGACATCTTAACTCAGCCTCATCTAAGTATTTGACAGGTCTTTAAAAGACCATTTACTTGCCAGGAAGTCTTTGTTTTTTACCCCCATATCCCCTGCCTCCCCTCTCTGCATATTCCTTTCAATTGTAAATTACTTTTGCTGCCACAAAGGATATGGGATGACGCAAGAAGGGAGGTCAAGGCTGAGGATTTGGGGTATGAGCTGGGAGAGAGTGGTAATTTGGTAGAGAAGTGGGAGAAATAATTTTGTGAAAAGTAACATTAGGCATATCAAGAGACTGAAAGTTTGTTGCAGGGTCAACATATCCTGTATTTCCTCCACAACTGATAAATGCCATTATAGTAGTAGTTTTATTATTTCTGAAACCCCACTTACCAACCATCAACATAGTGACGTAACACAGAATGATACGGCCCCCCTGCATAATATGATTAGGGGTCCCTGAGTCTCTTATATATCACAGATATTCATTGGACTTAAGCTGACTGGGGCCCCCTGAAGGCCAGGAGTCCACTGAAGGGTTGAGGCCTTCCCTGCACTGCAGGTACCTGTGTTACGCTCCTGAAATGCCAGCTCAGCAGAATGGATAGGCATGACATTGAATAACGGAGCACCACTGCCACAAGTAAAGAAACACAAGCACATTTTTAAGTTCCCAAATTTTGGGGTAATTTAGGAGATATTTGCCCAGCACAGGTGCATTCTCAAGATACAAGTTGCTACCCTGGTACCCAATTAGACAAAATAAATAGCTTGTAGAAGCTCCCTACTCCTATATTACAATTCATATAATCATTAGAGAACTACAGGCCTTCTTCAATGCTTACCAATTTTTAGTTTTATTATCTTCAATATAGCAATTTATTTCATTCGATTTGATTCCATTGCCTATTTTTTGCTTTTCGTAACACTACTTTCCATACAGCCAACATGAGTTGCGTGGTAAAAAAAAACTTTCTCAAGAATGTAACTGAAGCCAATTTATACAATATTCACAAATTCATTTGCAAAATTAGCACAAAATAGATATTTGTTCATTACGCTTATCATAAAGGTAACACCTTGAGAGTCAGTAATAAATGTTTTGAATGGCTTGTAGTGACAATTAATAAAATGTCAACATTATAATAATATTCCCAAGGGTTCCTTCTTTAGGATAGTGACAATGCTGTAGTACTTTGCACCTGTACATTTATTTTGCGTTTTATATTTTACATTTCTACATGTTATTGCTTTTCCACCATAGCAGGCTTCGGCCTATAAACCTTCAGAAAAAGGCATGCACACCCTAGCATGCAACCACAGATTTATGAATCAGTTTGCATCTCACCTTTCCACTTCTTTTCAGGGTGTGAATAACAGAGTGCACATTTATATCACGCACTTAACAGTCTGCCATTTTTGCGGCATTTCCCAGAGTATCAAAATTAACATAGATTATCATTGAGACCACTGGAAACATAGAGCATGATGCAGCTCCCCTTGTCAGTTCCGAGCCGTTGGGCAGGCAGTACACCCAAAATTACCCATTTCTGCGCATTAACACCAAGTGCCTGAAGAAATAATCCTAGCCCAACCATGCACACCCAGCCCCTACCCCAGGAAACTGGCTTTCTATTCTTCAATCTTATCGCATAGACCTCTGCCTCATTTACACACTCTTTCATGATCAAACCTGCCCGTTTTTCATTTCTATCTTTCTACTCCTAAACAACCTTCTCAAACATTCTTCTGGACTGTGCAGTGTTATCATCCTAGTCGGCACACCTCCATCTCATGTATGACATCCTATATATGCATCCACCAGGGGCCCCCACCCGTGAACAGTGCTGACCCAGTCAGTGTACTGTGCTGAGGGCCCCCTGGAGCTAGAGCCCCTTCACACCACGGGGGCTAATGTGTCGATAACATGCAGAGTTACTGAGTGTCTGAGAATACATCCTGCATTCAGACAACTCACACATCATTTCCACCGCTCACCCTTCACTTTCACAATCACCCTGCATTCACAGCAATCACACTGCACTCACATCATTACCCCTGCACTTACTCTGCACTCACATGAGCACACCACTCACCCTGCACTCACATGACACTCTACTCACCTGTCACTCTCACCACTCACCCTGCACTCAATCACAAACAAGCATATCACTCACCATGGATTCACTCCTCCCCCTCTGCACTGTCACCTGCACCCAAACTCAAATGGGCACATCAGTCCCCTGCATTCACATCACTCACCCTGCTCTCACTCCTCTCACCCTACTCTCACACAGGCACATCGCTCACCCTGCACTCACATAGGCACTCCTGTCACTCACATAGGTGCACCACTCACCTTGCACTCACACCTCTCAAACAGGCACATCACTCACCCTGGACTCACACCAGTGACACTGCACTCTCACCCTGCACTCACACGGGCACAGTGTTCAGTTTGCACTCACCCAGGCACTCCATTTACCCATCACTCACGCAGCTCACTATGCACTCACACAGGCACAATGGTCTGCCAGGCTCACAGGGACAGACCACTCACCCTGCACTAACTTCTCTCATCATGAATTCACCAGTTGCTCCTGCAGCTCACCCTTCACTCTCAGTGATCACCCTGCACTCACACAGGCACACTGGTCAGCCAGCCCTCACACTCCTCACCCTGCATTTACACTGCTCAAACCACTTACCCTGAGCTCACTTCTCTCACCCAGGATTCTCATGTGCCCTCCCCTCATCTTGCACTGATTTGCTTGCCCTGCACTCACACCAGCATGCCTTTCACCCTTCATTCACGCCACTGACACTGCACTCACTCACACTATTCACCATCACCCAGCACTTACATGAGCATACCTCTTATGCAGCACACATAAAAATTACCCAACTCTCATAATTATTCACATGTTTCTACAAAGGCACCCACAGAATTCCTGCTTTTTTCACAGTACTAGATGCCTAGTCTGTTCCATCTGCAACTATGAGGCCGGTGCAAAAGGGGAGAGTAGACTGAAGATGTGGGATGGAGCGATGAGTAATATCAGGGCTGAGGCTTTGAGGAATTGGTGTGGGATTGAGGATTGGTCTGAGGCTATGGGGATGAGCTGGGAGTGAGTGGTAATGTGGTACAGGAGGAGAATACATGCAAAGGCTGCAGAGGGGGAAACAGGTGCAACAGGCTAAGGATGACGATAGAGGCTGTGTGCTGGTGAAGGAATTGAGTGGGGACCTCAGGCCAGCGGTGCGTTGTGATTGGGAAAGAAGGCCTTGCTCCAGAGGTACTTTTTAATCCTGCACCTGGGCCTCATTGGCCTGGATAGGGGCCTACTGTTTTTGCTGCTGCTGAAGGCATGATGTAGATCAGTATTTGGACCCTGTGGACCTGCATGGTGGTAGTTCTCTGTGGAGGCAGGTACCACAGTGGAGAGCTGTCTGAGGCTGTAGCATGGGCACCAGCTTCTGCAGGACATAGGAAACTGAGGTTCAAACCCCAACATTATTTTGGCTGAAAGGCTGGGGCTTGTGAAAGCACACTAAAGCCTGTGCTGTGCATGGGAACATGGACACCACCATTGAGGTTTTCTGTTTGTCTTCTGAATGACACGCTCAGTTGCTGCAGCTACACAGCATGAGCAAAGGAGGGGTGAAGGTTGTGGGTGGTGCTATAATATTGGCCCTCTAGACCTTGAGGGTTGTCATTGTGGTAGCTAGTCACATTTATAGCAAGTGCCAATATTTTAAAGGAGTTTGATATTTGCCAATAATCAGTTGAATTCTGACATTTATACATACAAAGCAATCTTCACCCTTTCACCACTTCATTGATTAATCTTTGATTGTTTCCAAAAATATAGGCTGAAAATCACACACTGAGATTTTTTTCAAATGTTTTGCTTAGTTGCCCATTGTCTTGTGTGATGCTTTCAGCCCGTCCTGGCTTTCCATTCACCCTAATGCTTCATTCAGGGACATGTCATTTTGTTTGCCTTTTTTTAACATTGTTTGCTGGGTCTGAAAATCCCAATATGCAAAGTGTTATTGGGTAAAAAGCAATGGTTGCTGAGGCAGTCAAGCATTTCATAAGATCAATCAAATGATGTGATATTTTATATTTTAGAAAGTAGATTTGTTCATTTCCAGTACTGTAACTGCTTGATCCACAAGTGAAACAAAATTCAAGCCATGTACAGCTATTTTAAGGAGGCACACTTTATCATTCACATCATAACAAGTTATAACTTGTAACAAGCATTGAGAAGGCCATATGTTATAATTTTTTAACAGTGTATAAAGAAATGTTTTTACTAAGCTTCACTAAAAGGCAAGGCAAGTATAGCCGGGGCAGCAGCAGTGCAGGCTTTTCTAACATAATAGAAGCAGATTTAACCAATGGGAGTGTGAGTGTCAGTGTGTGTGTGTGTGTGTGAGTGACAGAGTACAAATGTATGAAAGACTGCAAGACACATAGTAAAAATGAGAGTGCTTAAAACTGTGTGGGAGAATCAGTGTCTGTGTCAGTATGTTTTTATGTGTGAATGTGTGTATATGTGTTATGTTTGCAAATGTGATGTTGTTCTGGCATACTGGAGGTTATGCTTGCCTTATGGACAAGAGCTCTAATAGCATATGGATGGGAGGTGTTACCCATGGCAAAAATTAGGCCCTGACATGATGCCAGTAATTCTTAGCATATGGGGTGCATCCACAGAAAGATGCTGGAACTGACATTTGAGGTAATTCATGTCACAAGAGACTAGTGCTCGTTTTATAGGGGGTGTTGATGGCAAAATGCAAAATGCTACCCTTATATACCAGAGATATTTTTTGGCATTACCCATGACTATGGGTGAAGTGTCAATGACAAAATAAAATACTGATGCTGGCTTATTGTATGTAATCCTTGACATAAACAGCTCACCCACGAAAGAAATGCCTTCTTTGTCAGAGTGGAAGTAATTTTTGACTTATATCATTTGAAAAAAAAGGAGATCTACTTCTGGGAAAGGCCAGGCGTTCCTGGCACACCATGAAAGTACTGGCGTATTTCATGAATGGCCTTTCAGGGTCCATGGCGTTAAAGCATATTTGACCCAAACCTTTTCAAAGCATTCTCGGGGAAGGAGCCCGCTCTCCCCTAAACCACCTACAAGAAGTCTGCTTACTTGTTTTGCTTGTTGGAATTCAGGAGAAGTATCACAGCCCACCTTTTACAAAGATCTTTAGCTGCCACTGATGAGCAGAATTGGCAGGGTGCAGAGGGGACAGTGTAAAAGTAAAGTGCACACTGTTTCTGCAGAAAGAACAGGAGCAGGGATTTGGCAATGAAGTAACAGCATTGTCTAATCTTTAAATGAACATAATTTCTTTCATTTCAAAAGTGGCTCAGCTTGTCACTCTCTTCTCCTACCTGTAATTGTTCCTGATTTAAAGTCAGAATTGGGCCATGCAGTCCAGGCTACACCAATAACTCTATGAATCTGGCTCCAATGGCTGAAAGGAGCTGGTTGTGTGTGGGCTGCTGCAATAGGGGAGAGTGAACTGAGACAGTGGATTGGTGTGGGAGGAAGGATGGGCATGAGGGGCTTCAGCAACTGGCCTGTCCGTCGGCACACTGGGATGGGAGGGAAGAACAAACTGCTTATTCTGCACAGCACAAATATAAATGGGGAAGAAAAAGAACCTAGACAGATGCCTTTGTAGCATTATGGTGAATGCCACGGCCATTTTGAATAAGGGAACATCCTTCCTGAGAAGCTTTATTCGCCAATATGATTAGCCTATCAATAAAAACATAGTCCACTCTGTAATTAATGCCTCCTGTGAGCATGTCATGACTCTTCAGCAATATTCGTAGCATTTCGTACTTCCATGCTTACAGTTCATGCAAAATGTCACAATATAAATCATTGGACATCCCCACAGAAACTTAATAACAGATTTTTCAGCAACAAACACACATAAGGCCTGATGTACTGTTATTCCACTCGTAAAAATTAGCCACAATTTACCCACTAAATTTTGGAAATGGAATAGTATTTTGCACTAATAGGTCTCTTCACAAAATGTAAATTTGCAGTGGTTTCCTGAATGACCTGCCTAATTAATAATCAATTGGCAGCTCAGAATTTGTGACTCCCTGTGTTTGTCTGTAATCACAGGGATGATGGTCTGTAATGAACTGCAGACTCCATCCCTCCGAATGCATTGCAAAATGGAAATTTCTTTTTTTATTAAAAAGTAGTCTGTGCTCTTTAAAGTGCAGCTTAAAAAAAAAAGATTTACATTTTGAAAAACTTCAGAGGGAGCAGGCAGAGGGGACCACTCCCACCAAAATGCAGGTATGATTTCCAAATGGGTTTTAAAGAAACCCCTTCCCCCTTGCAAATCAGATACCACTCCAACTCTGGGGTTGGTAACTCATGAATTGTTTGCAATTGTAATTGTGTTGTAAACCAGTGATACATTCCTTCTGAATCAGAAGTAGGAGAGGGATGCCCCTTTCATGCCCTCTCCTATTTGTGATTTGGAAAGGTTCACAAAAGTCCAAGGGTTTTTGAACATAAAGAAAAGCCTGTTTACAGATGCAACCATGATTTCGCGAATCAGAGGGTTTGTGATTGCAAAAGGACTTTGTACATCAGTCCCATAATAGTCTCATTCATTTCTGTAGTGACACTGACATGTCTGTATTGTATAAGATGTATTTTAAAGCAGCTATACATATTGCCATGAAATTTGCATACATATTTTTATTCCAATGCTCATTACTACATTCAACATTTTGGGGCCTATTACAATGTTGGGCAGACGCAGCGTCTCGGAATTGGACCAACCGACCTCCGGTCCTGACCTCCTGATTAGGATTCTGACATTTCCCTATGGGAGCATGTATTACGGCCGTATACCGGCAGTGGTACATGCACCAATAGGGAAATGGGAGGTGGTGTTAATCCCTGCACCCGTGGCAGGCACCTCGAGGTGCCTGCCACAGAGTGCAAGGATTAAAAGGGGGCACCATAGGTGCCCCCTCCGCCCCCAACCGGAGGCCGCGCACACAAGGGGACCCTGCTAGGGGCCCCTAAACACACTTTCTGACAGGGTTTCTATGTCGGAAAGGCAGGCATAGAAACCCTGCCGGAAACCGTGCATCGTAATTCCAAGGGCAGAAAGACCGTGCTTTGGGATTACGGGCCGGCCTCCAACTGGCCGACGGGCTCCTTGAGCCCGTGGGAAGCCAGCCAGAATGACTGGCCAGTTTAGTTTCCGACTGCCAGCATTGTAATGTGGAGGTCGGAAAGTAAACCAAGACGCGGCCCGGAAAGGCTCTCACCGTCTGTCGGGGCCTTTTCGGGCCGCATTGTAATAGGCCCCAAAGTCTCTTGCAAGCAGCTTGAGAAATATGAATGTGCAAATCTGTATGATTAAGTTACAAAATTATCTGCAAGAGAAGGAGTGTCTGGGTGAGAGCAAAACAATAAAAAAATAGACCATGGGGAGGTAGCTTTTGGGTAAAAACCATGTTGGATGAAAAACATGAAATGCAGGGCCGAATTAATTAGCTTGCAAATAGCAAAGGTTGAAAAAATGAGTCACAAAATACAGAAAAGACTTAACTGGTATTAGACCTGACAGCCCTAAGGCTGGTCTTCCCTCAAACTTTTTGCTTACTCACCTTCAGTTGCTGAAATTTGTTTCTGTTGGTTTTAGGACTCTGTGCACTTCACCACTATTAACCAGTACTAACGTGCTTGTGCTCACTCCTTAAAACATGGTAAAATTGGGCAACACCTGATTGGCACATTTAATTTACTTATAAGTCCCTAGTAAAATGGCACAACATGTACCCAGGCCATTACATTAGATGCTACTTGTGGGCCTGCAGCAATTACTATGCCATCCACTTAAGTAGCCCTTTAAAACATGTGTGGTCTGCCACAGCAGCGTGTGTGCAGTTTTAAACTGCCAGTTTGACCTGGCAAAATAAACCTTTTGCTAGGCCTAAAGCTTCATTTTGAATACATATAGTCACCACTAAGGCGGTCCTGAACAGCCTGTAGGGCAGGGTGCAGTGTACTTAAAATGTTGAATAGGTACTTTTAAGTTTTACATGCCCTGGTAGTGAAAAACTCCCAAATGCTTGTTTTCACTGCTGTGAGGCCTACCTCTCACTTAGGATAACTTTGGGTTACCTTATTACAATTATTATGTGATAGCCTTTCATTGGGAGTAGGTAGGAATGTCTTGTATGCACTCAAAAGAATTGTAATTTTAAATCCTCTTTAATGGTAAGGTCGGATTTTAAGTTGCAATTCTAAAAGTGTAACTTTTAGAAAGTTGACATTTCTATGTCCTAAGCATTTGGGGACAGATGTGCAAAAATAAGGAATTGCAATTTTCAAACTGCGATTCTTACCAAATCACAATTAGCAAATCACAACTCCTAATGTAAGAAAAAGTTGTACTATAAATAACGATTCCTAGTGGGTCACGAATAGACCTACCTAATGAATATTAATGAGGTAGGTCGCAGTTTGGGGCCCATTAGAAATGATAGCCATCACAGGGATGGGGGCCTGCAGAGATCAGCAGATCACCATGTCTGTGATTGCTTTTAAATAAAGCAATATATATTTTTAAATGCAGCCTGTTTTCCTTAAAGTAAAATGGGATGCGTTTAAAAAAAGAAAATGAGATTTTTGAGATTCATTTTTTAAGAGTAGACAGTTGTCCATGGGACCACTGCCTTCTCTTAAAATGTATTTTTGTTTACATTTTCAAATGGGAAGAGGTTCCTTTGGATCTCTTCCTATTTGCGAATGGGTCACCACCTCCTTTGAGGAGGTGGTAAAATAATAATGTTTTACGACCCCAATTTGCTTGCAAAACGTTAATACATACCACTGTCACTGAGATTCAGTATTTGGAAGGGATGCCCTAAACAGGCTACTTCCAAATACCGAATCGCTAAGCCGAATTGCGATTCCATAACAAGTTACCGAATCGCAATTTGGCTTTTTAACATTCTGCGAATCGGGCCATTTGCTACCTCCCAAAAAGTTTTGTTCATGAGGCCCTTGCTGCCTGCAGCTGGTGTACTGGGTCACATGACTACCTGTAGTTAGCAGTTAGCCTTTGTTTATTCCTCCCAGTGAGACAAAGGGGGACTAGATGTTGGCAGGATGGGCCATCCTACCAGCATGGTAGGGGAGGAGCTGGTTCCTGCCTAAATTACATTTCAAAAGGGCTGACTCCAGCGCACTCACAAAGAACTTGACATCAGCCTATTGTCACTCCAGACCCCTTGAAGCCTGAGCCTAGTGGAATGAAATTCCAGAACCATCTGTAGGGGAATACTCTAGAAGTTTCTTCCACTCCAAAGCTGGCACCAAATAAATATAAAAATAGGACCCTCAGGCTCAGCATTGCCTTGACTCTCTCCAGTTCACTATTTCTTCTTTCCTACCTGCCTGCCTCCAGCCACCCACAGGACAAGTCACCATTGATTCAAGCATTAGTAAATACACACATTAAATTCAGATCAAGTGAATGTTTTTACTTGTTATGACATATTATAGTTTTCTTCTAGGCCTAGGCAGATGTGTCGGAGGAATTTGGTAATTCTGCATTAGTCATGTAACGCGGAATTATTGATAAATTCCGCTGCTCATCTGGCAAAATTAATCTTCAGTAGTATGGTTTCTAAACAGTGCTGGAAGAGGGAGCTGTCCCCCTATGTTTAAACACAGAGGGAATGCTCCGTCTTCTGGCCCTGTTCGGAAACCACTGCACTGGCAGTGCATACGCCTCAACGCCCTTTCATACTCTGCAGTGTTTACTACAGAGTATGTAAGGGCACTGAGGGCAATGCACCGAAATGATTTCTAAGCAGGGTGGGAAGAGGGATCAGTCCCTCCATGTTTAAAAACCACTGCTGATTAAAGCTTAATCTGCAGTTGTTTTTTAAGCATAGAAGGACCGCTCCCTATTCCCGCCCTGTTTAGAAAGTATGTAAGGGCGGCGAGGGGTGCAGTTTCTAAACATAGAGGGACTGCTCTCTCTTCCTGCTGGGAGCAGTCCCTCTACGTTTAGCAACCACATAGTTACCAAACGGCGCCCTTGCATGCGTGCTATTTTCATAGACAAAATGCATAGTTACATCCATTTGTGGGCACAAGGGTGCATTTTGCGTTAAGAAATAGCGCAAAATGCCCACTGCACCCTGTCGCTGAATTCCGCTGAATCTGGTGGAATTTTTATGTAGTTCGTGTAATTCCACAGAATCAAACTCCACGAATTCCGCCCACCCATTGTTTTTTCTAGCCTATAGGTTGCTGAATGTTTTGTTGCAGATACCCAAAAAATAAAAGGAAGTGCAGGCCTTCCAATGCAGAAAAGGAATCAGTTATACATGTTTTTTTAATAGTAAAAACGTAATTTCTGTGGCAAAGAGCTTTATTTCTTGATTACTTGATGGCTGTTAGGCTGTTAACGTTGAGGACTCTTGAAATTTTCAAGGACAGTGCGCATGTACATTTCTTTCCTCGAGGAAATGAGAGTTTTGAATGTTTTAAGCTATGTTCTGATACTATAACTTGCTAGTTATTTGTGTTTCTAATATTCATGTGTTTTTCAAGGTGTACCTCTGAATAGTGCAGCGGGAGTAGTGGAACCGGGCCAGGAATGTGAGAGACTCACTGCACCCCCAGTTATGCATGTCTTTTACGACCCAACAAGGGCGGCATTTTTCCTTGCTTCCATTATGGCCCACGGCACCCTTGCTGCGCCACTGCGTTTTTAAACCCCAAGATACAGTTCAAAACAAAGTGAGCTATGTCCATGTTTGCCTTGGCACTGAGCACTGCACTGTGCCCTGATCCCAAGAGACCACTTCCACACATCCTCACACTAAAAACCCTGAAGTCACTGAATATGAGGTCATACTGATGTGAACAAAGGAGCACAGTGTTAACTATCACATCAAATGTTTCCCAGTCAGAGCAGCAACAAAATCCTAGAGGTAAGAATAAACACACCAGCACACCCACGGACTTGCACATAAAGCAGCAGTCGTTCAGTGCCGCACACAATGGAACACAAAACATTCATCCAGTGTGCAACATGTCGCCTGTTCATGTCCATCCTCTCTTTTCGGGAACGATGACAACAACAATCGCAGGCCATTATATCTCACACAAACCCCTTTGAAAAGCCACTCAAAACTAGAGCCAAGAAAATCACCAGCCTCCAGAGAAGAAAATGCAATTTCTAAGGAACATTGTAAGCATTTTCAACTCAACCACACTTATGTGAAACTTCAAACTGAGCTACCAACCACGTACTTCTCATAAATCAGCACATTTATTATTCCTGGGCTACCTGCAACTACGTGCTACTTTTGTTGACATACTGTGACTAATAAACTGCTTAGGACTTACGGCAAGATTAAAGGCTCATACATTGTGAATACATCTTTTAATTCCATAAATCTAGCAGTAATACAAATAAGTGGAAATAACACTGGGCATTTAAGAACCTGCCTCTTTCGTTGCTGATCCTTCACCAGCTAAGTCACTTGTTCCTTTGCTTTTATTATACACTGAAATGTTAGTTTGATGTAAGTTATTGTAGATATCATTAGCTGTTTTTCAAAAGGCGTGAAAACAACAACAGATTGTTTTGGGGCGTTGCATTGACGGGAAACTGTTTAAGCCACATATTTCTGAGAGGGATTTTAATGAGCTTACCTTACTGATTTTCTTATAGTATTTAGTTTGTATATCTGTTGCTCTGTTTTTTATTAACACTTTCTGAAGGTCCGACCATCTGCCTTGCTTGACTTCAGAGCCTTCATAGCTGGCCTGCCTCTGTGAGGGGCTGCATCCTGACACAGCATGAACAGACCACAATGCATGAAAGAGTACAGTACAGGAGTACGTGCACATCATTACTGGGGTGTGCAGTGGAGGTATGTAGCCCTGGTATTATTATTATTTTACACATCGATAATATTTGAGTGATGGTCTTCTTGTTAATTAATGCTAACCGACATTTGTAAAGTGCCTTATTCCCAGTGGTCTCTAGGCGCTGCTTCAACTGTGAGTGAGATGGGTTCCAGCAAGTCTCCTTATAGGTCATCGAAAACACCTTTAAATAACCACATTTTCATCTGCCAATTTAACGGAAGTAAGGAAGATTCTGAAAGTTAGTGAGGGGAGAGGGAATTTCAGAGGTTATCTACATGGTTGTATGAAAACCATGCGTGCCTCTACAGCGCTGCCCGAACAACGAATGCATCTTAAAGACGCATTCCTTTACCACGCATACCTTTACCACTCAATTTCGTGGTAAAGAAATATGTGTGGTAAAGTTCACACTCCAGCCCCCCCCCCCCCCGAGCCCTAAAAACAACCCTGAGCCCTAAAAAGCAACCAGACCCCCTGAGTCCTAAAAACAACCCAACCCCCCAAGCCTTAAAAACAACTCCCAACCCCCGAGCCCTAAAAACAACCCTGATCCCTCCTGAGCCCTAAAAAGAACCCCGCCCCCCGAGCCCTAAAAGCAACCTGACCCCCGAGTCCTAAAAACAACCCGACCCCTAAAAACAACTCCCACCCCCTGAACCCTAAAAACAACCCTGACCCCCCCCAGCCCTAAAACAACTGCCCCCCCTCCCAAGCCCTGAAAACAACCCCGACCCCTGAGCCCTAAAAACTACCCCATCCCTAAAAACCACCCCCTCAACCCCCAAAACCCGGTCCCAGCCACACTTACCAGACCATGTCCACCTCTCCCGATTCTTCCTCTTCCTGTGCCCACCCATCCGCGCATCTAGAACGTGCACTGCCTTAACCACGTATATGCATGGTTAAGACATATGCGTGGTTAAGGCAAGAGTGGTTCCGTTTGAGGAGAAACAGCAGGCGTGGCTCAGCCCGCGTTGTAATGGCTGTTTCACTATCAGCAATAATAGAGTAGCAACGTCACCCTGATCCAGGTTTGTGAAATCTAGGAAGAGCCGTCAGGTTGGAAGATGACAGCGTCAGACTTCTACTAGGCACATACACTTGGAGGCTCCTTTGACTAAAAGCTGGAGCATCCCAGCTTTGATTACCTTCCCCTTTTCCCTGTGTGAAATTCGGGAAGAAAATAGAAAGAGGGCTCCAGTCACCAAGTTAGTATGATGTCGAAGTCCAGGAAAATAAATTCATTGACCATTTTTTGAGGACAGTTAAGAGATGTTAGATCGTTTTTTTCAGTGGTTTCCTTAGCTTAGCAAGTAAATAAAAGAATAACGAAACTTAAATTACATTTATTTGACACGAGGGAAGTTTTCTTAAGAAGCATAGGTAGATTAATCATTTGCACCTGTTAAAGCAGATGCCGGGTAACAGCTGGCGATTAGAGTTTAAATCAGTGGCCAGATTGCAATGCGAGGAAAGTCTTGGTAGTAAGTGGGGGATACACTTGTGGCAGACAAAGATACTTTCACAAAGCCTTAAACTGTGCTGTTTTTGTCAAAGTCACTGTCTGTATACCAGAAATGTTTTGTGATGTTTTTCTTAAAAATGACTGTGAAAGATTGATTTTAGTTGAGCTTACATTTAGGGGCCCTCTCTCCCCAAAAAGTGAAAGATAAAATGATTGAAAGAGGTTCCGGAGAAGCTGAGGGTACAAAGTTAAGCAGATTTGTTCAGTCATAATTGACAAAGAAATGTTCTGAAAATAGCAGATGGCTTTCAATATCAAGCATTGACAATGCCTTTAGGTATGGCTTATATCTGAAAGTCCTGGTGAGTTTAGGCATCCATACATTCATTTACCCACTGACCCGTTTTTCCATTCATGCACTCACCCATCCATAATAAAACGCACTCACAAACTCAACCAGCATATATAAGATACATTAAAAGTAGAAAGGAAAACATGCTACTATTTAAAATGGCATGCTTAGGGTTGCAATAAACATAAAATGAAACACAGCAGTTGTCAGATTCCTTGCAATAATTTCATACTTAGTGAATCGACTATCGATGTTTCAAAGTTCCAAAATGGCAGCTACTTTTAGAAGCAACATTTTGGCACATTCCTAGATGGCCACCCAGTAAACATTGCATAGTGTATTACATCTTAGAACAGTAAAACAATGACACTCTATGTATGGACTGTACTATTCCAGGAGGGCCATCCGGTTTACAAGAAGTAGCTGCATGTGATGCAGCACACTGCAGATGAAATGAGCAGCAAGTGAGCAGCATGGAAGCAGTGTTAGTTGGAGGTGCATTGTCTTTAAAAAAATCATAAAGGCAAAACAAAGAATTTAAAGGGAGACATAAAAAAGAATAACATTAATAAATAGAGAACTACTGTTCCCCAAGCCCTGGTACAGAAGCACACTCACTTTCAGTGGATGTGCACATGTGATCAGGCCATCACTCACAGGGCAGAAGAGCCAATGGCCCGTGGTCGAAGTGAACTAACCCATTGCTTAATGTCATGGGTGGAAACAGAATGTGAATGAAACTCAAACTGACAATAACATACCTCTATGTCTTTGTAGGTATATGCAAGTATGCATTTTCTTAACAACTTCTTTGATTACAGAAGTTGAGAACCTCGACAACTAAACCTGGAGACACCTCCTACGAGGATTCAGAAAGGATTATCATATTGCTGATCTTCTGTCCTCCGGTTTATCTAAGGAGGTAACCAACACTAAAACCCTTCCATACTAAGGTAACCTGTGAGATTCAATGTAACAAAATGAATGTATTTAGGCTTTAACACTCTTATAGGATGTGATACTGTGTGTGTCACATCCATTAGGCCCGAGTAATCACAATTCCAAAAGGTGCAAAACTCTGCCACCCGATTGATCTTTAATCTTCCATGACGTGCATGTTTCCTTTTCTTTGAGAACCACCTTGGCTTCTGGTTCTCAAGAGAACTGCTTTCAAAAAAGTCTCTGCCTGGCTCATAAAACCATATATGGCATCAGACCCAAGTCTTTTCTGAATATGATCAGGCTTCATCTTCTGAAGATGTTTTTACACTCCTCTAATGCAGGACTATTGGAAGTCCCAAAGATCCATCACATTTGTTGTGGTGGCCACGCTTTGGTGGCTGTGTGCTCTACTTCCTGACATCATGTGATGAGCTTCCTATCCATATCTCCCTAGAAATGTACTTTCAGCAGTTTAAGAATACAATTAAGACATGGCTTTTTGCTCTCCCCTCTTGTGTCTGGGTCTTCTCTGGTAGTTTAGTGCCAGGATGCTCCTCCCTGGGCAGCACAGTGCTTCTTAAATGCACATAACATCTTGTCTTTATCCTAACTTGTCAGAATAAACAGATTAAGGCTAAAGCTTTTGACACAACCAACTCTGGCCGACTTTAACAAATATTAGCTGTCCTACAAGGGAACTATCAGGCATAAAGTCTTTAAATTGCAAATATGTACTAAGTTATAGCTGGCACAAGAATATACTCTCCCCAAGAGAGCCCAAAAGCGATTCTCCCTTGCCTACTAATCTGTCATATAAAAAAATATCTGTTTACATGCCTTAACACAGTGTAATACCAATCCATCCTTAATGGCCTATTGTCTTTATTATATGTTTCTCACAATATAGTGTGTCTTTCCAACGAACCAATTATGCCTATAGCCTTTAAAATTGGCTTGTCACCGTAACCAACACAGGTGTGTTATATTGAGCATATGTTTTCTCAGAATACAACCATCAGGCATAGGCATAAAATTATAAATGTGGTTAAAATGACAATAATCTGTGCAATTTCGTACAATGGAGTACTTCTTTACAGATTTTAGCATAATGTAAAAACTATCCACCATTAAATGCCTATTGGCTTTAAAATATGCTTTTCATAAATATGCCAGGGCTACTACCTTTGTTGTAACTGTTTTTAACAGATCAGGCCTATAGCCTTGATCATTGGCTTGTCACCATAACCAGTCCAAGCATTCTACAATGAGCACAAGCAGAATAAGCTTTCCCTCGAGGCAATAAGTGCAATAAAAGCACTCTTCTGCTCACTCAAATGCTATGCTTGTGGGAATCAACAGGTGAGTGGAGACAAAGCCCCTCTCTCTCAGTAGGGCTTCTTAAACCTCTTTTTCCGTTGAGCACTTAAGGCCTGGTGACAGCTTTGCTTTGCTGTCAAGTCTGCCCTAAAAAGGTGCAAATATTATTAAGAGATCTGCTAGGGTTAAGAAGCATGTCTCTTCAAAGGAGGACTTTATAGATCATTCAAAAAGAAGGAAGTTAAATGGTATGAGTTTAGATGATAACTGTGACCAGGAAGAATATTTTGACGCAGTAACATACTGAGAAGACATTGTGTGGGAGAATGAGCCTGAGTTACCTCTTGGGTAGTGAAATAAGTCTTCTAAGGATAAAACTGGGGTGATGTGTAATACTTTCGGTGGTACTATGCTCGAGGCCAGGTGCATTCACCAGTCGTGCTCTAAAGGCCGTACTATGTTGCCGAATATATGAGGTCCAAATTGAGAAATCCTTGGATTGAAAGGAAAAGACGTTTTTATAACCTGAATTTTACACCCATATATTGTAGACAAAGTCTGTGTAACTCTATAATTGGAGACAAATACAATCAAAAATCTATAAAACATGCGAAAGACACAAAAAAAGGCTTGATAATTTAATAAAGTGTGTCAAGATAAAATTTTAGATGTTTTTGTTTGAATAGCCATGATAATAGCTATGAATGTTTAGGCAGTGAGGAAAGGAGTAAAAAATATGTAAATATAGATTATCCTCAAGAGTTGCAAATTCACACTTCATGGCTCAAAAGATGAAGCCAAGCATCATGTGTATCAGCCCGGGCTTGTTTACATGACAATAACCATGGAAGGTGTACATCTATTTTGAAATAACCTTTCAAAAGGGTGGAGCAAGTGCATACTACATTTTCTATATTGCACATGTTGAAAGCCTTCATGAGATGAGTCTAGCCAGTGATGTTTGAAAGGACAGTGAGATAAAAAGATTGGTTTCCCATTTGCGATCAAGTAAGATTTCAGTAGATTCACTACTTTACCTATGGCATGTTTTAAGACACCGCCCCAGATGTTCAACCTTAAACAGGCTTTTTTTTCCTACTGAGGTAGAGTAGTCACAGGAAGAAACGGTTGTGATTCCCATGCATTTGTCAATGTGGACCACAGGTGCGCCACAGTTTGAAAAAACATGTATTCTAGAACTTTCTGCTTTCCTGAGGCTTCCTGTGGCTCCAGCTCTTAGGTGGGGCTCCAGCTCTTGAATATGGCTATGTATAAAAGCCACACTGAACCTCTCTGCTTGCCTTTGAGATTTCTGAAAAGGAGGCAGCAGCATATCCACGGGCTCAAACTCTTTAGAATCCAGGCAAGCTGATTTCATTGCATCACTTGCGTTTCTGTAGCAGTTAATTGCATACTCCAGTGTCAAGACACTATGACTCATCGGTTCCAGACATGGACGTAGATTCACCAAAATTCCAGGGTTAGTGGAAGTGACATCATATACCCTTTGACCTTAATGATATCACAAAAAGTGACCTCATGTGACCTTTGACCTTGCATCCTCCCAACAAGTGAAGTCACATAACCTTAATTCTGATGACATCACATTAATTAAAATTGCTGAAGTTACATAATTGCATAATTAATATTATATATTCTTCTAGGGGAGAACAAAGGGGGAGGATTTCTCTTCCCTGAGAAACCTTTGAAAAAAATGGGATTTACTAGTGCATTTTAATGCGCAATTTTCACATAAGTTTGCTAAAAAGCCATAGGCTCTAAAAATACTCACTGAATATTCAGGCCCTTTCTTGGTGTGCCAAGCTGACAGTCCCCATGAGTTCACCCAATTATGTTTTGAAAATGTCCTATAGGTGCCCCCTTATGTCAAAAATTACCACCATTTTGCCATGGTGGCCCCTTTTGCCCAAACATTACATACAATATGCCAGTGCCAGAATTTTCTTAATACTACTTCTCTTCAACTACAGAGGTCCCTTATGTCAAAGGTTATGTCTAATATGTCAAGAACCACATTTTATCATGGATGGCCCTTGCCACAGTTTTCTTCCCATATGCCAAGAAGTTCCTCCAATGTGCCATCACAAGCAATTTGCCACAGGTGCTGACTATGCCAAAGATTTCTTCCAGGAAGCCAGCGCTGGCATTTTTTTATGGGTGCTCCATGCCAAGATTTACCTACAGAGTGCCAGCAGTAGCATTTTGCCGAGGGTATCCCATATGCAAGTATTGTCTCCAGTAGTCCAGTGATAACATTTTGTCAAGGGTGCTTCTATAAGCCAAGAAGCATGCCAGGTCCAACAGCGATCTACAAGCATAACAACGCATGCTTACTTATATTCACTTATTCACACTCATTCTCATCATTAGCACCGACTTGCACTCATTCATTTTTACCTACTCTTGTGCACTCTCACCCTGAATTACTCATTCACACTCTATCACTCACTCTTACTCTGACTCACTTATACGTACTCACCAGCCGCGGTCTGTGCAGGTAAAGGTGGTGGGCAGCGTGGGGGGGGGATTTCGAAGGACGATGCAAAGGGAAAATTAAATAAATAATTATTTTCCCTCTGCATTGTCCCTCGAAATCCCCCCTCACGTGGCCCCACCGCCCCACCGCTGTTACCTGCACGGACCGCGGCTGGTACTCACTCATTCTGACACACACACACACACACACACACTTCCACGATCCCATATATAAACATATATTCTCACACATATACTCCCTCTCTCACCCAAACTCACTGTCACCCACATGCACGCACACAACATACATTGAAACCATTCTTTTTTTTGGTCGAGCCTAGACAGCACATGTGTTGTCTGGAAGACATTCTGTATTCACTCTGTGGGGCGTAGACCCTGCCACTAGCTTTCTCCAACTTTTAATTGGCTTTTGTCAGTGTCCTTTAAAAAGCGTTGCTTGTAATTGGATAACTGTTCCTGCTTGTCACTCCTTTCTGCAACTCGTTGACTCCCCTGGAGTATTGTACCAAGACTTGTCGGCTTTCTCTTTTTTCTATTTTACGATCGGTTCAGGAACTTCTTTTATAAATTCTGAATAGTTCTTCAGACATTTGATTGTGTTTACATGCTTGCGAGCCTTTATCTTGTTGTTTTAGTTTGTTTCTGCCTCAACACACTTACAGTACAAAACGCATTCACCTGACGTGAGCCTTTTATAAAAGTATTTCTAATTTTTTGATAGCAGTCACACTCCATTGCAGCTACCTCCTCCTCACTCCTGCTTGTTTTTGCATAACAGGTTATCTCGCTCCCCCGCCCTCATGTCTGTTTCTTTCCCTACCCCTCCACAAACCAGTCCATACTAGCCGTTGGGGGTAGGAGGTGGACGGCAGGCACTCAAAACCAACCCACGACTGGGCTGAGGCCAGCAGTGCAACAAAGAACAGTGTGTTCAACATCATGTATGAAAGCCCAGCTGTCACAAATGGCTCTTTGGGGTTTTATCTGCAATTTTCTGATCTACAATCGCATTCATGATCTCTCTAGCACAACATCAGGGATTTCCTGGAAGTTCGAGTCCCATCAGGTCACAGAACATACTCGCTTCCCATTAGGCATCCTCTGTGTCACATGACATTGTCAAGACCTATCAGAGCCTAGCCTTTTTCGTTGCAGGCAGTTGAAACCAGCTAGGATTACTCCATGTTGATGAAGAAGCATGCGGCGCTGATACCACTCCCTGGCATGAAGACTTCTCTCCCCCCACCATCTGAGAACAGCCCCTTTCCCTCACCCCACCTCTATAAAGTGCTGTGAGGCATTTTCATGGTAGAGGTAAATAAATTGTGAATTTCAAAATGTCTATTTCAGTGCTTTGGGGTAACAGTGCTTCGATGTTTATGAATGGGTGGTGTTGTAGCCCGCTTAAACTATGTGCGTCTTTGCCCTCCTGTGCACAAGTGTCACTTAATTCCCCAAAAGAAAATATGCCTACACTGATTTTTTTTTAACACAAACTTTATTGAATACTGCATGTATGATCATATTCAGACGTTTTGTTTACATTTTTTATAACAAGATGGTAATATTCATATATATGTTCTTCATTTTCATTATGCATAGCTATTATCCACTTAATATTAGGTGTGGAAGCATTGCAAAGATTTAAATGTGGTCACATTATAAGCACATAAACTGAAACAATGCGAGTATTGTTAGGAATATCAGTACCCGTTAATACCCACCCACCTAAAACCCACCCCAAACAATACTAAAGGTAAACAATAAAAACTGTTGCCGCTACAGAGACAATACACCCTACCAGATGTTTGTATCGGGTGATTGTCTGGTCCGAAATCACAGGGGAAGGGGAGACACGGAGGGGGAGGGAGGAGAGGGGGGGGGGAAGAGGGAGGAGTAGGGGGTAAAAGGGGAGGAGGGGAACGTATGGGGAATTAGAAGAATGGGGGGGAACAGTACATCCCCTAGAAAGCCAGCTAACTCACAGGCAACACTTATGCGACTGTACCGCTTCCCATCCTTGTAGTCTGCGAGTCTTCCAAGTCATCCCCTGTGTCTGCTTTAAAAAGTTCTATCAGGTGTGCCCAGTCTAAGGATATTGGACGCTTTCGTAGGCCCCTATATTCTTCACCCTGTAGTGATTCCCTCTCCGCAACTGCCCACCTGATAACCTCTTCCCTCCACTTGCCCTCACGGGGCGCCGTGCGGGATTTCCAGCGCTGTGTGATCAGTCTTTTGGCAAGCATCAGGGCCATTCCTGCAAAACGGTGTAATAACTTTGCCTTCTTAGGGAGCGGGAACAACCCCAGGAGACAGGCCTCAATCGTGTCCCATGGTGTGCGTTCTGTCAGTACTACTAGACTCTGGGTAACTTCTGACCAGAACCCCCCCAACACTGGGCAGGACCATACCATATGAATAAAATCAGCATCCTGTGCCGGACATCTCGGGCAAACCGAAGACGCAGTAGGGAACATCTTCCGTATCGTCGACGGGGCAAGATATGCTTTGTGTAATATGAATAGTTGTATCGTTTTTAATCGGCAATTCCGGGAGACTCGCTGAGGGTGTTCTAACATTAGGGCCCATTCTCTATCTTCTAGTTCACGTAGTAGTATTGTTTCTGTCTAAGAGGTTGTAATGGGGTACATAGATGTTCCCTCAATCCCCGATAGAGCCAGCGTACCAAGTGTCGGCCATGCCCCATTATATGAAGGGATTTCAATAATTGGAAAGTGGGAGGATCCTTCTGGTCTATGAGCCAATATTTCCGAATAAAATGTACTATTGCTGCATGAGTGAGGAACAAAGTGTCAGGTACTGAATGAGTACATACAAACTCCTCGTGTGGCATTAGGTGCCCATCCAGGAAGAGCTCACCAACTGTCTCTATACCCAGTTGTGTCCACCCCCTTATCCGAGCCATTGATACAATCCCTCGTCTAGTAGGTAAACCACAGAGTGGGATATTCGGGGCATATGGAAAGGGCAGCTTTGCTAACTTATGTGCTTGTTTCCAATAGTATAATGCAATATGTAGGAGATAAGGAGGATCACGCATTTTATCCGCTCCTGGACATAGCAGTGCCTGAAGGGTTCCATGTTTTAAAAAGTCAGGGGAATGCCCAATTTCAAATACATTTTTGTCCGCCAACCAATATGCTAACCACTGTAGCTGTCCGACTATACAATATGTTTTAAAATCAGGTGCTCGCAGCCCACCCGCATTACTAGGTAGTTGCAACTTAGCCAATGCCAACCTGTGTCTGGCCGCCCCCCAAAGTAAAGAGGACAATAGGGTATCTAGTGTTTTAAAAATCCAGGCTGGGAGTACAACCGGGAGATTCACAAAATGATAAAGGAATCTGGGCAAGATGACCATTTTAGACACAGCCAGGTGGCCCGCACTGTCAATGGTAACGTATTCAAGAAGGAAATCTGGGAACGTAGTGAATTAATAGTCCGAACCACATTACCATCAATGGTATCTACACTGGTTCTATAGATGTGGATACCCAAATATTTAAAAGTAACAGGCTCTACTCTAAATTGCATCTGGCCAAATTGTAAATAATGAGAAGCATATGTATCATAGAAGGAGTGGGCGATGGATTTGGAAGCGTTAAGACATAAGCCAGATATTTCCCCAAACCTTGAGAAAACAGCGGCTACCGCGTGTTCATTTTCATTTAAATCTCAGAAATATAACAGCATATCATCGGCGTAGAGTGATACAGAGTGGATCACACCCCGTAATGGGATACCGTAGGGGACCATAACCTGACGCAAATATTGTGCAAGAGGTTCGAGAGCTAATACAAATAGCAAGGGGGATAGGGGGCAGCCCTGGCGCGTTCCCCGATAAACAGTATAAGAGGGAGAAATATTCGACCCCGTCTTGGCATATGCTTACACTGATAAGTCACCCGCATGCAGTGTAAATTTTCCTGAGTGTTTACATGTTGGTGTGCAGCGTGAAGGGGTAAAATGAGTGTTGGAGGGCGGCATTTGCCTCTCACTCCTCCACGTTACTGTTCCCTTGACAATGGACCTCCCTCCAAAGAGAGCAGGTGAAGTGCGACTGGAGGAGATGCAAGGGCTGCACTGCTCCACTGGCATTTAATTCTTTGCCGTGGATGCCACTTCCGCTGCCTTTCCTGTCACCAGGCTCCAGCCTCCCCAAGCATAACTCCTTTGTTTCCATAACTGGGTCACTTGCCCCAGCAGTCTTCAAACATGGCCCGCCCCAGAAAAACGAGGACACAAATTAGGTAAAATATTGTTCTATATGTGGTTATCTTGTGTGCTTTGTCGAGTTCTGTTTGTATTCTGACTGCGAATGAAGCCCATTCTGCCTTTACCGGGTCTTACTTGTAGCAAACAATTAGAAATACATTTCTCTATGTGTGTGTTTTGGACCCTCCGTGTAAACAAACACTTGTCCACTTTCAGTCAAATGTTGGTGGACACTAAAGAAAGTCTCCACAGGGTGAGTGACCCTCCTTCACGGAGACGCTGCATGACTGTGCCCCTTATGAACCTAGTCTGCAACTCAGTGAGTGGTGCTTCAGTCAGTACAGGTCGCGCTGGTAGATGACATCACTGCCCCGCCTGCACCAGGTCATTCCTTCTCACTTTATCAGGTCTCGCCTATGTAACTGATTGCCTTTTTTACGTAATTAGTAGATAAGCATCTGTTTTCCTGCACAGTCCTCCCTCGTACAGCTTTAATCCATCTACAAGGATTTAGTACTTGCTGGCTAATGTCGACATGTAAAGTGGACTTCTGTTTGTATATGTGATTTACCTCACACCTATTTTGGAAGTGTTTTATAAGACCTTGCAAGTTTTTGGACATTCACACATTTAAGCCGAATGTGCCCCCATTTCCAGTGGAGAAGCTGCATTCAGTGACATCGTGCCATTATCTAGTCCTAAACTCTCATCTTTTGCTAATAAATCTACCTGTAATTCATAACGGTAGAAGTGTGCCAAATAACGGGAGAGCTCTTACACAAATAGGACTGTTGCCATGGCGACCGCTAACAGCTTTTAAATTATGTATTTTTTTTTATAACATAACAAACACATTGACAGAGCCAGGAGCTCTGGCTAAACACTAATAAGGTCCCAAAGGCGAGGCCAATTGCATTGCAAATTCTTGTCTTGTCTAAGATGCCAGTTAAGGTCCAGATCTTGCTGCTCCACTTTTGATCACACTAATAGTGAATAATAGACTATTATTCACTATTAAGGTAATAAAAACGAGGTTAGAGCCTGACTCTGATAATGCGAGACACCCCTGTGTTCTTGGCACTGATTTTGCCACCTCTGACGACAGGGTCGCAAAGGCAGTGCCAGAGGTAGCAAGGGGCAAGCGAGGGGTCGGCGACCCCTAAATGACATCCATGGTTCCAGACCTTCAGCCCATGAACTTGCCTCAAGGTTCGTTCTTCAAGACCTGCCGGAAAATTAGGACTAGGTGAGATTAGTTAGTTAGCTAGTTAGGAAATCAGTCTGCTTGCTTCGGGTGCATTTTGCAGTTCTGGACCTGAAAACTGCGTTTGGGACCAATCAAAGTCTTTATCCTAGTGTTACAGATTGCAACAAACTATGACTTGTGAGGCAGCATTAAAAACTCATTTGGTTCCTTATAAGTTGCCAGTTGTCTAGGTGTAATAGACACTTTTTTTGATTCTTTGACTTTTTGGATTTTCCCCCTGATTATATTTAGGTGAGATTCTGGCACATAGCATAGCTACGGGTTTTCCTCAAGCCGCGCATTAAAACTTCAATGCTCTCAGTTTTAATCTCAATGCATGACGTAATGCATAAAGGCAAAGGGAATTTGAGAACATTCCAACATAAATATGTACTTGCATAGGTGAATGTTTTGTTAACATTTCTCAGTAGCAGCTTTAACAGACCTGTGATAACCTTGCTTGAGTTACACTCACAATGCAATCAAATATCTATAGCCAAATAGTACTGAACACTGAGGTTTACAAGCCAAGTCTAGGAAAGAAATTTTATTGACAATGGAAAATCTTCTGTATTTAATTTCATTTAGGAGAGTCTTGGACACAAAGGCTCTATATATATACAACAGAATATTTTCCCAGGAATGGGGATCTCCTATGTTATAACAGAGAACTAAGACATAATCACACATAATATTCTACTCTTATTCTAAAGATCATTCAAAATTGTGTGTTGTTAGTTTCTGTCCTTCTGAGACTGACCTATTGTTCATTGCAGGGGTAGTTTCTACACCAATAATTTAGAGATGGTTCAGTGGGTCATGAAAGATATAGAGTTTGGTGATGCTACTTTTAGAGCTGATTTGGCAACAGGTGCTCTGGCAACAAAAACAATTTTTTATGGAGGAAAGTGTGAATATATTGCAATAGAATCAGTTTGGTTGCATGTCTTTATTATGTCAAGCTTTACCTTCAGTAGCAAATGCATCAACTCTTGCACTGACTGTCATTAAACTTCCTCATAATATGAACCTTCTGTTTTGACATAACTTGATGATTTTCAAAGCTTCCAGTGCTGTGAAAATCTAGATCTTAGTAAAGAAACAAAAGTTCTAATTACGGCTCCTATTGTTTGACTATCCAATTTTTCATATTAAAAGGAAAGATTGAGAATGTATTTAATAGGAGTAGTCCAATCAAAAGCACTCCCCTCAAGACATCTGTGGGCAAGTGAGTGCAAATCAAGCATGAAGAATGGGTTATTGTTTGGTGATATTTCTCAAGCAACAGTAAGTAGGAGTTGTTGTCAAACACAAACAGCTGGTCCGATCAAACAGGTGCAGTGCAGATTGCTTTTCCAGCAACTCTCAATTTCACAGCCATGAGATATTTCAGCAGGCGCAATAGGCTTGAAGGCTCTACATCAGGGGTCTCCATCCTTTCAATTAATGAGAGCTACTACGATTGATGAAAATAGTCTTAAGCTTCAAATGACTTTGACAATCGTTGCAGTAATGAACACTTCAGAGGCAGTCACAGTAGTGGCCACGTCTTGCAGAATTACTAGTAGTGGCCACTCAGATGTATGTCACAATATTGACTTAGGCCAAAATATCCTTTTCAGAATACTGAATAATGCAATATCACGAAGGAGCATACATTAGTAAGTATAGATTTACTATTCTAAACTCCTCACCTATGTACCCTGAAGATATATAAATATTGACGCTAAATAGATGTGAAGTTAGGAACGTAAATAAAACCTATGCTTACCTTTATAAAATTACCTTCAAGATATTGTGATAGTCTATATTCTGAATAGAATATTTTGGGTGGATGATACTTACAATTCAGTATTGTAGTTGAACACCAGACATCCAGATCCATAACAAGGGGTTACGAACAGCAGTGTCAGGAAAAGCTTTATCATTATAAAATGCCTTCCCATGACTAATGACACAAACGTCACAGCAGTAAGTGATCACTGGCACAAAGTAAATACTAAAAACTATATATCTCCACAACTTGGTATGACTATCATTCAAAGGGTGGCTAATTAGGCTTTGGATTTTCAATCATTTTATTTGACATCAGCTTATCCATTTCTTAAACTACATGGTTGTCTGTCCTATATGCACTTTCCATTTTGGGTTAACACATTCAAAACAAACCTTACCTTTTTCTTGCAAAGTGAACTTCTTCAATATAGCTATAGAAGATCCTCTGAATTAAGTGATGTGTTGGCCTGCACTTCAGGAACCTACTTCCAGGATACCAGTTGGAGACCTCTGCTCTATATGTACTGGAGAGATCATGCTCTGGACAGACATTCAGCAGGCCTAAAGCGGTAAAAGTAATGCAGGTCACAAGTGCAGCTGCAAACCTGTTTCCTAATACTGAGCCAGCACAGATGACTGTAAAGACGCCATACATGTCTCCTCAGAAGGCCTCATATATGGAGTGAGAACACGTTTAAAGACCCAAGGCCAGATTGATTTTCCATTAATTGACCATTTTACCAAAGATACATCAGCCCAAAACGGATACCCAATCATCTCCAACCCAAACAATCACAACAATCTACATACTAACCTCACTCCACAAGAAAATCCACTCATACGAAGAACCACTTTAGAGCACTCTTAATCTTAACTCCCACAGCATCTCTCATCTGACAAAACATAAGCAATGCACAGGACATCAACCAACACGTTTTGATGACAGGTTCTCATATTAGTGGAGTCGCTTCCTTCACCTGCCAGTGGCCCTGTAAAACAATCTTTGGGATGCTAAACCTCCTGGTACCAGAATATACCTCTTGGCGGCTTTAGGCAGCAGTGAAGTTGTATCTGTGCTATCTGGTATTTTACAAAGACATATGGAAGCATTATTTCAGAGTTCTACCAAGATCCTATGCACAAGTTATTAAGCCACGACTTTGTAATTTAGATTTAATTTCCCAGCCATTATATCTCCAGACAGGAAATTACTTTTCTTCACATAGTTAAAGTCTAAATTGACAAATTAAGCAATATGGCTCTCATTACGAGTGAACCAGAATTACAGTTAGAAAGGTTGCCATTCACTCCAGGATGGGGTGAATAATGAGGACTACACATATTTGGGGAATAACATGCAGAGATTCGATTTATCCTCCTTATTACCATATACTTTTACCAGTATTTTACCCTGAGCCTTCTGCTGCTTATTGGAACTAGGATATTCCCAGAAAATGTATAATTCCGATGGCTTTGGTACCTACCTCATCAGAATTATCAGGCACCTTGTAATGAGAGTCTAAATATGATATGGAACAGCGTTGTCACATGTAAGTTAATTTTCTAATAATTGTCCATTTACAAATTTGTGGCGGCTGAACCTTCAGTTTGCATAGATGTAAACACACCACTGAAACGTTGGAAGACCTCGGCTTGTAATAGGGTACCTGAGGATAGAGCAGGCCACCCTAACAAACGTATTCACAGCATTCACTATCATACATGCCAAAGGCTATCTTCCTGAATGCCAATAACTGTAGCATATCAGAATGGGTTTCTCAAATATGAGAGATTTCTACCTGGAGTGAACCCTTATTGAGTGCCCTCGGTGTATCAATGCTGTTATAAATTGTGTCACATGGTCAATCAACATTTGTTAAAATCATGTCTTCATTCAGTGAAGAAATCTGTGTTAGGTTTCGGGGACAACAAGACCGTGGCTTCTTCCAAAGTGTCTCTTATTCCATTGTTGCTACATCTATTTTCTCATTTTGAGTAGGGCCTACCCTAGGTGAATCAAGGGATGTGGGATGTTTCTTACTGTCTTAATACACTCTTCTTCTACTCCTTGTTATGTTTGATATAGTTCTTGAAAAAACCTTCAATTTGATACTTCAACTCTACTTCTTTTCTGTAGTTGCCTTCTCGAAAAGCCTTCTCCACACTTAGGGGCCAATTAGGATCTCCCTAGGAAAGCCCTCCGTACGGCTCGGATACGGAGGGCTTTCCGAGCTAAACGTGCTCTGGGAGTCCGACCGAGCGAGTACGATGCATCCACATGCTTACGGACTCGGTTCACTCGGACTCCCATTGAACTCTATGGGAGGCTGTGTACCGAGGCGTACACAGGCTCCCATAGCAAAAAAGCGTACACCCTGTGGGGAAAAGCGTACACCCTGTGGCAGGCACCCTATGGTGCCCACCACACTGTGCATGCTTGGATCAAGAGGACCCATGGGCACCCCCCTGTGACCGATTCGGAGGGCCCCGGGTGAGGGTGGGCCTGCTACGGCCCCCTGAAGTATGATTCCGACAGCTGTTTCGTCTCGCTGAGACCAAGTCGATGCGGCTGTCCGAATCGTGCATCGTAATCGCTCGGTCGGAACCCGGCTCCATTGCGCTGTACGATTCGGCTACGAACGAGTCGTATGGACAGGATCCGGTTCAGGAGACGATTCGGTCGACACGTACGGGATCTTCGCATCGTACTTGGTCGTTCGGACCTGTGTACGATTCGGTCGGAAACAAGGGCTACAAATCGGATCCGGGAAAGCCAAATCCGAATCGGAGGCCTTCTGAACGACATCGTAATAGGGCCCTTAGATTTTTGTGTGTTTTTACCATAGGCATTACTCCTCCCTAATGTATGCCAATTATTTTTGACACCCCTCAGCGTCATGATCTATGCACATGTATGGTGATGAATATGCATGCAAGCATCTTCATACTGTGGCAGGCATTATGTTTACAGCATCAACATATTGTTGCAGCATCTGCAAACAGAACACAATTCTTATAATGGTGTTCTTTTTGCAGATGCTGTTCAGTATTGGCAAAAGGATTAGCAAAGCCAAATCGCAAAGCAAAGCTCAGTCGATGGTTAATATGTATTTTGTGGTTTGTAAAATGAGATTTGCTGTCATCCAAACTTTTTGCAGGCTTGTTCAGTGTCTTCAGTTTCAAGTTTTTTGTCTACGGTGCTAATCATTGGCAGTGGATGTTCTATGTTTTTGGGAAGAGGTGCTTTAGGGATGCCAATTCGTCAGTTATAGTTTATTCATTGTTTTTAGTTAGCAAACATACATGTGTCATTAGGCCTTAAAACAATAATATCTGTAAAGTATTAGGTATGTAGATATATAAAGGGTTCAGGAGTATCTTCCATCAATCCAAATTGCAACATTCCTATGTATGTCTTTGAGATTCGATTTGGCATTGAAGGCCCAACGGCCGTCGTATAATATGTGGGAGTTTGTTCAATATCTTGAGGACAATGGGCCTCATTACGATGGTGAAGGGACCGCCACCGACATGCTGTCGGTGGCGGTCCCTCCGCCATCGCAATTTGAATTTCCCCCCACCATATTATGATGGCGAAAGGAAGCTTGGGGGTAGTGTGGCAGTTGGAAAGACCGACCGCCACGGTCCAGATGGGCGGATCAAATCCGACCGCCCGTCGGACCAAATGCACAGCCCTGAATTGTGGCGGTGCCTGCCAGGCACCGCCATGGGGATTATGATATCCCTTTCCTCCAGCCGTACTACGGCGGTAAACCCACCGCAAAATGGCTGCCAGACATGGATTTGGGGGACAGTAGCGGGCCCCCTTAATCCCAGGTGCAAGGACATGTACCCGGGGGGGGCCACCTATGGTGCCCCTCTACCTATCCCTGCACCATGTGGCAGGCACCGCATGGTGCCTGCCACCTAGTGCAGGGATGTGTCTGCACCCTTTATTTTGTATTGCGGCGGGGGCTGCTGACCGCATCCCCGCCACAATGCTAAATATAGGTGATGCGACCGCCACCACGGCGGTCGCATTGTAATTCGGATTGTGGGAAGGCCGCCTCATAGGCGTCCGGTCCCAAATCCGAAACAATGGCGGACGGACTGAAGTTCGTCCGCCATCGTAATGAGGCCCATTATTCCAAAGTCTTATATTTGAACATATTAAGTAATAGTTACTAATAGAACTCAGTAACAACGAGAGCACCCAGGATAGTTAGGCCTTTATTTATTTATCTTGATGACAGGTGGTTTATGGATGTATTGGGATAATCTAATATTATAGGTAGGGCAGTGTGGGGGTCGTAAGACCGGGATGATTTTCTTACCCCTTGGCCAGATCGTAAGTGAGCGGAGTTATTCTATGTATTAGAGCAGTGGGCTATAAAACTTCAGGGGAACTATCCCCTTCACCTAAGTCCCTTGCTACCCATTCCTGCAACACTTCCGACCAAAGGTCTGCTATGTGGCGGCTTCTCTTACCTCTATTATCTTCTTCTATTAGTGCTCTCTCTTCTACCCATGCCCAAACTGTAACGTCTTTTTCCCAATTTGAAATTTTAGGACATGTGGAGGATTTCCATCTTAGTGCTATTCGTCTTTTTGCCAATATTAAGGCTAGATCTATAAATCGATTGCCTACTTTTTTGGCATTGGGCCTAGGGAACAGGCCTAATAGAAATACCTCAATCGTGGAGAGGATGGTGCGTGCGAGGACCCTATGTAGCCGCCCAGTAACCTGGTGCCAATAATAAAGCAGGGCCGAAGAGTCCCACATCATATGTCTAAAGTTTGCATCTAGGGTTGCGCATTGCGGGCATTGCTGGTCGGTGCTATCTAGCATTATATTGAGTTTATGTGGGGTAAGGTAAGTCATGTGCAGAATGTTGAATTGCGAGTATTTAAAGCTGGAGTTTCTAAAGATTTTCTTGGTCAAGCTAAGCGCTTTTTTCCATTCTGCCTCCGATATGTCTCGGTTGAGAAGTACTTCCCAAATTTGTTGCAATGTTAACAGTGGACCATCAACCATCTCCCTGATAGCCCGGTATAACCACTTGACCAGATGTCTTGCCGATCCCAATGTTACCATGGCTTGCAATAGAGCATGTGTGGCTGGTTCCTGGTTCCCGCCACCCCACAGTGTTTGCAATTTTTCTGTAACCTGTGATTATTCAGGAATTGCCCTAGGGGTAGATCATAATGGGAGATTAAATCGTCTAATGGGATCATTGTGCCCTCTAGATAGCAATCCCTAGTTGTTTGTAAGCCCGAATTAATCCACCCTCTCAACTGGGTCTTGGTGAAGGACGAGGAGGCTCCACTACGTGGTAGTCCTACCAGGGGGAGGTCCGGAGCATATAATGGGGCTAATGATGCTCGCAGGATGCCTCTACGCCAGCATTTACGGGCTACTGTGAGCAAGGTACCCTGTTAGTGGTCCCGTCTCCTGGGAAGCAGCAGTATTGCTAATAATCTACCCTAAAGGCCTGTTAGTGGTGCTATGTGTAGGGTCTCTATTCCTATCCCCTCCAGCCACTGGGCCAGCCACTGCAGCTGTGCAGCCAAATAGTGCACTTCAAAGTCCGGCACCCCCAATTACCCCCCTCCGGACGTCACTGAATGGAAGACAACGACACTCTGTTTCGTCCCCCATCTCATATCAGGTCTCTCTGTAATGTATCTAGTTCCTTGAACCAGCTCTTCGAAATGACCACTGGTAAGTTTGCAAAATAATATAGTAGTCGTGGCAACATTACCATTTTGGATAGTGCCACCCGAGACATAGTGGGATGCTTGAGAGATCACCAGAACAAAATGTTCGATTTAAGGGATCGTAGTGCTGGCCCCAGGTTACCCTCCAGAAGATCTCGCTGATCATGGTACACTTATATTCTCAGGTATTTGAAGGAGCGGGGGCCCAATTAGTGTCAGTTGGGAATGACGTGGGTAGGGGGTTAAGGGGTTAAGCGGGAAGATGTGCATTTTGGAATTGTTCATCTTCAGGCCTGTCAGATTAGCATATTCTTTCAAGATACCCAGTACACTCTTGACTCCGTAATCTCTGCTCCATAAATAAAAGAGGATATCATCTGCTTATAGGGAGATCATAAATTCACTAGTATCCAGCGTCAGACCCAGTCACCCACCCTCTCCCCTAAACTGCTCAGCCAACGGCTCCATGGCTAAAGCAAACAGGAGAGGGGACAAGGAGCAGCCCTGTCTGGTTCCCCTATGCACTTCATAGGAGCTTGAGATTATTCCTCCTGTCCTAACCCTGGCTGTGGGACGTGTCTAAAGCAACTTGAACCATTTGATCCATCTCTCTCCTATCCCATTGTTTGCATTACTTGCATCAGGAAATCCCACCTCAGGGAGCCAAAGGCTTTCTCGAGATCTACTGTCATTACCACAGCTTCAGGGTGAGTTGAGAGGTCGCAGTGGAACATTGCGTAGTATATTCGTCGGAGGTTTCCAGAAGTGGATCTGGTGGGAATTAACCCATTCTGGTCAGCGTGGATCAGTGCGCATGTGTGGGAGTAGACTCGTAGCTAAGATTTTACTTAAGATTTTAAAGTCCGTATTCAGCATGGACAGCGGTCTGAATTCAGTGACAGAGGGAGTACCGGATTTGGTTTTTAGGAAGGGGCACCACCAGGGCCTCCCTGGTCATTGTTGGTAGTTGGCCAGATCTGAGTGAGTCGGCATATAGTTTCCTGAGGTGGGGCACCAATAGAGAGCTATAGACTGCATAAAACTCTGCCGGAAGTCCATCCGGGTCTGGAGTCTTCCCTTTAGCCATGTCTTTAATCACTGCTCGGATCTGACGAGCACTTACGGATTTCCCTACTTCTTCCTGTGCCTCAGGGTCTATTTTCTTCAGGTGGAGTCTATCCAGGTATCTATGTATGTGGTCCTCTAACAGCTCAGGTGGGGGCTCATAAAGTGTAGTGTAGTAGTCTAAGAATGAAGTGTTGATGGTCTTAGGGAATAAATCATGGACCCATCTCTGGCCCGCAATCTGCTTTTGGATGAGCCTCTGCTTTCAGCCCGAATCAGCCATGCAACCATTTTCTCAGATTTCCCGCCCTCAGTATGTTGTTTTTCCTGATATGATTTGAGGTTGAGTGCTCGTAGTCTGTCTAATGTTCTATTATACTTACTCCTGGCTGTGGACAGCTGTTTATGGGTGTCAATTTGTGCCCCCAGCCTAATGTCTAAAGCGTGTATCTCGGTTTCATGTTTCCGTAGTTTGCTTTCTATCTCCCTCCTAGTCCCTATGGGGTGCCCCATGCAATGGCCCTAATAACTGTTTTAAAAGCATCCCATTCTATGAGGGAGGAGCTTGCAGAGCCTTGGTTCTTTAAGAAATAGTCAGTAAAGGAAGTGTTTAATGATTGTTGCAAGCAAGCATCTTCTAGAATGGCAGCATCTAGGCGCCAGACTGGGATGGCCGTCATTTTGGGCACTGGGGAGAAGGACAGGAGTAATGGGTTATGATCCGATAGAGTACGTCCTAAGTATTTGCAATCTGTTATTAGTGGGCTTAGGTGTGTTGAGCAGAGGAACATGTCTAGTCTGGTGTGTAAGTGGTACAGAGGAGAGTAAAATTAGTAATTTCTGGTTTGTTCATGGTGCAGTCGCCAAATATCAACTAGCTCCCAATGTTCCATCCAGTCTCGGAGTGCTTTTGCATTTGTGTTGGCTGTTGTGCCATGCAGTGGCGGGGTGGATATATCTATGCTAACATCTACGACACAATGTAGTCACCCCCAGTATTACGTCTTGTGCGGCGATTCCCGCTAGTGGACCTGAGAGCTTGCGTAGAAACTGTGGCTGGTCCTTATTGGGGTGTAGATACTGCCCACTGTTACCTCTTTACCTAGAAGCCTCACTTTAACCAGTACGCATTGACCCTCTGGGTCCACCAGAGTCAAAAGGGGTCCCAGGACGTATCCACACCAAAGCCCCTCTGGAAAAGGCAGAGTATGTTGTTGCAAATAATTGGCCTCTCCATCGTCTATGTAGACACTGACCTTCTTCTAGTGTTAGATGGGTTTCCTGGAGCATAACTATCTGTGCTCCCCTACGCTTATTATAGCTATGTATGGTGTGGCGTTTTGCAGGGGATCCCTTGCCTAACATTCCAAGATAGAATTTTTATCCCTTTAAGATTAATGTTTTGTAGCTGCCATGTGTGTTAAATGCCTTAACCTACCTGCCACGTCTGAGTGGGACTATATCTGGAGCCCCGGATGCTCATTTGTACATTTAGAACCCCAACTCCCCTACCCAAGAGCAGCAGCGCAACCGCTACTCACCCAAACCTGTAAACAAAACAGCATGTTTAACTAGAACGCTGCCTCTGGACCATCAGGCAGAACACTCTGGAGGCGGGTGGGATCAGCGCGGTGATGGAGCAGGTGGGCTTCATTCCGGCAGCTCTCAGCAGAGTCCTCACACCCCCAATCTGCGGGGCCCCCAAGTTCAATCCCATATGTCGCTTCCTCCCCATTCAAGATTTTCTTTAAGGCTGTAGTCTGTGTTCCAGTCTAGGTGGTGCTATGAGTTCTGCTTGATTTACACGATATCGTCCGGATTCTGAAGTAGCGTCATTGGATCTAGCTGATACTTCTGAGCCTCGTTCTCGGTTGCAGGGTGAAATGAGTTGTACTACTGCTTGTAGTGCTGCTTGTCTATCCTGTTGTGTTTGCCAAGCCATGGGTTTTAGGAGTCAAGATTTCCTCTGGGGTTGCCTCAGTCTCTTTCTGACTGGATGCTGGACCGACTCTGCATTCTGCTTTTTCAGAGGCAGTGGCGTGCCTGCGTTTTAGGCCTCCAACCAAGACCAAACTTCCTCTAGAGAGTCGCAGAAATGTGTGGCCACGTCCAGTATAATCTTAAGCCTTGCAGGTAATATTAGGGAGTACTGTAGTCCTGCATCCCGGAGGGCTCTTTTTGCTTCCAGGAAGGACGCTCGCTGGGCCTGAACCTTGGTGGTAAAGTTAGGAAATATTAGTACTTTACTGTTTTCGATTACGTAGGGGCCATGTGTTCGAGAATGCTGCAAGATTGTGTCCCGATCCCTATAGTGGAGGAGCTTGGTGATCACAGGGTTGGGCGGTCTCCCAGGGGCCGGCAGGCGAGCTGGTACTCTGTGTGCCCTTTCCAGAGCGAAGAATTGGGAGAGATGTTCCGAAGCCCCTACAGAATGCAGCCGTTTTTCCAGGTATTCCTCCATGTTTGGCCCCTCTGCATTTTCTGGTATTCCAATAATTCTGACGTTGTTTCTATGACTGCGGCCCTCTGTGTCTTTGGCCCTGTGCTCAAGGATTGTCACTCTGGAGGAGAGCTCATCTAGTTTGGTGGTGTGCGCCTTTTGTTCCGGTTGTATCTCGGTTACAGCAGATTCCACTTCTCGTGCCCTGTCGGCAAGTTTGCGGTGTTCCGCCTGTAAGATGCCCAGGCCCACGGAGACCGCCCCAATGTCCTGCTGTAGAGCAGCCTTGGTATCGGCGATGGCAGTCAATACTCTGTCTAAGTGCGAGTGTAGGCAGTCATCTGCTCCGATATGCTCACCTCCGCTCGTCTCCTGTGGTGCAGGAGAGGACTCTCTGGTGGCAGGCTGGGTGCTGCCGGGCTTCTGCTTCAGTTTAGGCATGTAGGGTAAGCGCGGGGTCTATGGGCCTTTCTTCGTACCAGAGTTGTGCAGCCGGGGCAGTGATGGGGAAGGAGCTCTCATACTTCTTGCCTGGCCTTCAGGCGCGTATAGCAGAGGTAGTTTGATTAGAATCAGAGAGGAGTTTGGTGGGTTCACTTGTTAGCCTCCAGCTTAAGACTCCATGAAACTGGTGTGACTGAGGGGTTCCCAATGGTGTATGCAGGACACTAAGGCCTTCCCTATGCGGCTGACTGATTTCGGACCCCTGCGGATGTTTGTGGCGCTGTATCAGCTGTGATGCTCCCTGCGTTTGCTACGAGGTCACCTGGATGAAGCCAACATCTGCTCGGGGAGTTCAAAGCTCAGCCCTTTCCCTCCACTCCAGGGGGTCATCAGAGCATGCAGCTGGATGCCCGGGCCCGTAATGGATTTTTGGTGCGAGGAGGGTTTCTTGACGGGTATACAGAGGGGTCAGGGCTCCTCAATCTCTGCTTTATTCAGTGCCAGGGCCCACCGGTGTAATGCGTAGTCTCTGCGCCCTCTACCCTCACCATGTCAGGTCGTGCGCATCTGCAAGCAGCTTGGATGGTTATCAGATGATAGAGCCAGTCCCTCAGGAGTCTTTCTCGTTTGATGGTAGGCTACCAATGCCCCTCCACTGTCTCAGGGACGGCTATTCAGGCCCACCATCCTAGGTGCTGGTAATAAGGAAAGGAAGACAGTCCTGTCTCCTCCGCCCCATGGACCGTAGCATGTCTCCACCACCTCACTTCCCCGCTGCCGTTCCTGAGTCTCTGCCATCTTTCTCAGGGATTGCTGCCCAACCCAAGTATGTTACGCTCTCTGTTAGGGGCCCGTCGATGGAGACCCACTATTACGCTGCGCCCCCGATATTCAGGGCCTGTTTTGATTGGGGCCTGTGTCAGCCTAAGGGAGCCACCAACCGCCGGTGCCGCCTCAGTGTTATATGCTGCTCCGGGAGTCGAGCGTGATGTCAGCAAATTAACTCAGGGCCCCCAGTGTCTCAGTAAGTCGCTTCCTGGCCTATCTGTGATCTGAGTCTCCCGCACAGCCTAGCACACTCACCAGGCATTGTATTTGATATGGAATGGTGCACCGGTAATCTTCTTATCCAAAATGACAAAGCAAGCAATCGTAATGATAGGTGTTCCTTTTTATTTTATTTTATAATCTTTTATTCCCATATAAAACATCCAGCCAACGCGTTTCGTTCAAATAAATTACTTAAACTTCATCAGGGCTGTAAACAATACATATATATAAATATACATATATAACACCAGATGACATAAAAGATCACAACGTAGATAATTACTCGTTAAAAAACATACTATACACAGGTACAAACACATAACTGGCAAAGACTCTTTTTTCACAATAACACGTGTTACAAGACGTGAATGGTACCCAGAGAGACGTAATAGATAGAAAATTCAGCATAGGCAATCACCATCCCCCATTTCTTTAAACAACAATTGTATACAAAACACATAAAAAGCAAACCACTAATTGTGAAAAATAAAAATAAAACCAAGGAAACAAAAAATAATGATAAGACATGATAACAGTGAAATTGTAAATAGGGCCGGGACATCCTCGTGACACTTAAACTATTTTTCCAACTGATACTGAATTTCTCCTTATAACTAGAGTGATTGAATAACACTATAGAGCAAAATAATGTCACAAATATTGTATGAAGGATAATTGAACATACCTTCCAAATATAAATCAATTGTTGGAATATTCCCACTACTTCGTACATCCATGCGGCCGAGTCGGGCACTGCTGCGGTGTTATATGACATGCCCCGCTGCCCACTGCATTTATGGGGCCATTCCAGGCCTCTGCTGTTGTAGGAGCCTGTCGCTGTCGTCATCGCTACTCCTCCGGACCTCGTCGTCTGCGCCACAGCTACCAGGTGGCGTGTACGCACGGTGGGCCCTGGGGCCCCGCCCGACAGGCTGATTCTTTACGTTGCCTGCTGGTTTCTGCCCGGGGGGCTCCGCAGGTCCGGGGCCCGCAAGCCTTGTTGATGCCCCTTGCTTGGACGCAAAAGACACACAATTGATGGACGGAATGCAGAACAAATCAAAACATTCACCCCCAGTCAAGAGATCTGGGTTAAATCCATCATTCTTTTGCTCACCATGCCACCCCAGTTTAGACCTGGCCAAATCAGTCTTGACCCTGTGCCTCAGGGGAACAGTCCAGCCCGAACTGCCAAGCCAGGTCCTCCATGGACCGGAAACAAGCATCCCAGGAACGGTTTTGGAGTTTCACCCCTCATCAGCCAAGATAGCTTGACTCCAGTGGCACAGTGAGCCCGGGACCCACGTCTGGGCATACCAGGTGCACTTAGGGCGAGGAAGCAAAAGATACACAATTGTGTGTCTTTTGCTTCCTCGCTTGGAGGTGGCAGGTGAACTCGGGCGGTGGGCACGCACTGCGTCCTTTGTTAACGCCGGGCCGCGCCCAGGATGATCGTGCCCTTCGCTCTGGCCGCCTCACGTTTCTGCTCCGGCTTTGCTTTTCAGGGCTTCCTGCGGCGAGCACGGACCCCCGTTGTCCTCCCCACGATGTAATGTGGCGGGGGGACCTTTCCAGTGTCTCTATGCCGGTGTTTGCCACTGTAAAAGGCAGGATTTCTTGTGGGCCGGGACGGAGCTCCAAACTCACACGTCTGCCATGCTTGGTGTCTTGGCCATGCCCCCATTTGTCAGTAATTGTTGAGAGCATATTGGCTGTGACAGTACAGTTCTGTCTCTTAGCCTTCAGTATGCTTTCAGCAACACACAGGGCCAGCGGAATGACTTGTTAGAAGGCAGTACTAAGGAAGCCTTTAACAATCCTGGGCAATAAGGCAAGGGACAGTGAAAGGTACACCATCTTCCGTGGTACCCAGTGGTGTGTTTGGGATGGAAGATAGCGAAATCACCAGTGGAAGGTTTGCGTCCCTGAGAAACACGATTCAACCAGACTTGCTGTTGACATATTCGTGCTATAGTAATCACTGTGTGCTTCTTCATCCTATAGCAAATTCCTAGAACTTACATTCCTACCCAATCACAACCTCGGTTTTACTGTGCCACATGAGAAAAGAGGTGAAAGGAAAGAAGGTGAAAATGAGAGGGAAATGGAGGAAGGAGACTGATGCCCTTGTAGGGATGGGAAAGTGCTGCGGGCTCTCGGTGAGTGATTACTGAACAAGAATGAAAGAATGCTGAGCAGGTGATGCTTCAGTTTGGGGATTCCCTGACTGATCCTTCTCTTGTCAGCTTTTCCCGTTTGATCCACCCACGCCTTTTGATGACAAATTTAAAGGTTCCTACCAAAAATTCTATTTGAATAATTCATGTCATTTTTGTCATTCACCACTCATATAACCCTCTTCAACACCTCCAGGATCCCAGTGTTTTTCAAATGTACTACAAATGTACCTATGCTATTTAGTCTGTGACTCTGACTGACTACATTTGACTGAATGTTGAGATCAGCAGGGGTACCCAGACCTCCATCGGAATTTATGAGAGTGACAGGAATGTTTATTTATCTATTCCAGAGGCCCGCAATGGAAAGAGACCCCAAGTAACTATGCTTGTAAGTAAAGTATTTGTAAAGTGCAAGCCTAAATGTTAATCCATGGGGGCCTGCACATCATTGGGGATTGTCATTTTCAATGGGGAACCAGACGGGGGTCTCATTTTAGGTAAATCCCTTCTTAGGGATGAAGTATTGCCTCTAGAGGAGGGTCTTTAGTTTCCCACTGAAGTGGAGTGATGGTGCAAGCCTCGTCTTTATGTTCAGACTATTCAATATTCTTGATGCATAGCAGGAGAAGGTATGTCTGTTTACAGCGGCTTGAAACATTCTTGGGGTCTACTTGCTACCAAATGAGTTTAAAATCCACTTTCATTCATCGCCAATATCAAGGTAAGGTGGTCCATGTATTAAGGATAGTCCAGGCCAAGTTACAGGAACATTTATTTCAGGGCCTGGTGTCCTAGGGACACCCTTTGTTGCACCCAACCAGAAGCATGAAGACAGTAACTCATTCAATTCTCCAATGAACTCATTCAACAGGCTCAGGTGCTAAGTTCACTACAAAAATTTTACATAAACTGCACACGCTCAGCAGACTGACAGTACTCGGTCA
Organism: Calotriton arnoldi; assembly: GCA_963921515.1. NCBI lineage: Eukaryota > Metazoa > Chordata > Amphibia > Caudata > Salamandridae > Calotriton > Calotriton arnoldi. The sequence continues at coordinate 971,132 of CAWUFW010004202.1, forward strand.
GGCACAGACGCATGAGGAAGGGGAGATGACTTAAATCTACACTTACTGGATGCAATAACATTGACGTATTCTATGAGCATGATTGAAACCTGCACATACTTCACACATAAACCATATTTCTTTATTTGTGCGCATGGTTAAGGTTCATTTAAAATGAGTTACCTAGATCCCATCATAGCACCGGATGATTTTGTCCTTGAACTGCAAAGGAATGCAGAAATGTCAGCTCGCAGTATGTTCTATATGTTCAGAAATATACCACAATACATCCCACTCTCCCTGGGTATTCAGCTTCCCCGTCAACATGAGTTGTCATTGTTCCCAGCAGCACACTCCTTAAGTGCTCTGCACAGTATGAATTTCTACAAGTGTATATTATATTGATTTTCTAATTATGTGGCACAAAACAGTCAGTAGCTAGCCATAAAGATTTATACAGGAATTAAAAATCGGTAAAATATGTACATCATTAAATACATTTCATAGCGCGGTGTACATCGAAGATAAAGATCCCAAACGAGTCCTAAAAGCAACTGATGGAGCAAGGTTTCATAAATGAAACTTGCTTGGATTCAATCTTACTCATAGTATTAATATTAAAACTTGTATTGTCTATATTAATCCTTGCACACATTACATGAATAGTCAGGATGCTTGCCTATGTGTTTTTCTAACGAATAACGCGTGTTCCTAGTCTAAAATGGCCGCTTAAGCGCGGGATCTTCTCTGCGCATGTCGCAACCTGATCACATGGTGTGACGTCTTTCTTTGCTTGGTGGGAAATTTCTGCTACTGCGCAGTGTGTCTTAAAATGGCTGCTCAATGTTTTCACATGCTTCAGCTTGCTCTCGTGTCATTACTAATTTGTCGTTTCTTAACGCTATTAATGCGGGATAGGATTTATAATTAAATGGGATTAGAAATAAGAAAAGTGGGTATACAGTGAAACGTTTTATTTGTGATTTTAATATATTCTTCTTGCACTTTTAGTAACTCGTAATCTTGGGCCTGGGTTGGTGACTTGAAACTCGAGAAGCAGAAGGTTCTGCGCATGTGTCCTGAATGACTGCCAAAATGAAGTCAACTTGGACGCTTCACAAGCCCGTGACCTGATGGCCAAAGATGTTATAACTACTGTATTTCCTGCCACGCATAGATACATTGTCTATGAAAATTGGTGTACATTTGTCGTGAGACGGGTGGGAAATAAAGCGAATGTATTAATTTAAAGGGTGGGAACGTAAAGACAATAGGCTTTACAAATTTAGGCCAAATCTGTCATAGTGCGAGAATCTACCCCCTGTCCCTGCCCAATCAGAAGTAGTGGTCCCATATTTTAGCAACATTAAGGGGAGGTACATGGGCGTAGAAGGGTATAATAGAATATAGCATTAGTAATTAGTTAGCACAGTCTCTCAGAACATACAGAAGAGCTCCAGGCTGCCATGCTGATCGGTTGCTGACTGAATCCCTATCCGGAAGAGGTCCTGAGGAGGGGGCGGCAGAGTCCATTAGAAGGGAGAATCAAAGAGAATTCGAGTGCCGGAGAGGGGAACGGCGCAGGCGTCGTTATAGAGAGGTCACCAGTCCTGTCCTGATCCTGAAGAAGGTCCTTGCTCTTCATCCTTCCAGGGTCCTATTCTTTCCAACTCCTTGGCTAAGGGGCTTGGTTCTCGCATTTAGGTAACTATAATGCAACCTTTAGTTGCGCTGCTGTTACTATCCTCTCTTTCTTAAACACCGTCATTTATTAGCAATAATTATTCTAAGCTTTCACATGGGTGTTCTGATCAAATACCGTGTCTTTTTCTGTATTTTACTCTGCTAAAACTTTAGATAAACATTTTAAAACTTCCTGACTCAGTGGTTATTTCAGGATTATGTATAATAGTGAATGTCACTCATTTTAAATTTCTCAATTAGCAAGGGGATCCATTGGTAAGTTATTACTCTTCAATCAGAAGGTAATTGGTAGCAGGGATTTTAATACAAGAGTACAACTGACACTCCAGCGTAAGTATTAGCGTAGTATGAATGTATGGGCCCAAGTGAGTATCTGGTGTATGAATGATGTTTGCTAATATCGCGCTGGATCACAACAATACAGTGTATACATTTACAAACGGTTACCTCTTTGAAACTTCAAATTCATATTCAGTAAATCTCAATTCAATGAATCTGTCCCTCCGATATTAGGCACCAAAAATATATAAAATTAGCAATTGCAATGGTACATGTGGGGAGATAGAATCTTTACAAATATGTAACCTCATTCCTCTCTGATCCTTTGCCCCAAACTGCCCAAGGGTAGCCACTGTTGTCTGTTAGAAAAAAGGGCATAAAAAATGACCACACAATAACATCATCAAGTAGCGTGTCTGTGATGGTACGGTCTCCCATTGATAAGTAAATGCATTCAGCTGGAGAGTCTCCAGTCAAACCCTTATATAGAGATATAGAGCAAGTGTAGGTATTTGGGCTTAGCCCAATCAGCACACTAGCCACTATCTGGGAGGGAGTTTTACTTCAAGTATCTTTGTCCAGACTTCGATTCAGTCAGCATATTAAAATCAATTATCTCTGGAATACTGCCAGCGTGGAAGTCTCTCAAATATTTCCACAAATGATGCTATTTTAACTTTAACATGGAGAACCTGGAAGTTCTGCGCCTGTTTCGGCCGATGAATCTTTGCCACCGTTTTCGAATGGAGCTTTACACATCAAAAGACATCAAATGACATTTGATGTTCAGTCAATAAAGAGAGAGTTGGTGAAGTTTTAAAAGTTTATTCTCTCATTTAGTAGATTAGTCAATATTTTTGTTCTTTTATTCAAGTTAGTGGCAAATCGATTACAGAAATAACAGATAAAATTGGTTAGAACAAGCATAGACAAATAAAACAGTGTGTTCCATTTAGAGTATCATCCTTATTCTAAACTAAAGCACCTATTCTATCCTAACAAGAACCCATAAAGAGTTCTTTCTGGAAAAGAGCAAGTAGATTTCGGAGCAGATTCAGATAGCTGAGAGGAAGAACGAACTCCCTATAAAAGGTTGTTGTGGAGACTCAGCCGAGTTCACCTGACAATTGCAGTAGCAACCATCTATAAAGAGAGAGAAGGAAGGAATCACAGCAGTAACTATGACCAGCATAAAACAGAAAATCTCAGAAAATGTAAGGAAAACAAAGAAATCACCATAAGCAGTAGCTTATGGCAAGTCGGGTTAGCAGAGCAAAGCGCCAAGGGGTGTGGCAGGGTAGGGATGCCTGGAAAGAGTCTTAGGTCCCTCTAGCTAGAAACACGTACTATATAGAAAGCAGCTAAACATGTTGCAAATACAGGTGAATGTCACCATCATCGTCCAGGGGTCTTCCGATGGTCCGTCGTCTCTGGTCTCGATTCCCATGGTAAGCGTCCACGCCAGTATGAAATTGGTTAGAAATGGCTACAACGTATTACAAAAAGTTACATCTATGAAGGTTCTCATGAGAGCCTTTTGCAAGCCTCCCGTTAGCTGTCTGGTGTCTCACCGTATAACAATGAGCTGTTCTATGAAATGAAATATTCAAATTCTGATATGATCTGGTTAGATCACGAAATGTAAGCTACAGCAAGCCTTCTCTTTTCATTAACACTCTTATTCATTATGCAAAGAAAATAATCTAAGTACAGTGAAGTCATATGGTGTGAGGAAAAGAAAGTATACATTTTCTCAAGACACAGCACATTTCACAAAAAGTCAACCCCTGGTGTTTGATTCTAAGGTTAAATTACTATTTTATTAGAAGCATTTATTTTCTTAAAGGGACAGTTTGAATAAATGAGCAGTGCGGCCTAGCAAGTGGAGAATGACAGAAATGAAAGTTTTCTGCAGGAAATAAACAACATTTTGTCATTTGCACGTTAAAATAAAGGCATATTTTCTAACTTTTAACAAATTTGTCATTTTCCTGTTAATATTTAGCATGTTTCTATATGAGTATTTGCATAAAAATTTAAAGACTCTTACCTTCAGCTTTATAACACCTCCGGTTTATACGAGTTTTGACCCATAACAGTCTCTCTGAAGCTCGACAAGTGTGGATCTAATGGATGTCGGTCCTGGCAATTTCAATCAGTGATCTAGTCTCATTAGGGCTTTCTACCAATCCTGATACAGTCCTGTTTTTGATTAAGACCACAAATTGACCCAGCACATCAGTGACCTCGTGGAAATCAAATGGTCAACAAACATAAGTACCCTTGACTCTTTTCTTAGAGAAATCGCTCACTGATTCCAGGACGTTTGAAAGCTTCTGTAAAAGTCACCCTATGGTGCTATTAAGGGTGCTCGGGGGAGTCACAGTTCCTATGGGAAAAGTGTGATAGGAGGAGGGGAGAAGGAGTCGTTCTCTTAATATAGTGCCTGGGGACAGTGTGTCCTTATCTTGGTGCCCTCACACACCCGAAGGATGTCATGCTTCATCATTGGGCAGTGCTCCTCGTTGGGCCGGCGCTGCAATGCTCTACAGGTCCCCCGAAGGATCACTTTATCGGAGATATTTTGAATAATAAAGCCGTAGGGTGTGTGCGGGTCTGAGTGGGAGTGGTGTCCTAGTGTGAAGTTAAAAGATGGCTGGAGGGGGAACTAGTAGATTTAATAGGGAAAAACCCCTCTGTCATCAATAAAAAACCAGAAGGTTGTGCTGCTTGGGGGTGATAATGGCCCCCGGTAGCTAGACTGTGTCATGTCCATATTGGTCATGTTGAAGGTCAACATGTTTCGCGCAGATCAGGAAGAGATCCTTTACGCTTCTTCAGGACCAATGTAAAGAGTGCAGTGAGTGCTAGTGCAGTGTGGTGGCCTGTCAATTAGTCCAAGTGCCACTTACTAGAGTAATGTAATCTGGAACGACAAAAGAAACAAGATAAAAGGAATGGAGGAAATGCAGTTGCGCGTGTAAACCCTTATAGAAGGGTACAGATAAAGAACGGAGCTAAGGTCCCCCATTGGTCGACCAAGTGCTCGTGGTATTTACCAACTACTATTATCACCCAGCATAGTATTTACCAGGTGGTAGGCTGGCATTATACATAGTGTTGTGGTGACGCTCAAGTGGACGAAAAAACATATAAATATATAAAGGCATCTCAGTTAAAATCATAACGTGATGCACAATGTCATAGACACACTGGCGTGGACAAACAAACACATGGATGCATTTTGTTAAGTCAAGGTCAAGGTAATGTGCCAGTCACTACGGTATTTCATTCTGTGAGCTGTGCCGACTGGATTGGTATTGTAGAAAACTATATTGCGGTATTGTGAGTAAAAACATATATTAAGGTAGATCATTGATGGCAAGTCCTCAGGTCACATTGTGCTGGCATGGGGTGGATGGCATGGTATGCGCTTACCTATAAAAACGGGGTTAATGTCCCATGAGGTACAGCTGAGGTACTCCTCTAAATCAGTGCAGAGAGTTATGGCATAAGTTGCTTAATGCGTGCCGAGCTGAATGCAACAGAACACGCAGGGCCAGGAGGAGACTGTACTTACAGTTTCGTAGGATCAGCAGGTCTATTAACCTACCCGACCTCTTGCCGCCTCGGAGGATGTTCATTGCGGCTCTCTCTGTATTTGTGCTGTGTGTTAGCTGGCGGTTGCGGGGATGTGTCCGGGCGCGCCTAGCGTGTGACGTGGTAGTCACTTGTGCGTGTTGGGAAAGCGGGTGCCATCTTGGAGTGGGTTTTTCTGTTGTAATTGTGGGAAGGAAAGAAATAGGTGCCCTACTTGATTATTAAGGGGGGATATAATAAAGATGATATGTACCCCAAAGTGGTATAGACCTGGTTGAATGGTGCTGCCTGTAATATAAGTGGCGGAGTAACGGAAAGGAGCGCAGAATGTGCGAGACGGGCAACTATTATTGTTAATTCCGTGGGCTAACACAGTGGAAAGTGGCAGCTGAACGATGCACATAAAAAAAAGGGGGGTGTATTACCCTTGTAGTTTGTATATGCCAACGGGGCATGGTTGTAGAATGGAGCGCACTATGCGCTTGGTTGCAGAAACATAATATCACAATGCGGCATAGTCTGTGTTGGTTTTTATAGCAGAGAAGGCCAGTATCTGGAGAGACACAGTTGAGGGCCTAAGTGTTTTTGTGGAATCATAAGAATGCATGGGGGCAGAGAAAGGGTGGGGGACTATGAGCAGAGGTAGATCATAGTCATGAACTAAGAGCAGAATAAAGATAATGTATTCCATGTATTCTTAGGGTATTAGTATCGCTACTGTGTCATGTATGGTTAGTGGTCATACATATAAGGCATGAGGTGTAGCTTAGAATGGATGGTTCAAGTCTGTAATTCAATCCAAGGGATCTCATCATTCAGCCCATTTACATTAGAGCGCAGTTTGAACACCCAGCGTTGTTCTTTGCGGAACAGGGTAGAGGTGTTCCAAGCCATATTGGCTTCCAAGATGGTCCATTTGAGTTGGTCTGTGGTGTGGTTGTGTTCAATGAAATGAGTGCTCATTTTCGTTGTGCTGCGGCCGCAGCGGATGTTGTTTTTATGTTCATTGATGCGAGTTCTGACTTGTCTGGTGGTCATACCCACACAGAGAAGACTGCATGGGCACTTGATTAGGTATACACAGTTTTTTGTGTTGCAGTTGGTGTGTTGACGTTGAGTCCACGTAAGGGCGCCCAACTGGAGTTCCTTGGTATGGCTAGTGGAGGTACATACATTGCAGTTACCACATGGGTAATGCCCTTTCACAGATGGGAGGTCCCATAGGGTGGTCTGGTTAGTTGATCTTCTCATTTGAGTTCTAGAATGGACTAGCATGTCTCTTAGGTTCTGTGTCCTCTTAAAGGCAAACCTGGGGCGTTCCAAGTGCATGTCCCCTGTATTGACAATGTGCCAATGTTTTAGAACGATGTTTTTCACTTGGTTGGAGGTAGGGCTGAATGTAGTTACACAAGTCATGATGTCTTCTTGTGTTCTGGTGTTTGTTTCCAACAGCGCTTCGCAGTGGTTATTGCGTGCTCTTTTCTTCGCATTTCTGATGACTTGTCTAGGGTAGTTCTTTCTCCGGAGGTTGTTTCTTAGGGTTTCTGCTTGCATCTCGTAGTCACATATGTTGCTGCAGTTCCTTCTCAGTCTTAGGAATTGTCCGTAGGGAAGGTTCTCCCTAAGTGCTTTGGGGTGATGGCTATTGAAAGGGAGGAGGCTGTTGCAATCAGTAGGTTTCTTGTATGTCTTTGTTTTGAGGTTCCCGTGATCCAGTGTGATGAGAAGATCCAGAAAGGGGAGTTCCTTGGTGGATGTTGATAATGTAAATTTGAGGAAAGGGTCCTGAGTATTGATCCAGTTGTGGAATTCAATGCATCTTTCTTCTGTTCCTGCCCAAAAGACCAGGATGTCGTCGACATAGCGCTTCCATTGTATAATCTCAGTAGAGTATGGATTAGTCCCTGACAGTATATGGGATGATTAAAAATGGGCCATGTATAGGCATGCCAGGCTCGGCGCAAAAGTGCTGCCCATGGATGTTCTGTGGATCTGGTGGTACAGTTGATTTTTGTATTTGAAAAAATTGTTCTTGAGGGCTATTTCAGTGCACTCCATAATGAAGTCTACAGGCATTGGTACTGTAGTGGTCGATGTTCTAAGGGTTTCCTCAATGACCCTGATGGTAGCCTCTTGGGGGATGTTGGTATACAGTGCTTCCACATCCAACGTGACAAGCAGGGTGATTTCATGTGGGTTAGGGAGAGAGACTGTCAATAAGGCGAAGTGTTTCTTTGGTATCCTTTAAAAATGATGGTGTCATCTGGTCCAGGGTTTGTAGGAAATGGTCGCAGTACTGGCTCAATGGTTCCAGTAAGGAGTTGATGCCGGACACGATGGGTCTGCCAGGTGGTGGTTGTATGTTATTATGGATCTTTGGAAGAATGTAAAAGTACGGAGTGATAGGTGTAGTTTTGACCATGAAATCTGCTTCGTTTTTCGATATCCAGCCATTGGTAAATGCTTCATTGACCACGATTCCTATTTGTTTGGTCAAGGTTTCTGTGGGGTCTGTGTTCAGTTTTTTGTAGTATTTGGTGTTAGCTAGTTGTCTCTGGCATTCAATGTCATAATCGTCAGTATTGAGGATGACAATGGCGCCACCTTTGTCTGCTGTTTTTTTTGACAATGTGGGGGTCGTCGTTGAGGTCCATGATGGCCCTCCTTACTCATGCTGGTAGGTTATCGAATGGGGTTCTGGGTAGAATCTCGTTGATGTCCTTGAGGACAGCCTTCTCAAAGGTTAGAATTTCACTTGGGGATACAGCCGTATTAGGTGTAAATCTGGATGAGTTTCAGAGACCTGAGTCAGCTGTAGTTGTGTTGTCCCGGTCATTGTCTCGATTATTAAAGAATGAATGTTGTCATAGTTTTCTAAAAAAGGTATGAAGTTCTCCAGTAAACTTGAAGCAATTTTCTTTAGGAGTGGGGACGAATCCAAGTCCCCTCTGTAGTACTGCTACTTCGTTGTTCGTTAGTTGTCTACGTGACAAGCTGACAACTAGTTTTTCTTCGTCGTCTGGCTTCTGGTTTGGCGCTGGTTCCCGGGGTCCATCCATTGGACCTGTTTTTGGCCGTTTCTCCATCTTCCTTTTCCTCTGCCCCTGCCTCTGTTCCAAAATGGAGGGGGTTGTTGGTGCTGATAGAATCGGAAGGGAGGCGGTGGTCCGTGAATACCAGGGTACCACAGTGGTGGCGCTGTTGGGTATCCTGTTTGATGATAGTTGTACATAGGTGGTGTTGGTAGAAGTCCTTGTCCTCCTTGGTTGCTTCTCCAACTCCCGTTTCTGGAGGTGCTGTTGGATCTGCTAGACCTGGTGGAGGTAGAGGCACCGTCGTCCGAGGATGTTTCATTTGTTGGTGTCACATAGTCTTCTTTGGTATAGGGATAGATCCTTTCTTTGTCAAAGTTCTTAATACCTTTCAATGGAGTTTGTTGATTTTCTTCTGCAGGAGGTAGTCCTTATGTTCGTTCATTTCTGTGTTGATCTCGGAGAGTCAAGACTTGAAAGCTGAAATGCTGATGTTGGTCTTCAGTGCATTCTCGGCTATGTTGATTTTAATGATAAGAGCCTCGGACAGACGTTTAGCGGTACTAATGATAAGAATGAGCCAATCTCGCGTGCATTTCCATGCGATTTGGCTCCATTCTTTTCTGAATATGAGATCTTCCAAGAAAATTCGGGGGGCCACCGTGACAAGGAGGCCATTGGGAGCTATATTTGCCTGTAGATATTCAGTCATTGTTAGAAATGGGATCTCTGGTTGGCTAAGGCTTGCGCCAAAGCCAGGCAGAGACCACCACTCTAGTCAGGGCAAGGGAGTTACACATCCCAGATAACCCCTGCTCACCCCCTTGGTAGCTTGGCACGAGCAGTCAGGCTTATCCCGGAGGCAATGTGTAAAGCGTTTGCGCAACACACCCACAGCAACAACATACTAGGCACACCACAAAAAGGAACTCCACACAAGGTTATATATAAAATAGCCTTTGTATTATCATAACAATTAGAATAGTACTCACATAATATACATGGTGCCACCTGGCACTAGGTCATATTTACAAGGGAATTATTTACACCTGACAGGGCCAACTGGACCACTGTCAGGACCAGCACAAAGCGAACTTAGTATAGGTAGTACTTATAATCAATGTAGAACACATCATGAACGTACAACCAGTAATCACTGGTAACCACTGTACTTAGCATCAGCCTGTAACATAAACTACATTATGCACAGTATCACATCAGGCGCGAATTACATTCTGCGCCAACCTCACCAGCATAACCACAGTATGCAAATAACCTCATAATCATAATTACATTAGAGGTATAAACCAGGGTGCGTAAATCATACTACATGAATTACATTTCCTAGCACCCAAAATCACATTAGCACATGAATCACATTAGGGCCTGGCGCCCTATAAACCTTACATTCCCCTTGGGCCAACTGGCCATCTAAAGGGGCTCAAATGCCCTATGTCCAAGAGTCAGGGCTGCTGCCTAAGCAGCGAAAGTCAAGGGTGCGCCACTGTGCAAACCTAAACGTAGCAGCTGCCCACTACTTGCTGGGCAGCTATGGGGCAAAGGAGTGCATCTCACTCCTGAGTTCACAATATGTCCCCTACAAGAAAGACCTAAACGGTGCAGCTGACGCTAATGGCCGTGCAGCTGTAAAAACTGTAGGTATGGGGCACTCCTGTCCCCTGAGTCCCCCACTAGGACTCTAAACTCAATGGGGCCCAACCGTTGCAGCTGCCTGCGCGCTCGCAGGGCCGCTGGGAATAGCACTGGGCACCAACTGTGCCTGGGGAGCCCTGATCACCGGGCTCCTCCGGGTGCCATAAAAGAAAAATGCCCCCTTCGTGGGAGCGGCCCGCTGCCAACACGGGGCCGCTCGGGATCTGTGCATCGCACTGGCACCGAAGAGCCAGCTATGCTCCTTCGTGGTGCGGGAGCGCAAATGCGGCCAGGTTCCCCCTCAGCCCTTACTCACCGGGCTATGCGGGGGGGCTCCTCTCGTTTGGACGCGGCGAAGGCAGGCACCGGCAATGTGCCTCGCGCCCTCCCCCTCCGCGGGAAACAGGCTGCAGCACCTGCGGGGCTCTCTCCATTCATGAGAGCCCCGCGTCACCAGGCGCCACACTTCACCCGGTCCCCCATCTCGGGACCGGGACTTCAGTATCGAGCCAGCAAGGCTCCCAACTGCATCTCTCTTCACCCGGGCCCCTCCTGGGACCCGGGACTTCTCTTCACTTTTGCCGCTACCGCGGGGCTCTCCCTCAAGCATGGGAGCCCCGCGCTGTCACGTCCGGTTGGCCTCTTCCGGTCCGGCGGTAGGCCCCGCCCATGTCCCAGGCAGACGTGCCTGACTTCCTGGTCGCGCTGCAGCGGCCGGGAATAGATTTCCTCGGCAGCCCAGTGGCTGCGGCGGTGAAACGCGGGGTGGGCACCCGCAACCTTAAAATATAGAAATAAGCGGGGTGGGCACCCGCCGACCACAGCACCACAAAGCGGAGTAGGTTCCCGCTATTTTAAGTAATCGGGAAGCGGGGAATCCCCTCGCTGGGATTCCCTCGATCAGCAGCTCTGCGCTGCGAAGCCCACGCTCTCCCTCTCCTTGGAGGGAAGATAAAAATAAAGCGCTCACAAGGCGCTAGATGCAGCCACAAGTCCTGGAATGAAAGTAAGGCAAAAGGGTCCTTTAGTCATCAAGGGGCAATGCAGGGCCCAGGGAGGCAAGCCCTCATGGCAGCCCCCCTGGGCCCCAGCAGCAGCACGCCCCAGCAGGAACAGCAACCAAGCACTGAACATTTTCATGGGGTCACAGCCCCTTCTTTTATACACATTTCCCTTTGTGTCACAGCACAGGGCTGGGGAAAAACCAGACGCAACTGGTTTGGGGGAGCTTTGGAGCACTTTGTTTTGCTCAGCTCCTCTCTCCTTTCACAGGACAGGCTAGGGACATCAGACGCACCACAGGGGGTGGAGCCAGCATTGTGGAGGGAAGGCACAGCCCTATTCAGGTCCCAGGTGCAACTCCTCCCTCCCATCTGGATGCAGATCTCCCTATTCACCACTGCGCTGACTCACCCTGCCCCTGTCACTCACAAGCCAGACATGCAATTCACATCAGGCAGGCAGACACAGAGCACACATAAATGCCAACTTCTAGAAGTGGCATTTCTACACAAGTTATAATAAATCTGCGCACACCATTGCGCAGCATTTATTCTCACGAGTTCGCACATACTAAACTCGCCCCTGCACTCCTCTCACACCAGGAATTACCATGGACACCCATATCCCCCATGCATTCCTATGGGAGGGCAGGACAATCTCACCACACGCACTCAGCGCGCACGCACTTTACACTGGCCCACAGTGCTAAAGTGCCCAGAGACTTAAAACTACTGACATACAAGGCAAAAAGTTTAGGGGTGAACCGGCCAAAAAAGGGCCAAGTCCAACACAACCCCTTCCAGCCAAAACGCAGGGCAGACCAATCACCACCGTGATGGGCTTCCCTGCTTGGGGCGATAGAACACGGACGCGGGCCCGCACTGCAGGGACACCCTCCGGTTCTACGCCACTTGGAACCCATGGAATCCATGTAAGAGAAAAAAACTCAGGACCAACTAGGCTACCCCACCGGTACTCCTTAGTTGTCCACGGCCAGGACCAGGCCCTAGGCCACCCAGATGCCACTGGTCCTTGCCAATCCAGAGTGGGGGCAGTAACCCCTGGCATACAATAGCCATTCTCCACTCTCCCTCTCAGTGTAGTTCCAAACTACCACTGATCCTTCAACCTAGGGTCCGCACCCTCAGGCTGACCAGAGGTCACGGGCGAAGCATCCTCTTCCCCTACCTCTATTTCTGACGTTTCGCGCTCTCCCAGGAGAAGCACCTACCAGAACACAACTCTCCCACCAGTTCAGGACCTCTCTCCATCACTGGTCTACCACCTGGGAAATAAATTCACCGGCTGCACCGGGGTCAGAGGCGAGGACTCCCTCCCTCTGCACCCCCTTCCAGAGTCCGATACCCTCCCAACTGGAGTGGTACCCCTAAAAGGCAAAACCGGCCAGGACACTGATTACAGCCGCCCTGCCGTCCAGATCCGGAAACACCGGCTACTGGCTCCCCAACCCAGGGACGTACCCTTTGGTCAGATGCCCGGCGAACCAGGACTTCACGAGGGTGACACATAACTAACGGGTCGTGTGACAGTCTGCCCGGTGCAACCCCAGGGCAGAAGTGGCATCACCATGGTCACTCATTGGCGACTCAGCCCTGCTGGCTGGCCCCTGACCCACTGGCTCTTCCACTGGGTACTTTTTCCCCCTCTCACCCCTCACTCTGGACTTCTGCACCCTCCCAAGGGGAGTGGTACTGCCAGACACTAGGACTGCTGGAGCTCTGATTACAGACGCTCCACGTCCTCTAGACACTGGGAGATCCTCCTCAAATGGCCTACAAGTACAGCCTAGGCCCCCAACCTGATGTTCCCTTTAAGAAACAATCCAGGTCCTGCGACTGGGTTTCGGGCACCTTGGGACAGAACCACTCACTCTTTCTCCTCTGAGACAAGATGTGAGCCCCTACACCGGGACCTAGCTGGGCTACACTGAACCTCCTCCACCATGGAAGACACCTGAGCCACTCTTATTGGAATCACTTCCAGCTCACCTACTACGGGGAGGTCCCCCATACAGAACAGTCCAACAGGACAGACTAGGTTCCTTTCCTGGTGTTCCTTCTAAGAACCATCCAGTACCGGAGACTTGAGATTGAGGCTCGGAATACGGCCCAGTCTCACACCTTCCTCGCAGGACATGATGTGAGGCCTTGCAACCTCCTCACTATAACGGTTCCTAGTTGGGTTCCTCTGAACCATCTCCGCCACACTGGTTGGGAGACACCTGCACCATCCCTCAAGGTTACTCCCCAATGCAAGTTCCTTATTTCAGAGAACTCACACCCAAGTATTCAGCAAGCTCCTTATTTCAGAGAACTCACACCCAAGTATTCAGCAAGCTCCTTATTTCAGAGAACTCACACCCAAGTATTCAGCAAGCTCCTTATTTCAGAGAACTCACACTCACTCGTCCAGTGCAACACACCATTTATCCACACACACCCCCCAGACCGGTGAGACAGTATCTACTGCCCCTGAATCTCAACCTGCACCCCTCTTACTGAGCACCAGGTACCATACTCTGGGACCGGGACGGGGAATTCATGCACTGGACACACTTCTGCTGCCACCACTGGATCCCACCCTTACTGGGGAATCCAGAAAACTCACACTGCACTTAGGGGATAATCTACCCTCCCGAGCTAGTGACCATACCAATTAAGTCCCCACTGTAGGCCAACCCAAGAACCAGCGCAATGGCTCAAGGGCAGTCTCTCCTCCAGATTCTCTGGTTTCTCTCCTTGGCAGGACACCCAACTCATAGTGCACAAGCAACACATTTCAAAAAGAAATGACACTTAAAACAAACTCAGAAGCAATAATCCCTTTCCATGTGACTATCTAAAATGCAGAGTTTTGTAATGCAGCCAGTTGTCGCTGTGGTATTGCGCAAACGCAAGTCCTAATCCCCACCGCTGACAACCAATGTTAGAAATGGGATCTCTGGTTGGCTAAGGCTTGCGCCAAAGCCAGGCAGAGACCACCACTCTAGTCAGGGCAAGGGAGTTACACATCCCAGATAACCCCTGCTCACCCCCTTGGTAGCTTGGCACGAGCAGTCAGGCTTATCCCGGAGGCAATGTGTAAAGCGTTTGCGCAACACACCCACAGCAACAACATACTAGGCACACCACAAAAAGGAACTCCACACAAGGTTATATATAAAATAGCCTTTGTATTATCATAACAATTAGAATAGTACTCACATAATATACATGGTGCCACCTGGCACTAGGTCATATTTACAAGGGAATTATTTACACCTGACAGGGCCAACTGGACCACTGTCAGGACCAGCACAAAGCGAACTTAGTATAGGTAGTACTTATAATCAATGTAGAACACATCATGAACGTACAACCAGTAATCACTGGTAACCACTGTACTTAGCATCAGCCTGTAACATAAACTACATTATGCACAGTATCACATCAGGCGCGAATTACATTCTGCGCCAACCTCACCAGCATAACCACAGTATGCAAATAACCTCATAATCATAATTACATTAGAGGTATAAACCAGGGTGCGTAAATCATACTACATGAATTACATTTCCTAGCACCCAAAATCACATTAGCACATGAATCACATTAGGGCCTGGCGCCCTATAAACCTTACATTCCCCTTGGGCCAACTGGCCATCTAAAGGGGCTCAAATGCCCTATGTCCAAGAGTCAGGGCTGCTGCCTAAGCAGCGAAAGTCAAGGGTGCGCCACTGTGCAAACCTAAACGTAGCAGCTGCCCACTACTTGCTGGGCAGCTATGGGGCAAAGGAGTGCATCTCACTCCTGAGTTCACAATATGTCCCCTACAAGAAAGACCTAAACGGTGCAGCTGACGCTAATGGCCGTGCAGCTGTAAAAACTGTAGGTATGGGGCACTCCTGTCCCCTGAGTCCCCCACTAGGACTCTAAACTCAATGGGGCCCAACCGTTGCAGCTGCCTGCGCGCTCGCAGGGCCGCTGGGAATAGCACTGGGCACCAACTGTGCCTGGGGGAGCCCTGATCACCGGGCTCCTCCGGGTGCCATAAAAAGAAAAATGCCCCCTTCGTGGGAGCGGCCCGCTGCCAACACGGGGCCGCTCGGGATCTGTGCATCGCACTGGCACCGAAGAGCCAGCTATGCTCCTTCGTGGTGCGGGAGCGCAAATGCGGCCAGGTTCCCCCCTCAGCCCTTACTCACCGGGCTATGCGGGGGGCTCCTCTCGTTTGGACGCGGCGAAGGCAGGCACCGGCAATGTGCCTCGCGCCCTCCCCCTCCGCGGGAAACAGGCTGCAGCACCTGCGGGGCTCTCTCCATTCATGAGAGCCCCGCGTCACCAGGCGCCACACTTCACCCGGTCCCCCATCTCGGGACCGGGACTTCAGTATCGAGCCAGCAAGGCTCCCAACTGCATCTCTCTTCACCCGGGCCCCCTCCTGGGACCCGGGACTTCTCTTCACTTTTGCCGCTACCGCGGGGCTCTCCCTCAAGCATGGGAGCCCCGCGCTGTCACGTCCGGTTGGCCTCTTCCGGTCCGGCGGTAGGCCCCGCCCATGTCCCAGGCAGACGTGCCTGACTTCCTGGTCGCGCTGCAGCGGCCGGGAATAGATTTCCTCGGCAGCCCAGTGGCTGCGGCGGTGAAACGCGGGGTGGGCACCCGCAACCTTAAAATATAGAAATAAGCGGGGTGGGCACCCGCCGACCACAGCACCACAAAGCGGAGTAGGTTCCCGCTATTTTAAGTAATCGGGAAGCGGGGGAATCCCCTCGCTGGGATTCCCTCGATCAGCAGCTCTGCGCTGCGAAGCCCACGCTCTCCCTCTCCTTGGAGGGAAGATAAAAATAAAGCGCTCACAAGGCGCTAGATGCAGCCACAAGTCCTGGAATGAAAGTAAGGCAAAAGGGTCCTTTAGTCATCAAGGGGCAATGCAGGGCCCAGGGAGGCAAGCCCTCATGGCAGCCCCCCTGGGCCCCAGCAGCAGCACGCCCCAGCAGGAACAGCAACCAAGCACTGAACATTTTCATGGGGTCACAGCCCCTTCTTTTATACACATTTCCCTTTGTGTCACAGCACAGGGCTGGGGAAAAACCAGACGCAACTGGTTTGGGGGAGCTTTGGAGCACTTTGTTTTGCTCAGCTCCTCTCTCCTTTCACAGGACAGGCTAGGGACATCAGACGCACCACAGGGGGTGGAGCCAGCATTGTGGAGGGAAGGCACAGCCCTATTCAGGTCCCAGGTGCAACTCCTCCCTCCCATCTGGATGCAGATCTCCCTATTCACCACTGCGCTGACTCACCCTGCCCCTGTCACTCACAAGCCAGACATGCAATTCACATCAGGCAGGCAGACACAGAGCACACATAAATGCCAACTTCTAGAAGTGGCATTTCTACACAAGTTATAATAAATCTGCGCACACCATTGCGCAGCATTTATTCTCACGAGTTCGCACATACTAAACTCGCCCCTGCACTCCTCTCACACCAGGAATTACCATGGACACCCATATCCCCCATGCATTCCTATGGGAGGGCAGGACAATCTCACCACACGCACTCAGCGCGCACGCACTTTACACTGGCCCACAGTGCTAAAGTGCCCAGAGACTTAAAACTACTGACATACAAGGCAAAAAGTTTAGGGGTGAACCGGCCAAAAAAGGGCCAAGTCCAACAGTCATGATAGCCCCATGCATAGCTATCTTGACTTGTTGTTCCTTGAGCGAAGATATAGAGTTCCAGTCACCTTGAGGTGTACTGGTGGATGCTGTGCCATCTGCCCCAAGGAGGCAGGGTGTTCTTAGTATTTCTGAGACTATGTCGTCGCAGTGGCTAAGGCCGAGATGTTCGTCCATGTTAAGAGAGATAGATAAAGGGATAGTTTATTAATGTGTTTGGGAGCCAAAACATGAATTGTTGTGTCCATTTAGCCCAATGGGGCTGCATATCCATATATTTTGTGAAGGAATTATTGTTTTCAAGGGGTTATCATAATGCCAACAGCCGTTTTGAAAAGTATGTCTTTAATTTATAATCCAATTTGAAAATTTGAATTATAGGATTTCTTTATAACTAATTTGTTATAATCTTTGCTTAAAACCAATTGATTTTTGCATTGATAATATGAGGCTCTGGCATGTTAAAAGATGGCTGATACTTTTTCTTATCCTTCACGCTATTTCAGCACTCCCGTGGTGCGGAAAATATTTATTCAAAATTAAAGTAGCGCATAAAGACAAACAAATGTCTGCACGTTTCGGCAAAACTTGCCTTGTTCACAACGTTTTTCAGTCAGTGCAGCAGACATTTTGTACACTCTATTTACATAAACATAAAAAACGGCTTCGCCGAAATAGAAAAAATAACCTTTTCAAGCTTACACATTGCGTTGTTGTCCTTGGGATTCAAGGTGTTGGTGAAAAAAAAATATATATATATAAAGGCTCCCAGTTTTCCGTTTTTTCTGATTTTTACAGATAAATACAGACAGACAACAATGTGTTTCCTTTCTGTATTATTTTTAAAGCAGAAAAATACAGAAGATTGGGCTGCTTTTGAGCAACTCTCAATGCTCTCATTCATGAATTCCAAGCCAACGGCTGAGCAGATGAACAGCATGAGGAGTTAAGAAACTGGTTGAGGTTTCTTTAAATCAATGCATATCACAACATATAATTGTTGTATAATGCTAATATGTTCATATAGGTGTATTGTTTTATTATATTTGGCTATTTAATGTGTTAAAACATGACAGCCTTCAAAGTATGAGTGCATATTTATTAGTTAAATAAATGTGGAAATATGCAAATTCTGACTTATTCAGAAAACACAAAAAATAATATGGATAAATTACAATAAGAAGGCCACAAAATAAATATAGATACAAACAGACGGAAATGTTAAAAGAATAAATGCCATAAAGCAGGGAGCCCTAATATATATATTGTACAGCGGCCTGCCTGGTCGCGGGATTGCACCACCGCGAAACACATGCGGGTCCGCGGCTGCTTTAGTGGGGCAGCTAACTGTGGAACAGGAGGTGCCTGTTATATGCAGGGGTGCCGGCGCGAACATCGGCAATCCTTTTTAAGACATTTTTTGTGAGTGCCGGCGGTGACCCACTTGGTTTTTACTGAACCACCAGTCCCAGGAAGCATTGCTTCAGGTGGTTCACCTGAGCGTTATTATTATGGGGATTTACTGGTGGTTGCCGCATGCCGGCACGTGACATGGTCTGCCACTGAAGAGGGCATTGGCCCGAAACGCGTCTGGCAGGTTAACCAGAAAAGGACTTTGTTCATGGCGTGTGCCCTTGCTTTGGCGTAATTTCCACCTGGGAGTGCATCCCACCTAGAGGCAACTCTTTTTTTGTGTATATATATATATATCACTGAAAAAACCATAGGTTTCAGGCACGTTATAGTTAGAAATTAGCATTTAAAAAACCTTAGAAATTCACTAAAAAAACCATAGGTTTCAGGGACGTTATAGTTAGTTGGTCATTTCACTCGTACAAAACCATAGAAATTCCGCCGTTATAGTTAGTTCAGCTAACTATAACTCGCGCCCCCGCAATGCACTGCTGATGACGTCACATATTACATCATTCATGACATGGTCAGTGACATCACTGATGACATCACTGATGACATCTCAAATGACATCACTGAAGACATCACTGATGACATCATCCACGTGAAAATCTGATGCACCGCCTCACACTCTAATATAACCTTTGATACACCCACTGTAAAATACAGACTACCATTTTCAAAACCATCGACACACCAATACCAGTTACTACATACGCACTCAGTGATTCCTAGGTCTACACACACATCCACTCATTCACCCATACAATCACTCATACATGCAGTCACTCATCAATACAACACTATCATATGCACTCATACACCTATACAGACACTCACACACCGCCACTCATCCATGAAGTTACTCACACACCTAGTCAGTCATGCAAAGAATCTATCACACTCCCATTTACACACCTATACAGTTATACACACACCACCTCACTTATTCATACAGATACTAACACATACTTACTCTCTTATACAATCACTGATACAAGCACACACTCTCACATATAGTCATCTATATACTCCAACACTCACATATACTGCCTTTAACATATGTAGTTACTCACACATGTACCACTGAGACATCCATTCACTAACCAACACACGCATGCACACACTCGCCCATACAGCCCTTCACAGATGCACTCTTGAACCCATACACCCAGTGAATCACCCATTCACACATCTATGCACAGTCACACCCCCCCACCCACCCACACAGACACTCAGGCACCCATACAGATACTCAGACAACCAATCAATAACCCATATAGACACTCATGTAGCTACTCACCAACCCATGCAGCCGCTTACACACCAACTGACAGACTGATACAGACTTTCACACAGTATAGTCACTAACCCATGCATTCAGTAAGACACGTTTAATCACTCATACAGTCAGTCACGCACCTACAAAATCATCCATTCAGACACTTATACACCCACTCATTCTTCAATAAACCATGGCATATATATATATAAAAAATAATTAAACTTTACAGAAACATGCAGTCACTGGATGGTGTCATCAGTGATGTCATCAGTGATGTCATTTGAGATGTCATCAGTGATATCATCAGTGATGTCACTGACCATGTCATGAATGATGTAATATGTGACGTCATCAGCAGTGCATTTCGGGGGCTCAAGTTATCGTTAGCTGAACTAACTATAAAGGCAGAATTTCTATGGTTTTGTACGAGTGAAATGTCCAACTAACTATAACGTCCCTGAAACCTATGGTTTTTTCAGTGAATTTCTAAGGTTTTTTAAATGCTAATTTCTAACTATAACGTGCCTGAAACCTATGGTTTTTTCAGTGAATTTCAATGGTTTTTTAAATGCTAATTTCTAACTATAACGTCCCTGAAACCTATGGTTTTTTCAGTGAATTTCAATGGTTTTCTAAACGAAAATTTCTAATTATAATGTGCCTCAATACTATATTTTTTTAAGTTAATTTCTAAGGCTTTATAAATGCTAATTTCTAACTATAACATCCCTATTAAGTCCCCTTGAATCCTGAAGGTCCCTGGTGGCCAAGTAGCCCACCAGGTACCTCCAGTAAGCGCCACAGAGCTGCGTTGCAGAGAGGTGTTCCTAGGCCATGCCCCTTTTTACACCACGCTGCAAACGCGGCTTCCGGCGCACTGCTGCTCTGACGATGAAGTCCACTTGTGTCCTGAGGTCCTCAGGACACAAGAGGACCTCATCGCCCCACCAGCAGTGCACCACAAGCCGCGTTTGCAGAATGGTGTAAAAAGGGGCGTGGCCTCAGACCACCTCTCTGCAACGCAGCACTGTGGCGCTTATTGGAGGTACCTGGTGGGCTAGTTGGCCCCCAGGGACCCTCAGGATTCAAGGGGACTTAATCCCCCAATTTACAATGCGCCAGGGGGTGTGTTTGCACACTTGTAATATCAGGCCCGCCCCCTCCCTGCACCACTGCAAACGCGCCCTCTGGCGCGTTGTAATTTGGGGGATTAAGTCCCCTTGAATCCTGAGGGTCCCTGGGGGCCAACTAGCCCACCAGGTACCTCCAATAAGCGCCACAGAGCTGCGTTGCAGATAGGGTGACCAACCGTCTGTAAATTTCACGGACTGTCCGTAATTTGGACCTCACGTCCGTTGTCCGTGAGGATCCCTTTTACGGACGCCTTTTGTCCGTAATTATGGCCATTACAGGGAGCAGCACTGCTCCCCTGCGAGAAGCCTCAGCCCCCTGATGGGGCCGCCGCGCACTCCTCTGAGCACAAGAGCAGCCCCACCCCACCCATTGTCATTCTGTATGCGGCTTATTGCCACATACAGAATGACAATGGGGCAGTCTGGGCTGTTAAAGCATGTGGTGGCCTCCTCCTGCCTCAGTGTACAGCAGGGCATTCTGTTAGATAGATAAAAGGTAAAACACCCATGCTGCAACGTGAGAAAACAGTTTATATAAAGAAGCCTGTGAAACAAGTTAAAAAGAATGGGTTATAGTTCTTTCACTGTCTTATCATTTTAGAACTGACGCATTTTCAATATTATATTCAACAAAGCCATGGTTGCTGCTTTTTTATTTTAAGCAACTAACAACCATTGACAAAGCCAATAGTCCTGGCTTGTTGTTGGTGTAATAATACTTGCTGTATCATATATCTGGATGCA
This sequence comes from Calotriton arnoldi, assembly GCA_963921515.1. Classification (NCBI taxonomy): domain Eukaryota; kingdom Metazoa; phylum Chordata; class Amphibia; order Caudata; family Salamandridae; genus Calotriton; species Calotriton arnoldi. The sequence continues at coordinate 992,639 of CAWUFW010004202.1, forward strand.
ATGACAGAAACAACATAATACCAGTTGGGCGGAACACTATGCTAAGCACAGATTTTTAGCCTTGGTGTTTTAAGTTTAAGCCAAGCCCTTAATTACATCGAACGCCCCTTTGAAGAGATCCCCCCCAGTTTTTTTTACCCCACTTAAAGCCCTGGGAACAACACAATGTCACCTCAGGTCCTGGCACTGTGCATCATGCATGACTCATGACTTCTAAGTTTTCAGATTGCCTATGTGCAGGGGCATAGTGAACCCACCCCCACCCCACCCCCTGCTTTAGGAACTACAGTGAGGTGAAGTTCTTGATGGGCCTCTTCTGTATGCAACTCTGCAGACAAAGGCTCAGCTCTTAATGTGAAAAGGTGGGTGAGTAAATAAGTGAAGGAATGTGTGAATGGCTGGATGGATTAGTGAAAGGATGAATGAAAGGGTGAATGGATAGATAATGAAAGGATGGATGGATGAGTGAGTGAGTGGAAAGATGGATGAGAGAAAAGGTAAATAGATGGATGTATGGGTGGAAGGGTAGATGGATGGGTAAAAGGGTGGATGGGTGAGTGAAAGGATGGATGAGTGAAAGGATGGATGGATTGATGAATTGATAAGTAAAAGGGTGAATGGATGGATGGATGAGTGAAAGGGTGGATGTAAGGATTGATGAGTGAGTGAAAGTGGGGTAGATGGACAAAAGGATGGATAGATGAGTGAAGAAGTGAAAGGGTGGATGGATGAGAGAACGGATAGATGGATGAGTGAAAGGATGGATGAGTAATGGGGTCAATGGATGGATTCATGAATGGATGAGTAGATGGGTGGGTGGGTGGAAGGATGAATGGATAAGTGAAAGGGGATGGAAAGAGAAATGGAGGATGAATGACTGAAAGGGTGAATGGGTAGAAGGATAAGTGACTGGGTGGATGGATGAGTAAGTAAAAGGATGGCTGGATGGGTGAAAGGGTAAATGACTGGATGGATGAGCGAACGGATGGATGGGGTGAAAGGGTGGATAGATGAATAATGGATGGATGAGTAAAAGGGTGGATGAAGGGATGGATGAGTGAAATGATGGATGGAAGGATACATGGTGGATAGGTTCGCATTTGGTTGAATATGTTTGGATATAGATGGGCACACAGATGGAAGGACAGAAGGAATGGTGAAAGACTGAATGATAGATAAAAGAATGATTACATCTTGTAGCACCCATTATCTTAAGTAACATTTCCTATACATTGGCTTTCACGTTTATGAGTCATTGTCTCTATATAATGTGTGTGTGATGTAACGCACTCCGACACCATGCCCTACATACTTGGGATGAGTAACACTATAAAAGAAATTAAATACACATGAGAGACGGTCTATGTGAAGATGAGGGGCACCATTGGAGGGTGGTAGCAAGGCCGGTCTGGCCGGACCGGGCATCGGGTGTTTCCCTGGGAGGCTGGAAAGGGGGGGCTGTTTTGTTACTGGGGGCTGGCACTGCAAAGTTCCTTGTATATCCAGTAGTTTTCATTCAACAATAAAAGCGGCCTCACTTATATTCAGGTGTGGTTCACCATTGTCTGGTGGCTAATGTACCTGCTGGAGCGAGATGCGAGTTTTGAATCGTCTAAGGTAGCAAGCTGCGGGCATACTGAAAAACTGAAGTGCACGATTGTCTCAACCTAATATAAACTTATTTTCACTTGTACTTAAGTGGTTGTCTATTTACTTACTTATATACTATTGCGCGACCTCCTCTGACGTGTCTAAAAACGTACCTTTTGTCCCGAAGTTTTGTCCTGAATTTTGACCTCCTGTCCTGAATTTTTGTCCTGAATTTTGACAATTTGTCCTGAATTTTTACACTCACTGTCCTGAATTTGCACCCATGCCAGTTGGTCACCCTAGTTGCAGAGAGGTGTAAAAAGGGGCATGGCCTCGGACCACCTCTCTGCAACGCAGCTCTGTGGCGCTTACTGGAGGTTCCTGGTGGGCTAGTTGGCCCCCAGGGACCCTAAGGATTCAAGGGGACTTAATCCCACAATTTACAACATGCCAGGGGGTGTGTTTGCACACTTGTAATATCAGGCCCCGCTCCCTCCCTGCACCACTGTGCGAATGTGCCCTCTGGCGAGTTGTAAGTTGGGGGATTAAGTCCCCTTGAATCCTGAGGGTCCCTGGGGGCCAACTAGCCCACCATGTACCTCCAGTAAGCGCCACAGAGCTGCGTTGCAGAGAGATGTAAAGGGGTGTGGCCTCGGACCACCTCTCTGCAACGCAGCTCTGTGGTGCTTACTGGAGGTACCTGGTGGGCTAGTTGGCCCCCAGGGACCCTCAGGATTCAAGGGGACTTAATCCCCCAATTTACAACGCACCAGCGGGTGTGTTTGCACACTTGTAATATCAGGCCCCATCCCCTCCCTGCACCACTGTGCAAACGTGCCCCCTGGCGTGTTGTAAATAGGGGGATTAAGTCCCCTTGAGTCCTGAGGGTTCCTGGAGGCCAACTAGCCCACCATGTACCTCCAGTAAGCGCCACAGAGCTGCATTGCAGAGTGGTGTAAAAAGGGGTGTGGCCTTGGACCACCTCTCCCCTCCACCCCCTCCCTGCAGCACTCTGCAAACGCGCACCCTGGCGCGTTGTAAGTTGGGGAATTAATTCCCCTTGAATAGTGAGGGTCCCTGGGGGCCAACTAGCCCACCAGAAACCTCAAGTATGCGCCAGGGAGCTGCGTTGCAGAGAGGTGGTCCAAGGCCACGCCCCTTTTTACACCACTCTGCAACGCAGCTCTGTGGCACTTACTGGAGGTACATGGTGGGCTAGTTTGCCCCCAGGGACCCTCAGGACTCAAGGGGACTTAAACCCCCAATTTACAACGTGCCAGGCGGCGTGTTTGCACAGTGGTGCAGGGAGGGGGCGGGGCCTGATATTACAAGTGTGCAAACACACCCCCTGGCGCGTTGTAAATTGGGGGATTAAGTCCCCTTGAATCCTGAGGGTCCCTGGGGGCCAACTAGCCCACCAGGTACCTCCAGTAAGCGCCACAGAGCTGCGTTGCAGAGAGGTGGTCCGAGGCCACACCCCTTTTTACATCTCTCTGCAACGCAGCTCTGTGGCGCTTACTGGAGGTACCTGGTGGGCTAGTTGGCCCCCAGGGACCCTCAGGATTCAAGGGGACTTAATCCCCCAACTTACAACGCGCCAGAGGGCGCGTTTGCACAGTGGTGAAGGGAGGGGGGGGGGGCCTGATATTACAAGTGTGCAAACACACCCCCTGGCGCATTGTAAATAGGGGGATTAAGTCCCCTTGAATCCTGAGGGTCCCTGGGGGCCAACTAGCCCAACAGGTACCTCCAGTAAGTGCCACAGAGCTGCGTTGCAGAGGTGGTCCGAGGCCACGCCCCTTTTTACACCTTCCTGCAACGCAGCTCTGTGGCGCTTACTGGAGGTACCTGGTGGGCTAGTTGGCCCCAAGGACCCCCAGGATTCAAGGGGACTTAATCCCCCAATTTACAACACGCCAGAGGGCGTGTTTGCACAGTAGTGCAGGGAGGGGGTGGGGCCTGATATTACAAGTATGCAAACACACCCCCTGGCACATTGTAATTTGGGGGATTAAGTCCCCTTGAATCCTGAGGGTCCCTGGGGGCCAACTAGCCCACCAGGTACCTCCAGTAAGCGCCACATAGCTGCGTTGCAGAGAGGTGGTCCGAGGACACGACCCTTTTTACACCATTCTGCAAACGCGGCTTGTGGTGCACTGCTGGTGGGGCGATGAGGTCCTCTTGTGTCCTGAGGACCTCAGGACACAAGTGGACTTTTTATATATATATATATATGCCAAGGTGTATTGTAGAATGAATGGGTGTATAAGTGTCTGAATGGATGATTTTGTAGGTGCGTCACTGACTGTATGAGTGATTAAACGCGTCTTACTGAATGCATGGGTTAGTGACTATACTGAGTGAAAGTCTGTATCAGTCTGTCAGTTGGTGTGTAAGCAGCTGCATGGGTTGGTGAGTAGCTACATGAGTGTCTATATGGGTTATTGATTGGTTGTCTGAGTATCTGTATGGGTGCCTGAGTGTCTGTGTGGGTGGGTGGGGGGTGTGACTCTGTGCATAGATGTGTGAATTGGTGATTCACTGGGTGTATGTGTTCAAGAGTGCATCTGTGATGGGCTGTATGGGTGAGTGTGTGCATGGGTGTGTTGGTTAGTGAATGGATGTCTCAGTGGTACATGTGTGAGTAACTACATATGTTAAAGGCAGTATATGTGAGTGTTGGAGTATATAGATGACTATATGTGAGAGTGTGTTCTTGTATCAGTGATTTTATAAAAGAGTAAGTATGTATTAGTATCTGTATGAATAAGTGAGGTGGTGTGTGTATAACTGTATAGGTGTGTAAATGGGAGTGTGATAGATTCTTTGCATGACTGACTAGGTGTGTGAGTAACTCCATGGATGAGTGGCGGTGTGTGAGTGTCTGTATAGGTGTATGAGTGCATATGATAGTGTTCTATTGATGAGTGACTGCATGTATGAGTGATTGTATGGGTGAATGAGTGGATGTGTGTGTAGACCTAGGAATCAGTGAGTGCGCATGTAGTAACTGGTATTGGTGTGTCGATGGTTTTGAAAATGGTAGTCTGTATTTTACAGTGGGTGTATCAAAGGTTATATTAGAGTGTGAGGCGGTGCATCAGATTTTCACGTGGATGATGTCATCAGTGATGTCTTCAGTGATGTCGTTTGAGATGTCATCAGTGATGTCATCAGTGATGTCACTGACCATGTCATGAATGATGTAATATGTGACGTCATCAGCAGTGCATTGCGGGGGCGCGAGTTATAGTTAGCTGAACTAACTATAACGGCGGAATTTCTATGGTTTTGTACGAGTGAAAGGTCCAACTTACTATAACGTCCCTGAGACCTATGGTTTTTTCAGTGAATTTCTAAGGTTTTTTAATTGCTAATTTCTAACTATAACGTGCCTGAAACCTATGGTTTTTTCAGTGAATATATATATATATATACCTCCTTCGATTGCTTTGTGTAGTGGCGCGGTGCCAAATCGCTAGGAGTGCACGTAAGACACCTGGGCGTTTTTACATCCAAAACCTTTCCATTTGTTTGAAAACAGAACAGCACTCCTCGTAGTGCTGGAATTTTTATTTATTTTCAATCAATTGGCAGACATAAAATCTTGTAGCGTCAGAATTGTTTTGGCTTCTGAAAGCCTTTTTCACGTCGCCTGCATACGAAAAACGCCGTGAAAGTTGAAATATAACAGAGTAATGCTAAATGGTCAAATAATGATAAATACATTATCCATAATTCAGATAAGGGAGGTAATGTAGTCATTTGTTCAAAAGAAATGTATATGCAGGAAGTATACACACAACTAAATGATAAAGCCTGTTATAGCAGCATATCAAGACAGGAATATGACAACTTGAGGCAAGATTTTTTTCAAGATTTGAAAATGTGGCACAATGCCAGTCTACTCAGTTTAGATGAATACATTTTCTTGAGTATTGTCCATCCAAAGGTACAGATCTTGTATTTACTACCAAAAATACACAAGAATAAAGACCATCCTCCGGGTAGGCTGATTATTTCGGCTATAGGCAGCCTATTTGAAAATGTTTCTAAATACATAGATTATTTTTTACAACCAATGGTCCTCGATTTGCCATCTTATATCAGGGACACCACAGATTTTTTTTAAAAGGATTTTTGATATACACTAGGAAGAAGATTACTTAATGGTTTGCCTTGATGTCAACTCATTATATACCAGCATAAGACATACAGACGGCCTATGAGCAGTAGGTCATTTTTCGAAGTTTAGACCTATACAGTTCCATAAACACAATGAGATGCTATTGAGTATAATTTCTTGGTGTCTCAAGAGTAATACTTTCCTGTTAAAAAAAGACATGTACAAACAGCTGCAAGGGCGATGGGCCCCTGCTTCGTCCCCAGTTATGCGAATTTGCATGTGGGCTGGTGGGGGGAGCAGGTGGTAAACAATACAGAGCTTCAAGATTGGTCCCCCCATATTGTAATGTGGCTCAGATATATTGATGATCTCTTTCCTCTTTGGAAAGGAGATCAAGAATCAGTAGAAATGTTTGTTAGAGAAATAAACAAAAAAGACCTGAATCTTCCCTTTACAAGCTGTATCAGTAACATCAAGATTGAACTACTTGATGTTAAACTGGAGGTAATGGAAACACACCTTACATCTGCAGTCTTTAGAAAAATGACCATAGGGAATACAACACTACATGCTACTAGTTCACACCCTACAGCATTAACGGACAGTATACCTTATGGAGAAATGCTATGAGCTAAAAGAATCTGTAGCTCTAAACCTCTGTATGACAAAGCAGAAGGAGATATGATCACAAGATTAAGGGACAGGGGATATAAAGTTGAGACCCTGACAAGACCAAAGAACAAAGTAGCCAAAGCAAATAGGGTGGAACTGTTATTTAAATTGGCAGCTCAGAAGGTGCAAAAAATAATGAGTGTAGATTTATCATCACATTTAACAAACACCATAAGGAAATGAGACAAGCCTAGCGAAAACATTGGCATTTAATAAAACAAGATTCTGTAATTGGTTGAGAAATCAATTAAAAGCCCCTAATCACCTATAGGAAATCTCAATCTATGAGAGACACTTTAGTCAAGACAGAAATTAGTACCAATAGTAATTGGTTGAAACCCAGCAATGGATTACAAAAATGCAACAAATGTAAAGCCTGTCAACATGCTAAGAACATCACGGAGATTAAGACAGAGTTAGGTGAACGGATACAGATACGTCAACCATTAAACTGCAAATCAGAATTTGCAGTTTATCTGCTTGAATGTCCCTGCCCAAAAAAATACATAGGCAGTACAATACTGCAAGTCCATAAATACATTCTGCAACACATTCGAGCTGTGAAGAACACAGATGAAACTTATCCTGTAGTGAGGCATTTCAAGGAACATCATGAGAGTAATTCTAATTTCTTGACATACAGTGTATTAGATCATGTGAAGAAATCCTCCTGAGGAAGAGATAGGGAGAAGACACTGAGACAACTTGAGTGCAGATACATTCTAAGAATAGGAACAAAAGAACTTAGAGGATTGAATACAGATGAAGAGATGTTTACATATCTATGAAAGAGAATGTAACTTTATTCATTGCCTCAGAAAGTTATTTTTAAAGTTTTTTAATATTGTACGTATTGGATGCCTTATGATATATTTTTGCACGAACGTAAATACTGATGACAATGTTTTTTGTGTTTGCTTATAGGGCCTTATACTGACATGCGCTGTGCCATCGAATTGAGAATGCAGGAGAGCTAAGATATATTTTCCTTTTTCTATGATTTTGGACTTATTATATATTCCAATAGTGAACACTCTTTACCTTCTTTTTGAGTGTTAAAGCAGGTATGCCCAACGGGGCGTGATATGTGAGGAATGGTGCTATATCAAATTAATCTATTCAGACAGATACATGTAGAAAATGAAAAATGAATTAATTTTTGATTTTGGTAAGTCTGTGATATATAGATGGAATATTTGGTTCTTGCCCAATGGGGCTCTTTTTATTAGCCCAATTGGGCTCTATTACATTGAAATCACAGCCTGACATAATGATTTATTTCAATGCAGAACATACCGATATCTGTTAAAATATTTCTGTGTTGCAATTATGTCATGAGAGCACCAACAATGTTTAATTATTGGAATGTCCATGATTATATAATGTAGAGATACATTAACTCATTTTCCTGTAAAAGTTTGCAATGCACAATGGGACTAGACTGTTGTTGTTTAGTAATTTTATATAGTCACTGCGGCATGTTGTTGTGGGAATAGCAAAAGGCAACTTGCATATTATAATATGGCTATAACGGTAATCTAAAAACATTGTCCATCATCTATGTTTACGATTGCGATACAATGTAGGAATTTTTAGTACGCAGGCGTCTTGAAAAAGGCTTTCCGAAGCCGAAATGCGTCTCACCCTATAAGTTATAGGCAAGTCAAAAAATGTTTTTCCAATGGAACCTGGATCCTAAGTATAACTGCCTACTTGCGACCGCCAGTAGGTAGTTACAGTTAGGACCTAGTTTCCATAAGAAACACATTTTTTGACTTGCCTATATCTTTGGCGCAGTTTGACCAATCTGCATGAAATTTTCCGAAAAAGTGTCAAAGTATGTTTTGTTTGTCATGGAAAGTTTGGGGGTGATCCGTGCAGTGGGGCTTGAGGAATAGGGGTGCAAAATAAGGGTGTGTTTGTGATGTTAATTCCCATAGGAACGCGTTGTCGAACCTACAGCCCGAACTGCTCGACGGAATTACACCAAATTTGGCAGAAAGGAAGATGCTGTTATGCAGATTGTGCTTTTTGTTACTTGGTTCAAATCCGTTCAGAAGTTTTTGTGAAATCAAAAACCAACAATATTGTGGTATCTCTGGTTGCGGATATTTCGCAGCAGTTTCGTTGTGATCGCAGTGAAATCGTGATGTGTTCATGGTAAATCGTGAAAGTGCGCACCAGCGGGGATGCTCTGGTTGGCTGAATACAACGTTAACAGAAAATTGCGGCTGTTTTGCGATGATCGTGGTGACATCGCGGCGTGTTCGAGGAAAATCGCAAAAGTCCGCCAGCGGGAATGCTGTGGATGGCTGGACGCAACCTGAAAAGAAAGTTGTGGCCGCCATTTTATTGATCAGGAACGGTTCCTAGGGCTTAAAATTTCTGTGAAAGCTAAGATAAGGGGTCAGGGTGGAGATACTCTGACCCCATGTCTGAGAAATGGTGGTATTAGTGGCACAGGTTATTGATTTTTCTGATAGCGCGTGATATTCGCATTGATGCTGCAATTGCCAGCGCGGCCCCCCATGTACCATCGCAGGGACATTGCGAATATCGTGACGACACCGTAAATATTGGTGAAACTATAAAAAAATATATAAATATTTGTACACACTCGCCGGTCACTATCACAGACTCATGTACGCACTCACAAACTCACTCAGACACTTATACACCCATTCACATACCTACTCACACACTTATATATCCAGTCACATACCCACTCAGATACTCATGCACCCACTCACATACGCATTCTGGTACTCATGCACACACTTACAGACTCACTCGGAGAGTGACGCACCCATGGAAAGACCCATTCAGAGGCTCACGCACATACTTATAGACCCACTCATGGACCCATGCACATAGTCTCATACCCCCTTAGAGACTCTTACACCCACTCACAGACCCACCTGGGCAGTCATGTAGCCACTCACAGACCCACTCAGATACTCATGCACCCACTTACAGATTCACTCAGAGAGTCACGCACCCATGTACAGACCCAATCTGACACACACGCATGTACTCACAGACCCACTGAGACACTCACGCACCCACTGACAGACCCACTGAGATACTCATACACCCACTCATAGATCCACTCAGACACTCATACACCCACTCACACACCCATACAGTCACTCACACACTCTGTCAAAGATCCTGTTAGAGAGTTATGCACTCAGTCACTCACTCCTACACTCAGAGATTCACACACCCACTCATAGACTCACTCAGATGTATACACAACCACTCACTCACCCACTCAAAGACTTATGCATCCACTCACAGACCCACCCAGGCACTCGCCCTCCTAGTCACATACCCTCTCAGACACTCATGCATGTACTCACCCACTCAGAGACATGCTCTCACTCACAGACCCATTGAGACACTCGTACACCCACTCACAGAGCCACTCAGACATTCACACACCCATACAGGCACTCACACACCCACTCACAGACCCACTCATAGACTTATGCACCCAGTCACTCATGTACTCAGAGACTCACGCACCCACTCACAGTTGCACTCAGAGACCCACACACCCATTCACAGAGCCACTCAGACACTCACGCTCCCAGTCATAGACCCACTGAGAGACTTATGCACTCAGTTACAGACCCACTCAGACCCTCATGCACCCACTAACTCATCCACTGAGACATGCACTTACACTTATGTATCCACTCACAGATCCAGTCAGACAGTCATATACTTAGTCATGCAACTAAATCACAGATCCATTGAGACACCGATGCACCCATTTATACATGCACTGAGAGATTCATTCAGTTTTTTACAGAACCATTGATAGACTGATAAACCGTCTCACGGATCCACTGAAATACGTAAACAGTGAATGAGAGACTTACTGATACAGTGATGCATGCATTCACAGATTCCACTGAAAGAGTTATACACTGTGTTATAGAGATATTAAGGGAGTTATTCATCCTATTATAGAGTCTTTTAGATAGTAATGTGTTTAATGTGTTGGTTATAATCTATTTGGCAGTTATACATTTTGTATGTGGTGGTGGGTACTGAATCTCTGCTTTGGTTTTGTCATTTCATGACGTATTTGCAGTGATTGCGGCTACCAATATCACTTGAGATGTCATCAGTGATGTCACTGACCATGTCATGAGTGATGTAATATGTGAGGTCATAAGCAGTGCAGTGCGGGGGCGAGAGTTATAGTTAGATCAGCTAACTATAACGGCTGAATTTCTCTGGTTTTGTGCGAGTGAAATGTCAATGTAACTATAACGTCCCTGTAACCTTTTTTTTTCTGTTAAAAAAAGTATATATATATATATATATATTCACTGAAAAAACCATAGGTTTCAGGCACGTTATAGTTAGAAATTAGCATTTAAAAAACCTTAGAAATTCACTGAAAAAACCATAGGTTTTAGGGACAGTTATAGTTAGTTGGACATTGCACTCGTACAAAACCCGTGAAATTCCCCCGTTATAGTTAGTTCAGCTAACTATAACTCGCGCCCACAATGCACTGCTGATGACATCACATATTACATCACTCATGACATGGTCAGTGACATCACTGATGACATCACTGATGACATCTCAAATGACGTCACTGATGACATCATGCAGTGACTGTGTGTTTCTATAAAGTTTAAATATGTTTAATATATATGCCAAGGTGTATTGAATAATGAGTGGGTGTATAAGTGTCTGGATGGATGATTTAGTAGGTGCGTGACTGACTCTATAAGTGAGTGATTAAACGTATCTTACTAAATGCATGGGTTAGTGACTAAACTGTGTGAATGTCTTTATCCGTCTGTCTGTTGGTGTGTAAGTGGCTGCATGGGTTTGTAAATAGCTACATGAGTGTCTATATGAGTTATTGATTGGTTTTCTGAGTATCTGTATGGGTGCCTGAGTGTTTGTGTGGATGGGGTGTGTGTGACTGCACATAGATGTATCAGTGGGTGATTCACTGGGTGCATGGTTTCAAGAGTGCATCTGTGATGGACTGTATGGGTGGGTGAGTGTGTGTATGGGTGTGTTAGTGAGTGAATGTATATCTCAGTGGTACATGTGTGAGTAACTACATATGTGAAAGGCAGTATATATGTGTGTTGGAGTATATAAATGGGTATAAGTGAGAGTGTGTGATTGTGAGAGTGGCTGTATGGATGAGTGTGTACTTGTATTAGTGATTGTATAAGAGCGTAAGAATGTGCTAGTATTTGTATGAGTAAGTGAGCTGGTGTGTGTATAACTGTATAGGTGAGTAAATGGCAGTGTGATTAATTATTTGCATGACTGACTAGGTGTGTGAGTACCTCTATGGATGAGTGGCGGTGTGTGAGTATCTATGTAGGTGTATGAGTGCATATGATAGTCCTGTACTGAGTGACCGTAAGTATGAGTGACTGTACAGGTGAGTGAGTGGATGTGTGTGTAGACCTAAGAATCAGTGAGTGGGTATGTAGTTATTGGTGTTGGAGTGCCTATGGTTTTGATAATGGCAGTCTGTAATTTAGAGTGGGTGTATCAAAAGTTATATTAGGGTGTGAGAAGATGCATGAAATTATCACATGGATGATGTCATCAGTGATGTCATTTGAGATGTCATCAGTGATGTCATCAGTGATGTCACTGACCATGTCATGAGTGATGTAATATGTGACGTCATCAGTAGTGCATTGCGGGGGCACGAGTCATAGTTAGCTGAACTAACTATAACGGGGGAATTTCACGGGTTTTGTACGAGTGCAATGTCCAACTAACTATAACTGTCCCTAAAACCTATGGTTTTTTCTGTGAATTTCGAAGGTTTTTAAATGCTAATTTCTAACTATAACGTGCCTGAAACCTATGGTTTTTTCAGTGAATTTCAAAGGTTTTTTAAATGCTAATTTCTAACTATAACGTGCCTGAAACCTATGGTTTTTTCAGTGAATTTCAAAGGTTTTTTAAATGCTAATTCCTAACTATAACATGTCTGAAACCTATGGTTTTTTTCAGTGAATTTCCAAGTTTTTGTTAATGACAATTTTTAAATGTATTAATTGTTATCTTTATTTTTTTGATACTGATTTACTACATTTTGTTAAACTATTTATTTTTAGATATTTTATTTTTTAAATTACATTGTAATTACATTATACATTACATTACAAAATATACTTTCTCAGAATGAATTACTTTAGTTTAAATACTTTGCAAATAGGCAATAGACTTTTAAGTACAGTAGTTACAGTTGTTGCAATGGGCAACACAATTTCAAACACAATGCAACATTGAGCTCAATGTGAATTTCTAGTTAAATGCAATTAGTTACTTTATGGATTACTTTTCTAACCACAGGACTGGATCCTAGATTCAGTCCTGGCACATCTCCTGTAAACAGTTGAGTAAAAGCGTTTTGGTTACAGTAGTGATTTTTAAGGAATATTATTGTATTTTAAAAGTTGACACTTAGAAACTTTTTCACATAGAATCACCAATGTTATCCTATGGGAGGAAATTCACTTAGCAGGTAAGTAGTGTTATCGTTACTTTTTCTTACTCAGTGGTGGATCCTGGATCCAGCACTGGTGCATCTCCTGTAAACAGTTGAAAGAATGCGTTTAAGTCATACAGGCGATTTTTAAGGAATATTTGTAGTTTGTGAAAATCGACACTTTGAAACTTTTCTGCTGAAAACCAGACAATGGATTCCTATGGAAGGAAATACAAGTTACTGGTAAGTATGGTTAGAATTACTTTTCAGGGTCAGTGCTGGGCTAAAAGATGCAGCACTGGGTTCTCTCCTGATAACAGGTGAGTAAATCGGAATTCTTAGTTCGGCTGATTTTAGAGGAATATTATAAAGTTCCAAAACTCCACACTTAGAAGAATTTCCAAGTGAAACCAGTCAATGTTAGCCTATGGAAGGAAATTCAAGTTACTGGTAAGTACGGTTAGAATTACTTTTCAGGGTCAGTGCTGGGCTAAAAGATGCAGCACTGGGTTCTCTCCTGATAACAGGTGAGTAAATCGGAATTCGTAGTTCGGCTGATTTTAGAGGAATATTATAAAGTTCCAAAACTCCACACTTAGAAGAATTTCCAAGTGAAACCAGTCAATGTTAGCCTATGGAAGGAAATTCAAGTTACTGGTAAGTACGGTTAGAATTACTTTTCAGGGTCAGTGCTGGGCTAAAAGATGCAGCACTGGGTTCTCTCCTGATAACAGGTGAGTAAATCGTAATTCGTAGTTCGGCTGATTTTAGATGAATATTATAAAGTTCCAAAACTCCACACTTAGAAGAATTTCCAAGTGAAACCAGTCAATGTTAGCCTATGGAAGGAAATTCAAGTTACTGGTAAGTACGGTTAGAATTACTTTTCAGGGTCAGTGCTGGGCTAAAGATGCAGCACTGGGTTCTCTCCTGATAACAGGTGAGTAAATCGGAATTCGTAGTTCGGCTGATTTTAGAGGAATATTTGCACAATGGTGAAGGAAAGGGGTGTGGCCTGAGGTGACATGTCTGCAAACACGCCCTGTGGCGCGTTTTAAGTTGGAGAATTAATTCCTCCTCATTCCCGAGGGTCCCTAGGGGCCAACTATCCCACCAGGGACCTCCAGTATGCGCCAGAGAGCTGCGTTGCAGAGAGGTGTTCAGAGGCCATGCTCCTTTTTACAACACTCTGCAACGCAGCTCCGTGGCGCTTACTGGAGGTACCTGGTGGGCTAGTTGGCCCCCAGGGACCCTCAGGATTGAAGAGGAATTAATTCCTGAACTTAAAACACGCCACGGGGCCTGTTTGCACACATGTCACCTGAAGCCCCGCCCTCTCCCTTCACCACTGTGCAAACGCGCCCGTGGCGCGTTTTAAGTTGGGGGATTAAGTCCCCTTGAATCCTGAGGATCCCTGGAGTCCAACTAGCCCACCAGGTACCTCCAAAAGCGCCACAGAGCTGCGTTGCAGAGAGGTGTAAAAGGGGCGTGGCCTTTGTACACCTCTCTGCAACACAGCCCCTGGAGCATACTGGAGGTTCCTGGTGGGCTACTTGGCCCCAGGGACCCCCAGTATTCAAGGGGAATTACTTCCCCTTCTTAAAACGCGCCAGGGGGCGCGTTTGCAGACTGCTGCAGGGAGGGGGCGGGGTCTCCGGCGGGATGCCGATCTTTTTTTTTTTTTTTGTATGGGAGGAGGGCTGCATGGCCCCCCTTTCCTCAGCCACTTTTGGCCCCAGGGACCCCATCCCCCGGGGCCTGGGGATTTTTTTTTTTTTTAAATAACAAAAAACGGGAAGGGGGCCGCGTGGTCCCCCTTCCCTGGGCCTCTATTGGCCCTGGGGACCCCATCCCCCGGGGCATGCCCACTTTGTTTTTTTATTTAAAAATATTGGAGGGTGGCTGCGTGGCCCCCCTCCTTAGGCCACTTCTGGCCCCGGGGACCCCATCACCCGGGCCGGCCTTTACATTTTTTTTTTATTTGTAGGGGAGGGGGGCCCCCGGGCCACTAATGGGGACCTACTATCATGTAATGATGCCCATGATTTTGTCTTTTTTCTTCCAAGATGTCTAAATCTTTTTTCACATGTTGGGTTGAGAATGAATACCACTAACCTCACATAATGGGTGATATCCTTTTTTGAAAATGCTTAGTAGTGGCACATTCGCTTGTTTTATATGTATATATTAGGAGAAATGTAAGATATCTCTTTGGGCTTTTTGCATAAGTGAAAATAATTAAAATCTAAATATTCTCCACGTTATCGTTACAGATCTGTTCCCCCTCCTTCCACCCGTTATAAATCATAAAATAACAGGTCCTGAAGAAGATGGTTTAGTAATTAAATCATTCCCATTGAAACGTACGTCGACCAGTTAGAGTGAGACATCCCAGTTATCAGCACAGCAATCGAGGGTTGATTTTTTCACCCGGATTTCTCCATCTGTGCATGCAGTGTTGTTCTGGGGTGTAGAGTATGAGTGTATTGTGTGTAAGTGATGTGGTTGTAGAGTAGAGAGAGGTGTGACTGTGTGTGGGGGTGTGTTGAATCATATTTTTTAGTTAGTTGTGAACTCATAGGTGTTGAAATTAATTGTGTTATATGTATTGCATTATTTGAATCATGAAAACAGTCATATTTTTGTAAAAAATGGTGATATTAATTGTAAAGAGTCATGTATTTTTTTATAATGAGAAATATCAGATAAATAAGTAAAAAAGAAAAAAATGAAATAAAATTTGTAAAAATGACCAATTGTCTTGTGTGGAGAATAATGTTCTTTATGCCCTATTTTTGAGCTTTGAGAAGCCATTAATGAAAGAAATTTAGGTCTAGAGGGATTATCACCTTTGTAAACTTTAGCCACTGCTACAGCGCGAACTGCTGAACGGAATTACACCAAATTTGGCAAAAAGGTAGCTCTTGGTCCAGAAAGCACTCTTTTTGTTAAATGGTGTAAATCCATTCAGTAGTTCCTGAGACATTCATATTTAAAAAACTATTGATATCCGGTGACCGTGGTGGATCGACGAACCCTCCCGATCTCGAGCCAGACTCTGATAGGCTGCCAACACTTCAAACCAGGAAGTGTTGGCAGCCATCTTGTGACTGGGTTGAACCGAGCCACAAGAAAAAAGGTACATTAGCAAGAAAAGGGGGCAGGGTAAATCCACCCTGACCCCCTAGGCCTGCTCAGGGGGTCCCACAGGGACCCCGAGGGCCAAAAACAGCATTTTTTATTTTTTTTCATCAGGATTCGCGCAGGGTCCGCGATTCCTGATGAATTTTTTTAAAAAAATGAACCGCGGTCTCCCACGCTTCGTTTAATGAAGCCCCTGGGTGGGCCAGGTCCTGGGGTAATTGTGTAATATGACGCAGCCCCGGGGACTGCCACCTCCTGGGGCAAATGTAATGATATGCAGGGGGCATGCGGCCCCCGCAGCCTGGGGGACTGCCACCTCTCTGGGGCTTTTTGTAAATAAAATGTGTGGGGGGCTCCTGCCTGCCCCCACGCTGCCCCAGAGACTGCCACCTCCCCGGGGCAAATGTAATGCTATGCGGGGGACTGCCATCTCTCTGGGGCTTTTTGTGTAAATAACACACGTCGGGGGGTCCTGGCTGCCCCATGCTGCCCCAGGAACTGCCACCTCCCCAGGGCTTTAAACTTTAAATGTGGGGGGGCCTTGTGCCCCCCCGCAGCCCCGGGGACCACCACCTAACCAGGGTTTTTTTTTAAAAATAAAAGGTGTGGGGGGCTCTGCCCCCCCACACTGCCCCGGGGACCACAACGTCTCCTGGGCTATCTTCAAGATGGGAGGGGGGCCGTGCGGCCCCCCTCCAGGAGCCCTCATGGCCCTGGGGACCGCCACCACCCAGGGCCGGCTCCAGCAACGTCCCGGGGTGCCCACCACCAGGACATTGCAGTTTGCTATGGCAGGGTGGAAGCACTGCTCCCGCCCTGCCATAGCAAACATATGCTTTGCTTCATGGAAGTGAGAGCAGAAGGACTGCTATTGCTTCCATGAAGTGAAGCAGAATTGCTTTTGGGCAAAGGGAACTGCATGTCAGCAGCTCCCTTTGCAAAAAAGCAATGCCGGCTCCCGCAGGAGGTGGGGAGCTGGCAGGGACCGCGGGGGCCTGCCAGGCCTGGGGAGGGGGACCGCGTGGCCCCCCTCCTTTAAAAAACTTTTTTTTTTAAATGGCCAAGGCATGGGGTCCCTGGAGCTAAAAATGGCCCGGGAGGGGGGCCGCTTGGCCTCCCTCCCTTTTAAAAAGGAATGGCCAAGCCCCAGGGTATGGGATCCCCGGGACGAAATCGGCCTGGGGAGGTGGCCGCACAGCCCCCTCCCTTTTCATTTTTTTTTTTAAATGGCTCAGGCCTCGGGGGATGGGGTCCCTGGGGCCCAAAAGGCTCATGGGAAGGGGGGCCACACAGCCCCCTTCTTAAAATAAAAAAAGAAACCGGCAACTCACCGGAGGCCCCTTCCCTTCCCTGCACAGCTCTGTAAATGTGCCTCCTGGAGCACTCTGGGTTGGGGGATTAAAACCCTTTTGATCCTAAGGGTCCTTAGGGGCCAACTAGCCCACTAGGTACCTCTTGTAAGCCCCTGAGAGGTGGTACGAGGCCACGCCCCTTTTTACAACACTCTGCAAACACGCCTCTTGGCGCACTGCTGGTGGGGCGATGAGGTCCCCTTGTGTCCTGAGGACTTCAGGACTAAAGTGGACCTCATCACCCAAGCAGCAGTGCGCCAGGAGGCGCGTTTGCAGAGTGCTGTAAAAAGGGGGGAATAGCCTCTGACCACTCTCAGCAATCCAGCTGGGTGGGGATTACTGGAGGTAACAGGAGGGCTAGGTGGCCCCAGGGACCCTCAGGAGGCAAGGGGACTTCATCCCCCAACCAAGAGCACACCAGGAGGCGCATTTGCAGAGTGGTGGGGAAAGGGGGCGTGGCCTGTGTCCACCTCTCAGCAATCACACTGTGTGGGGATTACTGGAGGTAACAGGTAGTCTAGTTGACCCCTAAGGACTCCCAGCAGCGAAGGGGACTTCAATTCCCATCCAAGAGCATGCCAGGGAGCGCGTTTGCAGAGTGGTGGGCAAAGGGGGCATGGCCTGCTATGAGAACTTAGCAATCCTGCTGTGTGGGACTTACTGGAGGTAAAAGGAAGGGTAGTTGGCCCCCAGGGATGTTCTTGGGGGCCAACTACCCCTCCTGTTACCTCCAGTAAGTCCCACACAGTGGGCTTGCTAAGAGGTCTTCGGAGGCCATGCCCCCCTTTCTCCACCACTCTGCAAATGTGCCTCCTGGCACACTACTGGTTGGGGGATGAAGTCCACTTTACTCCTGAGGGACTTTGGGGACCAAGAAGCCCTACTGGTACCTCCTGTAAGTCCTACGCAGCGGAATTCCTGAGCGCTGGTTGTTAGCCCAGCCCCATTTCTCCACCACTCTGTAAACGCGACTACTAGTTAAAGAAGCATTTGCAATGCAATAGGTCTCGCATTTGCAAGAGTTACAGCTATTGGCATTGTAAATGTAATAGTTTTTTACTAATATTTTTTGGAGTGGAGTGGATGTACGTTGTGTGTAGTAGAATTGTGTGGTATGTTGTGCAGTGAAATTATGTGGATAGAAAATATGTGGTATTTAGTGTATAGGAATTATGTGAAATGGGATTATGTGTTATGGAGAGTAATTATGTGTGTGGTAGTCTGTGTTGTAGAGCAGTAACCGCAGGTTTAGTCTTCCGCATTTCCATAGAAGCTAAACTATAAACTAAATGAGGCACAAAAAGAAGCAACCACAGAGGAGCACTTCTGGACCTAGTCAGAGGTATGAGCAGGGCCACTGGAATTATAAGACTGTTCGGCTGCACCAATTTTCGCATAATTATACATTTTCCGCATTTGCAACATAATATATCCTCTGCTGCATAATCTGCAGATTTGTACAAAAAAACCTTGTTTCTAGCTCAAACGGCTCAAACGTTACCAAAAATGCAGCGACAAGTGTCACAGCATGGTGGAAGGCCCTTTGCAAAGCTGGAATGGTCACCTGTTACTCATTGCTAAATGTGGGTGTTAAATTGGTACTAATGGTGCACAAACCGCTCTTGCTTCTTTCTGCACCTCTCTTGTTTCTTTCTGCAACTCCCTTGTCTCTTTCATCACTTCTGTTGCTTCTTTCTGCACCTCTGTTGCTTCTTTCAGCACTTCTCGTTGCCTCTTTCTGCTCTTCTCTTGCCCGTTTCTGCACCTCTCTTGCCTCTTTCTGCACCTCACTTGCCTCTTTCTGCACCCCTGTTCCCTCTTTCTGCACCTCTCTTGCCTGTTTCTGCACCTCTCTTGCCTCTTTCTGCACTTCTCTTGCCTCTTTCTGCACCTCTACTGCTTCTTTCTGCACTGCTCTTGCCTCTTTCTGTATTTCTGTTGCTTCTTTCGGCATTTCTCTAGCCTCTTTTTGCATTTCTGTTGCTTCTTTCTGCACTCCTCTTGCCTCTTTCTGCACCCCCTTGCCTATTTCGGTACTTCTCTTGCCTCTTTCTGCACCTCTCTTGCCTCTTTCTGCAGTTCTATCATCTCTTTCTGCACCTCTGTTGCTTGTTTCTGCACTTCTCTTACCTCTTTCTGCAACCCTCTTGCCTCTTTCTGCATCTTTATTGGTTCTTTCTGCACCCCTCCTGCCTCCTTCCGCACCCCTCTTCCCTCTTTCTGCACCCCTCTTGCCTTTTTCTGCACCCCTGTTCCATCTTTTTGCACCTCTCTTGCCTGTTTCTGTACCTCTCTTGCCTATTTCTGTCTTCTGTTGCCTCTTTCTGCACCTCTGTTGCTTCTTTCTGCCCTTCTTTTGCTTCTTTCTGTATTTCTGTTGCTTCTTTTTGCACTTCTCTTGCCTCTATCTACACTTCACTTGCTTCTTTCTGCACTTCTCTTGCTTCTTTCTGCACTTCTCTTGCCTCTTTCTGCACTCCTCTTGCCTCTTTCTGCACCTCTCATGCTTCTTTCTGCACTTCTCTTGATTCTTTCTGTACCTCACTTGCTTCTTTCTGCACCCCTCTTGCCTCTTTCTGCACCTCTCCTGCCTCTTTCTGCAGTTCTCTTGTCTCCTTCAGCACCTCTGTTGCTTCTTTCAGCACTTCGCTTGCCTCTTTCTGCACTTCTCTTGCCTGTTTCTCCACCTCTCTTGCCTTTTTCTGCACCGCTGTTGCCTCTTTCTGCACCTTACTTGCTTCTTTTTGCACCCCTCTTGCCTCTTTCTGCACCCCTCATCTCTCTTTCTGCACCTCCCTTGCCTTTTTCTGCACCTCTGATCCCTCTTTCTGCACCTCTCCTGCCTCTTTATGCACCCCTCTTCCCTCGTTCTGCACCTCTCTTGCCTATTTCTGCACCCCTGTTCCCTCTTTTTGTACCTCTCTTGCCTGTTTCTGCACCTCTCTCGCCTCTTTCTGCACTTCCCTTGCCTCTATCTGCATTTGTGTTGCTTCTTTTTGCACTTCTCTTGCCTCTATCTACATTTCTCTTGCTTCTTTCTGCACTTCTCTTGCCTCTTTCTGCACCCCTCTTGCCTCTTTCTGCACCTCTGTTGCTTCTTTCTGCACTTCTCTTGCTTCTTTCTGTACCTCTGTTGCTTCTTTCTGCACCCCTCTTGCCTCTTTCTGCATCCCTTTTCCCTGTCTGCACTTCTCTTGCCTCTTTCTGCACCTCTCCTGCCTCTTTCTACAGTTCTCTTGCCTCCTTCTGCACCTCTGTTGCTTCTTTCAGTACATTGCTTGCCTCTTTCTGCACTTCTCTTGCCTATTTCTGCTCCTCTGTTGCCTTTTTCTGCACCTCTGTTGCATCTTTCTGCACCTCACTTGCTTCTTTTTGCACCCCTCTTGCCTCTTTCTGCACCTCTCTTCCCTGTTTCTGCACCTCTCTTGCCTCTTTTTGCACTTCTCTTGCCGCTTTCTGCACCTCTGTTGCTTTTTTCTGAACTTCTCTTGCCTTTTTATGCATTTCTGTTGCTTCTTTCTGCACTTCTCTTGCGTATTTCTACATTTCTGTTGCTTCTTTCTACACTTCTCTTGCCTCTTTCTGCACCCCTCTTGCCTCGCCTCTTTCTGTACTTCTCTTGCCTCTTTCTGCAACTCTGTTGCTTCTTTCTGCACTTCTCTTACGTATTTCTACATTTCTGTTGCTTCTTTCTACACTTCTCTTGCCTCTTTCTGCACCCCTCTTGCCTCGCCTCTTTCTGTACTTCTCTTGCCTCTTTCTGCAACTCTGTTGCTTCTTTCTTTACTTCTCTTGCTTCGTTCTGCACCTCTCTTGCTTCTTTCTGCACCCCTCCTGCCTCTTTCTGCATCCCTCTTGCCTCTTTCTGCACCCCTCTTCCCTCTTTCTGCACCCCTGTTCCTTCTTTTTGCACCTCTCTTGCCTCTTTCTGCACCTCTGTTGCTTCTTTCTGCACTTCTCTAGCCTCTTTCTACATTTCTGTTCCTTCTTTCTGCACTTCTCTTGCCTCTTTGTACATTTCTGTTGCTTCTTTCTGCACTTCTCTTGCCTCTTTAGGCACCCCTCTTCCCCCGTTCTGCACCTCTCCTGCTGTTCTTTCTGCAGTTCTCTTGTCTCCTTCTGCACCTCTGTTGCTTCTTTCAGCACTTCGCTTGCCTCTTTCTGCACTTCTCTTGCCTGTTTCTCCACCTATCTTGCCTTTTTCTGCACCTCTGTTGCCTCTTTCTGCACCTTACTTGCTTCTTTTTACACCCCTCTTGCCTCTTTCTGCACTCCTCATCTCTCTTTCTGCAACTCCCTTGCCTTTTTCTGCACCTCTGATCCCTCTTTCTGCACCTCTCCTGCCTCTTTCTGCACCCCTCTTCCCTCGTTCTGCACCTCTCTTGCCTCTTTCTGCACCCCTGTTCCCTCTTTTTGTACCTCTTTTGCCTGTTTCTGCACCTCTCTCGCCTCTTTCTGCACTTCCCTTGCCTCTATCTGCATTTGTGTTGCTTCTTTTTGCACTTCTCTTGCCTCTATCTGCATTTCTCTTGCGTCTTTCTGCACTTCTCTTGCCTCTTTCTGCACCCCTCTTGCCTCTTTCTGCACCTCTGTTGCTTCTTTCTGCACTTCTCTTGCTTCTTTCTGTACCTCTGTTGCTTCTTTCTGCACCCCTCTTGCCTCTTTTTGCATCCCTTTTCCCTCTGTCTGCACTTCTCTTGCCTCTTTCTGCACCTCTCCTGCCTCTTTCTACAGTTCTCTTGCCTCCTTCTGTACCTCTGTTGCTTCTTTCAGCACTTTGCTTGCCTCTTTCTGCACTTCTCTTGCCTGTTTCTGCACCTCTCTTGCCTTTTTCTGCACCTCTGTTGCATCTTCCTGCACATCACTTGCTTCTTTTTGCACCCCTCTTGCCTCTTTCTGCACCTCTCTTTCCTGTTTCTGCACCTCTCATACCTCTTTTTGCACTTCTCTTGCTGCTTTCTACACCTCTGTTGCTTTTTTCTGAACTTCTCTTGCCTTTTTATGCATTTCTGTTGCTTATTTCTGCACTTCTCTTGCGTCTTTCTACATTTCTGTTGCTTCTTTCTACACTTCTCTTGCCTCTTTCTGCACCCCTCTTGCCTCGCCTCTTTCTGTACTTCTCTTGCCTCTTTCTGCAACTCTGTTGCTTCTTTCTGTACTTCTCTTTCTTCGTTCTGCACCTCTCTTGCTTCTTTATGCATCCCTCTTGCCTCTTTCTGTAACCCTCTTGACTCTTTCTGCACTTCTCTAGCCTCTTTCTGCAACTCTGTTGCTTCTTTCTGTACTTCTCTTGCTTCATTTTTCACATCACTTGCTTCTTTCTGCACCCCTCTTGCCTCTTTCTGCACCCCTCTTGCCTCTTTCTGCACTCCTCTTCCCTCTTTCTCCACCGCTGTTCCCTTTTTTGCACCTCTCTTGCCTGTTTCTACACCTCTCTTGCCTCTTTCTGTTCTTCTCTTGACACTTGCTGCACCTCTGTTGCTTCTTTCTGCACTTTCCTAGCCTATTTCTGCATTTCTGTTCCTTCTTTCTGCACTTCTCTTACCTCTTTGTACATTTCTGTTGCTTCTTTCTGCACTTATTTTGCCTCTTTCTGCACCCCTCTTGCCTCTTTCTGCACTTCTCTTGCATCTTTCTGCAACTCTGTTGCTTCTTACTGTACTTCTCTTGCTTCATTCTGCACCTCTCTTGCTTCTTTCTGCACCCCTCTTGCCTCTTTTTGCAACCCTCTTGCCTCTTTCTGCACTTCTCTTGCCTCTTTCTGCAACTCTGTTGCTTCTTTCTGTACTTCTCTTGCTTTGCTCTGCACCTCTCTTGCTTTGCTCTGCACCTCTCTTGCTTCTTTCTGCACCCCTCTTGCCTCTTTCTGCACTCCTCTTCCCTCTTTCTCCACCTCTGTTCCCTCTTTCTGCACCTCTCTTGCCTCTTTCTGCAGTTCTCTCGCCTCTTTCTGCACCTCTGTTGCTTGTTTCTGCACTTCTCTTACCTCTTTCTGCAACCCTCTTGCCTCTTTCTATATCTTTATTGGTTCTATCTTCACCCCTCCTGCCTCTTTCTGCACCCCTCTTGCCTTTTTCTGTACCCCTGTTCCATCTTTTTGCAATTCTCTTGCCTGTTTCTGCACCTCTCTTGCCTATTTCTGCACTACTCTTGCCTCTTTCTGCACCTCTGTTGCTTCTTTCTGCACTTCTTTTCCGTCTTTCTGCATTTCTGTTGCTTCTTTTTGCACTTCTCTTGCCTCTATCTACACTTCTCTTGCTTCTTTCTGCACTTCTCTTGCCTTTTTCTGTACCCCTCTTGCCTCTTTCTGCACCTCTGTTGCTTCTTTCTGCACTTCTCTTGCTTCTTTCTGTATCTCTATTGCTCCTTTCTGCACTTCTTTTGCCTCTTTCTGCACCTCTCCTGCCTCTTTCTGCAGTTCTCTTGTCTCCTTCTGCACCTCTGTTGCTTCATTCAGCACTTCGCTTGCCTCTTTCCGCACTTTGCTTGCCTGTTTCTGCACTTCTGTTGCCTGTTTCTCCACCTCTCTTGCCTTTTTCTGCACCTCTCTTGCCTCTTTCTGCACCTCACGTGCTTCTTTTTGCACCCCTCTTGCTCTTTCTGCATTCATCATCTCTCTTTCTGCACCTCCCTTGCCTTTTACTGCACCTCTGATCCCTCTTTCTGCAGCTCTCTTCCCTGTTTCTGCATTTCTGTTGCTTCTTCATGCACTTCTCTTGACTCTTTCTTCATTTCTGTTGCTTCTTTCTACACTTCTCTTGCCTCTTTCTGCACCCCTCTTGCCTCTTTCTGCTCTTCTCTTGCCTCTTTCTGTAACTCTGTTGCCTTTTTCTGCACCCCTGTTGCCTCTTTCTGCAGCCCTCTCCCCTCTTTCTGCACCTCTCTTGTCTTTTTCTGCACCCCTGTTCCCTCTTTTTGCACCTCTCTTGCCTGTTTCTGCACCTCTCCTGCCTCTTTCAGCAGTTCTCTTGCCTCCTTCTGCACCTCTGTTGCTTCTTTCAGCAGTTCGCTTGCCTCTTTCTGCACTTCTCTTGCCTATTTCTGCACCTCTCTTACCTTTTTCTGCACCTCTGTTGCATCTTTCTGCACCTCACTTGCTTCTTTTTACACCCCTCTTGCCTCTTTCTGCACCTCTCTTCCCTGTTTCTGCATCTCTCTTGCCTCTTTTTGCACTTCTCTTGCCGCTTTCTGCACCTCTGTTGCTTTTTTCTGAACTTCTCTTGCCTTTTTATGCATTTCTGTTGCTTCTTTCTGCACTTCTCTTGCGTCTTTCTACATTTCTGTTGCTTCTTTCTACACTTCTCCTGCCTCTTTCTGCACCCCTCTTGCATCGCCTCTTTCTGCACTTCTCTTGCCTCGTTCTGCAACTCTGTTGCTTCTTTCTGTACTCCTCTTGCTTCATTCTGCACCTCTCTTGCTTCTTTCTGCACCCCTCTTGTCTCTTTCTGCAACCCTCTTGCCTCTTTCTGTACTTCTCTTGCCTCTTTCTGCAATTCTGTTGCTTCTTTCTGTACTTCTCTTGCTTCATTCTGCACATCTCTTGCTTCTTTCTGCACCCCTCTTGCCTCTTTCTGCACCTCTCTTGCCTCTTTCTGCACTCCTCTTCCCTCTTTCTCCATCCCTGTTCCCTCTTTCTAGACCTCTCTTGCCTGTTTCTGCACCTCTCTTGCCTCTTTCTGCACTTCCCTTGACTCTTTCTGCACCTCTGTTACTTCTTTCTGCACTTCTCTAGCCTCTTTCTGCATTTCTGTTCCTTCTTTCTGCACTTCTCTTGCCTATTTGTACATTTCTGTTGCTTCTTTCTGCACTTCTCTTGCCTTTTTCTGTACCCTCTTCCCCCTTTCTGCGCCTCTCCTGCCTCTTTCTATAACTCTCTTTCCTCTTTCTGCAGTTCTCTTGCCTTTTCGGCACCTCTGTTGCTTCATTCCGCACTTCGTTTGCCTCTTTCTGCACTTCTGTTGCCTGTTTCTCCACCTCTCTTGCCTTTTTCTGCACCTCTCTTGCCTCTTTCTGTACCTCACTTTCTTCTTTTTGCACCCCTCTTGCTTCTTTCTGCACCCCTCATCTCTCTTTCTGCACCTCCCTTGCCTTTTAGTGCACCTCTGATCCCTCTTTCTGCACCTCTCTTCCCTGTTTCTGCATTTCTGTTGCTTCTTCCTGGCACTTCTCTTGCCTCTTTCTTCATTTCTGTTGCTTCTTTCTACACTTCTCTTGCCTCTTTCTGCACCCCTCTTGCCTCCTTCTGCACCTCTGTTGCTTCTTTCAGCAGTTCGCTTGCCTCTTTCTGCACTTCTCTTGCCTGTTTCTGCACCTCTCTTGCCTTTTTCTGCACCTCTGTTGCATCTTTCTGCACCTCACTTGCTTCTTTTTGCACCCCTCTTGCCTCTTTCTGAACTTCTCTTGCCTTTTTATGCATTTCTGTTGCTTCTTTTTGCACTTCTCTTGCGTCTTTCTACATTTCTGTTGCTTCTTTCTACACTTCTCTTGCCTCTTTTTGCACCCCTCTTCCCTATTTCTGCACCCCTCTTGCCTCTTTCTGCACTTCTCTGGCCTCATTCTGCAACTCTGTTGCTTCTTTCTGTACTTCTCTTGCTTCGTTCTGCACCTCTCTTGCTTCTTTCTGCACCCCTCCTGCCTCTTTCTGCATTCCTCTTGCCTCTTTCTGCACCCCTCTTCCCTCTTTCTGCACCCCTGTTCCTTCTTTTTGCACCTCTCTTGCCTTTTTCTGCAACTCTGTTGCTTCTTTCTGCACTTCTCTAGCCTCTTTCTGCATTTCTGTTCCTTCTTTCTGCACTTCTCTTGCCTCTTTGTACATTTCAGTTGCTTCTTTCTGCACTTCTCTTGCCTCTTTGTACATTTCAGTTGCTTCTTTCTGCACCTCTCTTGCCTCTTTCTGCACCTCACTTGCTTCTTTTTGCACCCCTCTTGCTTCTTTCTGCACCCCTCATCTCTCTTTCTGCACCTCCCTTGCCTTTTAGTGCACCTCTGATCCCTCTTTCTGCACCTCTCTTCCCTTTTTCTGCATTTCTGTTGCTTCTTCCTGGCACTTCTCTTGCCTCTTTCTTCATTTCTGTTGCTTCTTTCTACACTTCTCTTGCCTCTTTCTGCACCCCTCTTGCCTCCTTCTGCACCTCTGTTGCTTCTTTCAGCAGTTCGCTTGCCTCTTTCTGCACTTCTCTTGCCTGTTTCTGCACCTCTCTTGCCTTTTTCTGCACCTCTGTTGCATCTTTCTGCACCTCACTTGCTTCTTTTTGCACCCCTCTTGCCTCTTTCTGAACTTCTCTTGCCTTTTTATGCATTTCTGTTGCTTCTTTCTGCACTTCTCTTGCGTCTTTCTACATTTCTGTTGCTTCTTTCCACACTTCTCTTGCCTCTTTTTGCACCCCTCTTCCCTATTTCTGCACCCCTCTTGCCTCTTTCTGCACTTCTCTGGCCTCATTCTGCAACTCTGTTGCTTCTTTCTGTACTTCTCTTGCTTCGTTCTGCACCTCTCTTGGTTCTTTCTGCACCCCTCCTGCCTCTTTCTGCATTCCTCTTGCCTCTTTCTGCACCCCTCTTCCCTCTTTCTGCACCCCTGTTCCTTCTTTTTGCACCTCTCTTGCCTCTTTCTGCAACTCTGTTGCTTCTTTCTGCACTTCTCTAGCCTCTTTCTGCATTTCTGTTCCTTCTTTCTGCACTTCTCTTGCCTCTTTGTACATTTCAGTTGCTTCTTTCTGCACTTCTCTTGCCTCTTTAGGCACCACTCTTCCCCCTTTCTGCACCTCTCTTGCCACTTTCTGCACCTCTCTTTCCTCTTTCTGCAGTTCTCTTGCCTTTTCTGCACCTCTGTTGCATCGTTCTGAACTTCTCTTGCCTCTTTCTGCACCCCTATTGCCTCTTTCTGCTCCTCTCTTGCCTCTTTCTGCACCTCTCTTACCTCTTTCTGCAGTTCCCTTGCCTTTTCTACACCTCTGTTGCTTCTTTTTGCACCCCTCCTGCCTCTTTCTGCACCTTTCTTCCCTCTTGTTCTGCACCTCTCTTACCTTCTTCTGCCCCCCTGTTCCTTCTTTCTGCACTTCTCTTGCCTCTTTCTGTAACTTTTTTTGCACTTCTCTTGCCTCTATCTACATTTCTCTTGCTTCTTTCTGCACTTCTCTTGCCTCTTTCCGCACCCCTCTTGCCTCTTTCTGCACCTCTGTTGCTTCTTTCTGCACTTCTCTTGCTTCTTTCTGTACCTCTGTTGCTTCTTTCTGCACCCCTCTTGCCTCTTTTTGCATCCCTTTCCCCTCTGTCTGCACTTCTCTTGCCTCTTTCTGCACCTCTCCTGCCTCTTTCTACTGTTCTCTTGCCTCCTTCTGCTCCTCTGTTGCTACTTTCAGCACTTTGCTTGCCTCTTTCTGAACTTCTCTTGCCTGTTTCTGCACCTCTCTTGCCTTTTTCTGCACCTCTGTTGCATCTTTCTGCACCTCACTTGCTTCTTTTTGCACCCCTCTTGCCTCTTTCTGCACCTCTCTTCCCTGTTTCTGCACCTCTCTTGCCTCTTTTTGCACTTCTCTTGCCGCTTTCTGCACCTCTGTTGCTTTTTTCTGAGCTTCTCTTGCCTTTTTATGCATTTCTGTTGCTTCTCTCTGCACATCTCTTGCGTCTTTCTACATTTCTGTTGCTTCTTTCTATACTTCTCTTGCTTCGTTCTGCACCTCTCTTGCTTCTATATGCACCCCTCTTGCCTCTTTCTGCAACCCTCTTGCCTCTTTCTGTACTTCTCTAGCCTCTTTCTGCAACTCTATTGCTTCTTTCTGTACTTCTCTTGCTTCGTTTTGCACATCTCTTGCTTCATTCTGCACCCCTCTTGCCTCTTTCTGCACCCCTCTTGCCTCTTTCTGCACTCTTCTTCCCTCTTTCTCCACCCCTGTTCCCTCTTTTTGCACCTCTCTTGCCTGTTTCTGCACCTCTCTTGCCTCTTTATGTTCTTCACTTGACTCTTTCTGCACCTCTGTTGCTTCTTTCTGCACTTCCCTAGCCTATTTCTGCATTTCAGTTACTTCTTTCTGCACTTCTTTTGCTTCTGTCTGCACCCTCTTGCCTCTTTCTGTACTTCTCTTGCCTCTTTCTGCAACTCTGTTGCTTCTTTCTGCACTTCTCGCTTCTTTCTGCACCTCTCTTGCTTCTTTCTGCACCCCTCTTGCCTCTTTTTGCAACCCTCTTGCCTGTTTCTGCACCTCTCTTGCCTCTTTCTGTTCTTCACTTGACTCTTTCTGCACCTCTGTTGCTTCTTTCTGCACTTCCCTAGCCTATTTCTGCATTTCTGTTCCTTCGTTCTGCACTTCTCTTGCCTCTTTGTACATTTCTGTTGCTTCTTTCTGCACTTCTTTTGCCTCTTTCTGCACCCCTCTTGCCTCTTTCTGCACTTCTTTTGCCTCTTTCTGCAACTCTGTTGCTTCTTTCTGCACTTCTCTTGCCTCATTCTGCACCTCTCTTGCTTCTTTCTGCACCCCACTTGCCTCTTTCTGCACCCCTCTTGCCTCTTTCTGCACTCCTCTTCCCTCTTTCCCCACCCCTGTTCCTATTTTTGCACCTCTCTTGCCTGTTTCTGCACCTCTCTTGCCTTTCCGTTCTTCACTTGACTCTTTCTGCACCTGTGTTGCTTCTTTCTGCACTTCCCTAGCCTATTTCTGCATTTCTGTTCCTTCTTTCTGCACTTCTCTTGCCTCTTTGTACATTTCTGTTGCTTCTTTCTGCACTTCTTTTGCTTCTGTCTGCACCCTCTTGCCTCTTTCTGCACTTCTCTTGCCTCTTTCTGCAACCTTCTCGCTTCTTTCTGCACCTCTCTTGCTTCTTTCTGCACCCCTCTTGCCTCTTTTTGCAACCCTCTTGCCTTTTTCTACATCTTTATTGGTTCTATCTTCACCCCTCCTGCCTCTTTCTGCACCCCTCTTCCCTCTTTCTGCACCACTCTTGACTTTTTCTGTACCCCTGTTCCATCTTTTTGCAATTCTCTTGCCTGTTTCTGCACCTCTCTTTCCTATTTCTGCACTACTGTTGCCTCTTTCTGCACCTCTGTTGCTTCTTTCTGCACTTCTTTTCCCTCTTTCTGCATTTCTGTTGCTTCTTTTTGCACTTCTCTTGCCTCTATCTACACTTCTCTTGCCTCTTTCTGCACCCCTCTTGCCTCTTTCTGCACCCCTGTTGCTTCTTTCTGCACTTCTCTTGCTTCTTTCTGCACTTCTCTTGCTTCTTTCTGTACCTCTCTTGCTTCTTTCTGCACCCCTCTTGCCTCTAATTGCATCTCTCTTTCCTCTTTCTGTACTTCTTTTGCCTCTTTCTGCACCTCTCCTGCCTCTTTCTGCAGTTCTCTTGTCTCCTTCTGCACCTCTGTTGCTTCATTCAGCACTTCTCTAGCCTCTTTCTGCATGTCTGTTCCTTCTTTCTGCACTTCTTTTGCCTCTTTGTACATTTCTGTTGCTTCTTTCTGCACTTCTCTTGCCTTTTTCTGCACCCTCTTCCCCCTTTCTGCACCTCTCCTGCCTCTTTCTGTACCTCTCTTTCCTCTTTCTGCAGTTCTCTTTCCTTTTCGGCACCTCTGTTGCTTCATTCCGCACTTTGCTTGCCTGTTTCTGCACTTCTGTTGCCTGTTTCTCCACCTCTCTTGCCTTTTTCTGCACCTCTCTTGCCTCTTTCTGCACCTCACGTGCTTCTTTTGCACCCCTCTTGCCTCTTTCTGCATTCATCATCTCTCTTTCTGCACCTCCCTTGCCTTTTACTGCACCTCTGATCCTCTTTCTGCACCTCTCTTCCCTGTTTCTTCAATTCTGTTGCTTCTTTCCACACTTCTCTTGTCTCTTTCTGTAACTCTGTTGCCTTTTTCTGCACCCCTGTGGCCTCTTTCTGCAGCCCTCTTCCCTCTTTCTGCACCTCTCTTTCCTTTTTCTGCACCCCTGTTCCCTCTTTTTGCACCTCTCTTGCCTGTTTCTGCACCTCTCTTGCCTCTTTCTGCACTCCTCTTCCCTCTTTCTCTACCCCTGTTCCCTCTTTCTGCACCTCTCTTGCCTGTTTCTGCACCTCTCCTGCCTCTTTCTGCAGTTCTCTTGCCTCTTTCTGCACCTCTGTTGCTACTTTCAGCAGTTTGCTTGCCTCTTTCTGCACTTCTCTTGCCTGTTTCTGCACCTCTCTTGCCTTTTTCTGCACCTCTGTTGCATCTTTCTGCACCTCACTTGCTTCTTTTTGCACCCCTCTTGCCTCTTTCTGCACCTCTCTTCCCTGTACCTGTCTTGCCTCTTTTTGCACTTCTCTTGCCACTTTCTGCACCTCTGTTGCTTTTTTCTGAACTTCTCTTGTCTTTTTATGCATTTTTGTTGCTTCTTTCTGCACTTCTCTTGCGTCTTTCTACATTTCTGTTGCTTTTTTCTACACTTCTCTTGCCTCTTTTTGCACCCCTCTTCCCTCTTTCTGCACCCGTCTTGCCTCTTTCTGCACTTCTCTGGCCTCATTCTGCAACTCTGTTGCTTCTTTCTGTACTTCTCTTGCTTCGTTCTGCACCTCTCTTGCTTCTTTCTGCACCCTCCTGCCTCTTTATGCATCCCTCTGGCCTCTTTCTGCACCCCTCTTCCCTCTTTCTGCACCCCTGTTCCTTCTTTCTGCACCTCTCTTGCCTCTTTCTGCACCTCTGTTGCTTCTTTCTGCACTTCTCTAGCCTCTTTCTGCATTTCTGTTCCTTCTTTCTGCACTTCTCTTGCCTCTTAGTACATTTCTGTTGCCTCTTTCTGCACTTCTCTTGCCTCTTTAGGCACCCCTCTTCCCCCTTTCTGCACCTCTCTTGCCTCTTTCTGCACCTCTCTTTCCTCTTTCTGCAGTTCTCTTGCCTTTTCTGCACCTCTGTTTCATCGTTCTGAACTTCTCTTGCCTCTTTCTGCACCCCTATTGCCTCTTTCTGCTCCTCTCTTGCCTCTTTCTGCACCTCTCTTGCCTCTTTATGCAGTTCTCTTGCCTTTTCTACACCTCTGTTGCTTCTTTTTGCACCCCTCCTGCCTCTTTCTGCACCTTTCTTCCCTCGTTCTGCACCTCTCTTGCCTTCTTCTGCCCCCCAGTTCCCTCTTTTTGTACCTCTCTTGCCTGTTTCTGCACCTGTCTTGCCTCTTTCTGCACTTCTCTTGCCTCTATCTACATTTCTCTTGCTTCTTTCTGCACTTCTCTTGCCTCTTTCTGCACCCCTCTTTCTGCACCTCTGTTGCTTCTTTCTGCACTTCTCTTGCTTCTTTCTGAACCTCTGTTGCTTCTTTCTGCACCCCTCTTGCCTATTTTTGCATCTCTTTTCCCTGTCTGCACTTCTCTTGCCTCTTTCTGCACCTCTCCTGCCTCTTTCTACAGTTCTCTTGCCTCCTTCTGTACCTCTGTTGCTTCTTTCAGCACTTTGCTTGCCTCTTTCTGCACTTCTCTTGCCTGTTTCTGCACCTCTCTTGCCTTTTTCTGCACCTCTGTTGCATCTTTCTGCACCTCACTTGCTTCTTTTTGCACCCCACTTGCCTCTTTCTGCACCTCTCTTCCCTGTACCTGTCTTGCCTCTTTTTGTACTTCTCTTGCCACTTTCTGCACCTCTGTTGCTTTTTTCTGAACTTCTCTTGTCTTTTTATGCATTTTTGTTGCTTCTTTCTGCACTTCTCTTGCCTCTTTGTACATTTCTGTTGCTTCTTTCTGCACTTCTTTTGCCTCTTTCTGCACCCCTCTTGCCTCTTTCTGCACTTCTTTTGCCTCTTTCTGCAACTCTGTTGCTTCTTTCTGCACTTCTCTTGCCTCATTCTGCACCTCTCTTGCTTCTTTCTGCACCCCACTTGCCTCTTTCTGCACCCCTCTTGCCTCTTTCTGCACTCCTCTTCCCTCTTTCCCCACCCCTGTTCCCTATTTTTGCACCTCTCTTGCCTGTTTCTGCACCTCTCTTGCCTTTCCGTTCTTCACTTGACTCTTTCTGCACCTGTGTTGCTTCTTTCTGCACTTCCCTAGCCTATTTCTGCATTTCTGTTCCTTCTTTCTGCACTTCTCTTGCCTCTTTGTACATTTCTGTTGCTTCTTTCTGCACTTCTTTTGCTTCTGTCTGCACCCTCTTGCCTCTTTCTGCACTTCTCTTGCCTCTTTCTGCAACCTTCTCGCTTCTTTCTGCACCTCTCTTGCTTCTTTCTGCACCCCTCTTGCCTCTTTTGCAACCCTCTTGCCTTTTTCTACATCTTTATTGGTTCTATCTTCACCCCTCCTGCCTCTTTCTGCACCCCTCTTCCCTCTTTCTGCACCACTCTTGACTTTTTCTGTACCCCTGTTCCATCTTTTTGCAATTCTCTTGCCTGTTTCTGCACCTCTCTTACCTATTTCTGCACTACTGTTGCCTCTTTCTGCACCTCTGTTGCTTCTTTCTGCACTTCTTTTCCCTCTTTCTGCATTTCTGTTGCTTCTTTTTGCACTTCTCTTGCCTCTATCTACACTTCTCTTGCCTCTTTCTGCACCCCTCTTGCCTCTTTCTGCACCTCTGTTGCTTCTTTCTGCACTTCTCTTGCTTCTTTCTGCACTTCTCTTGCTTTTTTCTGTACCTCTCTTGCTTCTTTCTGCACCCCTCTTGCCTCTAATTGCATCTCTCTTTCCTCTTTCTGTACTTCTTTTGCCTCTTTCTGCACCTCTCCTGCCTCTTTCTGCAGTTCTCTTGTCTCCTTCTGCACCTCTGTTGCTTCATTCAGCACTTCTCTAGCCTCTTTCTGCATTTCTGTTCCTTCTTTCTGCACTTCTCTTGCCTCTTTGTACATTTCTGTTGCTTCTTTCTGCACTTCTCTTGCCTTTTTCTGCACCCTCTTCCCCCTTTCTGCACCTCTCCTGCCTCTTTCTGTACCTCTCTTTCCTCTTTCTGCAGTTCTCTTTCCTTTTCGGCACCTCTGCTGCTTCATTCCGCACTTTGCTTGCCTGTTTCTGCACTTCTGTTGCCTGTTTCTCCACCTCTCTTGCCTTTTTCTGCACCTCTCTTGCCTCTTTCTGCACCTCACGTGCTTCTTTTTGCACCCCTCTTGCCTCTTTCTGCATTCATCATCTCTCTTTCTGCACCTCCCTTGCCTTTTACTGCACCTCTGATCCCTCTTTCTGCACCTCTCTTCCCTGTTTCTTCAATTCTGTTGCTTCTTTCCACACTTCTCTTGTCTCTTTCTGTAACTCTGTTGCCTTTTTCTGCACCCCTGTGGCCTCTTTCTGCAGCCCTCTTCCCTCTTTCTGCACCTCTCTTTCCTCTTTCTGCACCCCTGTTCCCTCTTTTTGCACCTCTCTTGCCTGTTTCTGCACCTCTCTTGCCTCTTTCTGCACTCCTCTTCCCTCTTTCTCTACCCCTGTTCCCTCTTTCTACACCTCTCTTGCCTGTTTCTGCACCTCTCCTGCCTCTTTCTGCAGTTCTCTTGCCTCTTTCTGCACCTCTGTTGCTACTTTCAGCAGTTTGCTTGCCTCTTTCTGCACTTCTCTTGCCTGTTTCTGCACCTCTCTTGCCTTTTTCTGCACCTCTGTTGCATCTTTCTGCACCTCACTTGCTTCTTTTGCACCCCTCTTGCCTCTTTCTGCACCTCTCTTCCCTGTACCTGTCTTGCCTCTTTTTGCACTTCTCTTGCCACTTTCTGCACCTCTGTTGCTATTTTCTGAACTTCTCTTGTCTTTTTATGCATTTTTGTTGCTTCTTTCTGCACTTCTCTTGCGTCTTTCTACATTTCTGTTGCTTTTTTCTACACTTCTCTTGCCTCTTTTTGCACCCCTCTTCCCTCTTTCTGCACCCGTCTTGCCTTTTTCTGCACTTCTCTGGCCTCATTCTGCAACTCTGTTGCTTCTTTCTGTACTTCTCTTGCTTCGTTCTGCACCTCTCTTGCTTCTTTCTGCACCCTCCTGCCTCTTTATGCATCCCTCTGGCCTCTTTCTGCACCCCTCTTCCCTCTTTCTGCACCCCTGTTCCTTCTTTTTGCACCTCTCTTGCCTCTTTCTGCACCTCTGTTGCTTCTTTCTGCACTTCTCTAGCCTCTTTCTGCATTTCTGTTCCTTCTTTCTGCACTTCTCTTGCCTCTTAGTACATTTCTGTTGCCTCTTTCTGCACTTCTCTTGCCTCTTTAGGCACCCCTCTTCCCCCTTTCTGCACCTCTCTTGCCTCTTTCTGCACCTCTCTTTCCTCTTTCTGCAGTTCTCTTGCCTTTTCTGCACCTCTGTTTCATCGTTCTGAACTTCTCTTGCCTCTTTCTGCACCCCTATTGCCTCTTTCTGCTCCTCTCTTGCCTCTTTCTGCACCTCTCTTGCCTCTTTATGCAGTTCTCTTGCCTTTTCTACACCTCTGTTGCTTCTTTTTGCACCCCTCCTGCCTCTTTCTGCACCTTTCTTCCCTCGTTCTGCACCTCTCTTGCCTTCTTCTGCCCCCAGTTCCCTCTTTTTGTACCTCTCTTGCCTGTTTCTGCACCTGTCTTGCCTCTTTCTGCACTTCTCTTGCCTCTATCTACATTTCTCTTGCTTCTTTCTGCACTTCTCTTGCCTCTTTCTGCACCCTCTTTCTGCACCTCTGTTGCTTCTTTCTGCACTTCTCTTGCTTCTTTCTGAACCTCTGTTGCTTCTTTCTGCACCCCTCTTGCCTATTTTTGCATCTCTTTTCCCTGTCTGCACTTCTCTTGCCTCTTTCTGCACCTCTCCTGCCTCTTTCTACAGTTCTCTTGCCTCCTTCTGTACCTCTGTTGCTTCTTTCAGCACTTTGCTTGCCTCTTTCTGCACTTCTCTTGCCTGTTTCTGCACCTCTCTTGCCTTTTTCTGCACCTCTGTTGCATCTTTCTGCACCTCACTTGCTTCTTTTTGCACCCACTTGCCTCTTTCTGCACCTCTCTTCCCTGTACCTGTCTTGCCTCTTTTTGCACTTCTCTTGCCACTTTCTGCACCTCTGTTGCTTTTTTCTGAACTTCTCTTGTCTTTTTATGCATTTTTGTTGCTTCTTTCTGCACTTCTCTTGCGTCTTTCTACATTTCTGTTGCTTTTTTCTACACTTCTCTTGCCTCTTTTTGCACCCCTCTTCCCTCTTTCTGCACCCCTCTTGCCTCTTTCTGCACTTCTCTGGCCTCATTCTGCAACTCTGTTGCTTCTTTCTGTACTTCTCTTGCTTCGTTCTGCACCTCTCTTGCTTCTTTCTGCGCCCTCCTGCCTCTTTATGCATCCCTCTGGCCTCTTTCTGCACCCCTGTTCCTTCTTTTTGCACCTCTCTTGCCTCTTTCTGCACCTCTGTTGCTTCTTTCTGCACTTCTCTAGCCTCTTTCTGCATTTCTGTTCCTTCTTTCTGCACTTCTCTTGCCTCTTAGTACATTTCTGTTGCCTCTTTCTGCACTTCTCTTGCCTCTTTAGGCACCCCTCTTCCCCCTTTCTGCACCTCTCTTGCCTCTTTCTGCACCTCTCTTTCCTCTTTCTGCAGTTCTCTTGCCTTTTCTGCACCTCTGTTTCATCGTTCTGAACTTCTCTTGCCTCTTTCTGCACCCCTATTGCCTCTTTCTGCTCCTCTCTTGCCTCTTTCTGCACCTCTCTTGCCTCTTTCTGCAGTTCTCTTGCCTTTTCTACACCTCTGTTGCTTCTTTTTGCACCCCTCCTGCCTCTTTCTGCACCTTTCTTCCCTCGTTCTGCACCTCTCTTGCCTTCTTCTGCCCCCCTGTTCCCTCTTTTTGTACCTCTCTTGCCTGTTTCTGCACCTGTCTTGCCTCTTTCTGCACTTCTCTTGCCTCTATCTACATTTCTCTTGCTTCTTTCTGCACTTCTCTTGCCTCTTTCTGCACCCCTCTTTCTGCACCTCTGTTGCTTCTTTCTGCACTTCTCTTGCTTCTTTCTGAACCTCTGTTGCTTCTTTCTGCACCCCTCTTGCCTATTTTTGCATCTCTTTTCCCTGTCTGCACTTCTCTTGCCTCTTTCTGCACCTCTCCTGCCTCTTTCTACAGTTCTCTTGCCTCCTTCTGCACCTCTGTTGCTTCTTTCAGCACATTGCTTGCCTGTTTCTGCACTTCTCTTGCCTATTTCTGCTCCTCTGTTGCCTTTTTCTGCACCTCTGTTGCATCTTTCTGCACCTCACTTGCTTCTTTTTGCACCCCTCTTGCCTCTTTCTGCACCTCTCTTCCCTGGTTCTGCACCTCTCTTGCCTCTTTTTGCACTTCTCTTGCCGCTTTCTGCACCTCTGTTGCTTTTTTCTGAACTTCTCTTGCCTTTTTATGCATTTCTGTTGCTTCTTTCTGTACTTCTCTTGCGTATTTCTACATTTCTGTTGCTTCCTTCTACACTTCTCTTGCCTCTTTATGCACCCCTCTTGCCTCGCCTCTTTCTGTACTTCTCTTGCCTCTTTCTGCAACTCTGTTGCTTCTTTCTGCACTTCTCTTGCGTATTTCTACATTTCTGTTGCTTCTTTCTACACTTCTGTTGTCTCTTTCTGCACCCCTCTTGCCTCGCCTCTTTCTGTACTTCTCTTGCCTCTTTCTGCAACTCTGTTGCTTCTTTATGCACTTCTCTTGCTATTTCTACATTTCTGTTGCTTCTTTCTACACTTCTCTTGCCTCTTTCTGCACCCCTCTTTCCTCGCCTCTCTCTGTACTTCTGTTGCCTCTTTCTGCAACCCTCTTGCCTCTTTCTGCACTTCTCTAGCTTCTTTCTGCAACTCTGTTGCTTCTTTCTGTACTTTTCTTGCTTCGTTTTGCACATCTCTTGCTTCTTTCTGGACCACTCTTATCTCTTTCTGCACCTCTCTTGCCTCTCTCTGTTCTCTTGACTCTTTCTGCACCTCTGTTGCTTCTTTCTGCACTTCCCTAGCCTATTTCTGCCTTTCAGTTACTTCTTTCTGCACTTCTTTTGCTTCTGTCTGCACCCTCTTGCCTCTTTCTGTACTTCTCTTGCCTCTTTCTGCAACTCTGTTGCTTCTTTCTGCACTTCTCGCTTCTTTCTGCACCTCTCTTGCTTCTTTCTGCACCCCTCTTGCCTCTTTTTGCAACCCTCTTGCCTGTTTCTGCACCTCTCTTGCCTCTTTCTGTTCTTCACTTGACTCTTTCTGCACCTCTGTTGCTTCTTTCTGCACTTCCTAGCCTATTTCTGCATTTCTGTTCCTTCGTTCTGCACTTCTCTTGCCTCTTTGTACATTTCTGTTGCTTCTTTCTGCACTTCTTTTGCCTCTTTCTGCACCCCTCTTGCCTCTTTCTGCACTTCTTTTGCCTCTTTCTGCAACTCTGTTGCTTCTTTCTGCACTTCTCTTGCCTCATTCTGCACCTCTCTTGCTTCTTTCTGCACCCCACTTGCCTCTTTCTGCACCCCTCTTGCCTCTTTCTGCACTCCTCTTCCCTCTTTCCCCACCCTGTTCCCTATTTTTGCACCTCTCTTGCCTGTTTCTGCACCTCTCTTGCCTTTCCGTTCTTCACTTGACTCTTTCTGCACCTGTGTTGCTTCTTTCTGCACTTCCCTAGCCTATTTCTGCATTTCTGTTCCTTCTTTCTGCACTTCTCTTGCCTCTTTGTACATTTCTGTTGCTTCTTTCTGCACTTCTCTTGCCTCTTTCTGCAACCTTCTCGCTTCTTTCTGCACCTCTCTTGCTTCTTTCTGCACCCCTCTTGCCTCTTTTTGCAACCCTCTTGCCTTTTTCTACATCTTTATTGGTTCTATCTTCACCCCTCCTGCCTCTTTCTGCACCCCTCTTCCCTCTTTCTGCACCACTCTTGACTTTTTCTGTACCCCTGTTCCATCTTTTTGCAATTCTCTTGCCTGTTTCTGCACCTCTCTTACCTATTTCTGCACTACTGTTGCCTCTTTCTGCACCTCTGTTGCTTCTTTCTGCACTTCTTTTCCCTCTTTCTGCATTTCTGTTGCTTCTTTTTGCACTTCTCTTGCCTCTATCTACACTTCTCTTGCCTCTTTCTGCACCCCTCTTGCCTCTTTCTGCACCTCTGTTGCTTCTTTCTGCACTTCTCTTGCTTCTTTCTGCACTTCTCTTGCTTCTTTATGTACCTCTCTTGCTTCTTTCTGCACCCCTCTTGCCTCTAATTGCATCTCTCTTTCCTCTTTCTGTACTTCTTTTGCCTCTTTCTGCACCTCTCCTGCCTCTTTCTGCAGTTCTCTTGTCTCCTTCTGCACCTCTGTTGCTTCATTCAGCACTTCTCTAGCCTCTTTCTGCATTTCTGTTCCTTCTTTCTGCACTTCTCTTGCCTCTTTGTACATTTCTGTTGCTTCTTTCTGCACTTCTCTTGCCTTTTTCTGCACCCTCTTCCCCCTTTCTGCACCTCTCCTGCCTCTTTCTGTACCTCTCTTTCCTCTTTCTGCAGTTCTCTTTCCTTTTCGGCACCTCTGCTGCTTCATTCCGCACTTTGCTTGCCTGTTTCTGCACTTCTGTTGCCTGTTTCTCCACCTCTCTTGCCTTTTTCTGCACCTCTCTTGCCTCTTTCTGCACCTCACGTGCTTCTTTTTGCACCCCTCTTGCCTCTTTCTGCATTCATCATCTCTCTTTCTGCACCTCCCTTGCCTTTTACTGCACCTCTGATCCCTCTTTCTGCACCTCTCTTCCCTGTTTCTTCAATTCTGTTGCTTCTTTCCACACTTCTCTTGTCTCTTTCTGTAACTCTGTTGCCTTTTTCTGCACCCCTGTGGCCTCTTTCTGCAGCCCTCTTCCCTCTTTCTGCACCTCTCTTTCCTTTTTCTGCACCCCTGTTCCCTCTTTTTGCACCTCTCTTGCCTGTTTCTGCACCTCTCTTGCCTCTTTCTGCACTCCTCTTCCCTCTTTCTCTACCCCTGTTCCCTCTTTCTGCACCTCTCTTGCCTGTTTCTGCACCTCTCCTGCCTCTTTCTGCAGTTCTCTTGCCTCTTTCTGCACCTCTGTTGCTACTTTCAGCAGTTTGCTTGCCTCTTTCTGCACTTCTCTTGCCTGTTTCTGCACCTCTCTTGCCTTTTTCTGCACCTCTGTTGCATCTTTCTGCACCTCACTTGCTTCTTTTTGCACCCCTCTTGCCTCGTTCTGCACCTCTCTTCCCTGTACCTGTCTTGCCTCTTTTTGCACTTCTTTTGCCACTTTCTGCACCTCTGTTGCTTTTTTCTGAACTTCTCTTGTCTTTTTATGCATTTTTGTTGCTTCTTTCTGCACTTCTCTTGCGTCTTTCTACATTTCTGTTGCTTTTTCTACACTTCTCTTGCCTCTTTTTGCACCCCTCTTCCCTCTTTCTGCACCCGTCTTGCCTCTTTCTGCACTTCTCTGGCCTCATTCTGCAACTCTGTTGCTTCTTTCTGTACTTCTCTTGCTTCGTTCTGCACCTCTCTTGCTTCTTTCTGCACCCTCCTGCCTCTTTATGCATCCCTCTGGCCTCTTTCTGCACCCCTCTTCCCTCTTTCTGCACCCCTGTTCCTTCTTTTGCACCTCTCTTGCCTCTTTCTGCACCTCTGTTGCTTCTTTCTGCACTTCTCTAGCCTCTTTCTGCATTTCTGTTCCTTCTTTCTGCACTTCTCTTGCCTCTTAGTACATTTCTGTTGCCTCTTTCTGCACTTCTCTTGCCTCTTTAGGCACCCCTCTTCCCCCTTTCTGCACCTCTCTTGCCTCTTTCTGCACCTCTCTTTCCTCTTTCTGCAGTTCTCTTGCCTTTTCTGCACCTCTGTTTCATCGTTCTGAACTTCTCTTGCCTCTTTCTGCACCCCTATTGCCTCTTTCTGCTCCTCTCTTGCCTCTTTCTGCACCTCTCTTGCCTCTTTATGCAGTTCTCTTGCCTTTTCTACACCTCTGTTGCTTCTTTTTGCACCCCTCCTGCCTCTTTCTGCACCTTTCTTCCCTCGTTCTGCACCTCTCTTGCCTTCTTCTGCCCCCAGTTCCCTCTTTTTGTACCTCTCTTGCCTGTTTCTGCACCTGTCTTGCCTCTTTCTGCACTTCTCTTGCCTCTATCTACATTTCTCTTGCTTCTTTCTGCACTTCTCTTGCCTCTTTCTGCACCCCTCTTTCTGCACCTCTGTTGCTTCTTTCTGCACTTCTCTTGCTTCTTTCTGAACCTCTGTTGCTTCTTTCTGCACCCCTCTTGCCTATTTTTGCATCTCTTTTCCCTGTCTGCACTTCTCTTGCCTCTTTCTGCACCTCTCCTGCCTCTTTCTACAGTTCTCTTGCCTCCTTCTGTACCTCTGTTGCTTCTTTCAGCACTTTGCTTGCCTCTTTCTGAACTTCTCTTGCCTGTTTCTGCACCTCTCTTGCCTTTTTCTGCACCTCTGTTGCATCTTTCTGCACCTCACTTGCTTCTTTTTGCACCCCTCTTGCCTCTTTCTGCACCTCTCTTCCCTGTACCTGTCTTGCCTCTTTTTGCACTTCTCTTGCCACTTTCTGCACCTCTGTTGCTTTTTCTGAACTTCTCTTGTCTTTTTATGCATTTTTGTTGCTTCTTTCTGCACTTCTCTTGCGTCTTTCTACATTTCTGTTGCTTTTTCTACACTTCTCTTGCCTCTTTTTGCACCCCTCTTCCCTCTTTCTGCACCCCTCTTGCCTCTTTCTGCACTTCTCTGGCCTCATTCTGCAACTCTGTTGCTTCTTTCTGTACTTCTCTTGCTTCGTTCTGCACCTCTCTTGCTTCTTTCTGCGCCCTCCTGCCTCTTTATGCATCCCTCTGGCCTCTTTCTGCACCCCTCTTCCCTCTTTCTGCACCCCTGTTCCTTCTTTTTGCACCTCTCTTGCCTCTTTCTGCACCTCTGTTGCTTCTTTCTGCACTTCTCTAGCCTCTTTCTGCATTTCTGTTCCTTCTTTCTGCACTTCTCTTGCCTCTTAGTACATTTCTGTTGCCTCTTTCTGCACTTCTCTTGCCTCTTTAGGCACCCCTCTTCCCCCTTTCTGCACCTCTCTTGCCTCTTTCTGCACCTCTCTTTCCTCTTTCTGCAGTTCTCTTGCCTTTTCTGCACCTCTGTTTCATCGTTCTGAACTTCTCTTGCCTCTTTCTGCACCCCTATTGCCTCTTTCTGCTCCTCTCTTGCCTCTTTCTGCACCTCTCTTGCCTCTTTCTGCAGTTCTCTTGCCTTTTCTACACATCTGTTGCTTCTTTTGCACCCCTCCTGCCTCTTTCTGCACCTTTCTTCCCTCGTTCTGCACCTCTCTTGCCTTCTTCTGCCCCCTGTTCCCTCTTTTTGTACCTCTCTTGCCTGTTTCTGCACCTGTCTTGCCTCTTTCTGCACTTCTCTTGCCTCTATCTACATTTCTCTTGCTTCTTTCTGCACTTCTCTTGCCTCTTTCTGCACCCCTCTTTCTGCACCTCTGTTGCTTCTTTCTGCACTTCTCTTGCTTCTTTCTGAACCTCTGTTGCTTCTTTCTGCACCCCTCTTGCCTATTTTTGCAT
Organism: Calotriton arnoldi; assembly: GCA_963921515.1. NCBI lineage: Eukaryota > Metazoa > Chordata > Amphibia > Caudata > Salamandridae > Calotriton > Calotriton arnoldi. The sequence goes on from CAWUFW010004202.1 coordinate 1,034,330, forward strand.
CTCTTTTCCCTGTCTGCACTTCTCTTGCCTCTTTCTGAACCTCTCCTGCCTCTTTCTACAGTTCTCTTGCCTCCTTCTGCACCTCTGTTGCTTCTTTCAGCACATTGCTTGCCTGTTTCTGCACTTCTCTTGCCTATTTCTGCTCCTCTGTTGCCTTTTTCTGCACCTCTGTTGCATCTTTCTGCACCTCACTTGCTTCTTTTGCACCCCTCTTGCCTCTTTCTGCACCTCTCTTCCCTGGTTCTGCACCTCTCTTGCCTCTTTTTGCACTTCTCTTGCCGCTTTCTGCACCTCTGTTGCTTTTTCTGAACTTCTCTTGCCTTTTTATGCATTTCTGTTGCTTCTTTCTGTACTTCTCTTGCGTATTTCTACATTTCTGTTGCTTCCTTCTACACTTCTCTTGCCTCTTTATGCACCCTCTTGCCTCGCCTCTTTCTGTACTTCTCTTGCCTCTTTCTGCAACTCTGTTGCTTCTTTCTGCACTTCTCTTGCGTATTTCTACATTTCTGTTGCTTCTTTCTACACTTCTGTTGTCTCTTTCTGCACCCTCTTGCCTCGCCTCTTTCTGTACTTCTCTTGCCTCTTTCTGCAACTCTGTTGCTTCTTTATGCACTTCTCTTGCTATTTCTACATTTCTGTTGCTTCTTTCTACACTTCTCTTGCCTCTTTCTGCACCCCTCTTTCCTTGCCTCTCTCTGTACTTCTGTTGCCTCTTTCTGCAACCCTCTTGCCTCTTTCTGCACTTCTCTAGCTTCTTTCTGCAACTCTGTTGCTTCTTTCTGTACTTTTCTTGCTTCGTTTTGCACATCTCTTGCTTCTTTCTGGACCCCTCTTATCTCTTTCTGCACCTCTCTTGCCTCTCTCTGTTCTCTTGACTCTTTCTGCACCTCTGTTGCTTCTTTCTGCACTTCTCTTGCTATTTCTACATTTCTGTTGCTTCTTTCTACACTTCTCTTCCCTCTTTCTGCACCCCTCTTGCCTCACCTCTCTCTGTACTTCTGTTGCCTCTTTCTGCAACCCTCTTGCCTCTTTCTGCACTTCTCTAGCTTCTTTCTGCAACTCTGTTGCTTCTTTCTGTACTTCTCTTGCTTCGTTTTGCACATCTCTTGCTTCTTTCTGCACCCCTCTTGCCTCTTTCTGCACCTCTCTTGCCTCTCTCTGTTCTCTTGACTCTTTCTGCACCTCTGTTGCTTCTTTCTGCGCTTTCCTAGCCTATTTCTGCATTTCTGTTCCATGTTTCTGCACTTCTCTTGCCTCTTTGTACATTTCTGTTGCTTCTTTCTGGACTTCTTTTGCCTCTTTCTGCACCCCTCTTGCCTCTTTCTGCACCTCTGTTGCTTCTTTCTGCACTTCCCTAGCCTATTTCTGCATTTCTGTTCCATGTTTCTGCACTTCTCTTGCCTCTTTGTACATTTCTCTTGCTTCGTTCTGCACCTCTCTTGCTTCTTTCTGCACCCCTCTTGCCTCTTTCTGCACCCCTCTTGCCTCTTTCTGCACTCCTCTTCCCTCTTTCTCCACCCCTGTTCCCTCTTCTGCACCTCTCTTGCCTCTTTCTGCAGTTCTCTCGCATCTTTCTGTACCTCTGTTGCTTGTTTCTGCACTTCTCTTACCTCTTTCTGCAACCCTCTTGCCTCTTTCTACATCTTTATTGGTTCTATCTTCACCCCTCCTGCCTCTTTCTGCACCCCTCTTTCCTCTTTCTGCACCCCTCTTGCCTTTTTCTGTACCCGTGTTCCATCTTTTTGCAATTCTCTTGCCTGTTTCTGCACCTCTCTTGCCTATTTCTGCACTACTTTTGCTTCTTTCTGCACCTCTGTTGCTTCTTTCTGTACTTCTTTTCCCTCTTTCTGCATTTTTGTTGCTTCTTTTTGCACTTCTCTTGCCTTTATCTACACTTCTCTTGCTTCTTTCTGCACTTCTCTTGCCTCTTTCTGCACCCCTCTTGCATCTTTCTGCACCTCTGTTGCCTCTTTCTGCACTCCTCTTCCATCTTTCTCCACCCCTGTTCCCTCTTTTTGCACCTCTCTTGCCTGTTTCTGCACCTCTCTTGCCTCTTTCTGTTCTTCACTTGACTCTTTCTGCACCTCTGTTGCTTCTTTCTGCACTTCCCTAGCCTATTTCTGCATTTCTGTTCCTTCTTTCTGCACTTCTCTTGCCTCTTTGTACATTCCTGTTGCTTCTTTCTGCACTTCTTTTGCCTCTTTCTTCACCCTCTTGCCTCTTTCTGCACTTCTCTTGCCTCTTTCTGCAACTCTGTTGCTTCTTTCTGCACTTCTCTTGCCTCGTTCTGCACCTCTATTGCTTCTATATGCACCCCTCTTGCCTCTTTTTGCAACCCTCTTGCCTCTTTCTGCACTTCTCTTGCCTCTTTCTGCAACTCTGTTGCTTCTTTCTGTACTTCTCTTGCTTCGTTTTGCACATCTCTTGCTTCTTTCTCCACCCCTCTTGCCTCTTTCTGCACCCCTCTTGCCTCTTTCTGCACTCCTCTTCCCTCTTTCTCCACCCCTGTTCCCTCTTTTTGCACCTCTCTTGCCTGTTTCTGCACCTCTCTTGCTTCTTTCTGTTCTTCACTTGACTCTTTCTGCACCTCTGTTGCTTCTTTCTGCACTTCCCTAGCCTATTTCTGCATTTCTGTTCCTTCTTTCTGCACTTCTCTTGCCTCTTTGTACATTTCTGTTGCTTCTTTCTGCACTTCTTTTGCTTCTTTCTGCACCCCTCTTGCCTCTTTCTGCACTTCTCTTGCCTCTTTCTGCAACTCTGTTGCTTCTTTCTGCACTTCTCTTGCTTCTTTCTGTACCTCTCTTGCTTCTTTCTGCACCCCTCTTGCCTCTTTTTGCAACCCTCTTGCCTCTTTCTGCACCTCTCTTGCCTCTTTCTGCACTCCTCTTCCCTCTTTCTCCACCCCTGTTCCCTCTTTCTGCACCTCTCTTGCCTCTTTCTGCAGTTCTCTTGCCTCTTTCTGTACCTCTGTTGCTTGTTTCTGCACTTCTCTTACCTCTTTCTGCAACCCTCTTGCCTCTTTCTACATCTTTATTGGTTCTATCTTCACCCCTCCTGCCTCTTTCTGCACCCCTTTCCCTTTTTCTGCACCACTCTTGACTTTTTCTGTACCCCTGTTCCATCTTTTTGCAATTCTCTTGCCTGTTTCTGCACCTCTCTTGCCTATTTCTGCACTACTGTTGCCTCTTTCTGCACCTCTGTTGCTTCTTTCTGCACTTCTTTTCCCTCTTTCTGCATTTCTGTTGCTTCTTTTTGCACTTCTCTTGCCTCTATCTACACTTATCTTGATTTTTTCTGCACTTCTCATGCCTCTTTCTGCAGCCCTCTTGCCTCTTTCTGCACCTCTGTTGCTTCTTTCTGCACTTCTCTTGCTTCTTTCTGTACCTCTCTTGCTTCTTTCTGCACCCCTCTTGCCTCTTTTTGCATCTCTCTTCCCTCTTTCTGCACTTCTTTGCCTCTTTCTGCACCTCTCCTGCCTCTTTCTGCAGTTCTCTTGTCTCCTTCTGCACCTCTGTTGCTTCATTCAGCACTTCTCTAGCCTCTTTCTGCATTTCTGTTCCTTCTTTCTGCACTTCTCTTGCCTCTTTTACATTTCTGTTGCTTCTTTCTGCACTTCTCTTGCCTCTTTCTGCACCCTCTTCCCCCTTTCTGCAACTCTCCTGCCTCTTTCTGTACCTCTCTTTCCTCTTTCTGTAGTTCTCTTTCCTTTTCGGCACCTTTGTTGCTTCATTCCGCACTTCGCTTGCCTCTTTCTGCACTTCTGTTGCCTGTTTCTCCACCTCTCTTGCCTTTTTCTGCACCTCTCTTGCCTCTTTCTGCACCTCACGTGCTTCTTTTTACATCCCTCTTGCCTCTTTTTGCACCCCTCATCTCTCTTTCTTCACCTCCCTTGTCTTTTACTGCACCTCTGATCCCTCTTTCTGCACCTCTCTTCCCTGTTTTTGCATTTCTGTTGCTTCTTCCTGCACTTCTCTTGCCTCTTTCTGCACCCCTCTTGCCTCTTTCTGCACCTCACGTGCTTCTTTTTGCACCCCTCTTGCCTCTTTCTGTACCCCTCATCTCTCTTTCTGCACCTCCCTTGCCTTTTACTGCACCTCTGATCCCTCTTTCTGCACCTCTCTTCCCTCTTTCTTCATTTCTGTTGCTTCTTTCTACACTTCTCTTGCCTCTTTCTGCACCCCTCTTACCTCTTTCTGCACTTCTCTTGCATCTTTCTGCACCTCTGTTGCCTCTTTCTGCACTCCTCTTCCATCTTTCTCCACCCCTGTTCCCTCTTTTTGCACCTCTCTTGCCTGTTTCTGCACCTCTCTTGCCTCTTTCTGTTCTTCACTTGACTCTTTCTGCACCTCTGTTGCTTCTTTCTGCACTTCCCTAGCCTATTTCTGCATTTCTGTTCCTTCTTTCTGCACTTCTCTTGCCTCTTTGTACATTCCTGTTGCTTCTTTCTGCACTTCTTTTGCCTCTTTCTTCACCCCTCTTGCCTCTTTCTGCACTTCTCTTGCCTCTTTCTGCAACTCTGTTGCTTCTTTCTGCACTTCTCTTGCCTCGTTCTGCACCTCTATTGCTTCTATATGCACCCTCTTGCCTCTTTTGCAACCCTCTTGCCTCTTTCTGCACTTCTCTTGCCTCTTTCTGCAACTCTGTTGCTTCTTTCTGTACTTCTCTTGCTTCGTTTTGCACATCTCTTGCTTCTTTCTCCACCCCTCTTGCCTCTTTCTGCACCCCTCTTGCCTCTTTCTGCACTCCTCTTCCCTCTTTCTCCACCCTGTTCCCTCTTTTTGCACCTCTCTTGCCTGTTTCTGCACCTCTCTTGCTTCTTTCTGTTCTTCACTTGACTCTTTCTGCACCTCTGTTGCTTCTTTCTGCACTTCCCTAGCCTATTTCTGCATTTCTGTTCCTTCTTTCTGCACTTCTCTTGCCTCTTTGTACATTTCTGTTGCTTCTTTCTGCACTTCTTTTGCTTCTTTCTGCACCCCTCTTGCCTCTTTCTGCACTTCTCTTGCCTCTTTCTGCAACTCTGTTGCTTCTTTCTGCACTTCTCTTGCTTCTTTCTGTACCTCTCTTGCTTCTTTCTGCACCCCTCTTGCCTCTTTTTGCAACCCTCTTGCCTCTTTCTGCACCCCTCTTGCCTCTTTCTGCACTCCTCTTCCCTCTTTCTCCACCCCTGTTCCCTCTTTCTGCACCTCTCTTGCCTCTTTCTGCAGTTCTCTTGCCTCTTTCTGTACCTCTGTTGCTTGTTTCTGCACTTCTCTTACCTCTTTCTGCAACCCTCTTGCCTCTTTCTACATCTTTATTGGTTCTATCTTCACCCCTCCTGCCTCTTTCTGCACCCCCTTTCCCTTTTTCTGCACCACTCTTGACTTTTTCTGTACCCCTGTTCCATCTTTTTGCAATTCTCTTGCCTGTTTCTGCACCTCTCTTGCCTATTTCTGCACTACTGTTGCCTCTTTCTGCACCTCTGTTGCTTCTTTCTGCACTTCTTTTCCCTCTTTCTGCATTTCTGTTGCTTCTTTTTGCACTTCTCTTGCCTCTATCTACACTTATCTTGATTTTTTCTGCACTTCTCGTGCCTCTTTCTGCAGCCCTCTTGCCTCTTTCTGCACCTCTGTTGCTTCTTTCTGCACTTCTCTTGCTTCTTTCTGTACCTCTCTTGCTTCTTTCTGCACCCCTCTTGCCTCTTTTTGCATCTCTCTTCCCTCTTTCTGCACTTCTTTTGCCTCTTTCTGCACCTCTCCTGCCTCTTTCTGCAGTTCTCTTGCCTCTTTCTGCACCTCTGTTGCTTCTTTCTGGACTTCTCTAGCCTCTTTCTGAATTTCTGTTCCTTCTTTCTGCACTTCTCTTGCCTCTTTTTACATTTCTGTTGCTTCTTTCTGCACTTATCTTGCCTCTTTCTGCACCCTCTTCCCCCTTTCTGCAACTCTCCTGCCTCTTTCTGTACCTCTCTTTCCTCTTTCTGTAGTTCTCTTTCCTTTTCGGCACCTTTGTTGCTTCATTCCGCACTTCGCTTGCCTCTTTCTGCACTTCTGTTGCCTGTTTCTCCACCTCTCTTGCCTTTTTCTGCACCTCTCTTGCCTCTTTCTGCACCTCACGTGCTTCTTTTTACATCCCTCTTGCCTCTTTTTGCACCCCTCATCTCTCTTTCTGCACCTCCCTTGTCTTTTACTGCACCTCTGATCCCTCTTTCTGCACCTCTCTTCCCTGTTTTTGCATTTCTGTTGCTTCTTCCTGCACTTCTCTTGCCTCTTTCTGCACCCCTCTTGCCTCTTTCTGCACCTCACGTGCTTCTTTTTGCACCCCTCTTGCCTCTTTCTGTACCCCTCATCTCTCTTTCTGCACCTCCCTTGCCTTTTACTGCACCTCTGATCCCTCTTTCTGCACCTCTCTTCCCTCTTTCTTCATTTCTGTTGCTTCTTTCTACACTTCTCTTGCCTCTTTCTGCACCCCTCTTACCTCTTTCTGCACTTCTCTTGCCTCTTTCTGTAACTCTGTTGCCTTTTTCTGCACCGCTGTTGCCTCTTTCTGCAGCCCTCTTCCCTCTTTCTGAACCTCTCTTTCCTTTTTCTGCACCCCTGTTCCCTCTTTTTGCACCTCTCTTGCCTGTTTCTGCACCTCTCTTGCCTGTTTTTGCACTTCTCTTGCCGCTTTCTGCACCTCTGTTGCTTTTTTCTGAACTTCTCTTGCCTTTTTATGCATTTCTGTTGCTTCTTTCTGCACTTCTCTTGCATCTTTCTATATTTCTGTTGCTTCTTTCTACACTTCTCTTGCCTCTTTCTGCACCCCTCTTGCCTCGCCTCTTTCTGTACTTCTCTTGCCTCTTTCTGCAACTCGGTTGCTTCTTTCTGTACTTCTCTTGCTTCATTCTGCACCTCTCTTGCTTCTTTCTGCACCCCTCTTGTCTTTTTCTGCAACCCTCTTGCCTCTTTTTGTACTTCTCTTGCCTCTTTTTGTACTTCTCTTGCCTCTTTCTGCTACTCTGTTGCTTCTTTCTGTACTTGTCTTGCTTCGTTCTGCACATCTCTTGCTTCTTTCTGTACCCTTCTTGCCTCTTTCTGTACCTCTCTTGCCTCTTTCTGAACTCCTCTTCCCTCTTTCGCCATCCCTGTTCCCTCTTTATGCACCTCTCTTTCCTGTTTCTGCACCTCTCTTGCCTCTTTCTGCACTTCCCTTGACTCTTTCTGCACCTCTGTTGCTTCTTTCTGCACTTCTCTAGCCTCTTTCTGCATTTCTGTTCCTTCTTTTTGCACTTCTCTTGCCTCTTTGTACATTTCTGTTGCTTCTTTCTGCACTTCTTTTGCTTCTTTCTGGACCCCTCTTGCCTCTTTCTGCACTTCTCTTGCCTCTTTCTCCAACTCTGTTGCTTCTTTCTGCACCTCTCTTGCTTCGTTCTGCACCTCTCTTGCTTCTTTCTGCACCCCTCTTGCCTTTTTTTGCAACCCTCTTGCCTCTTTCTGCACCTCTCCTGCCTCTTTCTGTACCTCTCTTTCCTCTTTCTGCAGTTCTCTTGCCTTTTCAGCACCTCTGATGCTTCATTCAGCACTTCGCTTGCCTCTATCTGCACTTCTGTTGCCTGTTTCTCCACCTCTCTTGCCTTTTTCTGTACCTCTCTTGCCTCTTTTTGCACTTCTCTTGCTGCTTTCTGCACCTCTGTTGCTTTTTTCTGAACTTCTCTTGCCTTTTTATGCATTTCTGTTGCTTCTTTCTGCACTTCTCTTGCATCTTTCTATATTTCTGTTGCTTCTTTCTACACTTCTCTTGCCTCTTTCTGCACCCCTCTTGCCTCGCCTCTTTCTGTACTTCTCTTGCCTCTTTCTGCAACTCTGTTGCTTCTTTCTGTACTTCTCTTGCTTCATTCTGCACCTCTCTTGCTTCTTTCTGCACCCCTCTTGTCTCTTTCTGCAACCCTCTTGCCTCTTTCTGTACTTCTCTTGCCTCTTTCTGCAACTCTGTTGCTTCTTTCTGTACTTCTCTTGCTTTGTTCTGCACATCTCTTGCTTCTTTCTGCAACCCTCTTGCCTCTTTCTGTACCTCTCTTGCCTCTTTCTGCACTCCTCATCCCTCTTTCGCCATCCCTGTTCCCTCTTTCTGCACCTCTCTTGCCTGTTTCTGCACCTCTCTTGCCTCTTTCTGCACTTCCCTTGACTCTTTCTGCACCTCTGTTGCTTCTTTCTGCACTTCTCTAGCCTCTTTCTGCATTTCTGTTCCTTCTTTCTGCACTTCTCTTGCCTCTTTGTACATTTCTCTTGCTTCTTTCTGCACTTCTCTTGCCTCTTTCTGCACCCTCTTCCCCCTTTCTGCACCTCTCCTGCCTCTTTCTGTACCTCTCTTTCCTCTTTCTGCAGTTCTCTTGCCTTTTTGGCACCTCTGATGCTTCATTCAGCACTTTGCTTGCCTCTTTCTGCACTTCTGTTGCCTGTTTCTCCACCTCTCTTGCCTTTTTCTGCACCTCTCTTGCCTCTTTCTGCACCTCACTTGCTTCTTTTTGCACCACTCTTGCCTCTTTCTGCACCCCTAATCTCTCTTTATGCACCTCCCTTGCCTTTTACTGCACCTCTGATCCCTCTTTCTGCACCTCTCTTCCCTGTTTCTGCATTTCTGTTGCTTCTTCCTGCACTTCTCTTGCCTCTTTCTTCATTTCTGTTGCTTCTTTCTACACTTCTCTTGCCTCTTTCTGCACCCCTCCTGCCTCTTTCTGCACTTCTCTTGCCTCTTTCTGTAACTCTGTTGCCTTTTTCTGCACCCCTGTTGCTTCTTTTTGCACTTCTCTTGCCGCTTTCTGCACCTCTGTTGCTTTTTTCTGAACTTCTCTTGCCTTTTTATGCATTTCTGTGGCTTCTTTCTGCACCTCTCTTGCTTCTTTCTGCACCCCTCTTGTCTCTTTCTGTACCTCTCTTTCCTCTTTCTGCAGTTCTCTTGCCTTTTCGGCACCTCTGATGCTTCATTCAGCACTTCGCTTGCCTCTATCTGCACTTCTGTTGCCTGTTTCTCCACCTCTCTTGCCTTTTTCTGTACCTCTCTTGCCTCTTTTTGCACTTCTCTTGCTGCTTTCTGCACCTCTGTTGCTTTTTTCTGAACTTCTCTTGCCTTTTTATGCATTTCTGTTGCTTCTTTCTGCACTTCTCTTGCGTCTTTCTACATTTCTGTTGCTTCTTTCTACACTTCTCTTGCCTCTTTCTGCACCCCTCTTGCCTCGCCTCTTTCTGCACTTCTCTTGCCTCTTTCTGCAACTCGGTTGCTTCTTTCTGTACTTCTCTTGCTTCATTCTGCACCTCTCTTGCTTCTTTCTGCACCCCTCTTGTCTCTTTCTGCAACCCTCTTGCCTCTTTCTGTACTTCTCTTGCCTCTTTCTGCAACTCTGTTGCTTCTTTCTGTACTTCTCTTGCTTTGTTCTGCACATCTCTTCCTTCTTTCTGCACCCCTCTTGCCTCTTTCTGTACCTCTCTTGCCTCTTTCTGCACTCCTCATCCCTTTTTCGCCATCCCTGTTCCCTCTTTCTGCACCTCTCTTGCCTGTTTCTGCACCTCTCTTGCCCTTTCTGCACTTCTCTTGCCTCTTTGTGCACCTCTGTTACTTCTTTCTGCACTTCTCCTGCCTCTTTCTACATTTCTGTTCCTTCTTTCTGCACTTCTCTTGCCTCTTTCTACATTTCTCTTGCTTCTTTCTGCACTTCTCTTGCCTCTTTCTGCACCCTCTTCCCCCTTTCTGCACCTCTCCTGCCTCTTTCTGTACCTCTCTTTCCTCTTTCTGCAGTTCACTTTCCTTTTCGGCACCTCTGCTGCTTCATTCCGCACTTTTCTTGCCTGTTTCTGCACTTCTGTTGCCTGTTTCTCCACCTCTCTTGCCTTTTTCTGCACCTCTCTTGCCTCTTTCTGCACCTCACGTGCTTCTTTTTGCACCCCTCTTGCCTCTTTCTGCATTCATCATCTCTCTTTCTGCACCTCCCTTGCCTTTTACTGCACCTCTGATCCCTCTTTCTGCACCTCTCTTCCCTGTTTCTGCATTTCTGTTGCTTCTTCCTGCACTTCTCTTGACTCTTTCTTCATTTCTGTTGCTTCTTTCTACACTTCCCTTGCCTCTTTCTGCACCCCTGTTGCCTCTTTCTGCACTTCTCTTGCCTCTTTCTGTAACTCTGTTGCCTTTTTCTGCACCCCTGTTGCCTCTTTCTGCAGCCCTCTCCCCTCTTTCTGCACCTCTCTTGTCTTTTTCTGCACCCCTGTTCCCTCTTTTTGCACCTCTCTTGCCTGTTTCTGCACCTCTCCTGCCTCTTTCAGCAGTTCTCTTGCCTCCTTCTGCACCTCTGTTGCTTCTTTCAGCAGTTCGCTTGCCTCTTTCTGCACTTCTCTTGCCTGTTTCTGCACCTCTCTTACCTTTTTCTGCACCTCTGTTGCATCTTTCTGCACCTCACTTGCTTCTTTTTACACCCCTCTTGCCTCTTTCTGCACCTCTCTTCCCTGTTTCTGCACCTCTCTTGCCTCTTTCTGCACTTCCCTTGACTCTTTCTGCACCTCTGTTGCTTCTTTCTGCACTTCTCTATCCTATTTCTGCACCCTCTTCCCCCTTTCTGCACCTCTCCTGCCTCTTTCTATACCTCTCTTTCCTCTTTCTGCAGTTCTCTTGCCTTTTCGGCACCTCTGATGCTTCATTCAGCTCTTCGCTTGCCTCTTTCTGCACTTCTGTTGCCTGTTTCTCCACCTCTCTTGCCTTTTTCTGCACCTCTCTTGCTTCTTTCTGCACCTCACTTGCTTCTTTTTGCACCCCTCTTGCCTCTTTCTGCACCCCTAATCTCTCTTTCGGCACCTCCATTGCCTTTTACTGCACCTCTGATCCCTCTTTCTGCACCTCTCTTCCCTGTTTCTGCATTTCTGTTGCTTCTTCCTGCACCCCTCTAGCCTCTTTCTGCACTTCTCTTGCCTCTTTCTGTAACTCTTTTGCCTTTTTCTGCATCCCTGTTGCCTCTTTCTGCAGCCCTCTTCCCTCTTTCTGCACCGCTCTTTCCTTTTTCTGCACCCCTAGTCCCTCTTTTTGCACCTCTCTTGCCTGTTTCTGCACCTCTCCTGCCTTTTTATGCAGTTCTCTTGCCTCCTTCTGCACCTCTGTTGCTTCTTTCAGCAGTTCGCTTGCCTCTTTCTGCACTTCTCTTGCCTGTTTCTGCACCTCTCTTGTCTTTTTCTGCACCTCTGTTGCATCTTTCTGCATCTCACTTGCTTCTTTTTGCACCCCTCTTGCCTCTTTCTGCACCTCTCTTCCCTGTTTCTGCACATCTCTTGCCTCGTTTTGCACTTCTCTTGCCGCTTTCTGCACCTCTGTTGCTTTTTTCTGAACTTCTCTTGCCTTTTTATGCATTTCTGTTGCTTCTTTCTGCACTTCTCTTGTCTCTTTCTACATTTCTGTTGCTTCTTTCTACACTTCTCTTGCCTCTTTCTGCACCCCTCTTGCCTCGCCTCTTTCTGTACTTCTCTTGCCTCTTTCTGCAACTCTGTTGCTTCTTTCTGTACTTCTCTTGCTTCATTCTGCACCTCTCTTGCTTCTTTTTGCACCCCTCTTGTCTCTTTCTGCTACCCTCTTGCCTCTTTCTGTACTTCTCTTGCCTCTTTCTGCAACTCTGTTGCTTCTTTCTGTACTTCTCTTGCTTCATTCTGCACATCTCTTGCTTCTTTCTGCACCCCTCTTGCCTCTTTTTGCACCTCTCTTGCCTCTTTCTGCACTCCTCTTCCCTCTTTCTCCATCCCTGTTCCCTCTTTCTGCACCTCTCTTGCCTGTTCTGCACCTCTCTTGCCTCTTTCTGCACTTCCCTTGACTCTTTCTGCACCTCTGTTGCTTCTTTCTGCACTTCTCTAGCCTCTTTCTGCATTTCTGTTCCTTCTTTCTGTACTTCTCTTGCCTCTTTGTACATTTCTGTTGCTTCTTTCTGCACTTCTCTTGCCTCTTTCTGCACCCTCGTCCCCCTTTCTGCACCTCTCCTGCCTCTTTCTGTACCTCTCTGTAAGAGAGTAGGATCTGCCTCTTATGTTGCCCCCACTTTTTTTCTGATGTTTACACAGGTTTCTGGCTATAGTCTGGCTGGGACCCTGCCAATCAGGGCCCCAGCCTCTCTGTTCTCTCTAAACGACTTGGAGTGCACTCTAGGTGCACTAGTGATTGGATACTTATGAGTCCCTAGTATATGGTACCTTAGGTACCAAGGGCATAGGTACTTCACAGGCCTACCAGGGGCTGAAGCATGTATTATGCCACCCCTGGGAAGCAGACTAAATCTGACACCACAGGCCTGCTACTGCAGCCTGGGTGAGGAGGTGCTAGCACTCCTCACTGAGATATAGGTTCCCTATATCTCCCCTGCACACACATTTAAACCTATCAGTCACCCCTAAGGCAGGCCCTATCAATCCTGAGGGCAGGGTGCTTAGTTTCTATGTGAGAGGGTGCCTCTGCCTGAGCAGGGCCCCTCTGCAGCTCTCAGAGTCCATTCTCTGGGGCTGTTTGTGAATGCGGTCAAACCATATACTCTTAAGTGCATTATAACCTCGCGGTTAATGCTAACTTTGGAATGGCTGCATCCAAACATGTCGTGTTTGGTGTCAAACACCTTGGAATCATACCCCACACCAGTACCTGGTGTGGGAGTATGATCCCACCCTTCTAGAGGGATAGACATGTACCTACTGTGGAAACGCGGTAGAATCCTGAAGAGCCCTGGCATCACAAAATGGATGCCACCAGTCACAGACACTGGGCTGCCCTCCTGCTGATGACCAAAACTCGCAGTGGAGGAGGCCCAACAATAGGTATCCTGTCACAGGAGGTGTGACCACCTCCCAGACAGGGTTTAGTGTATTGGGGCTGGGTGGGTGCACTCCTAGAGTGCTTTGAAGTCCTGCACTGGGGAGCAGAAGGCTCCTCTGTGCATACTCCAGTTCAAACCGGCTCAGGGGCTACCTGCCCCTGCTCTGGCACGAAACTGGACAAAGGGAAGTGGGTGTAGCCACCCACTCCCCTGACCCTCCCATAGGTGAGGTCATAGAGCTAGTCCCTCCCTTCCTTTTTGTATAAGATAGGGAACCCTTGACCTTGCAAACTAGATATCCCTGGACGACGCTCTAAAGAAGAATCCCAGACCTTCGACATTCCACTACCTCTGGAAGACTGAAGAATCTCCCTTGGAGTCAAGGAGTGACTCTCCTGCTTGGCAGGCACCAAAAACTGCAATGATGGTCGCAAACTACGCCGCTCCCGCCAGAGCCTGAAGTCTCTGCAGCCCAGGAAGAAAATTTCCTGACTTCTTCAAGGCCATTGTGAGTCCCCAGTGAAGCTGAGGCAAGTGGACCCCACAAGTGACGAGGAACCGCAGTCCCTAAGTACCGTGCACTATTGTCAAGTGCAAGCACTTAACGACGTTTTACGAACCTGTGCTTTGGACCACGTGTGGTCCCAGCCTCTAGCAGAGATCTCTCCCAAGATCAGAGGCCTACCCCATCCCGAGTGACCGTGGGCCCCTGTTGAAGGAATCCTCCCAAGGCATCTTTGCAATCACTTGCCAGCCAACTTGTGGGTCCCCTGAAGACTTTTCTACAAATCCAAAGGGCTCCCCTGGTTGCTCCAGGCCTGCCCTGACTTACCCTTGCTGGGTGAGTCCCCCAGACCTTGCTGGTCTGCACCATTGACTTTTTGTTTTTTCCACAAGACTTGCTGCTACCAAGGCTTGTTGGCTCCAATCGGGTCGCCGACACCGCAGTCAGCTGAAAACTTTGGGGAACACACTGAATCCAGCTCCTGGTCATCCTCGACACCTCCTGGACCTCGTGGCTGAAGAGTCAAGACACCCGTGAATGACCTGAATCCGCCGACGACGGTGGGCATTCATCTTCCTTGCCCCGGGTCACTGCCAAGTGACTTTGAACACTGTCCCCTCTGATTTCAGGTCTTCCTTCTTCCAAATCCAGGCTTGGATTCCACTGGACACTTCTTCTGGCTTCACAAGCAGCAAGTCTTCATTGGCTCCCATTGAAAACGACGCCGCGACCCGACACCAAAGGACACCTTTGCACCCGGCTTCCCTGGGTGAGGTAACTCCAGCACTACGGTGCTCCTGTGGGTGTTGGCCCTAGAACTACTTACCCTGTAAGTGACTTGCTTGTAGCTACTCCCGAAGTGCCCTTAAACTCTTAATTTCCAACCGCGACTTGCCCCATTGAAGTCTACGGCGATCCGCGCCTGTGTTCACTCACTGCACGCGTCCCCCGTGGGTCCTTTACTTACCTGCCTTGGGTGGTTTCGTGAGGCCCCAGCACTTCTGAAGGCCCTAGGCCTTGTCCCTTTGCAAGTCGTTGTTCTTAAGTCTCTTTTTTAGTATATGGTCTGGTACGCCCCTAGGACCCCAGCCATACTTGTGCTCAATTTGTTGTGAAACGTTGATTTGTGCATATTGTGAGAAGTTGGCCTGGTATATGCTGTCCACTAATTATAGTGGGCACCTTGCACCAGTCCAAACAACCCCTTATTGGAGATAGGTTAAAGACAACCTTATTGAAAGCTATCCTAGTGGTAGCTATGGAGAGCAGCCTTCAGGCTAAGTCTTGAAGGAATGTAAAGCAGCTTGTTTTACCAGTCTATAATCTCTTGAGTGATCAAATGAAAGAGCACCACACCAGGTATATATTCAAAATATATGTATTTATTGCTAAACACACCCCTCTAGTCTCTTTATGAGGCTAGAGTTCGAAGTACATAAGTTAGAAGTTATTTAAACACAGTAATAGCACAAATACACGTTTGGGCCCTAGGGGCGTACCAAACCATATACCAATAAAGTGGTATAAGAACCACGACTGAACTAGACACTAGGCCTAGAGCCTCTAGAAGTGCTTGGACCACAAGGAACCACCCAAGGTAGTGACACAGGAGACCCACGAGGGACGCGTGCAGTGTAAGAACACAGCTGCGAATCGCCGTTGACTTCTATGGGGAAAGTCGCGGTTGGAAGTTTAGAGAAAAGGGACACTTAGAGGAGGACTTGGAGCAAACCCTTTTAGAAATACACAACCGCGATACGCCGTTGACTTCTATGGAGAAAGTCGCGATCAGGAAATTAAAGAAAAGGGACACTTAAAGGAGGACTTGGAGCAAACCCTTTGAGATCTAGTACTTTGAAGAGTCTCTACCCACGGGAGCACCGGAGTACTCATGTTACCTCACCCAGGAAGCCGGGTGCATAGGTGCCTTTCGAGGTCGGGTTTCGTCGTCGATTTGAATGGCGATCTGCTGCAAAGTGCTGCTGGCGACCAAGTGGAAAGTGTCCGGGTGGATCCAAGAGTGGATCGGAGATCTGAAGAACCTGAAAGCAGAGGGGACAGAGTCTGGGTCACTAGCCAGTGACCAGGAAGGCGATGGACAGATGCCCACCGATGTCGAGTGCTTCAGGTGCGTTGACGGTCATCTTGACTCTTCAGCCACGAGGTCCAGGAGGCGTTGTCGGCAACCAGGAGCAGGATTCGGGCTGGTACACAATGTCTGTCGAGTGCTGAGGTGTCGCCGACCGGATTGGACCCAACAAGCCTTGGCAACGGCAAGTCTCGATGAAGATGTAGATCATCAATGGTGCAGACCAGCAAGGTCTGAGGAACTCACCCAGTGAGGGTAAGTGAGGGCAGGCCTGGAGCAACCAGGATGCCAAGTAAGAAAAAGATTGGCCTTCGTTAAGGGCTACTAGCCAACGGTCTAGCGACTGCAAAGGAGCCTCGAGACGTCGCACGTGGATCTAGCTCACAGGACACTCGTGGGGTGGAGGCCAGTGATCTTCGGTGCAGTTGGTGCTGGAGGCTAGGGCTACTCGGAGCCCAAAGCACGACTTCGTGGGAGACCCAGAAGAGGATGCACTTGCAAATGTGCTCGGTGTCCAGGGGTCACGGTCTCACGTCACCCACGATAGCTACGGGCCTCAGCTTTGCTGGGGACTCAGGGTAGCCTCGGGGAAGTCTGAGAATCCACCTCTGGTGATGCGATGACTTCGGCGTCCGACAGGAGCTTCAGAAATGCGAACCGGACAGATGCGTCTTTGGTGCCTGCCAAGCAGGGGAGTCACTCCTTGACCCCAAGGGAGATTCTTCTGTCCTCTAATCTTGAGTAGAGCGTCGAAGGTCCAGGATTCTGTTTCAGAGTTTTGTCCAGGGATAATCTAAAGTCCTAAGGACTGGGTTCCTATACTTATACCAAGTTTAGGGGTTGGACTACTCTGTGGCCCCACCTATGGGTGGGTCAGGGCAGAGGGGTGGCTACACCCCTTTCCCTTTGTCCAGTTCGCACCAAAGCAGGGGCTGAAAGCCCCTGATCCGGTTTGAACTGGGGTATGCACAGGGACACCAAATGTGCCCCCAGTGCAGGACTTCAAAGCACCCGAAAGTGCTCCCGCCCAGCCCCAATACACATTATCCTGTCTGGGGAGGTGGTCACACCTCCCTGGGACAGGAAACCTATTGTCCAGGCCTCCCCTGCCGGAGTTTCATCCAGCAGCAGGAGGCCAGACTCGTGTCTGTGGCAGCAGCATCCATTTTGTGATGCCAGGGCTTTGGAAAGAAGTTACCGGGCTAGCCAGAGTTAACATGTCTTTCCCTCTAGAAGGGTGGAATGCTACCCCCGCCGCCAGAATTGGCGGGGGTAGTATTCCAAGATGTTTGACACCAAACACGACATGTTTAGGTGCAGCCATTCCAAAGTTAGCATTTAACGCGAGGTTATAATGCGCTTAAGAGTATATGGTCAGGCTGCACTACAAACAGCATCAGAGAAGGGTCTCTGAACGCTGCAGAGGGGCCCTGCTCATGCAGGGGCACCCTCTCACATAGGAACCATGCACTCTGCCTTTAGGATTGATAAGGCCTGCCTTAGGAGTGACTTATAGGTTTATATGTGTGTATGTATTTAGTGATATAGGTAACATATATCACAGTAAGGAGTGCATGCACCACCTTACCCAGGCTGCAGTAGCAGACCTGTGGTGTCAGTTTGGATGGCCTTCCAGGGGTGGCATAATACATGCTGCAGCCCCTGGTAGGCCTCTGAGGTACCTATGCCCTTGGTACATAGTATACCATATACTAGGGACTTATAAGGGCACTCCAGATTCCAATCAGTGATGGGCCTAAGGCACATGGAAACCATTTTAGAGAGGAAGCAGCTGGCTGGGGTTCTGATTAGCAGGGCCCCAGCCAGACTAATGTCGAAAAACAGTGAAGCATCAGCAAAAAGTGGGGGTACCCATGTGAAGCAGATCCTACTCTCCTACACATATGTTCCTGACTTCTAATCTCACAAGAGATTAGTAGAGAGTTGTTTAGTAATAAATACATATATATTTGATATATATACCTGTGTGGTGTCTTTTCATTTGGTGATTCAAGAGATTGTGTGGTAAAACAAGCTGCTTTACATTCCTCCAAGACTTAGCCTGAAGGCTGCTCTCCACAGCTACCACTAGGATAGCTTTCTGTAAAGGTTGTCTTAAACCTACCTACCATAAGAGTCGAATTGTACTGGTGCAGGGTGTCCACTTTAACAAGTGAACAGCATATACCAGGCCAACTTCTCACATTGGTGGCAGCGTGTGGGATTCCAGCTTGCTATTGTTTTACCAGAAAATCTCTATTTGAATTACTAACTGAAAACCACTATAGGTACTCAAGGTACATATAAAGTTAAGCTTAGTATCAATAAGTTCTACTGAACTTAGAGCTGTGTGCCAAGGGATCGCACACCCTTTCTACAGCTCAAGCTAGTATCAGTAGGCCACAAACTAGTGTAGGTAGTACAACACTGCACAACACTAGAATGTCCTTAAAGGGTGGACCCAGTGGATCCACTCAGCCTCAGTATGAGGACATGACTTTCTTGGACTTGAAAGCCATGTGTGCTGCAAGGCACCTGAAGTTAGGACAGAGTCCCTCCACACTACACCTGATAGATCTGCTTACAGCAGATGATCTTAGATTAGCTCTAGGAGCTAATGGGTCTGAATCAGTGAGTGGGTCAATTACAGTGTCTGGGTCAGATGATGAACATCAGGATGACCAAGACTCTGTGGTTAAAGGGCCAGGTCCCCAGGGGCCTGAAAAGGACAGAGGAATTCTCCCTAAGAGAACTGACATAGTGGAGGAGAGGCCTAGGTCCCTTTCTAGGGACTCTGACCACTCCTATCACTCTGGCAGAGAATCTGTCTACCAGAGGAACTCCTACTTCCCCAGAAGAGAGACCTCCTCTGACAGAATGTACAAACTGCTGCAGTATGAGGAAGCAAGACTTACCCTCAAAACCAAGCAGTTGGCATTAGATAAGGAAGCCCTGGAGCTCCAGAGAGCTTCTAGAAAGAGGGGTTAGAACCCCTGGTGGCAGCAACAGTGTCCCTAGAGGCAGAGAATATATTCCAGACCATAGGAACCTGAGCAAGGTTGTTCCTCCCTACCAGAGTGGGGATGATATCCATAAGTGGATAACTGCTATGGAAAGGGCCTGTAGAGTACAACAGGGCCCCCAAAAGCAGTGGGCAGCAATCTTGTGGCTCTCCTTTTCAGATAAAGGTAGAGACAAGCTCCTCACTGTTAGAGAAGAGGATGCTGATGACTATGAAGTCCTGAAGAGTGCACTGATAGATGGGTTTGGCTTAACCACTGAGCAGTAGAGGTTGAAGTTCAGAGACACCCAGAAGGCACAGACTCAGGACTGGACTGACTTTGTAGATTGTGCAACCAAGGCTCTGGAGGGTTGGCTGGTTGGCAGTAGGGTTACTGATTTCAAGGGATTGTATAATCTAATGATGAGAGAACAGATCCTTAATATTTGCCAGAACCAGTTGTTGCATCAATACCTGGTGGACTCAGATCTGACCTCTCCCAAGAATTGGGAAAGAAGGCAGACAAGTGGGTCAGAACCAGGGTGAGGCAGAAAAACCAGAACCAAGGGGTGACACCAAGAAGCAGGATTCTAAGGGCTCTGAGAAAGGTGGGGATCAGTCAAAAGACCAGAAGTCTTCACAAGGGCCCCAAAAATCTGCATCTGGTGGGGAGTCACAATCCAACAAGGGAAAAGGCCAAAAGAAGCCCTGGTGCAAATTCTGTAAACAGAAAGGGCACTGGACTTCTGATTGTAACAAGTCCAAAGACCAAACCACCACCACTCCTGCCCCTAAGGCAACTGTTCCCCCTAGTTCAGTACTCAGAATAAGGGTGTAGTAGGGTTGACCCTGGGTTCTGAAGTGGACTCTGGCCTAGTCAGAGTACCCACTCAGGCATTGCTGATTTGTGATGGAGACACTGATATGTCCTTCCTGGTGAGCCCCAGTAATCTGGGCAAATACAAACAGCAGCCTGTAATAAATGGCAAACAGGCTTTGGCATTTAGGGGCACAGGTGCTAGTGTCACCATGGTGGCAGAGGACCTTGTGGACCCTGGACAGATCATCCTGGGTGAAATGTACCAGGTGACCAATGCAAGCAATTTCAGGACCAACCATAGTCTGGCAGTTGTGAATTTCTCCTGGGGAGGGGTAACTGGCCTCAAGAAGGTTGTAGTCAGTGCAGACCTCCCTGTAGAATGTCTATTGGGCAATGATCTAGAAACTTCAGCCTGGTCTGAAGTAGAGTTATGGACTCATCCTAAGATGTTGGGCATCCCTGCAGAGGTATTTGCTGTGACCAGGTCACAGGCCAAAATGTATGACACTGAACCAGCTCTGGATCCTGAAACCATGGACCAGATGCTTCCCAAGAAGAGGAGCAGTAGGGGTTAGGCAGTGCCTTCCCCTCTGTCTCAGATCACTGATTCCCCTCTTGAGGGAGGAGGAGCAGATCCTGAAGAAGGAACTGCCCCAGAGGGACTTGAGCCTGATCAGGTTGAGTTCTTGGGGGCAGGGGGCCCTTCTAGGGAAGATCTGAGTAAGGAGCAACAGTGCTGCCCCTCTCTTGAACCCCTCAGACAGCAGGCTGCTGCTGAGGCTGCTGGGAGTGCTAGTGGGTCCCATAAAGTGTATTGGGATGAGGGACTCCTATATTCTGAGGGTAGAGATCCAGCCCCTGGAGCCACCAGGAGGTTGGTAATACCTCAGAAGTTTAGGGGTTCCTCTTGACTCTAGCACATGATATCCCTTTAGCAGGTCACTTGGGCCAAAACAAGACCTGGGACAGGCTTGTTCCACATTTTCATTGGCCACATATGTCAGAGGACACAAAGGAGTTTTGTCGCTCCTGTGTCACATGCCAAGCCAGTGGCAAGGCAGGTGGCACCACAAAGGCCCCCTGATACCACTACCTGTGGTGGGGTACACTTTGAAACGGTAGGGATTGACATTGTTGGTCCCCTTGACCCTCAAACTGCATCTGGGCACAGATTTATCCTGGTGGTAGTGGATCATGCCACCAGGTACCCAGAGGCAATTCCCTGAGGACCACCACAGCCCCTGTGGTGGCAAGAGCCCTCATTGGAGTTTTCTCCAGAGTGGGTTTCCCAAAGGAGGTCATCTCTGACAGAGGTACAAACTTCATGTCAGGATATTTGAAAGCAATGTGGAAGGAGTGTGGTGTAACTTATAAATTCACCACCCCTATCACCCACAATGCAATGGGTTGGTTGAACGTTTCAACAAAACCCTGAAGGGAATGATTAAAGGACTCCCAGAGAAGCTTAGGCGGAAATGGGACCTTCTTCTTCCCTGCCTGTTTTTGCCTACAGAGAGGTTCCACAGAAGGGGATTGGTTACAGCCCATTTGAGCTTCTGTTTGGGCATCCTGTAAGAGGTCCATTATGTTTGGTAAAAGAGGGCTGGGAGTTACCTCTCAAACCCCCCAAACAGGATGTGATGGACTATGTACTTGGTCTCCGCTCCAGGATGGCCGAATACATGAAGAAGGCAACCAAAAACCTGGAGGCCAGTCAAGAATTACAAAAAGCTTGGCATGACCAAAAGGCTGTGCTGACTTTGTACCAGCCAGGACAGAAAGTGTGGGTGTTGGAGCCTGTGGCCCCAGAAGCCCTCCAAGACAAATGTAGTGGCCCCCATACAATAGTTGAGCAAAAGGGAGAAGTCACCTATCTGGTGAATCTTGGAACTCCCAGGAGCCCCCTGAGGGTGCTCCATGTCAACAGATTGAAACCATATGTTGACAGGGCTGACATGGGCTTGCTCATGGCAACTGATGAGGAACAGGAGGAGGAGAGTGACCCTCTCCCTGACCTGCTCTCACAGAACCCTGATGATGGGTCAGTAGATGGTGTTGCTTTGGCAAGCAGCCTCACTGACCATCAGCAAACTGAGTGCAGACAAGTTCTGCAGCAGTACAGACATATGTTTAGCCTGACCCCCAGTCAGACTACCTGGTGCACCCATGAGGTGGACACTGGGGACAGTCTGCCTGTCAAGAGTAAAATCTACAGGCAACCTGACCATGTCAGGGACTGTATCAGGACTGAAGTCCAGAAAATGTTGGAGTTAGGTGTGATTGAGCCTTCAGATAGCCCTTGGGCTAGCCCAGTAGTCCTAGTACCCAAGCCTCATACCCAGGGTGGTAAGAAAGAAATGAGGTTTTGTGTAGACTACAGAGGCCTCAATGCAGTCACCAGGACTGATGCCTATCCCATACCAAGGGCAGATGAGCTGATTGATACTTTGGCCTCAGCCAAGTATCTGAGTACATTTGACCTAACAGCTGGCTACTGGCAGATCAGGTTAGCTGATGATGCAAAAGCCAAAACAGCATTTTTGACCCCTGGTGGGCACTACCACTTTGTGGTGATGCCCTTTGGATTGAAAAATGCACCTGCCACTTTTCAGAGGTTGGTGAACAAAGTTCTGGCAGGGATGGAAACTTATTGCTCAGCTTATCTAGATGATATTGCTGTCTTTAGTTCCTCCTGGCAGGATCACCTGGTCCACCTCAGAAATGTTTTGGAGGCTCTGCAGAAAGCAGGCCTCACTATCAAGGCCACTAAGTGCCAGATAGGGCAGAGTCAGGTTGTGTACCTGGGCCACCTTGTGAGTGGAGGCCAGGTTCAGCCTTTACAGAGCAAAATCCAAACCATAATGGAATGGGTTGCTCCAACCACCCAGACACAGGTGAGAGCCTTCTTAGG
Organism: Calotriton arnoldi; assembly: GCA_963921515.1. Lineage (NCBI taxonomy): Eukaryota > Metazoa > Chordata > Amphibia > Caudata > Salamandridae > Calotriton > Calotriton arnoldi. The sequence goes on from CAWUFW010004202.1 coordinate 1,056,437, forward strand.
CCTGACTGGGTACTATAGGAGGTTTGTGAAGGGATATGGATCTATAGTGACCCCCTTGTATGATCTGACCTCAAAGAAAATGCCAAAAAGGTTCAGTGGACAGCTAGCTGTCAGAAGGCATTTGAAGACCTAAAGCAGGCCATGTGCACTGCCCCCATCTTACAGAGTCCAGACTACACCAAAAGTTCATTGTCCAAACAGATGCTTCTGAGCTGGGTGTGGGAGCTGTACTGTCTCAACTGAATGATGAAGGTCAAGACCAGCCAGTAGCTTTTATTAGCAGGAGGCTGACCCCTAGAGAGAAACGTTGGTCAGCTATAGAGAGGGTGGCCTTTGCTGTGGTGTGGGCCCTGAAGAAGCTGAGGCCATACTTGTTTGGCACTCACTTCATAGTTCAGACTGACCACAAGCCCCTCCTATGGCTTAAACAGATGAAAGGTGAAAACCCAAAACTTTTAAGGTGGTCCATTTCCCTACAGGGGATGGACTATACAGTGGAACATAGGCCTGGGACCCAACATGCCAATGCAGATGGACTCTCAAGGTATTTCCACTTAGAGCACGAAGACTCAACTGGTCAAGGTTAGTTTAGTGTCCCTGCGTTTGGGGGGTTGTGTAGGAGAGTAGGATCTGCCTCTTATGTTGCCCCCACTTTTTTTCTGATGTTTACACTGGTTTCTGGCTATAGTCTGGCTGGGACCCTGCCAATCAGGGCCCCAGCCTCTCTGTTCTCTCTAAATGACTTGGAGTGCACTAGTGATTGGATACTGTGGTACCTTAAGAGTCCCTAGTATATGGTACCTTAGGTACCAAGGGCATAGGTACTTCACAGGCCTACCAGGGGCTGAAGCATGTATTATGCCACCCCTGGGAAACAGACTAAATCTGACACCACAGGCCTGCTACTGCAGCCTGGGTGAGGAGGTGCTAGCACCCCTCACTGAGATATAGGTTCCCTATATCTCCCCTGCACACACATTTAAACCTATCAGTCACCCCTAAGGCAGGCCCTATCAATCCTGAGGGCAGGGTGCTTAGTTTCTATGTGAGAGGGTGCCTCTGCCTGAGCAGGGCCCCTCTGCAGCTCTCAGAGTCCATTCTCTGGGGCTGTTTGTGAATGCGGTCAAACCATATACTCTTAAGTCCATTATAACCTCGTGGTTAATGCTAACTTTGGAATGGCTGCATCCAAACATGTCGTCTTTGGTGTCAAACACCTTGGAATCATACCCCCACACCAGTACCTGGTGTGGGAGTATGATCCCACCCTTCTAGAGGGATAGACATGTACCTACTGTTGAAACGCGGTAGAATCCTGAAGAGCCCTGACATCACAAAATGGATGCCACCAGTCACAGACACTGGGCTGCCCTCCTGCTGATGACCGAAACTCGCAGTGGAGGAGGCCCAACAATAGGTATCCTGTCACAGGGAGGTGTGACCACCTCCCAGACAGGGTTTAGTGTATTGGGGCTGGGTGGGTGCACTCCTAGAGTGCTTTGAAGTCCTGCACTGGGGGAGCAGAAGGCTCCTCTGTGCATACTCCAGTTCAAACCGGCTCAGGGGCTACCTGCCCCTGCTCTGGCGCGAAACTGGACAAAGGGAAGTGGGTGTAGCCACCCACTCCCCTGACCCTCCCATAGGTGGGGTCATAGAGCTAGTCCCTCCCTTCCTTTTTGTATAAGATAGGGAACCCTTGACCTTGCAAACTAGATATCCCTGGACGACGCTCTAAAGAAGAATCCCGGACCTTCGACGTTCCACTACCTCTGGAAGACTGAAGAATCTCCCTTGGAGTCAAGGAGTGACTCCCCTGCTTGGCAGGCACCAAAAACTGCAAAGATGGTCACAAACTATGCCGCTCCCGCCAGAGCCCGAAGTCCCTGCAGCCCAGAAAGAGGATTTCCTGACTTCTCCAAGGCCATCGTGAGTCCCCAGCGAAGCTGAGGCAAGTGGACCCCACGAGTGATGAGGAACCGCAGTCCCTGGGTACCGGGTACTATTGTTAAGTGCAACTGCTTATCGATGTTCTACGAACCTGTGCTTTGGACCACATGTGGTCCCAGCCTCTAGCAGAGATCCCTCCCAAGATCAGAGGCCTACCCCATCACAAGTGACTGTGGGCTCCTCTTGAAGGAATCCTCTTGAGGCATCTTCACGATCCATTACCAGCCAGCTTGTGGGTCCCCTGAAGACTTTTATACAAATCCAAAGAGCTACCCTGGTTGTGCCAGGCCTGCCCTGACTTACCCTTGCTGGGTGAGTCCCCCAGACCTTGCTGGTCTGCACCATTGACTTTTTGTTTTTTCCACGAGTCTTGCTGCTACCAAGGCTTTTGGCTCCAATCGGGTCACCGACACCGCAGTCAGCTGCAGACTTTGTGTGACACACTGAATCCAGCTCCTGGTTGTCCTCGACACTTCCTGGACCTCGTGGCCGAAGAGTCAAGACACCCGTGAACGACCTGAATCCGCCAACGACGGTGGGCATTCATCTTCCTTGCCCCGGGTCACTGCCACGTGACTTTGAACACTGTCCCCTCTGCTTTCAGGTCTTCCTTCTTCCGAATCCAGGCTTGGATTCCACCGGACACTTCTTCTGGCTTCACAAGCAGCAAGTCTTCATTGACTCCCATTGAAAACGACGCCGCGACCCGACACCAAAGGATACCTATGCACCCGGCTTCCCTGGGTGAGGTAACTCCAGCACTACAGTGCTCCTGTGGGTGTTGGCCCTAGAACTACTTACCCTGTAAGTGACTTGCTTGTAGCTACTCCCGAAGTGCCCTTAAACTCTTAATTTCCAACTGTGACTTGCCCCATTGAAGTCTACGGCGATCCGCGCCTGTGTTCACTCACTGCACGCGTCCCCCATGGGTCCTTTACTTACCTGCCTTGGGTGGTTTCGTGAGGCCCCAGCACTTCTGAAGGCCCTAGGCCTTGTCCCTTTGCAAGTCGTTGTTCTTAAGTCTCTTTTTTAGTATATGGTCTGGTACGCCCCTAGGGCCCCAGCCATACTTGTGCTCAATTTGTTGTGAAACGTTGATTTGTGCATATGTTCCTGACTTCTAATCTCACAAGAGATTAGTAGAGAGTTGTTTAGTATTAAATACATATATATTTGATATATATACCTGTGTGGTGTCTTTTCATTTGGTGATTCAAGAGATTGTGTGATAAAACAAGCTGCTTTACATTCCTCCAAGACTTAGCCTGAAGGCTGCTCTCCACAGCTACCACTAGGATAGCTTTCTGTAAAGGTTGTCTTAAACCTACCTACCATAAGAGTCGAATTGTACTGGTGCAAGGTGTCCACTTTAACTAGTGAACAGCATATACCAGGCCAACTTCTCACACCCTCTTTCCTCTCTCTGCAGTTCTCTTGCCTTTTCGGCACCTCTGTTGCTTCTTTCTGCACTTCTCTTAATGCCTTCTGCACCCCTATTGCCTCTTTCTGCACATCTCTTGCTTCTTTCTGCACCCCTATTGCCTCTTTCTGCACCTCTCTTGCCTCTTTCTGCACTTCTCTTGCCTTTTCCACACCACTGCTGCTTCCTTTTGCACCCCTCCTGCCTCTTTCTGCACCCCTCTTCCCTCGTTCTGCACCTCCCTTGCCTTTTTCTGCAACCCTGTTCCCTCTTTTTGTACCTCTCTTGCCTGTTTCTGCACCTGTCTTGCCTTTTTCTGCACTTCTCGTGCTTCTTTATGCACCTCTGTTGCATCGTTCTGATCTTCTCTTGCCTCTTTCTGCACCCCTATTGCCTCTTTCTGCTCTTCTCTTGCCTCTTTCTGCACCTCTCTTGCCTCTTTCTGCAGTTCTCTTGCCTTTTCTACACCTCAGTTGCTTCTTTTTGCACCCCTCCTGCCTCTCTCTGTACCCTTCTTTCCCCCTCGTTCTGCACCTCTCTTGCCTTCTTCTGCCCCCGTGTTCCCTCTTTTTGTACCTCTGTTGCCTGTTTCTCCACCTGTCTTGCCTCATTCTGCACTTCTCTTGCCTCTTTCTGCATTTTTGTTGCTTCTTTTTGCTCTTCTCTTGCCTCTATCTACATTTCTCTTGCTTCTTTCTGCACTTCTCTTGCCTCTTTCTGCACCCCTCTTGCCTCTTTCTGCACCTCTGCTGCTTCTTTCTGCACTTCTCTTGCTTCTTTCTGTACCTCTGTTGCTTCTTTCTGCACCCCTCTTGTCTCTTTTTGCATCCCTTTTCCCTCTTTCTGCACTTCTCTTGCCTCTTTCTGCACCTCTCCTGCCTCTATCTGCAGTTCTCTTGCCTCCTTCTGCACCTCTGTTGCTTCTTTCAGCACTTTGCTTGCCTTTTTCTGCACTTCTCTTGCCTATTTCTGCACCTCTGTTGCATCTTTCTGCACCTCACTTGCTTTTTTTTGCACCCCTCTTACCTCTTTCTACACCTCTCTTCCCTGTTTCTGCACCTCTCTTGCCTCTTTTTGCACTTCTCTTGCCACTTTCTGCACCTCTGTTGCTTTTTTCTGAACTTCTCTTGCCATTTTATGCATTTCTGTTGCTTCTTTCTGCACTTCTCTTGCGTTTTTCTACATTTCTGTTGCTGCTTTCTACACTTCTCTTGCCTCTTTCTGCACCCCTCTTGCCTCGCCTCTTTCTGTACTTCTCTTGCCTCTTTCTGCAACTCTGTTGCTTCTTTCTGTACTTTTCTTGCTTCGCTCTGCACCTCTCTTGCTTCTTTATGTACCCCTCTTGCCTCTTTCTGCAACCCTCTTGCCTCTTTCTGCACTTCTCTTGCCTCTTTCTGCACTTCTCTTGCCCTTTCCACACCGCTGCTGCTGCTTCTTTTTGCACCCCTCCTGCCGCTTTCTGCACCCCTCTTCCCTCATTCTGCACCTCTCTTGCCTTTTTCTTCACCCCTGTTCCCTCTTTTTGTACCTTCCTTGCCTGTTTCTGCACCTGTCTTGCCTCTTTATGCACTTCTTGTGCCTCTTTATGCACCTCTGTTGCATCGTTCTGCACTTCTCTTGCCTCTTTCTGCACCCTCTTCCCCCTTTCTGCAGTTCTCTTGCCTTTTCTACACCTCAGTTGCTTCTTTTTGCACTCCTCCTGCCTCTTTCTGCACCCTTCTTCCCTCGTTCTGCACCTCTCTTGCCTTCTTCTGCCCCCCTGTTCCCTCTTTTTGTACCTCTGTTGCCTGTTTCTCCACCTGTCTTGCCTCTTTCTGCACTTCTCTTGCCTCTTTCTGCATTTCTGTTGCTTCTTTTTGCTCTTCTCTTGCCTCTATCTACATTTCTCTTGCTTCTTTCTCCACTTCTCTTGCCTCTTTCTGCACCCCTCTTGCCTCTTTCTGCACCTCTGTTGCTTCTTTCTGCACTTCTCTTGCTTCTTTCTGTACCTCTGTTGCTTCTCTCTGCACCCCTCTTGCCTCTTTTTGCATCCCTTTTACCTCTTTCTGCACTTTTCTTGCCTCTTTCTGCACCTCTCCTGCCTCTTTCTGCAGTTCTCTTGCCTCCTTCTGCACCTCTGTTGCTTCTTTCAGCACTTTGCTTGCCTTTTTCTGCACTTCTCTTGCCTGTTTCTGCACCTCTCTTGCCTATTTCTGCACCGCCGTTGCATCTTTCTGCACCTCACTTGCTTCTTTTTGCACCCCTCTTACCTCTTTCTACACCTCTCTTCCCTGTTTCTGCACCTCTCTTGCCTCTTTTTGCACTTCTCTTGCTGCTTTCTGCACCTCTGTTGCTTTTTTCTGAACTTCTCTTGCCATTTTATGCATTTCTGTTGCTTCTTTATGCACTTCTCTTGCGTCTTTCTACATTTCTGTTGCTTCTTTCTACACTTCTCTTGCCTCGCCTCCTTCTGTACTTCTCTTGCCTCTTTCTGCAACTCTGTTGCTTCATTCTGTACTTCTCTTGCTTCGCTCTGCACCTCTCTTGCTTCTTTATGTACCCCTCTTGCCTCTTTCTGCAACCCTCTTGCCTCTTTCTGCACTTCTCTTGCCTCTTTCTGCACTTCTATTGCCCTTTCCACACCTCTGCTGCTTCTTTTTGCACCCCTCCTGCCTCTTTCTGCACCCCTCTTCCCTCATTCTGCACCTCTCTTACCTTTTTCTGCACCCATTTTCCCTCTTTTTGTACCTTCCTTGCCTGTTTCTGCACCTGTCTTGCCTCTTTATGCACTTCTTGTGCCTCTTTATGCACCTCTGTTGCATCGTTCTGAACTTCTCTTGCCTCTTTCTACACCCGTATTGGCTCTTTCTGCTCCTCTCTTGCCTCTTTCTGCACCTCTATTGCCTCTTTCTGCAGTTCTCTTGCCTTTTCTACACCTCTGTTGCTTCTTTTTGCACCCCTCCTGCCTCTTTCTGCACCCTTCTTCCCTCGTTCTGCACCTCTCTTGCCTTCTTCTGCCTCCCTGTTCCCTCTTTTTGCACCTCTCTTGCCTGTTTCTGCACCTGTCTTGCCTCTTTATGCACTTCACTTGCCTCTTTCTGCATTTCTGTTGCTTCTTTTTGCACTTCTCTTGCCTCTATCTACATTTCTCTTGCTTGTTTCTGCACTTCTCTTGCCTCTTTCTGCACCCCTCTTGCCTCTTTCTGTACCTCTGTTGCTTCTTTCTGCACTTCTCTTGCTTCTTTCTGTACCTCTGTTGCTTCTTTCTGTACTTCTCTTGCTCCGTTCTGCACATCTCTTGCTTCTTTCTGCACCCCTCTTGCCTCTTTCTACACTCCTCTTCTCTCTTTCTCCACCCCTGTTCCCTCTTTTTGCACCTCTCTTGCCTGTTTCTGCACCTCTCTTCCCTATTTCTGCACTTCTCTTGACTCTTTCTGCACCTCTGTTGCTTCTTTCTGCACTTCTCTAGCCTCTTTCTGCATTTCTGTTCCTTCTTTCTGCACTTCTCTTGCCTCTTTGTACATTTCTATTGCTTATTTCTGCACTTCTTTTGCCTCTTTCTACACCCCTCTTGCCTCTTTCTGCACTTCTCTTGCCTCTTTCTGCAACTCTGTTGCTTCTTTCTGTACTTCTCTTGCTTCGTTCTGCACCTCTCTTGCTTCTTTTTGCACCCCTCTTGCCTCTTTTTGCAACCCTCTTGCCTCTTTCTGCACTTCTCTTACCTCTTTCTGCAACTCTGTTGCTTCTTTCTGTACTTCTCTTGCTTCGTTCTGCACCTCTCTTGCTTCTTTCTGCACCCCTCTTGCCTCTTTCTGCACCCCTCTTGCCTCTTTCTGTGCTCTTCTTCCCTCTTTCTCCACCCCTGTTCCCTCTTTCTGCACCTCTCTTGCCTCTTTCTGCAGTTCTCTCGCCTCTTTCTGCACCTGTGTTGCTTGTTTCTGCACTTCTCTTACCTCTTTCTGCAACCCTCTTGCCTCTTTCTACATCTTTATTGGTTCTATCTTCACCCCCCCTGCCTCTTTCTGCACCCCTCTTCCCTCTTTCTGTACCCCTGTTCCATCTTTTTACAATTCTCTTGCCTGTTTCTGCACCTCTCTTGCCTATTTCTGCACTACTGTTGCCTCTTTCTGCACCTCTGTTGCTTCTTTCTGCACTTCTTTTCCCTCTTTCTGCATTTCTGTTGCTTCTTTTTGCACTTCTCTTGCCTCTATCTACACTTCTCTTGCTTCTTTCTGCACTTCTTTTGCCTTTTTCTGCACCCCTCTTGCCTCTTTTTGCACCTCTGTTGCTATTTTCTGAACTTCTCTTGCTTCTTTCTGTACCTCTTTTGCTTATTTCTGCACCCCTCTTGCCTCTTTTTGCATCTTTCTTCCCTCTTTCTGCACTTCTTTTGCCTCTTTCTGCACCTCTCCTGCCTCTTTCTGCAGTTCTCTTGTCTCCTTCTGCACCTCTGTTGCTTCATTCAGCACTTCGCTTGCCTCTTTCTGCACTTCTCTTGCCCGTTTCTCCACCTCTCTTGCTTTTTTCTGCACCTCTCTTGCCTCTTTCTGCACCTCACTTGCTTCTTTTTGCACCCCTCTTGCCTCTTTCTGCACCCCTCATCTCTCTTTCTGCACCTCCCTTGCCCTTTACTGCACCGCTGATCCCTCTTTCTGCACCTCTCTTCCCTGTTTCTGCATTTCTGTTGCTTCTTTCTGCACTTCTCTTGCCTCTTTCTTCATTTCTGTTGCTTCTTTCTACACTTCTCTTGCCTCTTTCTGCATCCCTCTTGCCTCTTTCTGCACTTCTCTTGCCTCTTTCTGTAACTCTGTTGCTTCTTTCAGCACTTTGCTTGCCTCTATCTGCACAACTCTTGCCTGTTTCTCCACCTCTTTTGCCTTTTTCTGCACCCCTGTTGCCTCTTTCTGCAGCCCTCTTCCCTCCTTCTGCACGTCTATTTTCTTTTTCTGCACCCCTGTTCCCTCTTTTTGCACCTCTCTTGCCTCTTTCTGCACTCCTCTTCCCTCTTTCTCCACCCCTGTTTCCTCTTTCTGCACCTCTCTTGCCTGTTTCTGCACCTCTCCTGCCTCTTTCTGCAGTTCTCTTTCCTCCTTCTGCACCTCTGTTGCTTCTTTCAGCAGTTCGCTTGCCTCTTTCTGCATTTCTCTTACCTGTTTCTGCACCTTTCTTGCCTTTTTCTGCACCTCTGTTGCATCTTTATGCACCTCACTTGCTTCTTTTTGCACTTCTCTTGCCACTTTCTGCACCTCTGTTGCTTTTTTCTGAACTTATCTTGCCTTTTTATGCATTTCTGTTGCTTCTTTCTGCACTTCTCTTTCGTCTTTCTACATTTCTGTTGCTTCTTTGTACACTTCTCTTGCCTCTTTCTGCACCCCTCTTGCCTCGCCTCTTTCTGTACTTCTCTTGCCTCTTTCTGCAACTCTGTTGCTTCTTTCTGTACTTCTCTTGCTTCATTCTGCACCTGTCTTGCTTCTTTCTACACCCCTCTTGTCTCTTTCTGCAACCCTATTGCCTTTCTGTACTTCTCTTGCCTCTTTCTGCAACTCTGTTGCTTCTTTCTGTACTTCTCTTGCTTTGTTCTGCACATCTCTTGCTTCTTTCTGCACCCCTCTTGCCTCTCTTGCCTCTTTCTGCATTCCTCTTCCTTCTTTCTCATCCCTGTTCCCTATGTCTGCACCTCTCTTGCCTGTTTCTGCACCTCCCTTGCCTCTTTCTGCACTTCCCTTGACTCTTTCTGCACCTCAGTTGCTTCTTTCTGCACTACTCTAGCCTCTTTCTGCATTTCTGTTCCTTCTTTCTGAACTTCTCTTGCCTCTTTGTACATTTCTGTTGCTTCTTTCTGCACCTCTCTTGCATCTTTCTGCACCCTCTTCCCCCTTTCTGCACCTCTCCTGCCTCTTTCTGTACCTCTCTTTCCTCTTTCTGCAGTTCTCTTGCCTTTTCGGCACCTCTATTGCTTCTTTCTGCACTTCTCTTGCCTCTTTCTGCACTTCTCTTGCCTCTTTCTGCACCTCTCTTGCCTCTTTCTGCACTTCTCTTGCCTTTTCCACACCTCTGTTGCTTCTTTTTGCACCCCTCCTGCCTCTTTCTGCACCCTTCTTCCCTCGTTCTGCACCCCTCTTGCCTTTTTCTGCACCCCTGTTCCCTCTTTTTGTACCTCTCTTGCCTGTTTCTGCACCTCTTGCCTCTTTCTGCACTTCTCGTGCCTCTTTCTGCACCTCTGTTGCTTCTTTCTGCACTTCTCTTGCCTCTGTCTGCATTTCTGTTGCTTCGTTTTATACTTCTCTTGCCTCTATTTACATTTCTCTTGCTTCTTTCTGCACTTCTCCTGCCTCTTTCTGCACCCTTCTTGCCTCTTTCTGCACCTCTGTTGCTTCTTTCTGCACCTCTCTTCTTCTTTCTGTACCTCTCTTGCTTATTTCTGTACCCCTCCTGCCTCTTTTTGCATCCCCCTTCCCTCATTCTGCACTTCTCTAGCCTCTTTCTGCACCTCTCCTGCCTCTTTTTCCAGTTCTCTTGACTCCTTCTGCACCTCTGTTGCTTCTTTCAGCACTTTGCTTGCCTCTTTCTGCACCTCTCTTGCCTTTTTCTGCACCTCTGTTGCCTCTTTCTGCACCTCACTTGCTTCTTTTTGCACCCCTCTTGCCTCTTTCTACACCGCTCTTCCCTGTTTCTGCACCTCTCTTGCCTCTTTCTGAACTTCTCTTGCCGCTTTCTGCACCTCTGTTGCTTTTTTTCTGAACTTCTCTTGTCTTTTTCTGCATTTCTGTTGCTTCTTTCTGCACTTCTATTGCGTCTTTCTACATTTCAGTTGCTTCTTTCTACACTTCTCTCTCCTCTTTCTGCACCCCCCTCTTGCCCATATCTGCACTTCTCTTGCCTCTTTCTGCAACTCTGTTGCTTCTTTCTGTACTTCTCTTGCTTCGTTCTGCACCACTCTTGCTTCTTTATGCACCCCTCTTGCCTCTTTCTGCACCTCTCTTGCCTGTTTCTGCACCTCTCCTGCCTCTTTCTGTAGTTCTCTTGCCTCCTTCTGCACCTCTGTTGCTTCTTTCAGCAGTTCGCTTGCCTCTTTCTGTCCTTCTCTTGCCTGTTTCTGCACCTCTCTTGCCTTTTTCTGCACCTCACTTGCTTCTTTTTGCACCCCTTTTGCCTCTTTCTGCACCTCTCTTCCATGTTTCTGCACCTCTCCTGCCTCTTTTTCCAGTTCTCTTGACTCCTTCTGCACCTCTGTTGCTTCTTTCAGCACTTCGCTTGCCTCTTTCTGCACCTCTCTTGCCTTTTTCTGCACCTCTGTTGCCTCTTTCCGTACCTCACATGCTTCTTTTGCACCCCTCTTGCCTCTTTCTACACCGCTCTTCCCTGTTTCTGCACCTCTCTTGCCTCTTTCTGCACTTCTCTTGCCGCTTTCTGCAGCTCTGTTGCTTTTTTTCTGAACTTCTCTTGCCTCTTTCTGCACCCCTCTTGCCTCTTTCTGCACTCCTCTTCCCTCTTTCTCCACCCCTGTTCCCTCTTTCTGCACCTCTCTTGCCTCTTTTTGCAGTTCTCTCGCCTCTTTCTGCACCTCTGTTGCTAGTTTCTGCATTTCTCTTACCTCTTTCTGCAACCCTCTTGCCTCTTTCTACATCTTTATTGGTTCTATCTTCACCCCTCCTGCCTCTTTCTGCACCCCTCTTCCCTCTTTCTGCACCCCTCTTGCCTTTTTCTGTACCCCTGTTCCATCTTTTTGCAATTCTCTTGCCTGTTTCTGCACCTCTCCTGCCTCTTTCTGCAGTTTTCTTGCCTCCTTCTGCACCTCTGTTGCTTCTTTCAGCACTGCGCTTGGCTCTTTCTGCACTTCTCTAGCCTGTTTCTGCCCCTCCTGCCTTTTTCTGCACCTCTGTTGCATCTTTCTGCACCTCACTTGCTTCATTTTTGCACCCCTCTAGCCTCTTTCTGCACCTCTCTTCCCTGTTTCTGCACCTCTCTTGCCTCTTTTTTCACTTCTCTTGCCGCTTTCTGCACCTCTGTTGCTTTTTTCTGAACTTCTGTTGCCTTTTTTGCATTTCTGTTGCTTCTTTCTGCACTGCTCTTGCGTCTTTCTACATTTACATTGCTTCTTTCTACACTTCTCTTGCCTCTTTCTGCACCCCTCTTTCCTCGCCTCTTTCTGTACTTCTCTTGCCTATCTCTGCAACTCTGTTGCTTCTTTCTGTACTTCTCTTGCTTCGTTCTGCACCTCTCATGCTTCTTTATGCACCCCTCTTCCCTCTTTCTGCAACCCTCTTGCCTCTTTCTGCACTTCACTAGCCTCTTTCTGCAACTCTGTTGCTTCTTTCTGTACTTCTCTTGCTTTGTTCTGCACATCTCTTGCTTCTTTCTGTACCCCTCTTGCCTCTTTCTGCACCCCTCTTGCCTCTTTCTGCACTCCTCTTGCCTCTTTCTCCACCCCTGTTCCCTCTTTTTGCACCTCTCTTGCCTATTTCTGCACCTCTCTTGCCTCTTTCTGCACTTGTAGGAGAGTAGGATCTGCCTCTTATGTTGCCCCCACTTTTTTTCCGATGTTTACACTGGTTTCTGGCTATAGTCAGGCTGGGACCCTGCCAATCAGGGCCCCAGCCTCTCTGTTCTCTCTAAACGACTTGGAGTGCACTCTAGGTGCACTAGTGATTGGATACTGTGGTACCTTATGAGTCCCCAGTATATGGTACCTTAGGTGCCAAGGGCATATGTACTTCACAGGCCTACCAGGGGCTGAAGCATGTATTATGCCACCCCTGGGAAGCAGACTAAATCTGATACCACAGGCCTACTACTGCAGCCTGGGTAAGGTGGTGCATGCACCCCTTACTGTGATATAGGCTACCTATATCACTACATAGATACACACATATAAACCTATAAGTCACTCCTATGGCAGGCCTTATCAATCCTGAAGGCAGATTGCTTGGTTCCTATGTGAGAGGGTGCCCCTGCATGAGCAGAGCCCCTCTGCAGCATTCGGAGACCCTTCTCTGATGCTGTTTGTAGTGCAGCCTGACCATATACTCTTAAGCGCATTATAACCTCGCGTTAAATGCTAACTTTGGGATGGCTGCACGGAAACATGTTGTGTTTGGTGTCAAACATCTTGGAATACTACCCCCCCGCCAGTTCTGGCGGCGGGGTTAGCATTCCACCCTTCTAGAGGGATAGACATGTACCTACTGTGGAAACGCGGTAGAATCCTGAAGGGCCCTGGCATCACAAAATGGATATACCATGAAGTCAAACAGAACCTGTTTGAATACAAGGGTGCACTGTTCACATGCCCAATATGGTGCAATATTAAATGTATCAACTATTAAAAAAGTTCACATGTTGAAAAAAATCCTCATGTTGAAAAAACTCTTCCACCGACAAGGTGGTATCAACTACAATTGTATTTATACTTGGGCTGACATGTATGCACAAAGACGTGTTTTTAAGAAACCAGAAACTTCAACATCAGAAGAGAGTATAGCGACAGAAAAGGATACATTACCATCACATCCTCCAATTAAGGCCACGTCCAGAATTGTTGAAAACATAGATGACATTGCCACAACCAGTGGAACACCAAAACAGGCTTTTTTAGAAATGGGACGTACAACCAATCATCCACCGGAAGAGTCAGTAGTTGGAAAACCAAACGAAACAGGAGGGGACAAGGGGCCAAAAAAACAAAATGGCTCACGCCGCAATCCGAAGAGGAACTAATCATGAACATCTCAAGCATTGAACTAACATCAAGTGAAAAGTCAATCTTAAAAAAGGGTATGTCCTTTGTTCCGACGTATAATACTAATGAATTGGAAACAGAAGTATCATTGTTTAAGTTCATGCGAAAATTGAGATTGCGTTGGTTCTTTCACCATGCAGTACAAGATCCTGTATCTACAGTGCCTAAGAAAGTTTTTAGACCTAAAAGCACTTTTATATCTCCAATTTCGCATAAAACACTTTACTTGTTTGAATTACTCATTAAAAAGGATTTGGCCACACTACATCAGAAAGCACATACACAGCGTAATTTGTCCAGAAAGGAATTGGTCACTTTACACAACTTGGCTACCAATGAGAACCTGACGTTCCAACCTGCTGATAAGGGTGGAGCGTTGGTGGTCATGGACACCACATATTATGAATCCAAAGTCAATCAGCATGTACAGGATATCGACACCTATATACTTTTGGAATCAGATCCGACAAACACATTTCAGAATATCCTATTGCAAATTCTAACGAGAGCCAAAGATCTGGGATGGATAGATGACAATGCTTACAAATTTTTGATTTCTGACTACCCAAAAAGACCGCATATTTATATGCTCCCTAAAATGCACAAAGACCCTGTTGATCCCCCATTCCGCCCCATCGTGGCAGGGTGTGGGTCCTTACATGAACCTGTAGGGAAATTTCTAGACTTTTACTTGCAACCCCTTGTGCAGAACTTGATTACTTACGTGCAAGACACCACTGACTGTCTTAACAAACTACAGGATATCAGTATACCACAAGACACAGAGATATGGCTAGGCACCATTGATGTATCAGCACTGTACACATCAATACCACATGGAGAAGGCATTGAAGCAGTGGAATGGATGTTGTTGCGACACGATTATGAGGAATCTCTAAATATTTTTTTGTTGGAATTACTACAATTCAGTCTTTACCACAGTTACTTTATTTGGAATCAACAATTCTATCTACAGAAGACGGGGACCTCTATGGGTTTTACCGGGGCACCTACATATGCCAATATTTTCATGGCCAAGTTCGAAGATACACACATTTTGCACAATAACCTCTGGACGACCTATTTGATGATGTACCTTCGGTACATAGATGATATTTTGATACTCTGGAGGGGAACTCGGCAGCAATTTGAGAGTGCTTTTTTTACATTGAATCACTGCCATCCTCAAATCAAATTCACGTATGCTATCGATTCAACCACAATAAACTATTTGGATATTCTCATCGAAAGGAAAGGAAATAATCTTGCAACCAGGGTGTATAAAAAACCTACCGATAGGAATAATGCTTTGCATTATAATAGTTTTCACTAATTTACTCTCAAGAACCATCTACCTACATCACAGTTCATTAGGATTAGAAGGATCAGTTCAGATGGTATGCAAGGAGAAACAGACATTGATCAAGCATTACAACAATACTCTAGGAGAGGTTATCCCTCCACGGTCTTAGAGGTGGCCAAACAGAAAGCTTTGAATTTAAACAGAACCCAACTGTTAAAGAAGTCGGTTAAACCTGCATCTCAGAGAGAAGTTTGCGTTCTAAAATATTCCACATCTGCTATAGCCATTAAGCGGTGTATTAAAAAACGTTGGGAATTAATTGAGCAGGAATATGACTTTAAGGAGGTTTTTAAAGGTGGTCCCATTTTTGCTTTCTCCAGATCTAAGAATTTAAAGGAGATGCTTAACAAGAAAAAAGAAGAATGCACGAACACTTCTATGCAGGGTATGCGAAAATGTCACAACTGCGGTCACTGTGGGAATGTGATCGTGGGTGACAAGTTCGCACACCCGCATACAGGTAAACAAATTAAACTAAAACATACATCAGATTGCAATTCCAGTATGGTTATATATGCCATTAAGTGCCTTTGTGGGCTGGTATATGTTGGTAGAACAACCAGAAAAATCAAGATTAGAATGACAGAGCACAAAAGTGTGATTCGGACAGCAAATGTAAAATCATGTTTAGCACTACACTGGGGGGAACAGAAACACACTATACCCCAATTACGGTTCACTATACTAGAGCAGGTAGCACCCCTGTTGCATGTTGATACAGCTAGACATCTGGCTCAAAGAGAAACATTTTGAATTAAGTTTTTGAAAACCATGAGTCCTTGTGGGTTGAATGACAGAATTGAATTTACATGTTTCCTGTGAATGTGTTATTCATATAACTGGATATGTATGTTTATGACTTCTTTGCATATGTTTTGATCGTTGTTATATCTGTTAATAATACATTAATGTATTTGTACGGTTCAATTGGGTATATGGCGTATGACAGACGGGTAAGGGCTTTCCTTTATAAAACACGCAGAAACGATAGATATACAATTTCATTCCACACAATTTTATTCCACAAACTTTGGTAGGTTCACAAGGCACGCTATTATGATTGTTTTTGGTTGGTTACCGCAGGATAGTTTACTTAGGCTCATTGATAGTCTTCTAACTCATAATATGAGGACACTCATATTTGTTTTGACACTTTTTACACTTTTGATCAACTCATGTGGATAGTGCAGCTATTGTGGTTGCAACACATTGTAGTTATCAGACTGCATAGGGATTAAAATGGTATAGATATCACACATATTTGTAGTAGGGAAATTTTTAGTATTTATTTTTATTTTTATTTATATTTATTTGGATTTTGATTGAAAAAGATGGTGTAAATTTAGAGCCGAGTTTGATTTTGGAGGTTGTACAGTCTTTTTTCTAAGTTGTGATGGATACATCTCAAGCAGAGATCGGGTAGTCTGTTATTCATGTCTATGACTCATACCACGTGATATAAATACGGAAGTTAAAAATCGCAGCCGGTCACTAAACGCTACGAAGCTCAGCGCGTACGAGGCGAGAAAATTTGGCGAATAAACACTCGGTGAGAGGTAAGAGTGGGACAGCATCACTAGCATACGAGTCTTGACTTTTAGTTAGGTAGAACGGCTCACACTTATTTTCTTTTTTAGCTTGATAACAGGTCTGCATTGGAATAAAAACAAAAAGAAAGGGAGTCCATACACTTCGAGTTGTGTACAGGTGCGTGACATAGAGGCAATGTTTTCATGGACTTGTAACTTGTTTATGGGACAGTGGCTTATAAATTCTATTGTTTGTATGATCTTTTATTACCCTCACAGCAAGTAAACTTTCGACTGATACTGAGGCTGGTGCTAGTATTCGTTTCTCTTGGCAGTGTTTGTAGGTGAGTGCGCGCAGCGCATGGAGCACATGTATGCTCTTTTCACATTACCACAAGTGTAGTTATTTATTCACATCTTTTAGGGCACTATTGGTTTTGTTATGGGTACCTTTCACATTCTGCGTGTTTTCTAAAGAACAGACATTGCATGAAAAACGTCTCATATTCATGTACACCGTTGGGCTACTATGAGTTTTAAATTCTTATAAGACTAACAGTGTTGGTTTGATCTTGGTTTTGGTTAGTGGTGTTCTTATACTTCATTTAACTTTCATTTCAAACTTTATTGAAACTGAGAATGCTGTGACATTTAGTCTGTGTAAAAAAACATAGATTGTAAATACATATGTTTTTACAGTGTTCCCCTGATGAAGGTGCCAGCACCGAAATGCATTGGGAAATGTTTGATGCCGTCTTGAAAACTGAAAATTGGAATGCGAAAATAAAGCGAAACACAGTGTATTGAATTGGAACCATTTAGTCTTGTGATTTCCTCTATGGTTGTAATGCCATTACATATCGCATTTACTTTATGTTTTTCTTGTTTAACAAAAACTCAAGAGTATATGAGTGGTAACTTTAATTTATTCAGTTGACCAGATTTTGTTTATACAATTGTAGTTGATACCACCTTGTCGGTGGAAGAGTTTTTTCAACATGAGGATTTTTTTCAAAATGTGAACTTTTTTAATAGTTGATACATTTAATATTGCACCATATTGGGCATGTGAACAGTGCACCCTTGTATTCAAACAGGTTCTGTTTGACTTCATGGTATATTTTTCAACTGACGGGGCTAGCCAGGTTTTGAGGGTTGCACCAATTGTAAAAACATTGAGAACGATTACTAAAATTGGAATAGATTGAATATCAGATAAGGTGTGCAGGTTATCTATTTGTTGTTGATCACAAAATGGATGCCACCGTCACAGACACTGGGCTGCCCTCCTGCTGATGACCGAAACTCGCAGTGGAGGAAGCCCAACAATAGGTATCCTGTCACAGGAGGGTGTGACCACCTTCCAGACAGGGTTTAGTGTATTGGGGCTGGGTGGGTGCACTCCTAGAGTGCTTTGAAGTCCTACACTGGGGGAGCAGAAGGCTCCTCTGTGCATATGCCAGTTCAAACCAGCTCAGGGGCTACCTGCCCCTGCTCTGGCATGAAACTGGACAAAGGGAAGTGGGTGTAGCCACCCACTCCCCTGACCCTCCCATAGGTGGGGTCATAGAGCTAGTCCCTCCCTTCCTTTTAGTATAAGAGGGGGAACCTGTGCATTGCAAACTAGATACCCCTGGACGACGCTCTGAAGAAGAATCCTGGCCCTTCGACGTTCCACTACCTCTGGAAGACTGAAGAATCTCCCTTGGAGTCAAGGAGTGACTCCCCTGCTTGGCAGGCACCAAAAACTACAACGACAGTTGCAAACTACGCCGCTCCCACCAGAGCCTGAGGTCCCTGCAGCCCAAGACAAGGATTTCCTGACTTCTCAAAGGCCATCGTGAGTCCCCAGCGAAGCTGAGGCCAGTGGACCCTACGAGTGACAAGGAACCACAGTCCCTGGGTACTGTGCACTATTGTCAAGTGCAACCCCTTCACGACTTTCTACGAACTTGTGCTTTACACCACATGTGGTCCCAGCCTCTAGCAGGAATCCCTCCAAAGATCAGAGGCCTACCCTGTCCCGAGTGACTGTGGGCTCCTGTTGAAGGAATCCTCTTGAGGCATCTTTGCGATCCCTTACCAGCCGGCTTGTGGGTCCTCAGAAGACTTTTCTAAAGAACCAAAGGGCTCTCCTGGTTGCTCCAGGCCTGCCCTGACTTACCCTTGCTGGGTGAGTTCCCCAGACCTTGCTGGTCTGCACCATTGACTTTTTACACTTTCCACAAGACTTGCTGCTACCAAGGCTTGTTGGTGCCAATCGGGTTGCCAACACAGCAGTCAGCCGCAGACTTTGTGTGACACACCGAATCCAGCTCCTGGTTGTCGTCGACACCTCCTGGACCTCGTGGCCGAAGAGTCAAGACACCCATGAATGACCTGAATCTTCCAACAACGGTGGGCATTCATCTTCCTTGCCCCGAGTCACTGCCCAGTGACTTTGAACACTGTCCACTCTGCTTTCAGGTCTTCATTCTTCTGAATCCAGGCTTGTATTCCACCGGACACTTCTTCGGACTTCACAAGCAGCAAGTCTTCATTGGCTCCCATTGAAAACGACGCCGCGACCCGACACCAAAGGACACCTATGCACCCGGCTCCCCTGGGTGAGGTAACTCCAGCACTATGGTGCTCCTGTGGGTGTTGGCCCTAGAACTACTTACCCTGTAAGTGACTTGCTTGTAGCTACTCCCGAAGTGCCCTTAAACTCTTAATTTCTAACCGCGACTTGCCCCATTGAAGTCAACGGCGATCCGCGCCTGTGTTCACGCACTGCACGCGTCCCCCGTGGGTCCTTTACTTACCTGCCTTGGGTGGTTTCGTGAGGCCCCAACACTTCTGAAGGCCCTAGGCCTTGTCTCTTTGCAAGTCGTTGTTCTTAAGTCTCTTTTTTAGTATATGGTCTGGTACGCCCCTAGGGCCCCAGCCATATTGTGCTTAATTTATTGTGAAACGTTGATTTATGCATATGTTCCTATCTTCTAATCTCACAAGAGATTAGTAGAGAGTTGTTTGGTAATAAATACATATATATTTGATATATATACCTGCGTGGTGTCTTTTCATTTGGTGATTCAAGAGATTGTGTGATAAAACAAGCTGCTTTACATTCCTCCAAGACTTAGCCTGAAGGCTGCTCTCCACAGCTACCACTAGGATAGCTTTCTATAAAGGTTGTCTTAAACCTACCTACCATAAGAGTCGAATTGTACTGGTGCAAGGTGTCCACTTTAACTAGTGAACAGCATATACCAGGCCAACTTCTCACATTGGTGGCAGCGTGTGGGATTCCAGCTTGCTATTGTTTTACCAGAAAATCTCTATTTGAATTACTAACTGAAAACCACTATAGGTACTTAAGGTACATATAAAGTCAAGCTTAGTATCAATAAGTTCTACTGAACTTAGAGCTGTGTGCCAAGGGATAGCACACCCTTTCTACAGCTCAAGCTAGTATCAGTAGGCCACAAACTAGTGTAGGTAGTACAACACTGCACAACACTAGAATGTCCTTAAAGGGTGGACCCAGTGGATCCACTCAGCCTCAGTATAAGGACATGGCTTTCTCTGAGTTGAGAACCATGTGTGCTGCAAGGCACCTGAAGCTAGGACAGAGTCCCTCCACACTACAGCTGATAGATCTGCTGACAGCAGATGATCTTAGATTAGCTCTAGGAGCTAATGGGTCTGAATCAGTGGGTGGGTCAATTACAGTGTCTGGGTCAGATGATGAAAATCAGAATGACCAAGACTCTGTGATTGAAGGGCCAGGTCCCCAGGGGCCTGAAAAGGACAGAGGAATTCTCCCTAAGAGAACTGACATAGTGGAGGAGAGGCACAGGTCCCTTTCTAGGGAATCTGAACACTCCTATCACTCTGGCAGAGAATCTGTCTACCAGAGGAACTCCTACTACCCAAGAAGAGAGACCTCCTCTGACAGAATGTACAAACTGCTCCAGTATGAGGAAGCAAGGTTTGCCCTCAAAACCAAGCAGTTGGCATTAGACAAGGAAGCCCTGGAGCTCCAGAGAGCTTCTAGAAAAGAGGGGTTAGAACCCCCTGGTGGCAGCAACGGTGTCCCTAGAGGCAGAGAATATATTCCAGACCATAGGAACCTGAGCAAGGTTGTTCCTCCCTACCAGAGTGGGGATGATATCCATAAATGGGTAACTGCTATAGAAAGGGCCTGTAGAGTACAACAGGTCCCCCAAAAGCAGTGGGCAGCAATCTTGTGGCTCTCCTTTTCAGATAAAGGTAGAGACAAGCTCCTCACTGTTAGAGAAGAGGATGCTGATGACTATGAAGTCCTGAAGAGTGCACTGATAGATGGGTTTGGCTTAACCACTGAGCAGTACAGGTTGAAGTTCAGAGACACCCAGAAGGCACAGACTCAGGACTGGACTGACTTTGTAGATTGTGCAACCAAGGCTCTGGAGGGTTGGCTGGTTGGCAGTAGGGTTACTGATTTCAAGGGATTGTATAATCTAATGATGAGAGAACAGATCCTTAATAATTGCCAGAACCAGTTGTTGCATCAATACCTGGTGGACTCAGATCTGACCTCTCCCCAAGAATTGGGAAAGAAGGCAGACAAGTGGGTCAGAACCAGGGTGAGGCAGAAAACCCAGAACCAAGGGGTGACACCAAGAAGCAGGATCCTAAGGGCTCTGAGAAAGGTGGGGATAAGTCAAAAGACCAGAAGTCTTCACAAGGGCCCCAAAAATCTGCATCTGGTGGGGAGTCACAATCCAACAAGGGAAAAGGCCAAAAGAAGCCCTGGTGCAAATTCTGTAAACAGAAAGGGCACTGGACTTCTGATTGTAACAAGTCCAAAGACCAAACCACCACCACTCCTGCCCCTAAGGCAACTGTTCCCCCTAGTTCAGCTACTGGTGGAGGTGGTACTCAGAATAAGGGTGTAGTAGGGTTGACCCTGGGTTCTGAAGTGGACTCTGGCCTAGTCAGAGTACCCACTCAGGCAATGCTGATTTGTGATGGAGACATGGACATGTCCTTCCTTGTGAGCCCCAGTAATCTGGGCAAATACAAACAGCAGCCTGTAATAAATGGCAAACAGGCTTTGGCATTTAGGGACACAGGTGCTAGTGTCACCATGGTGGCAGAGGACCTTGTGGACCCTGGACAGATCATCCTGGGCGAAATGTACCAGGTGACCAATGCAAGCAATGTCAGGACCAACCATAGTCTGGCAGTTGTGAATTTCTCCTGGGGAGGGGTAACTGGCCTCAAGAAGGTTGTAGTCAGTGCAGACCTCCCTGTAGAATGTCTATTGGGCAATGATCTAGAAACTTCAGCCTGGTCTGAAGTAGAGTTATGGACTCATGCTAAGATGTTAGGCATCCCTGCAGAGGTATTTGCTGTGACCAGGTCACAGGCCAAAATGCATGACATTGAACCAGCTCTGGATCCTGAAACTATGGACCAGATGCTTCCCAAGAAGAGGAGCAGTAGGGTTAAGGCAGTGCCTTCCCCTCTGTCTCAGATCACTGATTCCCCTCTTAAGGGAGGAGGAGCAGACCCTGAAGAAGGAACTGCCCCAGAGAAACTTGAGCCTGATCAGGTTGAGTTCTTGGGGGCAGGGTGCCCTTCTAGGGAGGATCTGAGTAAGGAGCAACATTGCTGCCCCTCTCTTGAACCCCTCAGACAGCAGGCTGCTGCTGAGGCTGCTGGGAGTGCTAGTGGGTCCCATAAAGTTTATTGGGATGAGGGACTCCTATATTCTGAGGGTAGAGATCCAGCCCCTGGAGCCACCAGGAGGTTGGTAATACCTCAGAAGTTTAGGGGGTTCCTCTTGACCCTAGCACATGACATCCCTTAAGCAGGTCACTTGGGCCAAAACAAGACCTGGGACAGGCTTGTTCCACATTTTCATTGGCCACATATGTCAGAGGACACAAAGGAGTTTTGTCGCTCCTGTGTCACATGCCAAGCCAGTGGCAAGGCAGGTGGCACTACAAAGGCCCCCTGATACCACTACCTGTGGTGGGGGTACCCTTTGAAAGGGTAGGGATTGACATTGTTGGTCCCCTTGACCCTCAAACTGCATCTGGGCACAGATTTATCCTGGTGGTAGTGGATCATGCCACCAGGTACCCAGAGGCAATTCCCTGAGGACCACCACAGCCCCTGTGGTGGCAAGAGCCCTCATTGGAGTTTTCTCCAGAGTGGGTTTCCCAAAGGAGGTCATCTCTGACAGAGGTACAAACTTCATGTCAGGATATTTGAAAGCAATGTGGAAGGAGTGTGGTGTAACTTATAAATTCACCACCCCTATCACCCACAATGCAATGGGTTGGTTGAACGTTTCAACAAAACCCTGAAGGGAATGATTAAAGGACTCCCAGAGAAGCTTAGGCGGAAATGGGACCTTCTTCTTCCCTGCCTGTTGTTTGCATACAGAGAGGTTCCACAGAAGGGGTTGGTTACAGCCCATTTGAGCTTCTGTTTGGGCATCCTGTAAGAGGTCCATTATGTTTGGTAAAAGAGGGCTGGGAGTTACCTCTCAAGCCCCCAAACAAGATGTGATGGACTATGTACTTGGTCTCCGCTCCAGGATGGCCGAATACATGAAAAAGGCAACCAAAAACCTGGAGGCCAGCCAAGAATTACAAAAAGCTTGGCATGACCAAAGGCTGTGCTGACTGTGTACCAGCCAGGACAGAAAGTGTGGGTGTTGGAGCCTGTGGCCCCAGCAGCCCTCCAAGACAAGTGGAGTGGCCCCCATACAATTGTTGAGCAAAAGGGAGAAGTCACCTATCTGGTGAATCTTGGAACTCCCAGGAGCCCCTGAGGGTACTCCATGTCAACAGATTAAAGCCATATGTTGACAGGGCCGACATGGGCTTGCTCATGGCAACTGATGAGGACCAGGAGGAGGAGAGTGACCCACTCCCTGACCTTCTCTCACAGAACCCTGATGATGGGTCAGTAGATGGTGTTGCTTTGGCAAGCAGCCTCACTGACCATCAGCAAACTGAGTGCAGACAGGTTCTGCAACAGTACAGACATATGTTTAGCCTGACCCCTAGTCAGACTACCTGGTGCACCCATGAGGTGGACACTGGAGACAGTCTGCCTGTCAAGAGTAAAATCTACAGGCAACCTGACCATGTCAGGGACTGTATCAGGACTGAAGTCCAGAAAATGTTGGAGTTAGGTGTGATTGAGCCTTCAGATAGCCCTTGGGCTAGCCCAGTAGTCCTAGTGCCCAAGCCTCATACCCAGGGTGGTAAGAAAGAAATTAGGTTTTGTGTAGACTACAGAGGCCTCAATGCAGTCACCAGGACTGATGCCTATCCCATACCAAGGGCAGATGAGCTGATTGATACTTTGGCCTCAGCCAAGTATCTAAGTACATTTGACCTAACAGCTGGCTACTGGCAGATCAGGTTAGCTGATGATGCAAAAGCCAAAACAGCATTTTCGACCCCTGGTGGGCACTACCACTTTGTGGTGATGCCCTTTGGATTGCAAAAATGCACCTGCCACTTTTCAGAGGTTGGTGAATAAAGTTCTGGCAGGGATGGAAACTTATTGCTCAGCTTAACTAGATGATATTGCTGTCTTTAGTTCCTCCTGGCAGGATCACCTGGTCCACCTCAGAAATGTTTTGGAGGCCCTGCAGAAGGCAGGCCTCACTATCAAGGCCACTAAGTGCCAGATAGGGCAGAGTCAGGTTGTGTACCTGGGCCACCTTGTGGGTGGAGGCCAGGTTCAGCCTTTACAGAGTAAAATCCAAACCATAATTGTAGGAAGGTGGAATCTGACTATATGGTTGCCCCCACTTTTTTTATGGTGTTTTGCTGGTTTATGACTTAGTTGGACTGGGATCCTGCTATTCAGGGCCCCAGTCTATCTGCTTTCTCTGTAAAAAGGTTTCCATGTGCCTTAGGCACATCTCTGATTGGAATCTGGAGTGCCCTTATAAGTCCCTAGTATATGGTATACTATGTACCAAGGGCATAGGTACCTCAGAGGCCTACCAGGGGCTGCAGCATGTATTATGCCACCCCTGGAAGGCCATCCAAACTGACACCACAGGTCTGCTACTGCAGCCTGGGTAGGGTGGTGCATGCACCCCTTACTGTGATATAGGTTACCTATATCACTAAATACATACACACATATAAACCTATAAGTCACTCCTAAGGCAGGCCTTATCAATCCTAAAGGCAGAGTGCATGGTTCCTATGTGAGAGGGTGCCCCTGCATGAGCAGGGCCCCTCTGCAGCGTTCGGAGACCATCTCTGATGCTGTTTGTAGTGCAGCCTGACCATATACTCTTAAGCGCATTATATCCTCGCGGTAAAATGCTAACTTTGGAATGGCTGCACCTAAACATGTCGTGTTTGGTGTCAAACATCTTGGAATACTACCCCCCGCCAATCCTGGCGGCGGGGGTAGCATTCCACCCTTCTAGAGGGAAAGACATGTTAACTCTGGCTTACCCGGTAACTTCTTTCTGAAGCCCTGGCATCACAAAATGGATGCTGCTGCCACAGACACAAGTCTGGCCTCCTGCTGCTGGACGAAACTCCGGCAGGGGAGGCATGGACAATAGGTTTCCTGTTGCAGGGAGGTGTGACCACCTCCCCAGACAGGATAATGTGTATTGGGGCTGGGTGGGTGCACTCTTAGAGTGCTTTGAAGTCCTGCACTGGGGGAGCAAAAGGCTCCTCTGTGCATATGCCAGTTCAAACCAGCTCAGGGGCTACTTGCCCCTGCTGTTGCGCGAAACTGGACAAAGGGAAGTGGGTGTAGCCACCCCCTCCCTTGACCCTCCCATAGGTGGGGTCATAGAGCTAGTCCATCCCCTCTTTTTAGTATAAGAGGGGGAACCTTGCCATTGCAAAGCAGATAACCCCTGGACGACGCTCTACAGAAGAATCCTGGCCCTTCGACGTTCCACTACCTTTGGAAGACAGAAGAATCTCCTTGGAGTCAAGGAGTGACTCCCCTGCTTGGCAGGCACCAAAACGACAACGACGGTCGCAAACTACGCCGCTCCCGCCGGAGTCCGAAGTCTCTGCAGCCCAGGAAGTAGATTTCCTGACCTCTCCCAGGCCATCGTGAGTCCCCAGTGAAGCTGAGGCAAGTGGACCCCACGAGTAATGAGGAACCGCGACCCCTGGGTACCGTGCACTATTGTCGAGTGCAACCCCTTCACAACGTTCTACGAACCTGTGCTTTGTACCACGTGTGGTCCCGACCTCCAGCAGGAATCCCTCCGAAGATCAGAGGCCTACACCGTCCCGAGTGACCGTGGGCCCCTGTTGAGTGATTCCGCCCGAGGTGTCTTCACGATCCCTTGCCCGCTGGCTTGTGGATCCCCAGAAGACTTCTTGAAGAAACCAAAGGGCTCCCCTGGTTTCTCCAGGCCTGCCCTGACTTACCTTCACTGGGTGAGTTCCACAGACCTTGCTGGTCTGCGCCATCGACTTTTCTTCATCTCCCCAAGACTTGCGGCTGCCAAGGCTTGTTGGCTCCGATCGAGTTGCCGACACCGCAGTCAGCTGCAGACGTCAAGGGACACACCGAATCCAGCTCCTGGTCATCGTCGACACCTCCTGGACCACGTGGCTGAAGAGTCAAGGCACCCGCAACCGACCTGAAGCGACCGACGACGGTGGGCATCCATCTTCCTTGCCCCGGGTCACTGCCAAGTGACTTTGAACACTGTCCCCTCTGCTTTCAGGTCATCCTTCTTCAGAATCCAGGCTTGGATTCCACCGGACACTTCTTCAGCTCCCGCAAGCAGCAAGTCTTCTTTGTTCGCCATTGAAAACGACGCCGCGACCCGACACCAAAGGACACCTGTGCACCCGGCTTCCCTGGGTGAGGTAACTCCAGCACTACGGTGCTCCTGTGGGTGTGGGCCCTAGAACGACTTACCCTGTAAGCGACTTGCTTGTAGGTTCTACAGAAGTATCCTAAAACTCTTTATTTCCAACCGCGACTTGCCCCATTGAAGTCAACGGCGATCCGCGCCTGTGTATCTACACTGCACGCGTCCCCCGTGGGTCCTTTACTTACCTGCCTTGGGTGGTTTCGTGAGGCCCCAGCACTTCTGAAGGCCCTAGGCCTTGTCTCCCTGCAAGTCGTTGTCCCTAAGTCTCTTACTTAGTATATGGTCTGGTACGCCCCTAGGGCCCCAGCCATATTTTGTGCTTAACTTATTGTGAAACGTTGATTTGTGCATATGTTTGTCTTCTAATCTCATAAAGAGATTAGTAGAGAGTTATTTAGAAATAAATACATATATATTTGATATATATACCTGTGTGGTGTCTTTTCATTTGGTGATTCAAGAGATTATATGGTAAAACAAGCTGCTTTACATTCCTCCGAGACTTAGCCTGAAGGCTGCTCTCCACAGCTACCACTAGGATAGCTTTCTTTAAAAGGTTGTCTTAAACCTATCTACCATAAGAGTCGATTTGCCCTGGTGCAAGGTGTCCACTTTAATTAGTGAACAGCATATACCAGGCCAACTTCTCACATTGGTGGGCAGCGTGTGGGATTCCAGCTTGCCATTGTTTTACCAGAAAATCTCTATTTGAATTACTAACTGAAAACCATTATAGGTACTCAAGGTACATATAAAGTCAAGCTTAGTATCAATAAGTTCTACTGAACTTAGAGCTGGGTGCCAAGGGATAGCACACCCTTTCCACAGCTCAAGCTAGGATCAGTAGGCCACAAACTAGTGTAGGTAGTACAACACTGCACAACACTAGAATGTCTTTAAGGGAGGATCCAAAGAATCCTTGCAGGAAGCCATTGAGCTTCCACCCTCCAAGTATGATACACTCCCATTCTTGGAATTGAGAGCTTTATGCAACTTGAGAAAAATAAGGACAGGCCAAAGCCCCACCACCCAACACCTCAAGGAGTTGTTGGTGGCTTATGACCTTAGTAAGCCTGTAGGGACTGAAGGGGTAGGAGCTGAGGGTGGGGCAGAAGAAGAGGAGGAGGCCAGGGGTACCAATACCCCCAGCCCCCCTCTGAAACTGGCCAGGAGGGTGACAATGACCCTGACCTGGAAAACCCAATCCCTCCTGTGGATGATGATGAGGATGATCAAAATGATGCCCTCTTTGTCCCCCAGGAAGGATTAAGAGTGTGCCCAGGAAGTCTAGATCTCCTTCTCAGGAGTCTAACCACTCTGGCACCTCTATAGGGAGCTCTGTCTCCTCTCACAGGAGGGAATCCTCTCATGAGAGGAGAGCCAGGCTGGTCCGGTATGAGGAAACTCAGCTGGAAATCAGAAAAAAGCAACTGGCTTTAGATAGGGAATCCCTAGATCTCCTCAGGGAGAGAAGAAAGTTGGGACTAGAGTCCCATGGTGGCAGCAATATCCCTAGAGATAGGGACAGGTGTTATGACCATAGAAACCTAAACAAGATTGTCCCTCCCTACCAGAGTGGGGATGACATCCACAAATGGATAACTGCACTGGAGAGGGCCTGTAAAGTTCAGAAGGTCCCCCAGAGGCAGTGGGCAGCAATCCTGTGGCTCTCCTTTGCAGACAAAGGTAGAGACAAGCTCCTCACTGTAAGAGAAGAGGATGCTGACAATTACACAGTCTTGAAGAGTGCTCTGATAGATGGGTTTGGCCTAACCACTGAACAGTATAGGTTGAAGTTCAGAGACACCCAAAAGCTCAGACTCAAGACTGGGTTGATTTTGTAGATTGTGCTACAAAGGCTCTGGAAGGTTGGATACATGGCAACAAAGTGCATGACTTTTTAGGATTGTACAATTTGATTATGAGGGAGCAGATCCTTAATAATTGTCAAAACCAGCTTTTGCACCAGTATCTGGTGGACTCTGATCTGACCTCTCCCCAAGAATTGGGAAAGAAGGCAGACAAATGGGTCAGAACCAGAGTAAAAACTAGAAATCAGGGTGGTGACCAGAAGAAAGATTCTACTAAGTCCCAAGAGAAAGGTGGGGATAAATCTAAGGATAAGTCCCCTACAGGGCCCCAAAATTCCTCTTCTGGGGGTGGGTCCCAAACTCCTTCCTCTCCTGAAAAGAAACCATATTGCCATGTCTGTAAAAAGCCTGGGCACTGGAAAACTGATCCCAGTTGCCCCAGGATTGGCAATAAAGAAAATGTTCCTCCCACGACTCCTACCACCCCTCCTGGTACTACCAGTAGTAATTGTCCAGTTGGGAGTAGTGCACCCAAAAAGTTAGGTGCTTTTGCAAGAGGAACAGAGGTGGGCCCTAGTTTAGACCGGGACCCCTCAACAGACTCCTCTGACTCTGATGGTGGTATAGGATTTGCCACCTTTACCATGGGTCCCATAGCATTGGGCAGGTACAGATTGGAGCCAATAATTAATGGTCAGAAAGCTGTGGCATTTAGGGACACAGGGGCTAGTGTCACCATGGTGGCAGGGAAACTAGTCCCCCCTCACCAGCTTTTACCTGAGTTTAAATACCAGGTGACCAACATTGATGGTGTCAGAACAGATCACCCCATGGCCATAGTCAATCTCAGCTGGGAGGGGGTCACAGGCCCAAAAAGAGTGGCAGTGTCCCCAACCCTACCTGTAGATTGCCTGATGGGCAATGATCTGGAAATTTCAGCCTGGGCTGAAGTGGAACACCAAACCCATCTTAGGATGTTGGGCGTCCCTGTAAAGGTTAGTGGGGCTGTGATGGCCACAGCCCCAGCCCAAGAATTTGGAGAGATGGAGCCTGAAAGAATGGCCCACTCTCCCCCAAAAGAGAGCACAAGGGTTGAAGAAAAGTCTTCTTCCCCCAGACAGTAGGTAAGGGTCAGCCTCCTCAGGGAACTGACCCTACCCCTATTGAAGGAACTGCCACAGAGGTAGTCAGGCCTGGCCTGGCCACACCCCTGATGGCAGAGGACCCTTCCAAGGTGGTACCCCGTCTGGAGCAGGTAACCTGCCCCTCTCTACCCTGCCTCAGTCAGCCCAGGGCTGCAGAGGTCAGGAGGTCAGTGGACCCCCAGGGCCCCCTGTCCAGAGGAAGCCCCCATCAGCAGATTAGGGGCACCCAGTCTAGTAGCCCTAGCCAGGTGAAAATTCCTCTACACACTGAGGGATCCCCCATACCTGTATGTAGGGACCTCCCCCAGAAGGACTCTGGTAGGCAAGGGCAAACCTGGGACCAGAAGGTTCCAAACCTGCCATGTCCCTCCAGTAGTCCATCCAAAGGGACCCAACCCACAGCTGTAGGCAGCCAAAGGTTGACCCTTAGAGCAAAGTGCAACTCAGTCATGGAAAGACAGGCATACATGGTGACCAGTGATCTGAGGAAGCTGAGGCCAACATTCCTAGGGCCTCACTTCCCTACTCAGACACCTCACCAGCCTTGTACTTTACCTAAGCACACCACAGGTAGTGATTCCCCATGGTGGAGACCCTCTCATACCCTTAGGGTGAGGGATTGCTTAGTGGACCATAAGACAGGGGGCAACCATGCTAGTGCAGGTGCTTCCTTATATGACCACTTAGTCAATGAAGGCTCAACTGGCCAAGGTTAGCCTTATCTCCTTTCGTTTGGGGGGTTATGTAGGAAGGTGGAATCTGACTATATGGTTGCCCCCACTTTTTTATGGTGTTTTGCTGGTTTATGACTTAGTTGGACTGGGATCCTGCTATTCAGGGCCCCAGTCTATCTGCTTTCTCTGTAAAGGTTTCCATGTGCCTTAGGCACATCTCTGATTGGAATCTGGAGTGCCCTTATAAGTCCCTAGTATATGGTATACTATGTACCAAGGGCATAGGTACCTCAGAGGCCTACCAGGGGCTGCAGCATGTATTATGCCACCCCTGGAAGGCCATCCAAACTGACACCACAGGTCTGCTACTGCAGCCTGGGTAGGGTGGTGCATGCACCCCTTACTGTGATATAGGTTACCTATATCACTAAATACATACACACATATAAACCTATAAGTCACTCCTAAGGCAGGCCTTATCAATCCTAA
Source organism: Calotriton arnoldi (assembly GCA_963921515.1). Classification (NCBI taxonomy): domain Eukaryota; kingdom Metazoa; phylum Chordata; class Amphibia; order Caudata; family Salamandridae; genus Calotriton; species Calotriton arnoldi. Next base: position 1,086,401 of record CAWUFW010004202.1, read on the forward strand.
AGGCAGAGTGCATGGTTCCTATGTGAGAGGGTGCCCCTGCATGAGCAGGGCCCCTCTGCAGCGTTCGGAGACCATCTCTGATGCTGTTTGTAGTGCAGCCTGACCATATACTCTTAAGCGCATTATATCCTCGCGGTAAAATGCTAACTTTGGAATGGCTGCACCTAAACATGTCGTGTTTGGTGTTAAACATCTTGGAATACTACCCCCCCGCCAATCCTGGCGGCGGGGGTAGCATTCCACCCTTCTAGAGGGAAAGACATGTTAACTCTGGCTTACCCGGTAACTTCTTTTTGAAGCCCTGGCATCACAAAATGGATGCTGCTGCCACAGACACAAGTCTGGCCTCCTGCTGCTGGACGAAACTCCGGCAGGGGAGGCATGGACAATAGGTTTCCTGTTGCAGGGAGGTGTGACCACCTCCCAGACAGGATAATGTGTATTGGGGCTGGGTGGGTGCACTCTTAGAGTGCTTTGAAGTCCTGCACTGGGGAGCAAAAGGCTCCTCTGTGCATATGCCAGTTCAAACCAGCTCAGGGGCTACCTGCCCCTGCTCTTGCGCGAAACTGGACAAAGGGAAGTGGGTGTAGCCACCCCTCCCTTGACCCTCCCATAGGTGGGGTCATAGAGCTAGTCCATCCCCTCTTTTTAGTATAAGAGGGGAACCTTGCCATTGCAAAGCAGATAACCCCTGGACGACGCTCTACAGAAGAATCCTGGCCCTTCGACGTTCCACTACCTTTGGAAGACAGAAGAATCTCCCTTGGAGTCAAGGAGTGACTCCCCTGCTTGGCAGGCACCAAAAACGACAACGACGGTCGCAAACTACGCTGCTCCCGCCGGAGTCCGAAGTCTCTGCAGCCCAGGAAGTAGATTTCCTGACTTCTCCCAGACCATCGTGAGTCTCCAGCGAAGCTGAGGCAAGTGGACCCCACGAGTAACGAGGAACCGCGACCCCTGGGTACCGTGCACTATTGTCGAGTGCAACCCTTTCACAACGTTCTACGAACCTGTGCTTTGGACCACGTGTGGTCCCGACCTCCAGCAGGAATCCCTCCGAAGATCAGAGGCCTACACCGTCCCGAGTGACCGTGGGCCCCTGTTGAGTGATTCCGTCCGAGGTGTCTTCGCGATCCCTTGCCCACTGGCTTGTGGATCCCCAGAAGACTTCTTAAAGAAACCAAAGGGCTCCCCTGGTTGCTCCAGGCCTGCCCTGACTTACCCCCGCTGGGTGAGTTCCACAGACCTTGCTGGTCTGCGCCATCGACTTTTCTTCATCTCCCCGAGACTTGCGGCTGCCAAGGCTTGTTGGCTTCGATCGAGTTGCCGACACCGCAGTCAGCTGCAGACGTCAAGGGACACACCGAATCCAGCTCCTGGTCGTCGTCGACACCTCCTGGACCACGTGGCTGAAGAGTCAAGGCACCCGCAACCGACCTGAAGCGACCGACGACGGTGGGCATCCATCTTCCTTGCCCCGGGTCACTGCCAAGTGACTTTGAACACTGTCCCCTCTGCTTTCAGGTCATCCTTCTTCAGAATCCAGGCTTGGATTCCACCGGACACTTCTTCAGCTCCCGCAAGCAGCAAGTCTTCTTTGTTCGCCATTGAAAACGACGCCGCGACCCGACACCAAAGGACACCTGTGCACCCGGCTTCCTGGGTGAGGTAACTCCAGCACTACGGTGCTCCTGTGGGTGTGGGCCCTAGAACGACTTACCCTGTAAGCGACTTGCTTGTAGGTTCTACAGAAGTATCCTAAAACTCTTTATTTCCAACCGCGACTTGCCCCATTGAAGTCAACGGCGATCCGCGCCTGTGTATCTACACTGCACGCGTCCCCGTGGGTCCTTTACTTACCTGCCTTGGGTGGTTTCGTGAGGCCCCAGCACTTCTGAAGGCCCTAGGCCTTGTCTCCCTGCAAGTCGTTGTCCCTAAGTCTCTTACTTAGTATATGGTCTGGGACGCCCCTAGGGCCCCAGCCATATTTTGTGCTTAACTTATTGTGAAACGTTGATTTGTGCATATGTTTGTCTTCTAATCTCATAAAGAGATTAGTAGAGAGTTATTTAGAAATAAATACATATATATTTGATATATATACCTGTGTGGTGTCTTTTCATTTGGTGATTCAAGAGATTATATGGTAAAACAAGCTGCTTTACATTCCTCCGAGACTTAGCCTGAAGGCTGCTCTCCACAGCTACCACTAGGATAGCTTTCTTTAAAAGGTTGTCTTAAACCTATCTACCATAAGAGTCGATTTGCCCTGGTGCAAGGTGTCCACTTTAATTAGTGAACAGCATATACCAGGCCAACTTCTCACAATAATGGAATGGGTTGCTCCTACCACCCAGACACAGGTGAGAGCCTTCTTAGGCCTGACTGGGTACTATAGGAGGTTTGTCAAGGGATATGGATCTATAGTGACCCCCTTGAATGATCTGACCTCAAAGAAAATGCCAAAAAAGGTTCAGTGGACAGCTGGCTGTCAGAAGGCATTTGAAGACCTAAAGCAGGCCATGTGCACTGCCCCCATCTTACAGAGTCCAGACTACACCAAAAAGTTCATTGTCCAAACAGATGCTTCTGAGGTGGGTGTGGGAGCTGTACTGTCTCAACTGAATGATGAAGGTCAAGACCAGCCAGTTGCTTTTATTAGCAGAAGGCTGACCCCTAGAGAGAAACGTTGGTCAGCTATAGAGAGGGAGGCCTTTGCTGTGGGCCCTGAAGAAGCTGAGGCCATACTTGTTTGGCACTCACTTCATAGTTCAGACTGACCACAAGCCCCTCCTATGGCTTAAACAGATGAAAGGTGAAAACCCAAAACTTTTGAGGTGGTCCATTTCCCTACAGGGGATGGACTATACAGTGGAACATAGGCCTGGGACCCAACATGCCAATGCAGATGGACTCTCAAGGTATTTCCACTTAGAGCACGAAGACTCAACTGGTCAAGGTTAGTTTAGTGTCCCTGCGTTTGGGGGTTGTGTAGGAGAGTAGGATCTGCCTCTTATGTTGCCCCCACTTTTTTCTGATGTTTACACTGGTTTCTGGCTATAGTCAGGCTGGGACCCTGCCAATCAGGGCCCCAGCCTCTCTGTTCTCTCTAAACGACTTGGAGTGCACTCTAGGTGCACTAGTGATTGGATACTGTGGTACCTTATGAGTCCCTAGTATATGGTACCATAGGTGCCAAGGGCATAGGTACTTCACAGGCCTACCAGGGGCTGAAGCATGTATTATGCCACCCCTGGGAAGCAGACTAAATCTGACACCACAGGCCTGCTACTGCAGCCTGGGTAAGGTGGTGCATGCACCCCTTACTGTGATATAGGCTACCTATATCACTACATAGATACACACATATAAACCTATAAGTCACTCCTATGGCATGCCTTATCAATCCTGAAGGCAGAGTGCTTGGTTCCTATGTGAGAGGGTGCCCCTGCATGAGCAGAGCCCCTCTGCAGCATTCGGAGACCCTTCTCTGATGCTGTTTGTAGTGCAGCCTGACCATATACTCTTAAGCGCATTATAACCTCGCGTTAAATGCTAACTTTGGGATGGCTGCACGGAAACATGTCGTGTTTGGTGTCAAACATCTTGGAATACTACCCCCCCCGCCAGTTCTGGCGGCGGGGGTAGCATTCCACCCTTCTAGAGGGATAGACATGTACCTACTGTGGAAACGCGGTAGAATCCTGAAGAGCCCTGGCATCACAAAATGGATGCCACCAGTCACAGACACTGGGCTGACCTCCTGCTGATGACCGAAACTCTCAGTGGAGGAAGCCCAACAATAGGTATCCTGTCACAGGAGGGTGTGACCACCTTCCAGACAAGGTTTAGTGTATTGGGGCTGGGTGGGTGCACTCCTAGAGTGCTTTGAAGTCCTGCACTGCAGGAGCAGAAGGCTCCTCTGTGCATATGCCAGTTCAAACCAGCTCAGGGGCTACCTGCCCCTGCTCTGGCGCGAAACTGGACAAAGGGAAGTGGGTGTAGCCACCCACTCCCCTGACCCTCCCATAGGTGGGGTCATAGAGCTAGTCCCTCCCTTTCTTTTAGTATAAGAGGGGGAACCTGTGCATTGCAAACTAGATACCCCTGGATGATGCTCTGAAGACGAATCCTGGCCCTTCGACGTTCCACTACCTCTGGAAGACTGAAGAATCTCCCTTGGCGTCAAGGAGTGACTCCCCTGCTTGGCAGGCACCAAAAACTACAATGATGGTCACAAACTACACCGCTCCCGCCGGAGCCCGAGGTCCCTGCAGCCCAAGACGAGGATTTCCTTACTTCTCAAAGGCCATCGTGAGTTCCCAGCAAAGCTGAAGCCAGTGGACCCCACGAGTGACGAGGAACCTTAGTCCCTGGGTACCGTGCACTATTGTCGAGTGCAACCCCTTCACGACATTCTACGAACTTGTGCTTTGGACCACATATGGTCCCAGCCTCTAGCAGGAATTCCTCTGAAGATCAGAGGCCTACCCTGTCCCGAGTGACCGTGGGCCCCTGTTGAAGGAATCCTCCCAAGGCATCTTTGCAATCCTTTGCCAGCCGGCTTGTGGGTCCCCAGAAGATGTTTCTAAAGAACCAAAGGGCTCCCCTGGTTGCTCCAGGCCTTCCCTGACTTACCCTCACTGGGTGAGTTCCCCAGACCTTGCTGGTCTGCACCATTGACTTTTTACACTTTCCACAAGACTTGCTGCTATCAAGGCTTGTTGGCTCCAATTGGGTTGCCGATACCGCAGTCAGCCGCAAACTTTGTGGGACACACCGAATCCAGCTCCTGGTTGTCGTCGACACCTCCTGGACCTCGTGGCTGAAGAGTCAAGACACCTGTGAATGACCTGAATCTTCCAACGACGGTGGGCATTCATCTTCCTTGCCCCGAGTCACTGCCCAGTGACTTTGAACACTGTCCCCTCTGCTTTCAGGTCTTCCTTCTTCCGAATCCAGGCTTGGATTCCACCGGACACTTCTTCGGACTTCACAAGCAGCAAGTCTTCATTGGCTCCCATTGAAAATGACGCCGTGACCCAACACCAAAGGACACCTATGCACCCGGCTCCCCTGGGTGAGGTAACTCCAGCACTACGGTGCTCCTGTGGGTGTTGGCCCTAGAACTACTTACCCTGTAAGTGACTTGCTTGTAGCTACTCCCGAAGTGCCCTTAACCTCTTAATTTCTAACCGCGACTTGCCCCATTGAAGTCAACGGCGATCCACGCCTGTGTTCACTCACTGCACGCGTCCCCATGGGTCCTTTACTTACCTGCCTTGGGTGGTTTCGTGAGGCCCCAACACTTCTGAAGGCCCTAGGCCTTGTCTCTTTGCAAGTCGTTGTTCTTAAGTCTCTTTTTTAGTATATGGTCTGGTACGCCCCAAGGGCCCCAGCCATATTGTGCTTAATTTATTGTGAAACGTTGATCTATCCCTATGTTCCTATCTTCTAATCTCACAAGAGATTAGTAGAGAGTTGTTTAGTAATAAATACATATATATTTGATATATATACCTGTGTGGTGTCTTTTCATTTGGTGATTCAAGAAATTGTGTGGTAAAACAAGCTGCTTTACATTCCTCCAAGACTTAGCCTGAAGGCTGCTCTCCACAGCTACCACTAGGATAGCTTTCTATAAAGGTTGTCTTAAACCTACCTACCATAAGAGTCGAATTGTACTGGTGCAAGGTGTCCACTTTAACTAGTGAACAGCATATACCAGGCCAACTTCTCACAGCACTTCTCTTGACTCATTCTGCACCTCTGTTGCTTCTTTCTGCACTTCTCTAGCCTCATTCTGAATTTCTGTTCCCTCATTCTGCACCTCTCTTGCCTCTTTCTGCAGTTCTTTCGCCTCTTTCTGCACCTCTGTTGCTTGTTTCTACACTTCTCTTACCTCTTTCTGCAACCCTCTTGCCTCTTTCCACATCTTTATTGGTTCTATCTTCACCCCTCCTGCCTCTTCTGCACCCCTCTTCCCTCTTTCTGCACCCCTCTTGCCTTTTTCTGTACCCCTGTTCCATCTTTTTGCAATTCTCTTGCCTGTTTCTGCACCCCTCTTGCCTATTTCTGCACTAATCTTGCCTCTTTCTCACCTCTGTTGCTTCTTTCTGCACTTCTTTTCCCTCTTTCTGCAATTCTGTTGCTTCTATTTGCACTTCTCTTGCCTCTATCTACACTTCTCATGCTTCTTTCTGCACTTCTCTTGCCTCTTTCTGCACCCCTCTTGCCTCTTTCTGCACCTCTGTTGCTTCTTTCTGCACTTCTCTTGCTTCTTTCTGTACCTCTCTTGCTTCTTTCTGCACCCCTCTTGCCTCTTTTTGCATCTCTCTTCCCTCTTTATGCACTTCTTTTGCCTCTTTCTGCACCTCTCCTGCCTCTTTATGCAGTTCTCTTGTCTCCTTCTGCACCTCTGTTGCTTCATTCAGCACTTTGCTTGCCTCTTTCTGCACTTCTCTTGCCTGTTTCTCCACCTCTCTTGCCTCTTTCTGCACCTCACTTGCTTCTATTTGACCCCTCTTGACTTTTTCTGCACCCTTCATCTCTCTTTCTGCACCTCTCTTTCCTGTTTCTGCATTTCTGTTGCTTCTTTCTGCACTTCTCTTGCCTCTTTCTTCATTTCTGTTGCTTCTTTCTACACTTCTCTTGCCTCTTTCTGCACCCCTCTTGCCTCTTTCTGCACTTTTCTTGCCTCTTTCTGTAACTCTGTTGCTTCTTTCAGCACCTCGCCTGTCTCTTTCTGCACCTCTTTTGCCTGTTTCTCCACCTCTTTTGCCTTTTTCTGCACCCCTGTTGCCTCTTTCTGCAACCCTCTTCCCTCTTTCTGCACCTCTCTTTCCTTTTTCTGCACCCCTGTTCCCTCTTTTTGAACCTCTCTTACCTGTTTCTGCACCTCTCTTGCCTCTTTCTGCACTCCTCTTCCCTCTTTTTCCACCTGTTCCCTCTTTCTGCACCTCTCTTGCCTGTTTCTGCACCTCTCCTGCCTCTTTCTGCAGTTCTCTTGCCTCCTTCTGCACCTCTGTTGCTTCTTTCAGCAGTTCGCTTGCCTCTTTCTGTACTTCTCTTGCCTGTTTCTGCACCTCTCTTGCCTTTTTCTACACCTCTGTTGCATCTTTCGGCACCTCACTTGCTTATTTTTGCACCCCTTTTTCCTCATTCTGCACCTCTCTTCCCTGTTTCTGCACCTCTCCTGCCTCTTTTTCCAGTTCTCTTGACTCCTTCTGCACCTCTGTTGCTTCTTTCAGCACTTCGCTTGCCTCTTTCTGCACCTCTCTTGCCTTTTTCTGCACCTCTGTTGCCTCTTTCCGCACCTCACATGCTTCTTTTTGCACCCCTCTTGCCTCTTTCTACACCGCTCTTCCCTGTTTCTGCACCTCTCTTGCCTCTTTCTGCACTTCTCTTGCCGCTTTCTGCAGCTCTGTTGCTTTTTTTCTGAATTTCTCTTGTCTTTTTCTGCATTTCTGTTGCTTCTTTCTGCACTTCTCTTGCGTCTTTCTACATTTCTGTTGCTTCTTTCTACACTTCTCTCTCCTCTTTCTGAACCCCCCTCTTGCCTCTTTCTGCACTTCTCTTGCCTCTTTCGGCAAATCTGTTGCTTCTTTCTGTACTTCTCTTGCTTCATTCTGCACCTCTCTTGCTTCTTTATGCACCCCTCTTGCCTCTTTCTGCAACCCTCTTGCCTCTTTCTGCACTTCTCTAGCCTCTTTCTGCATCTCTGTTGCTTCTTTCTGTACTTGTCTTGCTTCGTTCTGCACCTCTCTTGCTTCTTTCTGCACCCCTCTTGCCTCTTTCTGCACCCCCCTTGCCTCTTTCTGCACTCCTCTTCCCTCTTTCTCCATCCCTCTTCCCTCTTCTTGCACCTCTATTGCCTGTTTCTGCACCTCTCTTGCCTCTTTTTGCACTTCTCTTGACTCTTTCTGCTCATCTGTTGCTTCTTTCTGCACTTCTCTAGCCTCTTTCTGCATTTCTGTCCCTTCTTTCTGCACTTCTCATGCCTCTTTGTACATTTCTGTTGCTTTTTCTGCACTTCTCTTGCCTCTTTCTGCACCCCTCTTGCCTCTTTTTGCACTTCTCTTGCCTCTTTCTGCAACTCTGTTGCTTCTTTCTGTACTTCTCTTGCTTCGTTCTGCACCTCTCTTGCTTCTTTCTGCACCCCTCTTGCCTCTTTTTGCAACCCTCTTGCCTCTTTCTGCACTTCTCTTGCCTCTTTCTGCAACTCTGTTGCTTATTTCTGTACTACTCTTGCTTCGTTCTGCGCCTCTCTTGCTTCTTTCTGCACCCCTCTTGCCTCTTTCTGCACCCCTCTTGCCTCTTTCTGCACTCCTCTTCCCTCTTTCTCCACCCCTGTTCCCTCTTTCTGCACCTCTCTTGCCTCTTTCTGCAGTTCTCTTGCCTCTTTCTGAACCTCTGTTGCTTGTTTCTGCATTTCTCTTACCTCTTTCTGCAACCCTCTTGCCTCTTTCTACATCTTTATTGGTTCTATCTTCACCCCTCCTGCCTCTTTCTGCACCCCTCTTCCCTCTTTCTGCACCCCTCTTGCCTTTTTCTTTACCCCTGTTCCATCTTTTTGCAATTCTCTTGCCTGTTTCTGCACCTCTCTTGCCTATTTCTGCACTACTGTTGCCTCTTTCTGTACCTCTGTTGCTTCTTTCTGCACTTCTTTTCCCTCTTTCTGCATTTCTGTTGCTTCTTTCTGCACTTCTCTTTCCTCTATCTACACTTCTCTTGCTTCTTTCTGCACTTCTCTTGCCTCTTTCTGCACCCCTCTTGCCTATTTCTGCACCTCTGTTGCTTCTTTATGCACTTCTCTTGCTTCTTTCTATACCTCTCTTGCTTCTTTCTGCACCCCTCTTGCCTCTTTTTGCATCTCTCTTCCCTCTCTCTGCACTTCTTTTGCCTCTTTCTGCACCTCTCCTGCCTCTTTCTGCAGTTCTCTTGTCTCCTTCTGCACCTCTGTTGCTTCATTCAGCACATCGCTTGCCTCTTTCTGCACTTCTCTTGCCTGTTTCTCCAACTCTCTTGCCTTTTTCTGCACCTCTGTTGCCTCTTTCTGCACCTCACTTGCTTCTTTTTGCACCCCTCTTGCCTCATTCTGCACCCCTCATCTCTCTTTCTGCACCTCCCTTGCCTTTTACTGCACCTCTGATCCCTCTTTGTGCACCTCTCTACCCTGTTTCTGTATTTCTGTTGCTTCTTTCTGCACTTCTCTTGCCTCTTTCTTCATTTCTGTTGCTTCTTTCTACACTTCTCTTGCCTCTTTCAGCACCCCTCTTGCCTCTTTCTGCACTTCTCTTGCCTCTTTCTGTAACTCTGTTGCTTCTTTCAGCACTTCACTTGCCTCTTTCTGCACTTCTCTTGCCTGTTTCTCCACCTCATTTTCCTTTTTCTGCACTCCTCTTGCCTCTTTCTGCAGCCCTCTTCCCTCTTTCTGTACCTCTCTTTCCTTTTTCTGCACCCCTGTTCCCTCTTTTTGCACCTCTCTTCCCTGTTTCTGCACCTCTCTTGCCTCCTTTTGCACTTCTCTTGCCGCTTTCTGCACCTCTGTTGCTTTTTTCTGAACTTCTCTTGCCTTTTTCTGCATCTCTATTGCTTCTTTCTGCACTTCTCTTGTGTCTTTCTACATTTCTGTTGCTTCTTTCTGCACTTCTCTCGCCTCTTTCAGCACCCCTCTTGCCTCGCCTCTTTCTGTACTTCTCTTGCCTCTTTCTGCAACTCTGTTGCTTCTTTCTGTACTTCTCTTGCTTCATTCTGTACCTCTCTTGCTTCTTTCTGCACTCCTCTTGCCTCTTTCTGCACCCCTCTTGCCTCTTTCTGCTCTCCTCTTCCCTCTTTCTCCACCCCTGTTCCCTCTTTCTGCACCTCTCTTGCCTCTTTCTGCAGTTCTCTTGCCTCTTTCTGCACCTCTGTTGCTTGTTTCTGCATTTCTCTTACCTCTTTCTGCAACCCTCTTGCCTCTTTCTACATCTTTATTGGTTCTATCTTCACCCCTCCTGCCTCTTTCTGCACCCCTCTTCCCTCTTTCTGCACCCCTCTTGCCTTTTTCTGTACCCCTGTTCCATCTTTTTGCAATTCTCTTGCCTGCTTCTGCACCTCTCCTGCCTCTTTCTGCAGTTCTCTTGCCCCCTTCTGTACCTCTGTTGCTTCTTTCAGCACTTCGCTTGCCTCTTTCTGCACTTCTCTTGCCTGTTTCTGCCCCTCCTGCCTTTTTCTGCACCTCTGTTGCATCTTTCTGCACCTCACTTGCTTCATTTATGCACCCCTCTAGCCTCTTTCTGCACCTCTCTTCCCTGTTTCTGCATCTCTCTTGCCTCTTTTTTCACTTCTCTTGCCGCTTTCTGCACCTCTGTTGCTTTTTTCTGAACTTCTCTTGCCTTTTTATGCTTTTCTGTTGCTTCTTTCTGCACTTCTCTTGCATCTTTCTACATTTCTGTTGCTTCTTTCCATACTTCTCTTGCCTCTTTCTGTACCCCTTTTGCCTCGCCTCTTTCTGTACTTCTCTTGCCTCTTTCTCCAACTCTGTTGCTTCTTTCTGTACTTCTCTTGCTTCGTTCTGCACCTCTTTTGCTTCTTTCTGCACCCCTCTTGCCTCTTTCTGCAATCCTCTTGCCTCTTTCTGTACTTCTCTTGCCTCTTTCTGCAACTCTGTTGCTTCTTTCTGTACTTCTCTTGCTTCGTTCTGCACCTCTCTTGCTTCTTTCTGCACCCCTCTTGCCTCTTTCTGCACCTCTCTTGCCTCTTTCTGCACTCCTCTTCCCTCTTTCTCCACCTCTGTTCCCTCTTTCTGCACCTCTCTTGCCTGTTCCTGCGCCTCTGTTGCTTCTTTCTGCACTTCTCTAACCTCTTTCTGCATTTCTGTTCCTTCTTTCTGCACTTCTCGTGCCTCTTTGTACATTTCTGTTGCTTCTTTCTGCACTTCTCTTGCCTCTTTCTGCACCTTCTTCCCCCTTTCTGCACCTTTCCTGCCTCCTTCTGTACCTCTCTTTCCTCTTTCTGCAGTTCTCTTGCCTTTTCCGCACCTCTGTTGCGTCTATCTGCACTTCTCTTGCCTCCTTCTGCAACCTTATTGCCTCTTTCTGCACTTCTCTTGCCTCTTTCTGCACTCCTATTGCCTCTTTCTGCACCTCTTTTGCCTCTTTCTAAACCTCTCTTGCCTCTTTCTGCAGTTCTTTTGCCTTTTCTACACATCTGTTGCTTCTTTTTGCACCCCTCCTGCCTCTTTCTGTACCCTTCTTCCCTCGTTCTGCACCTCTCTTGCCCTCTTCTGCCCCCCTGTTCCCTCTTTTTGTACCTCTCTTGCCTGTTTCTGCACCTGTCTTGCCTCTTTCTGCACTTCTCGTGCCTCTTTCTGCATTTCTGTTGCTTCTTTTTGCACTTCTCTTGCCTCTATCTACATTTCTCTTGCTTCTTTCTGCACTTCTCTTGCCTCTTTCTGCACCCCTCTTGCTTCTTTCTGCACCTCTGTTGCTTCTTTCTGTGCTTCTCTTGCTTCTTTCTGTGCCTCTGTTGCTTCTTTCTGCACCCTTCTTGCCTCTTTTTGCATCCCTTTTCCCTCTTTCTGCACCTCTCTTGCCTCCTTCTGCACCTCTGTTGCTTCTTTCAGCACTTCGCTTGCCTCTTTCTGCACTTCACTTTCCTGTTTCTGCACCTCTCTTGCCTTTTTCTGCACCTCTGTTGCATCTTTCTGCACCTCACTTGCTTCTTTTTGCACACCTCTTGCCTCTTTCTGCACCTCTCTTCCCTGTTTCTGCACCTCTCTTGCCTCTTTTTGCACTTCTCTTGCCGCTTTCTGCACCTCTGTTGCTTTTTTCTGAACTTCTCTTGCCTTTTTTTGCATTTCTGTTGCTTCTTTCTGCACTGCTCTTGCGTCTTTCTACATTTCTGTTGCTTCTTTCTACACTTCTCTTGCCTCTTTCTGCACCCCTCTTTCCTCACCTCTTTCTGTACTTCTCTTGCCTCTCTCTGCAACTCTGTTGCTTCTTTCTGTACTTCTCTTGCTTTGTTCTGCACCTCTCATGCTTCTTTATGCACCCCTCTTGCCTCTTTCTGCAACCCTCTTGCCTCTTTCTGCACTTCTCTAGCCTCTTTCTGCAACTCTGTTGCTTCTTTCTGTACTTCTCTTGCTTCGTTCTGCACATCTCTTGCTTCTTTCTGTACCCCTCTTGCCTCTTTCTGCACCCCTCTTGCCTCTTTCTGCACTCCTCTTCCCTCTTTCTTCACCCCTGTTCCCTCTTTTTGCACCTCTCTTGCCTATTTCTGTACCTCTCTTGCCTCTTTCTGCACTTCTCTTGACTCATTCTGCACCTCTGTTGCTTCTTTCTGCACTTCTCTAGCCTCATTCTGCATTTCTGTTCCTTCTTTCTGTACTTCTCTTGCCTCTTTGTACATTTCTGTTGCTTCTTTCTGCACTTCTTTTGCATCTTTCTGCACCCCTCTTGCCTCTTTCTGCACTTCTCTTGCCTCTTTCTGCAACTCTTTTGCTTCATTCTGTACTTCTCTTGCTTCGTTCTGCACCTCGCGCTTCTTTCTGCACCCCTCTTGCCTCTTTTTGCAACCCTCTTGCCTCTTTCTGCACTTCTCTTGCCTCTTTCCGAAACTCTGTTGCTTCTTTCTGTACTTCTCTTGCTTCATTCTGCACCTCTCTTGCTTCTTTCTGTACCCCTCTTGCCTCTTTCTGCACCCCTCTTGCCTCTTTCTGCACTCCTCTTCCCTCTTTCTCCACCCCTGTTCCCTCATTCTGCACCTCTCTTGCCTCTTTCTGCAGTTCTCTCGCCTCTTTCTGCACCTCTGTTGCTTGTTTCTACACTTCTCTTACCTCTTTCTGCAACCCTCTTGCCTTTTTCCACATCTTTATTGGTTCTATCTTCACCCCTCCTGCCTCTTTCTGCACCCCTCTTCCCTCTTTCTGCACCCCTCTTGCCTTTTTCTGTACCCCTGTTCCATCTTTTTGCAATTCTCTTGCCTGTTTCTGCACCTCTCTTGCCTATTTCTGCACTAATGTTGCCTCTTTCTGCACCTCTGTTGCTTCTTTCTGCACTTCTTTTCCCTCTTTACGCATTTCTGTTGCTTCTATTTGCACTTCTCTTGCCTCTATCTACACTTCTCTTGCTTCTTTCTGCACTTCTCTTGCCTCTTTCTGCACCCCTCTTGCCTCTTTCTGCACCTCTGTTGCTTCTTTCTGCACTTCTCTTGCTTCTTTCTGTACCTCTCTTGCTTCTTTCTGCACCCCTATTGTCTCTTTCTGCACCCCTCTTCACTCTTTATGCACTTCTTTTGCCTCTTTCTGCACCTCTCCTTCCTCTTTCTGCAGTTCTCTTGTCTCCTTCTGCACCTCTGTTGCTTCATTCAGCACTTCGCTTGCCTCTTTCTGCACTTCTCTTGCCTGTTTCTCTACCTCTCTTGCCTTTTTCTGCACCTCTCTTGCCTCTTTCTGCACCTCACTTGCTTCTATTTGCACCCCTCTTGCCTTTTTCTGCACCCCTCATCTCTCTTTCTGCACCTCCCTTGCCTTTTACTGCACCTCTGATCCCTCTTTCTGCACCTCTCTTTCCTGTTTCTGCATTTCTGTTGCTTCTTTCTGCACTTCTCTTGCCTCTTTCTTGTTATGTTATGTTATGTTATATAAACTTCTAACGCGCACAGATACTCCAAGGAGTGTCCCGGCGCGAGCCTGAAAAGGGTCAGAGTCAGAATCAGAAGACAGAGCTAGAAAAGAAAAGTTTTCAGCTTTTTCTTAAAGATCATCGGATCTTTGACGCCCCGTAAAGCCAGTGGCAGAGCATTCCATGCCAGCGCAGCTATCCGGGTAAAGGAGCGCCCACCAAGCATCTGGCGATTAAACCGCGGGGTCTGTGCCAAAAGTTGGGAGGAAGAACGCAACTGTCTCACCGGAGAATAGAAAGCCATCCTCTTCTGCAGATAGATGGGTCCCAAACCGTGGAGGGCTTTATGAGCAATAGATAAAATTTTAAATTTTATTCGCACCTCCACCGGGAGCCAATGCAGGGAACGCAAATGAGAACGCACACTGCACCTGCTGGAAAGACCCAACAGGAGTCTAGCGGCCGAGTTTTGAATCACCTGTAACTTATTCAAAAGGTAACCTGGAATGCCCGCATACAGTGCATTGCCATAGTCCAAGCGGGAAAGAATTAGAGCACGGACAACTGTTTCCTTTGCAGAATTAGGCAAAAGAGGAAGAAACTTCCTCAAGGTCTTCAAAATGCCAAAGCAAGTGCCGGCCAACTTCTTGACCTGCGAAGAGAAAAGCAAGTTCTCATTGAACCAGACCCCCAGATTCTTGACAGAGTCTCCCTTAAAACTAGGTAGGGAGAAACCTGGGGGCCATAGCTTCTGTCTGAAGTCGACAGGAAATGTGCCGTACTACAGGATCTCTGATTTTTCCTCATTGCACTTAAGCTGTGCCTGAGCAAGCCAGTGAAAAACCGAAGATAAGCAATGTTGAGCAGGGGCAACTGCATCCTCATCCTGACCCCAGGAGAACAGCAGCTGGGTGTCATCAGCATAGGCCATCACCTTAGCCCCTAAAGCCTCCGCGAGGTAAACCAGCGGGGTAACATAGATGTTAAAGAGAAGAGGGCTAAGGGATGACCCCTGTGGGACACCCGTGGCCACTGGTTGAGGGACTGAGGCACACGGTGGAAGCCAGACCTGCTGCGAGCGACCCTCCAAGAAAGACCTAATCCAGCCCCAAACGGACCCAGATACGCCGATCTCCAGGAGGCGGTCAAGGAGCAAGACATGAGGCACTGTATCGAATGCCACAGAGAGGTCCAGCATAACCAAAGCTGCCCTCCCGCCGGCATCCAGGCACTCACGAATCGCCTCAGACACCTCCAATAATGCTGACTCAGTGCTATATGCAGCCCGGAAACCCGATTGGGCCGGATGGAGCAGGCCATAGGTTTCAACATACTCAGTGAGTTGGTTTGTGACCACCTTTTCACAAACCTTAGCCAGGCTAGGCAAAAGCGAGATGGGACGATAATTACCGGGAATCGAAGGATCAAGGGACGGCTTTTTAAGGAGGGGAAGAATTTTCGCCTGTTTCCAAGATAATGGAACAAAGGCATCCCGCAATGACATATTAATAATCTGATTGACCTCAGGATTAATACAGTCTGCGACAGTGGCCAGAAGTCTGGCCGCGCAGGGGTCAGTTGGAGAGCCTGATTTCAAGACCATCAGGATCTTGAGGGTAGTAGGTAAATCTACTGGCAAAAAAGATGAAAAATTATGCAATGGATCAGCTAAAAGCCGGACAAGAGAACAGGGCGTAAGCATTAAGGCACAAGATGAGAACGTGGCCTGGATGGCAAAAATTTTGTCCAGAAAAAACTTGCTAAGGGTATTGCACCAGGACTCCGAAACAGGCGAGGAGCATACCAAGGCAGTTGGAGACATAAAGCTTTGCACAATTGAAAACATTTCTTTTGCATTGTTATTGGCCTGGTCAATACGTGACGCAAAGTATCGTCCCTTTGCAGCCGCAATAGCGGCATAGTAGCATTTTTGTTTAGCTCTAAGAGTGAGTTTCGCCAACGGGCAATAGCTGCTGGCACGCCAGGCCCTCTCCAGAACTTTGCACTCATGTTTCAGAGTTTTAAGCTCCGGTAGATACCAGGGTTTAGAAGGAGAATTCCTCACTAACTTAGGCAGGCGCAGTGAAGATAATGAAGACACTGAATCAGCTATCCATTTAGTAAACCCGGTCACGCTCCCTTCAAGATCTTGCTGACGGGCAGGCCTAGAGGCAGCCAAGGAGCTCATAAATTGAAGAGGATCGATTTTACTGAACAGCGGAGGGCGAAGATAGCGCGTAGGCCGAGCAGGCTGAGCAATCTCCCAAGAGAAGCAGATAAGAAAGTGGTCCGACCAAGAGGTCGGGGAGGGCTCAGCCACCTGAACAGGAAAATTAGAACAGATGGGATCTAAGATATGGCCACCCTGATGAGTGGGCTGAGAGACCCATTGAGAGAGATGGGCTAAGTGAAGGGAGTCAAGAAAAACCACAGAGTCTTTAGCATCTTGTTGTTCAAGGTGGAGATTCACATCACCCAGAACCATGAAATGGGAGAAGCGCAATGCACGCTCAGCTATAGCATCCCAAAAAGATTTGAGGAAGGCAGTAGCCGACCCAGGGGGGCGATAGATGAGGGAGCCACCCAGCATAAAATGATTGGAGAAGTGGATACTGAAATCCAAGACCTCACACTCATCCCATGTGCTCGAAGTGTCGCTATGGAGAACCCAGTTATCCTTGTGCAAGATGGCTAAACCACCCCCTCTACCAACAGGGCGGTCCACCCGACAGAGCTTAAAGCCAGCAGGGGTAGCCAGCGCAACGATAGGGTTAGAAGCTACATCAAGCCAGGTCTCCATAACAAACAGCAGATCCAGAGATTTATCCAAGACCAGGTCAAAAACATCAGCATGATGCTTCCTCAGTGATCTGGCATTTATAAGGGCAGCTCTAATGCGCGGGCATACTGTGGATTTAGCGTGCGGTTGGATCGGCAAGAGCTCTAATTTTGGAGCAAAACCACAGGCTGCGCAGACAAAGTCCAAATTAAAAGGCATAGTGCTATAACAGTGTATGCGACAGGGCGGAGGCCGAAGTGCTTTTAGGAACTCACCAGAATACCGGAAGTGAGCTCCTACATCCACCGCACATCGAGCAGCATAGCTGGCCCTGGCCACTGACTTGACGCTGACGGGCGCAGACGGGCTTGCCTTAGGCGCGCCTTCGGCGCGCCAGCGGCGCGCCCGCTGCGCGTCCGACCACAGCCCATTAAGTAGGGAAGTGTGGAGGGCGAGCAGCGTGCATCAACTAGAGCGCTGAGCGTGAATGACGCACGGCCCTGTCAAGATGGCCGTCACTAACTAACTGGCCAAATTAGAGAGCAGGGAGCAGTACAAAAGGAGTATAACACACTCTGTTCCGAAAATATCGGCAGATTTAGGCAATAGAAAGGAGTATAACACACTCCCAGCAAACAAAATAAAACACGAGCGAAAAGTAAAAAGTCCCACAATCCCCTCACACAACCCCCAGCAGCATAAAATGAAATGGCAGCAAAATAAAAGCAATTTTAACCACCAGTAGCAAGAGGAACCTTAGCAAGCGCTGCGCGTCCGGCCACAGCCCATTAAGTAGGGAAGTGTGGAGGGCGAGCAGCGTGCATCAACTAGAGCGCTGAGCGTGAATGACGCACGGCCCTGTCAAGATGGCCGTCACTAGCTAACTGGCCAAATTAGAGAGCAGGGAGCAGTACAAAAGGAGTATAACACACTCCGTTCCGAAAATATCAGCAGATTTAGGCAATAGAAAGGAGTATAACACACTCCCAGCAAACAAAATAAAACACGAGCAAAAAGTAAAAAGTCCCACAATCCCCTCACACAACCCCCAGCAGCATAAAACGAAATGGCAGCAAAATAAAAGCAATTTTAACCACCAGTAGCAAGAGGAACCTTAGCAAGCGCTGCACGTCCGGCCACAGCCCATTAAGTAGGGAAGTGTGGAGGGCGAGCAGCGTGCATCAACTAGAGCGCTGAGCGTGAATGACGCACGGCCCTGTCAAGATGGCCGTCACTAACTAACTGGCCAAATTAGAGAGCAGGGAGCAGTACAAAAGGAGTATAACACACTCCGTTCCGAAAATATCGGCAGATTTAGGCAATAGAAAGGAGTATAACACACTCCCAGCAAACAAAATAAAACACGAGCGAAAAGTTAAAAAGTCCCACAATCCCCTCACACAACCCCCAGCAGCATAAAACGAAATGGCAGCAGAATAAAAGGAATTTTAACCACCAGTAGCAAGAGGAACCTTAGCAAGCGCTGCGCGTCCGGCCACAGCCCATTAAGTAGGGAAGTGTGGAGGGCGAGCAGCGTGCATCAACTAGAGCGCTGAGCGTGAATGACGCACGGCCCTGTCAAGATGGCCGTCACTAACTAACTGGCCAAATTAGAGAGCAGGGAGCAGTACAAAAGGAGTATAACACACTCCGTTCCGAAAATATCGGCAGATTTAGGCAATAGAAAGGAGTATAACACACTCCCAGCAAACAAAATAAAACACGAGCGAAAAGTAAAAAGTCCCACAATCCCCTCACACAACCCCCATTAGCATAAAACAAAATGGCAGCAAAATAAAAGCAATTTTAACCACCGGTAGCAAGAGGAAATTTCTGTTGCTTCTTTCTACACTTCTCTTGCCTCTTTCTGCACCCCTCTTGCCTCTTTCTGCACTTCTCTTGCCTCTCTCTGTAACTCTGTTGCTTCTTTCAGCACCTCGCCTGTCTCTTTCTGTGCCTCTCTTGCCTGTTTCTCCACCTCTTTTGCCTTTTTCTGCACCCCTGTTACCTCTTTCTGCAACCCTCTTCCCTCTTTCTGCACCTCTCTTTCCTTTTTCTGCACCCCTGTTCCCTCAGTTTTTGCACCTCTCTTGCCTGTTTCTGCACCTCTCTTGCCTCTTTCTGCACTCCTCTTCCCTCTTTTTCCACCCGTTCCCTCTTTCTGCACCTCTCTTGCCTGTTTCTGCACCTCTCCTGCCTCTTTCTGCAGTTCTCTTGCCTCCTTCTGCACCTCTGTTGCTTCTTTCAGCAGTTCGCTTGCCTCTTTCTGTACTTCTCTTGCCTGTTTCTGCACCTCTCTTGCCTTTTTCTGCACCTCTGTTGCATCTTTCTGCACCTCACTTGCTTCTTTTTGCACCCCTCTTGCCTCTTTCTACACCGCTCTTCCCTGTTTCTGCACCTCTCTTGCCTATTTCTGTACTTCTCTTGCTGCTTTCTGCACCTCTGTTGCTTTTTTCTGAACTTCTCTTGTCTTTTTCTGCATTTCTGTTGCTTCTTTTTTTTATATTAATGCTTTTATGTAAAACAGCACACAATTAAGCAAATCTTTTACACATGAGGGAAATTCTAAAAAAGAAAGATATAATTCGGTCATTTTTACCATAACAATTGAGCTATATACATGAATGATATTAAAAAACTGAAGAGACACAGTTTACAAATTAATCCAACAGGATTATAAAAGTAGGCACATCAGTCTTAACCAGAGCAAGCGTTAATATCAAATTAAATTTATATAGAAAAATAGAATCTCAGAAACAATAAACCTTAGCAAAGCAGAGATTACGCCCCAATGCTAATAATTCAAGGACCGCAAGTTGCCTGAGCCTCCTTCCATCTTATAATAGGAGCCCATATACGCCTGCCAGACAATCTCTGTTTTTTGCTCCTTCTCTCATAGATACCTCTTTCTAGGTTGAACATAGCCAACAGCCTGGCAAGCCATTGCTGAAATGTTGGGGCTCCTGGGTCTAGCCAGGCCGAGGCTATGCATATCCGGACCACCGCCATAGCCAAAAATAGAAATCGGTAATCTGTATCTCGCTCTCCATTACTGCCCACCCCTAGAAGTATTACCGCAGGGGTTAGCAGAGCTTGCACTTCTAAAGTTAGATTCATAAATTTCTCTATGGGATTTAGTAAAATCTCAAGACGTGGACAGGACGCAAACATATGGGCTAAGTCAGCCTCCAATGAGTCACACCGAGGGCATCTGACTCCCACCTGCACCCCCATTGGGCAATCCTAGCCGGGGTATAGTAAAGTGAAAAAATTGTCGCATAATGCTGAGCTTGAAGCCCAGCTGAGCACACCACTATCTGTCCCAATTCCAATGAGTCCAAAAATCTCTCCGGTTCTATGCCCAGTCGCTCAACCCATTTCCTCGCATGTTTTTCCCTATCATCCTGTTTAAGTGCAACAAGTTCAGCATACAATCTCTTTATAGTACAATTCTTCCCTTCTCTAATAACATCAACAACTTTTACCTTACTAAAACCACTCAGCCCGCCCACCTTCCCACTGAGATAATTTCGCAGCTGCATATATTTAAAAAGGTTTGTCTTTTCAATTCCAAACTCAGCTTGGATGTCACTAAACTGACAAATTCCATCTAGCCATATTGTGCACTTCTCTTGCCTTTTCTATACCTCTGTTGCTTCTTTCTGCACCCCTCCTTCCTCTTTCTGCACCCCTCTTCCCTCTTTCTGCACTTCTCTTGCCTCTTTTTGCATTTCTGTTGCTTCTTTCTGCACTTCTCTTGCCTTTATCTATGTTTCTCTTGCATCTTTCTGCACTTCTCTTGCATCTTGCTGCACCTCCCTTGCCTGTTTCTGCACCTCTCTTCCCTCTTTCTGCACTACTCTTGCCTCTTTCTGCACCTCTGTTGCTTCTATCTGCACCCTCCTTCCTCTTTTTGCACCTCTCTTGACTTTTTTTGCACCCCTGTTCCCTCTTTTTGTACTTCTCTTGCCTGTTTCTGCACCTCTCTTGCTTCTTTCTGCACTTCTCGTGCCTCTTTCTGCACCGCTGTTGCTTCTTTCTGCACTTCTCTTGCTTCTTTCTGCATTTCTGTTGCTTCTTTCTGCACTTCTCTTGCCTTTATCTATGTTACTCTTGCATCTTTCTGCACTTCTCTTGCGTCTTGCTGCACCTCTCTTGCCTCTTTCTGCACTTCTTGTGCCTCTTTCTGCACCTCTGTTGCTTCTTTCTGCACCTTTCTTGCCTCTTTCTGCATTTCGGTTGCTTCTTTCTGCACTTCTCTTGCCTTTATCTATGTTTCTCTTGCTTCTTTCTACACTTCTCTTGCCTCTTTCTGCACCCCTCTTGCCTCTTTCTATACTTATCTTGCCTCTTTCTGCAACTCTGTTGCTTCCTTCAGTACTTCTCTTGCTTCGTTCTGCACCTTTCTTGCTGCTTTCTGCACCCCTCTTGCCTCTTTCTGCACCCCTCTTGCCTCTTTCTGCACCCCTCTTTCCTCTTTCTGCACCCCTCTTCCCTCTTTCTGTATCTCTCTTGTCTGTTTCTGCTCCTCTCTTGCCTCTTTCTGCACTTCTCTTGCCTCTTTCTGCACCTCTGTTGCTTCTTTCTGCACTTCTCTAGCCTCTTTCAGCATTTCTGTTCCTTCTTTCTGCACTTCTCTTGCCTCTGTACATTTCTGTTGCTTCCTTCTGCACTTCTCTTGCCTCTTACTGTACCCCTCTTCCCTCTATCTGCACTTCTCTTGCCTCTTTCTGCACCCCTATTGCCTCTTTCTGCACCTCTCTTGCCTCTTTCTGCACCTCTCTTGCCTCTTTCTGCACTTCTCTTGACTATTCTACACCTCTGTTGCTTCTTTCTGCACCCCTCCTTCCTCTTTCTGCACCCCTCATCCTTCTTTCTGCACCTCTCTTGACTTTTTCTGCACCCCTGTTCCCTGTTTCAGCACCTCTCTTGCCTCTTTCTGCACTTCTCGTGCCTCTTTCTGCACCTCTGTTGCTTCTTTCTGCACTTCTCTTGCCTCTTTCTGCATTTCTGTTGCTTCTTTCTGCACTTCTCTTGCCTTTATCTATGTTTCTCTTGCATCTTTCTGCACTTCTCTTGCGTCTTTCTGCACCTCTCTTACCTGTTTCTGCACCTCTCTTGCCTCTTTCTGTACTCCTCTTGCCTCTTTCTGCACCTCTGTTGCTTCATTCTGCACTTCTCTAGCCTCTTTCTGCATTTATGTTCCTTCTTTCTGGACTTCTCTTGCCTCTTTGTACATTTCTGTTGCTTCTTTCTGCACTTCTCTTGCCTCTTTCTGAACTTCTCTTCCCTCTTTCTGCACCTCTCTTGCCTCTTCCTGCACCTCTCTTGCCTTTTTCTGCAGTTTTCTAGCCTTTTCTGCACCTCTGTTGCTTCTTTCTGCACTACTCCTGCCTCTTTCTGCACCCCTATTGCCTCTTTCTGCACCTCTCTTGCCTCTTTCTGCACCTCTCTTCCCTCTTTCTGCAACTCTCTTGCCTTTTTCTGCACCCCTGTTCCCCTTTTTGTACCTCTTGCCTGTTTCTACACTTCTCTTGCCTCTTTTTGCACTTCTCGTGCCTCTTTCTGTACCTCTGTTGCTTCTTTATGCACTTCTCTTGCCTGTTTCTGCACCTCTGTTGCTTCTTCCTGCACTTTTCTTGCTTTTTATGCATCTCTCTTGCTTCTTTCTGCACCCCTCCTGCCTCTTTATGCAACCCTCTTTCTGCACCTCTCCTGCCTCTTTCTGCAGTTCTCTTGCATCCTTCTGCACCTCTGTTGCTTCTTTGAGCAATTCTCTTGCCTCTTTCTGCACCTCTCTGGCCTTTTTCTGCACCCCTGTTCCCTCTTCCTGTATCTTTCTACCCTGTTTCTGCACCTCCCTTGCCTCTTTCTGCACTCCTCTTGCCTCTTTCCGCAGCTCTGCTGCTTTTTTCTGCACTTCTCTTGCCTCTTTCTGCATTACTGTTGCTTCTATATGCACTTCTCTTGCCTCTTTCTATATTTCTGTTGCTTCTTTCTGTACTTCTCTTGCCTCTTTCTGCACCCCTCTAGCCTCTTTCTGCACTTCTCTTTCCTCTTTCTGCAACTCTGTTGCTTCTTTCTGCACTTCTCTTGCCTATTTCTACATTTCTGTTGCTTCTTTCTGTACTTCTCTTGCCCATTTCTGTACCTCACTTGCCTCTTTCTTCACCTCTCATGCCTCTTTCTGCACCTCTCTTGCCTGTTTCTGTACCTCACTTGCCTCTATCTGCACTTCTCTTGCTTTTTTCTGCACCTCTCTTGTTTCTTTCGGCAACTCCCTTCTCTCTTTCATCACTTCTCTTGCTTCTTTCTGCACCTCTGTTGCTTCTTTCAGCACTTCTCTTGCTTCTTTCTGCACTTGGTTTTCTTCTTTCTACACCTCTCTTGCCTGTTTATGCACTTCTCTTGTCTCTTTCGCATCTCTCTTCCTCTTTCTTTACCCCTGTTTCCTCTTTCTGCACCTCTCTTGCCTGTTTCTGCAACTCTCTTGCCTCTTTCTGCAGTTCTGTTGCCTGTTTCTGCACCTCACTTGCCTCTTTCTGCACCCCTCTTGCCTGTTTCTGCACATCACTTGCCTCTTTCTGTACCTCTCTTGCCTCTTTATGCACATCTCTTACCTCTTTCTGCACCTCACTTGCCTCTATCTGCACTTCTCTTGCTTTTTTCTGCACCTCTCTAGTTGCTTTCGGCAACTCTCTTGTCTCTTTCATCACTTCTCTTGATTCTTTCTGCAACTCAGTTGCTTCTTTCAGTACTTCTCTTGCTACTTTCTGCACTTGTCTGGCCTCTTTCTACACCTCTCTTGCCTGTTTATGCACTTCTCTTGCCTGTTTCTGCACCTCTCTTGCCTCTTTCTGCATCCCTGTTCCCTCTTTCTGCACCTCTCATGCCTGTTTCTGCAACTCTCTTGCTTCTTTCTGCAGTTCTCTTGCCTGTTTCTGCACCTCACTTGCCTCTTTCTGCACCTCTCTTGTCTCTTTCTGCACCACTCTTGCCTCTTTCTGCACCTCACTTGCCTCTTTCTGCACTTCTCTTGCTTTTTTCAGCACCTTTCGTGTTTCTTTCTGTAACTCTCTTGTCTCTTTCATCACTTCTCTTGCTTCTTTCAGCACCTCTGTTGTTTCTTTCAGCACTTCTCTGGCTTCTTTTTGCAACTCTGCTGCTTCTTTCTGTGCTTCTCTTGCTTCTTTCTGCACTTCTTGCTTCTTTCTGTACCTCTCTTGCCTCTTTTGCACCCCTTGTGTCTGTTTCTGCACCTCACTTGCATCTTTATGCACCTCTCTTGCCTCTTTCTGTACCTCTCTTGTCTCTTTCTGCACCTCACTTGCCTCTATATTCACTTCTCTTTTTCTTGCCCCTTTCTTGTTTCTTTCTGCAACTCTCTTGTCTCTTTCAACACTTCTCTTGCTTCTTTCTGCACCTCTGTTGCTTCTTTTAGCACTTCTCTTGCCTCTTTCTGCAGCCCTTTGCCCTCTTTCTGCACCTTTCTTCCCTCTTTCTGCACCTCCCTTGCCTCTTTCTGCACCCCTCTTCCCTCTTTCTGCACCTCTCTTTCCTCTTTCCGCAGTTCTCTTGCCTCTTTCTGCACATCTGTTGCTGCTTTCTGCACTTCACTTGCTTTTTTCTGCACCTCTCTTGCTACTTTCTGCAACCCTCTTGCCTCTTTCCGCACCTCTTTTGCTTCTTTCTGCACTTCTCTTGCTTCTTTCTGCACTTCTCCTGCTTCTTTCTGCACACCTCTTGCTGCACCCCTCTTCCCTTTTTGTGCACCTCTCTTGCCTCTTTCTGTTCCTCTGTTGCCTCTTTCTGCACTTCTCTTGCCTCTTTCTGCACTTCACTTACCTCTATCTGCACTTCTCTTGCTTTTTTCTGCACCTCTCTTGTTGCTTTCGGCAACTCTCTTGTCTCTTTCATCACTTCTCTTGATTCTTTCTGCACCTCTGTTGCTTCTTTCAGTACTTCTCTTGCTACTTTCTGCACTTGTCTGGCCTCTTTCTACACCTCTCTTGCCTGGTTCTGCACCTCTCTTGCCTCTTTCTGCGGTTCTCTTGCCTGTTTCTGCACCTCACTTGCCTGTTTCTGCATCTCTTTTGTCTCTTTCTGCACCACTCTTGCCTCTTTCTGCACCTCACTTGCCTCTTTCTGCACTTCTCTTGCTTTTTTCAGCACCTTTCTTGTTTCTTTCTGCAACTCTCTTGTCTCTTTTATCACTTCTCTTGCTTCTTTCAGCACCTCTGTTGTTTCTTTCAGCACTTCTCTGGCTTCTTTTTGCAACTCTATTGGTTCTTTCTGTACTTCTCTTTCTTCTTTCTGCACTTCTTGCTTCTTTCTGTACCTCTCTTGCCTCTTTTGCACCCCTCATGCCTGTTTCTGCACCTCACTTGCCTCTTTCTGCACCTCTCTTGCCTCTTTCTGTACCTCTCTTGTCTCTTTCTGCACCCCACTTGCCTCTATCTGCACTTCTCTTGCTTTGTTCTGCACCTTTCTTGTTTCTTTCTGCAACCCTCTTGTCTCTTTAATCACTTCTCTTGCTTCTTTCTGCACCTCTGTTGCTTCTTTCAGCACTTCTCTTGCCTCTTTCTGCAGCCCTCTTCCCTCTTTCTGCACCTCGCTTGCCTCTTTCTGCACCCCTCTTGCCTCTTTCTGGACCCCTCTTTCTGCACCTCTATTTCCTGTTTCCGCAGTTCTCTTGCCTCTTTCTGCAGATCTGTTGCTTCTTTCTGCACTTCACTTGATTTTTTCTGTACCTCTCTTGCTTCTTTCTGCAACCCTCTTGCCTCTTTCCGCACCTCTTTTGCTTCTTTCTGCACTTCTCTTGCTTCTTTCTGCACTTCTCCTACTTCTTTCTGCACACCTCTTGCCTCTTTCTGCACCCCTCTTCCCTCTTTCTGCAACTCTCTTGCCTCGTTCTGTTCCTCTGTTGCATCTTTCTGCACTTCTCTTGCCTCTTTCTGCACATTTGTTACTCTTTCTGCACCTCCCTTGTTTTTTTCTGCACTTCTCTTGCTTCTTTCTGTACTTCTCTTGCCTCTTTCTGTACTTAAATGGGAAGTGCAAGCTGTCAAGTCTAAAGGTCTGCGTGCTCTCGTGACTGAGGTATAAGTCTACTTGTACATGTATTCTCACATGTGTTATGCATCTGAAGATGGTAGCTTAAAAAGCAGTTAGCTTTTCCTATAGGTGGTCAAATCTTCTCAGTTCTGCTCTGTCATTCGGTTGCACAGGCAGACATGTCTTATGTATATAGGTATTATAGAGCCCCTCAAATATACTATTGAATACCCATGTGCCCTGTATTTTGAGCAGAAAGAAATACATACACCTTACAACCTTACAACTATAACTCGTGCCCCCGCAATGCACTATTTATGACCTCACATATTACATCACTCATGACATGGTCAGTGACATCACTAATGACATCACTGATGACATCTCACTTGCAAAGTGGTGGAGAAAGTGGGCGTGGTCTCCTATGACCTCTCAGCAATGCAGTTGTGTGAGTCTTCCTGGAGGTAGCAGTAGAGCTAGTTGGCCTCCAAGGACTTTCAAGAGCCAAGGGGACTTCCTCCCCCAACTAGTAGTGTGCCGGGAGGTGCATTTGCAGAGTGATGGAGAAAGGGGACGTGGCTTCTGTCAACTTCCCAGCAATCCTGCTGTGTGGAACTTACTGGAGGTAACAGGAGGGGTAGTTGCCATCAAGAACATCCTTGGGGGCCAACTACCCCTCTTGTTACCTCCAGTAAGTCCCACACAGCGGGGTTGCTAAGAGGTGTTCAGAGGCCATGCCCCTTTCTCTACCATGCTTCAAATGCGGCCCTTGGTGCACTACTGGTTGGGGGATGTAGACCACTTTTCTCCAGAGGGACCTTGAGGGCCAAAAAGCCCTCCCGGTACCTCCTGCAAGTCGTACAATTCAGAATTCCTGAGAGCTGGTCTGAGGCCCGCCCCCTTTCTCCACCACTCTGCAAACATGACTACTACTTAAAAAAAACATATAAATTCACTGAAAAATCTAAAGATTACAGGGACGTTATAGTTAGGAACTAGCATTTAAAAAACCATAGAAATTCCCTGAAAAAAATAAAGGTTACAGGGACGTTATAGTTCGGCTGACATTTCACTCATACAAAACCAGAGAAATTCAGCAGCTATAGTTAGCTGAGCTATCTTTAACTCACGCCCCCGCAATGCAATGCTTATGACCTCACATATTACATCACTAATTGACATGGTCAGTGACATCACTTATGACATCACCAATGGCATCTCAAATAACATCACTGATGACATCATCCACAAAATCTCTGACATACCCACTCGCACCCCAATATAACCTTTCAAACAGCCATTCCAACTTCCACACTACCATTCTCAAAACCATTGACACACCCATACCGTACTTACACACCCACTCACTGATTCATAGGTCTACACACACATCCACTCAGTCACTCATACACCAACTCACTCACTAATACAGTCACCGATATATCCACTCATACACCACCCATGCAGCCACTCACACACTGTCAGTCACCCATAGAGCTACTCACACACCTACTCACTCACCTGTAAAGTCAATCACACAGCCACTTACTCACCTATACAATTATACACACACCCACTCACTTATTCATACAGCTACTAATGCATACTCACTCACCTATACAGTGAGTGATACAACCACACACTCACCAATAGCACCACTCATAACCAACTCACCAATAGAACCACTGATATATCAACTCATACACCCATACAGCCATTCACATACTGTCAGTCACCCATAGAGCTACTCACATACCTAGTCACTCACCCATAGAGTCAGTTACACAGCCACTTACTCATCTATACAGTTACACACACACTCACTCACTTATTCATACAGATCCTATCACATACTCCCTCACCTATACAGTCACTGACACAAGCTCACACACCCATGCGGCCACTCTTGTAATGACTCACTCACACATACAGTCTCTCATATACTCCAACACTCACCTATACTGCCTTTCACATATGCAGTTACTCACCCATATACCACTGACACATCCATTTTCTCACCAACACATCCATACACACACTCAGTCACCCATACAGCCCCTCACAGATCCATTCACTAACCCATACAGCCACTGACTCAGCCACTCACTCATCCATGCAGGCAGTCACACATCCCCTCACCCACCCACACAGACACTCACACAGGTACTCAGAGGACCAATCAATCACCCATACAGTCACTCGCATACCCACTCTCCAACCCATACAGCCACTTAGACACCAACCGACAGACTGATGCAGACATTCACACAACCTAGTCAGTCACCCATACATTCACTGAGACACCTAATCACTCACTTATACAGTCAGTCATGCACCCACTGAATCATCCATACAGGAGCTTATACACTCACTGATTCACCAATACACCTTGATATATATATATTTAACACTCACTAACTTAAAAAAAAAACTCAGTCACTGGATGATGTCATCAGTGATGTCATCAGTGACATCATTTGAGATGTCATGAGTGATGTCATCAGTGATGTCACTGACCATGTCATGAGTGATGTAATCTGTGAGGTCATAAGCAGTGCATTGCGGGGGCGCGAGTTATAGTTAGCTCAGCTAACTATAACTGCTGAATTTCTCTGGTTTTGTACGAGTGAAATGTCAGCCTAACTATATCGTCCAAGAAACCTTTGTTTTTTTCAGTGAATATATATATACTTGTGGTCCGTATCCGTTCCTGTCAGAAGACGTTATAGGTAACGGTAACTCTGGATATATATATATATATATATATATATATATATATATATATATATATATATATATATATATATATAAGTCTTTTTAAAAGTTATCAGCTGCAGGTAATATTAACGTGTTATATGGTCACTGGAAGTGTATGAGAAAGGGATAATAATCTCATTCATTCCTCAGAAAAAAATGAAAAGTGAAATAACTTTCATCCTTGTAAGAGAGCTTGAAAGTCTTGGAAAATGAATGCACAGTGCTACTGATCCAGCGCGATATTAGCAAACATCATTCATACACCAGATACTCACTTGGGCCCATACATTCATACTACGCTAATACTTACGCTGGAGTGTCAGTTGTACTCTTGTATTAAAATCCCTGCTACCAATTACCTTCTGATTGAAGAGTAATAACTTACCAATGGATCCTCTTGCTAATTGGGAAATTTAAAATGAGTGACATTCACTATTATACATAATCCTGAAATAACCACTGAGTCAGGAAGTTTTAAAATGTTTATCTAAAGTTTTAGCAGAGTAAAATACAGAAATAGACACGGTATTTGATCAGAACACCCATGTGAAAGCTTAGAATAATTATTGCTAATAAATGACGGTGTTTAAGAAAGAGAGGATAGAAACAGCAGCGCAACTAAAGGTTGCATTATAGTTACCTAAATGCGAGAACCAAGCCCCTTAGCCAAGGAGTTGGAAAGAATAGGACCCTGGAAGGATGAAGAGCAAGGACCTTCTTCAGGATCAGGACAGGACTGGTGACCTCTCTACAACGACGCCTGCGCCGTTCCCCTCTCTGGCACTCGATTTCTCCTCGATTCTCCCGTCTAATCGACTCCGCCGCCCCTCCTCAGGACCTCTTCAGGACAGGGATTCAGTCAGCAACCGAGCAGCATGGCAGCCTGGAGCTCTTCTGTATGTTCAGAGAATCTGTGCTAACTAATTACTAATGCTATATTCTATTATACCCTTCTACGCCCATGACCCTCCCCTTAATGTTGCTAAAATATGGGACCACTACTTCTGATTGGGCAGGGACAGGGGGTAGATTCTCGCACTATGACAGATTTGGCCTAAATTGTAAAGCCTATTGTCTTTACGTTCCCACCCTTCAAATTAATACATTCGCTTTATTTCCCACCCGTCTCACGACAAATGTACACCAATTTTCATAGACAATGTATCTATGCGCGACAGGAAATACAGTAGTTATAACATCTTTGTCCATCAGGTCACGGCCTTGTGAGACGTCCAAGTTGACTTCATTTTGGCAGTCATTCAGGACACATGCGCAGAACCTTCTGCTTCTCGAGTTTCAAGTCACCAACCCAGGCCCAAGATTACGAATTACTAAAAGTGCAAGAAGAAAATATTAAAATCACAAATAAAACGTTTCACTGTATACCCACTTTCCTTACTTCTAATCCCATTTAATTATAAATCCTATCCCGCATTAATAGCGTTAAGAAACGACAAATTAGTAATGACACAAGAGCAAGCTGAAGCATGTGAAAACATTGAGCAGCCATTTTAAGACACACTGCGCAGTAGCAGAAATTTCCCCCCAAGCAAAGAAAGACGTCACACCATGTGATCAGGTTGCGACATGCGCAGAGAAGATCCCGCGCTTAAGCGGCCATTTTAGATTAGGAACAAGCGTTATTCGTTAGTAAAACACATAGGCAAGCATTCTGACTATTCATGTAGTGTGTGCAAGGATTAATATAGACAATACAAGTTTTAATATTAATACTATGAGTAAGATTGAATCCAAGCAAGTTTCATTTATGAAACCTTGCTCCATCACTACTTTTCCCCATCTGTGCAGGAAAGTAGAAATACATAATTACAAAATAAACAATATTCACACTAACAAAGCAGAATATGCTCAGTTTCTGGTAAAACAAAAATATTGGGAAGGAAGTGAGACAATTGGCAGATGATTAGCTCTAACCTTCTTAGTTGTTCCTTTAAAAAAGAAAAGCAAATTTGTTCTGGTCAAGGGGAAAATGGTAGGAGTAATACTCTTAGACATCCTGTCCCTGTTCGGCATGGTTAACTATACAATCTTCCTCCAATGAGTAACAGAGGTTGGTAAAGGAGGTGAAGTAAAAATCTGGTTTGATTCTTTCATGGCAAATTGATCCCATGTGGTCTCCATTTCCCCATTCAAATCAGCGATGTTAGTTGTAACTTGTGGGATTCCGGAGTGCTCATCCCTACAGCCCATATTGTTTATTATGTATTGTTGGAAAATGGCCCTCCCTGAAGGGTCACCCCAAACTTTTTGCCTTCATCTGCCCCTTTTTCTGACCTCGTTTTTGTGGGCTTTAGGACTCTGAGCACTTTGCCACTGCTGACCAGTGCGAAAGAGCATGTGCTCTCTCCTCTAAACATGGTATAATTGGTTTAAACCTGTTTGGCATATTTAGTTTACTTGTAAGTCCAATGTGAAGGGGTATACAATATACCAAGGGCCTGTAAATCAATTGCTACTAGTGGGCCTGTAGCACTGATTGTGACACCCATACAAGTAGCCTTTCAAACCTGTCTCAGGCCTGCCTTTGTAAGGCCTGTGTGTGCAGTTTACTGCCAATTCGACTTGGCACTTTGAACCACTTGCCAAGCCTTAAACTCCTCTTTTATTATACATAAATCACCCCTAAGGTAGGCCCTAGGTAATACTAAGGGCAGGGTGCTGTGCAAGTACAAAGTAGGACATGGACTGTTAAGTTTTAAATATCCTGGTAGTGACAAACAGCTAAATTTGTTTTTCACTACTGTGAGGCCTACCCCTCTCATAGGCTAGCATTGGGAATTCCTGAAATCACTTTTAAGCTGTAATTTCTGATTAGAAAGCTTTAGCTACAACATGTTTCTTATCTTTGGAATGTTAATGATAAATCCTCTTTACTGGTAAAGTTGGATTTAACATTACTGCTTTAGAAATGCCACTTTTAGAAAGTGGAAATTTTTCTGCTCTTACTGTTCTGTGTGCCTTGCAGTCTGTCTCCAATACACGTCTGGGATGGGTGACAGCTACACTTTGTGCAATCCCTCTAGACAGCCACAACCACAGGAAGGGTAGGTGTGACAGTGAATTCATCTACATTCTGATAGCTCTTCCTGGGCAGGAAGAGGAAGCTGACACTTACATCTGAATAGGCAGTGTCCTCTTTCCCACACAAAGGGCAGATTACCCCCACAGATAGCCTGGCAGACAGGGCTGGGATGAAAAGGGACCTGTGCACTTTAAGGGCTTGCTTTGAAGTCACCCACACTTCAAAGGCACATTTGGATATAAGTACTGGGGCTCCGACCCTGCCAAGACAGTCTACTACTGGACCTGTGAAGAACTCTGCCAGAAGTAAAGACTGCTGTGCTGCAAAGATTGCCACTCTGCTTGACTGACTGTTCTGAAGGAACTGCTTATCTGCATTTCTGAGCTTCCCTATTGCCTGCTGATCTCTGCCCTGTTGAGGACAAGGACTGGACCTATCTCACTTGAACCCAGAGTGACTCCAAGGGCTTGCTGGCTTGCCCACTGTTCTGAAGTCTCAGGGCCACAAAGACTTCCTGCAACTCTGCTGCTGGACTCTGGCATCTGAGCCCTTCCTTGCCTGAAGTGCCAATCCTGTCCTAGGCCTCGGAAGTGGGTTCTGCAGCTGTTTTGCTTCAAAATTGACGCAATGACGCCTTTGCGCCGATTGGAACCGATGCAGTGCCCTTCCACGCCGACGCAGTGCCGATTCAAGGAATCCATGCATGGCTCGACGATGACACAGGAACCGACTGCGTGATTCAATGATGATGCAGTGCCTACATCGTAAGGGGTTCAACGACGATGCAGGACCCAACTGCAAGGCTCAATGACAATGCTTTGACTTGACTGCATGAATCAGAACCGAAGCATTGAGTATTCAATGCCAATGCCTTCTCCATCGAAGGTACTTTTTCAGCAGGTCCTGCATGGGTCCTGTAGCCAGCTTGCCCTCCATCGCAGTCAGCCTGAACTTTTGGATTTGCCACAGTCCAGCCTGACCTCAAGTAACCCCTTAGGGCTAGTGACGTCTAAGCACTACTTTTTGATATATTCTTTAAAAATTCATAACTCTGTTCTGCTTATTGGATTTTTATCATTTTGGTTTTGTTTAATTGATAAAATTATTTTCTATTTTTCTAAGCCTGTGTGGAGTATTTTTGTGGTGTTTCCATTGTGTTACTGTGTTTGTACAAGTACTTTACACATTGCCTCTTTAGATATGCCTGGCTGCTCTCTGCCAAGCAACCAGAAAGTGAGCACAGGTTTTAGTGTGTACCTAGCTTACCCTGACTAGGACTGTGGTTCCTACTTGGACAGGGTGCATACCTCTGCCATCTAGAGACCCAATTTCTCACATTTATGTTTTTCTCTTGTCTGTCCTGATTAGATCTTTTGGATGCAGGATATTTCCTAGGCAGTGAAAACTCAAACATTAAACTGGATAAGAATGATCCATCATAATCTATGTCCAAACTAAAGCATTGCCCCATTGCTGTTCATCAGTGGATGAGCCATAATTACCTCAAGCTCAACAATAATAATACTGAGTTCCTGGTAATGGGAAGTAACATCGTCCATTGAGAAGCCCCCCTCTGGCCCAAGAATATGGGACCCCTCCTAGCCCTGTGAAAAGGGTCAACTCTCCCTGGCAGTGAAAGTAGCTTCCAACTGCTTTGCCCTGCTATGACTCCTAAGGAAAATATGCTGTTCATTATCAAGGATAAGATAGCCCTGGTGGTGACATCATGTGTTTTGTCAAACATTGAATATTGTGATAACCTGTGCCTTGGCCTTCCAGCTGTTCACTGCCAGTGATTCAAAGGAAAAATGCAAAAAAGAACAATTGATGGACAGAGTGCAGAACAATGTCATACATTCACCCCAGTACAGAGATCTGGGCCTAAATCCATCGTTTCTTTGCTCACCATGCCATTCCAGTTTGGACCCAGCCATATGCAAATCGTCTTGACCCTGCGCCCAATGGGAACAGTCCAGCCCGAACTGCCAGGCCAGGTCCTCCCTGGACTGGAAACAAGCATCCTAGGACCATTTTCGGGCTTTCAGCCCTCATCAGCCAGGATAGCTTGATTCCAGTGGCATGGAGAGCAAGGGACCCACGTCTGGCCATACCCGTCCTACTCGGGGTGACAAATGCAAAAAGAACAATTGATGGACAGAATGCAGAACAATGTCATACATTCACCCCAGTACAGAGATCTGGGCCTAAATCCATCGTTTTTTTGCTCACCATGCCATTGCAGTTTGGACCAAGCCATATGCAAATCAGTCTTGACCCTGCGCCCAATGGGAACAGTCCAGCCCGAACTGCCAGGCCAGGTCCTCCCTGGACTGGAAACAAGCATCCTAGGACCGGTTTCGGGCTTTCAGCCCTCATCAGCCAGGATAGCTTGATTCCAGTGGCATGGAGAGCACGGGACCCACGTCTGGGCATACCCATCCCACTCGGGGTGACAAATGCAAAAAGAACAATTGATGGACAGAATGCAGAACAATGTCATACATTCACCCCAGTACAGAGATCTGGGCCTAAATCCATCGTTTTTGCTCACCATGCCATTCCAGTTTGGAACCAGCCATATGCAAATCAGTCTTGACCCTGCGCCCAATGGGAACAGTCCAGCCCGAACTGCCAGGCCAGGTCCTCCCTGGACTGGAAACAAGCATCCTAGGACCGGTTTCGGGCTTTCAGCCCTCATTAGCCAGGATAGCTTGATTCCAGTGGCATGGAGAGCACGGGACCCACATCTGGGCATACCCGTCCCACTCGGGGTGACAAATGCAAAAAAGAACAATTGATGGACAGAATGCAGAACAATGTCATACATTCACCCCAGTACAGAGATCTGGGCCTAAATCCATCGTTTTTTTGCTCACCATGCCATTCCAGTTTGGACCCAGCCATATGCAAATCAGTTTTGACCTTGTGCCCAATGGGAACAGTCCAGCCCGAACTGCCAGGCCAGGTCCTCCCTGGACTGGTAAGAAGCATCCTAGGACCGGTTTCGGGCTTTCAGCCCTCATCAGCCAGGATAGCTTGATTCCAGTGGCATGGAGAGCACGGGACCCACGTCTGGGCATACCTGTCCCACTCGGGGTGACAAATGCAAAAGAACAATTGATGGGCAGAATGCAGAACAATGTCATACATTCACCCCAGTACAGAGATCTGGGCCTAAATCCATCGTTTTTTTGCTCACCATGCCATTCCAGTTTTGACCCAGCCATATGCAAATCAGTCTTGCCCCTGTGCCCAATGGGAACAGTCCAGTCCGAACTGCCAGGCCAGGTCCTCCCTGGACTGGAAACAAGTATCCTAGGACCGGTTTCGGGCTTTCAGCCCTCATCAGCCAGGATAGCTTGATTCCAGTGGCATGGAGAGCACGGAACCGGTCCTAGGATGCTTGTTTCGGGTCCAGGTAGGACCTGGCTTAGCAGTTCGGGCTGGACTGTTCCCATGAGGCACAGGGTCAAGACTGATTTGCCTATGGCCAGGTCTAAACTGGGGTGGCATGGTGAGCAAAAGAATGATGGATTTAACCCAGATCTCTTGACTGGGGGTGAATGTTTTGATTTGTTCTGCATTCCGTCCATCAATTGTGTGTCTCTTGCTTCCTCGCCCGAAGTACGCCGGGTATGCCCAGACGTGGGTCCCAGGCTCACTGTGCCACTGGATTCAAGCTATCCTGGCTGAAGAGGGGTGAAACCCTGAAGCCGGTCCTAGGATGCTTGTTTCCGGTCCAGGGAGGACCTGGCTTAGCAGTTCGGGCTGGACTGTTCCCATGAGGCACAGGGTCAAGACTGATTTGCATATGGCCAGGTCTAAACTGGGGTGGCATGGTGAGCAAAAGAATGATGGATTTAACCCAGATCTCTTGACTGGGGGTGAATGTTTTGATTTGTTCTGCATTCCGTCCATCAATTGTGTGTCTCTTGCTTCCTCGCCCTAAGTGCGCCGGGTATGCCCAGACGTGGGTCCCGGGCTCACTGTGCCACTGGATTCAAGCTATCCTGGCTGAAGAGGGGTGAAACCCCGAAACCGGTCCTAGGATGCTTGTTTCCGGTCCAGGGAGGACCTGGCTTAGCAGTTCGGGCTGGACTGTTCCCATGAGGAACAGGGTCAAGACTGATTTGCATATGGCCAGGTCTAAACTGGGGTGGCATGGTGAGCAAAAGAATGATGGATTTAACCCAGATCTCTTGACTGGGGGTGAATGTTTTGATTTGTTCTGCATTCCGTCCATCAATTGTGTGTCTCTTGCTTCCTCACCCTAAGTGCGCCGGGTATGACCAGACGTGGGTCCCGGGATCACTGTGCCACTGGATTCAAGCTATCCTGGCTGAAGAGGGGTGAAACCCCGAAACCGGTCCTAGGATGATTGTTTCCGGTCCAGGGAGGACCGGGCTTAGCAGTTCGGGCTGGACTGTTCCCATGAGGCGCAGGGTCAAGACTGATTTGCATATGGCCAGGTCTAAACTGGGGTGGCATGGTGAGCAAAAGAATGATGGATTTAACCCAGATCTCTTGACTGGGGGTGAATGTTTTGATTTGTTTTGCATTCCATCCATCAATTGTGTGTCTCTTGCTTCCTCGCCCTAAGTGCGCTGGGTATGCCCAGACGTGGGTCCTGGGCTCACTGTGCCACTGGATTCAAGCTATCCTGGCTGAAGAGGGGTGAAACCCCGAAACCGGTCCTAGGATGCTTGTTTCCGGTCCAGGGAGGACCTGGCTTAGCAGTTCGTGCTGGACTGTTCCCATGAGGCACAGGGTCAAAACTGATTTGCATATGGCCAGGTCTAAACTGGGGTGGCATGGTGAGCAAAAGAATGATGGATTTACCCCAGATCTCTTGACTGGGGGTGAATGTTTTGATTTGTTCTGCATTCCGTCCATCAATTGTGTGTCTCTTGCTTCCTCGCCCTAAGTGCGCCGGGTATGCCCAGACGTGGGTCCCGGGCTCACTGTGCCACTGGATTCAAGCTATCCTGGCTGAAGAGGGGTGAAACCCCGAAACCGGTCCTAGGATGCTTGTTTCCGGTCCAGGGAGGACCTGGCTTAGCAGTTCGGGCTGGACTGTTCCTATGAGGCACAGGGTCAAGACTGATTTGCATATGGCAAGGTCTAAACTGGGGTGGCATGGTGAGCAAAAGAATGATGGATTTAACCCAGATCTCTTGACTGGGGGTGAATGTTTTGATTTGTTCTGCATTCCGTCCATCAATTGTGTGTCTCCAGTGATTCAAAGGACTCAGAATTTTGCAGTGAGTGGGTCCTGCAACCGGAGAAAACACAATAATGTGTCAGAACTTGAGAAGGCTTACACTGGCTGCCCATGGAAACACTCATCCAGTTTAAGTGTCTGTGAATAGTCCTCAGGTAACACCGAAACATCTGAACTTTCTAGGCCACTATACAAGTATGTCCCTATACATAAACTGCTCTATGCATCTCATCTTGCTATCGAAGTTTTAGGGATATATTAATCATGCATTGGAGGGCATCTAGCTGACACAGAGAGTTTGAAACCAGCAAACTGAAAGCATCCAAAAGATAGCAAGCCAACCTTCATCTATCAAACCTCCCAAAACTTTTCTTGTCTGTTCACTTTCTGCCTACCATGTCAGTTTTTCTTTTGTATTAAGTTCCTTGCTCTTCTTCGTGACCTGAGACCATTTGCGTAGCAGTGTGATTCGTGGTGGCAGCACAATCTCTCACAAAGCAGTCAACTTCCTTATCAAGTGCTGGTAAGAAGAAATTCTTATGAATGGACCTCTTCATGCCCCTCATTCTGGTATGGCCTTCTTAAGTCCATTCCATAACCCTTTGCATACCGGCATGAATAACAACCCCAAATGCCTAACCAAGCTACCATCCAAGCTCAGTTCATTCACCACATGCATAAAAGCTTCCTCTTCCACACTCAACTACTGTTTATAAAACAAATCTATTTCAATATAAATCTCTATTTTTGACAGCAAAACCATATTTTAAGCTCATTTCCATACTTGCTCAGCAACTGCCCTATTCATCCATCCCTCAATCCTACAGACCAAACGCTCATCGCCATCTTCAGCTTTCACTCATTTACTACTAGAAAAAGTAGGATGTGGAAACCAGGACAAACTATGACAAACAGTTTTTAGACCAGAAACAGAGTCCATATTATAGTAGTACTCCATAAGTTTCTTCTGCAATTTGTATATTCTCAGGGTTGAACACACTGGTTTCCTAGTACTAAATAGATTTGTCTGGGGCTTGTGGTTTGCTCAGACATTCATTACTCCGCAACTTGCTAGAGCTTCTCATTTCATTTCCGAATATCTAATGTTGCTCTCTCTCAGTGGCCTTTAGGTGAATGCAACAATTTCTCAATTTTCTCCTTTTTTTGCAACAACACAGCGCCTAGAAAGCACCACTTGCATCTGTAATTATGTTACGTACATCCTGCATATTAAAAGTCTTTAGCATTATGGCATTAACATCCACTTTCTTAACATGTTCAAATGCCAACTCGCACTTCAGACAGATATCAAATTTTTCTCAAGCAAAAAACTTAAGGGTGACAATCGTCGTCAAGATGAAGTACAATTCTAGCATAAAAATCATCAAAGCCAAAAATGACTTCAATTGGTCTTTGTTGTTTGAGCTGGTAGCTTCTTTGATGGCTGAAAGAAGATAATTTTTGTGCTCAACACCTTTGTCCCAAACCTGATGCCCTAAATACTCCACTCTATCCACGGAGAATCTAAACTTCTTTTCCTCCAGTTCATTCCATTTTTATGCAATACATTAAACACATCTTGTAAAGTTGCATCTTGCTGTTTTTCATGAGATCAAAATATACTGATTTTATCCTGAAAATATTACATCCCCTTCATTTGTTTAAATACGATTTGTATAGCCCTGTACAAAAACAGCAGAGGCTGATACTAATCTGCCAGGAATATGTTTGTAACTATGGGCTACTTTTGTGGTCTCAAATAATGTCAACTAACCTGGTTCTCTGTGGAGCTCTATCTGATAGGGCAGAAAAGACATCTTCATTGTTGGGAGCACTGCACCCCAGTGGTTGCCAACTTCTCTGTAATGTTCAAGAGTAGATAGCAGTGTATACAGATGTTTCTGTTAAGGTCACACAAGTCCACACACACTTGTAGCATACCAACATACCAATGAACTTGGGTTCCAATGCCATGGGCAATTGCCACTCCAAACTCTTAATCTTGTCTGTGATGTCCAAGTAACAAAGTTTCTTTAGTTTATTTTTAAGTTCCTCATTTAATACCACTGTAATTCTACGAACCTTGTGAATGGAAGTCCTAACTGTCTGATCTTTCCCTCCACACTGTAC
The DNA here is from genome assembly GCA_963921515.1 of Calotriton arnoldi. Lineage (NCBI taxonomy): Eukaryota > Metazoa > Chordata > Amphibia > Caudata > Salamandridae > Calotriton > Calotriton arnoldi. The sequence goes on from CAWUFW010004202.1 coordinate 1,124,989, forward strand.
TGATAATGAGACATGTGCTGGTATCTACCATGGGTTAGCAGGAGAGATGACCTCACTGCTTCATTTCTGCCACCTTACAGCCAAACCTATGACTCACATGTTTATGTCAGGAACACAGCTGAACTGTTCCATACCACTGGAGCTTGATAATTGCCTGCTCTGGTAAAAAGATGGCAGGCGGACACACTGGGGTTTGCCTATGGGCTGACTCTTCACCACTAAAGACGATGAGCAAGTAAATACAAGATAGTGTTTATTGTAGATATAGCCAAGTGGTCCACAAGCTTTCCCCAGAGAACAGGACTAGCCGCACTTAGACCCCCATGTCCTCAACAGCCACTGCCCAGGATTCCATATGAAATTATAATACAGACACATTCTACAGATCTGGTCCTAACACTAATACCTGAGAAGGGGGCAAGGGGGGACAAGGAGCTAGATGTAGGTCCAGTGGCTCTTGCTCCCGAGTCGTAGATAAGTTACTAAAGAGAGTCACTGTTCCTAAGATAGGAATTTAGAAGAAAGGGTCAGTCATTTTTGGAAGGTTGAGAAGATTCGGAGAGACTCTTACTTGATGTTGTAGGAAGGTGGAATCTGACTATATGGTTGCCCCCACTTTTTTTCCTGGTGTTTTGCTGGTTATGACTTAGTTGGACTGGGATCCTGCTATTCAGGGCCCCAGTCTATCTGTTCTCTCTAAACGATTTGGAGTGCACTCTAGGTGCACTAGTGATTGAATACTGTGGTACCTTATGAGTCCCTAGTATATGGTACCTTAGGTACCAAGGGCATAGGTACTTCACAGGCCCACCAGGGGCTGCAGCATGTATTATGCCACCCCTGGGAAGCAGACTAAATCTGACACCACAGGCCTGCTACTGCAGCCTGGGTGAGAGAGTGCTAGCACTCCTCACTGAGATATAGGTTTCCTATATCTCTCCTGCACACACGTTTAAACCTATCAGTCACCCCTAAGGCAGGCCCTATCAATCCTGAGGGCAGGGTGCTTGGTTCCTATGTGAGAGGGTGCCTCTGCCTGAGCAGGGCCCCTCTGCAGCTCTCAGAGTCCATTCTCTGGGGCTGTTTGTGGATGCGGTTAAACCATATACTCTTAAGTGCATTATATCCTCGCGGTAAAATGCTAACTTTGGAATGGCTGCATCAAAACATGTCGTGTTTGGTGTCAAACATCTTGGAATACTACCCCCCGCCAGTCCTGGCGGCGGGGGTAGCATTCCACCCTTCTAGAGGGATAGACATGTACCTACTGTGGAAACGCAGTAGAATCCTGCAGAGCCCTGGCATCACAAAATGGATGCCACCAGTCACAGACACTGGGCTGCCCTCCTGCTGATGACCGAAACTCGCAGTGGAGGAAGCCCAACAATTGGCATCCTGTCACAGGGAGGTGTAACCACCTCCCAGACAGGGTTTAGTGTATTGGGGCTGGGTGGGTGCACTCTTAGAGTGCTTTGAAGTCCTGCACTGGGGGAGCAGTAGGCTCCTCTGTGCATATGCCAGTTCAAACCAGCTCAGGGGCTACCTGCCCCTGCTCTGGAGCGAAACTGGACAAAGGGAAGTGGGTGTAACCACCCACTCCCCTGACCCTCCCATAGGTGGGGTCTTAGAGCTAGTCCCTCCCTTTATTTACAGTATAAGATAGGGAACCCTTGAACTTGCAAAGTTAGATATCCCTGGACGACGCTCTGAAGAAGAATCCTGGACCTTCGACGTTCCACTACCTTTGGAAGACTGAAGAATCTCCCTTGGAGTCAAGGAGTGACTCCCCTGCTTGGCAGGCACCAAAAATTACAAACAACGTTCGCAAACTATGCCGCTCCCACCGGAGTCCGAAGCTCCTGCAGCCCAAAAAGTGGATTTCCTGACTTCTCAAAGACCATTGTGAGTCCCCAGCGAAGCTGAGGCCAGTGGACTCCAAGAGTGATGAGAAACTGCGACCCCTGGGTACCGTGCACTATTGTCAAGTGCAACCCCTTCACAACGTTCTACGAACTTGTGCTTTGGACCACGTGTGGTCCTAGCCTCCAGCAGGAATTCCTCCGAAGATCCGAGGCCTACCATGTCGCGAGTGACCGTGGGCCCCTGTTGAGCAAATCCTCCTGAGGCGTCTTTGTGAGCCCTTGCCAGCCAACTTGTGGGTCCCCTGAAGGCTTTCCTACAGAACCAAAGGGCTCCCCTAGTTGCTCCAGGCCTGCCCTGACTTACCCTCGCTGGGTGAGTCCCTCAGACCTTGCTGGTCTGCACCATTGCCTTTTTACACTTTCCCCAAGACTTGCTGTTACCAAGACTTGTTGGCTCCAATCGAGTCGCCGACACAGCAGTAAGCTGCAGACATTGTGGTACACGCTGAATCCAGCTCCTGGTCATCGTCGACGCCTCCTGGACCTCGTGGCTGAAGAGTCAAGGTACCTGTGAATGACCTGAATCTTGCGACGACGGTGGGCATCCATCTTCCTTGCCCCGAGTCACTTCCAAGTGACTTTGAACACTGTCCCCTCTGCTTTCAGGTCTTCCATCTTCGGAATCCAGGCTTGGATTCCACTGGACACTTCTTCGGACTTCACAAGCAGCAAGTCTTCATTGTCCTCCATTGAAAACGACGCCGCGACCCGACACCAAAGGACACCTATGCACCCGGCTTCCCTGGGTGAGGTAACTCCAGCACTACGGTGCTCCTGTGGGTGTTGGCCCTAGAACTACTTACCCTGTAAGTGACTTGCTTGTAGGTTCTCCCGAAGTATCCTAAAACTCTTAATTTCCAACTGCGACTTGCCCCATTGAAGTCAACGGCGGTTCGCGCCTGTGTATCCACACTGCACGCGTCCCCCGTGGGTCCTTTACTTACCTGCCTTGGGTGGTTTCGTGAGGCCCCAGCACTTCTGAAGGCCCTAGGCCTTGTCTCTTTGCAAGTCGTTGTTTCTAAGTCTCTTTTTAGTATATGGTCTGGTACGCCCCTAGGGCCCCAGCCATATTTGTGCTTAATTTATTGTGAAACGTTGATTTGTGCATATGTCCTTGACTTCTAATCTCATAAAGAGATTAGTAGAGAGTTGTTAGTAATAAATACATATATATTTGATATATATACCTGTGTGGTGTCTTTTCATTTGGTGATTCAAGAGATTGTGTGGTAAAACAAGCTGCTTTACATTCCTTCAAGACTTAGCCTGAAGGCTGCTCTCCACAGCTACCACTAGGATAGCTTTCTTTAAAGGTTGTCTTAAACCTATCTACCATAAGAGTCGAATTGTACTGGTGCAAGGTGTCCACTTTAATTAGTGAACAGCATATACCAGGCCAACTTCTCACATTGGTTGGCAGCGTGTGGGATTCCAGCTTGCTATTGTTTTACCAGAAAATCTCTATTTGAATTACTAACTGAAAACCACTATAGGTACTTAAGGTACATATAAAGTCAAGCTTAGTATCGATAAGTTCTACTGAACTTAGAGCTGTGTGCCAAGGGATAGCACACCCTTTCTACAGCTCAAGCTAGTATCAGTAGGCCACAAACTAGTGTAGGTAGTACAACACTGCACAACACTAGAATGTCCTTAAAGGGTGGAACCAGTGGATCCACTCAGCCTCAGTATAAGGACATGGCTTTCTCTGACTTGAGAGCCATGTGTGTTGAAAGACACCTGAAGCTAGGACAGAGTCCCTCCACACTACACCTGATAGATCTGCTGACAGCAGATGATCTTAGATTGGCTCTAGGAGCTAATGGGTCTGAATCAGTGGGTGGGTCAATTACAGTGTCTGGGTCAGATGATGAAAATCAGAATGACCAAGACTCTGTGATTGAAGGGCCAGGCTCCAAGGGGCCTGAAAAGGACAGAGGAATTCTCCCTAAGAGAACTGACAGAGTGGATGAGAGGCATAGGTCCCCTTCCAGGGAATCTGACCACTCTTATCACTCTGGCAGAGAATTTGTCCAGCAGAGGAACTCATACTTTCCCATAAGAGAGAGCTCCTCTGACAGAATGTGCAAACTGCTACAGTATGAGGAAGCAAGAGTTGCCCTCAGAGCCAAGCAGTTGGCACTGGATAGAGAAGCCCTGGAGATCCAGAGAGCTTCTAGAAGAGAGGGGTTAGAACCCCTTGGTGGCAGCAACAGTGTCCCTAGAGGCAGAGAATATATTCCAGACCATAGGAACCTGAGCAAGGTTGTTCCTCCCTACCAGAGTGGGGATGATATCCACAAGTGGATAACTGCTATGGAGAGGGCCTGTAGAGTACAGCAGGTCCCCCAAAAGCAGTGGGCAGCAATCTTGTGGCTCTCCTTTTCAGATAAAGGTAGAGACAAGCTCCTCACTGTTAGAGAAGAGGATGCTGATGATTATGAAGTCCTGAAGAGTGCACTGATAGATGGGTTTGGCTTAACCACTGAGCAGTACAGGTTGAAGTTCAGAGACACCCAGAAGGCACAGACTCAGGACTGGACTGACTTTGTAGATTGTGCAACCAAGGCTCTGGAGGGTTGGCTGGTTGGCAGTAGGGTTACTGATTTCAAGGGATTGTATAATCTAATGATGAGAGAACAGATCCTTAATAATTGTCAAAACCAGCTTTTACACCAGTACCTGGTGGACTCTGATCTGACCTCTCCCCAAGAATTGGGAAAGAAGGCAGACAAATGGGTCAGAACCAGGGTAAGGCCTAGGAACCAGGGTGGTGACCAGAAGAAAGATTCTACCAAGTCCCAAGAGAAAGGTGGGGATAAATCTAAAGATAAATCCACTACAGGGCCCCAAAAGTCCTCTTCTGGGGGTGGGTCCCAAACTCCTTCCTCTCCTGAAAAGAAACCCTATTGCCATGTCTGTAAAAAGCCTGGGCACTGGAAATCTGATCCCAGTTGTCCCAGGATTGGCAATAAGGAAAATGTTCCTCCAACAACTACTACCACCCCTGCTGGTACTACCAGTAGTAATCCTCCAGTTGGGAGTAGTGCACCCAAAAAGTTAGGTGCTTTTGCAAGAGGAACAGAGGTGGGCCCTAGTTTAGACAGGACCCCCTCAACAGACTCCTCTGACTCTGATGGTGGTATAGGATTTGCCACCTTTACCATGGGTCCCAATGCATTGGGCAGGTACAGACTGGAGCCAATAATTAATGGTCAGAAGGCTGTGGCATTCAGGGACACAGGGGCTAGTGTCACCATGGTGGCAGGAAAACTAGTCCCCCCTCACCAGCTTTTACCTGAGTTTAAATACCAGGTGACCAACATAGAGGGTGTCAGAACAGATCACCCCATGGCCATAGTCAATCTCAGCTGGGAAGGGGTCACAGGCCCAAAAAGAGTGGCAGTGTCCCCCAACTTGCCTGTAGATTGCCTGATGGGCAATGATCTAGAAATTTCAGCCTGGGCTGAAGTTGAACACTAAACCCATCTGAGAATGCTGGGCGTCCCTGTAAAGGTTAGTGGGGCTGTGATGGCCACAGCCCAAGCCCAGGAAAATTATGGAGAGATGGAGCCTGGAAGAATGGCCCACTCTCCCCCAAAAGAGAGCACAAGGGTTGAAGAAAAGTCTTCTTCCCCCCAGACAGTAGGTAAGGGTCAGCCTCCTCAGGGAACTGACCCTACCCCTAGTGAAGGAACTGCCCTAGAGGTAGTCAGGCCTGGCCTGGCCACACCCCTAATGGCAGAGGGCCCTTCCAAGGTGGTACCCAGTCTGGAGCAGGTAACCTGCCCCTCTCCACCCTGCCTCAGTCAGCCCAGGGCTGCAGAGGTCAGGGAGGTCAGTGGACCCCCCAGGGCCCCCTGTCCAGAGGAACCCCCCATCAGCAGATTAGGGGCACCCAGTCTAGTAGCCCTAGCCAGGTGAAAATTCCTCAACACACTGAGGGATCCCCCATACCTTTGGGTAGGGATCTCCCCCAGAAGGACTCTGTTAGGCAAGGGCAAACCTGGGACCAAAAGGTTCCAAACCTGCCATGTCCCTCCAGTGGTCCATCCAAAGGGACCCAACCCCCAGCTGTAGGCAGCCAAAGATTGACCCTTAGAGCAAAATGCAACTCAGTCATGGAAAGACAGGCATACATGGTGACCAGTGATCTGAGGAAGCTGAGACCAACCTCCCTAGGGCCTCACTTCCCTACTCAGACACCTCACCAGCCTTGTACTTTACCAAAGCACACCACAGGTAGTAATTCCCCATGGTGGAGACCCTCTCATACCCTTAGGGTGAGGGATTGCTTAGTGGGCCATAAGACAGGGGGCAACCATGCTAGTGCAGGTGCTTCCTTATATGGCCACTTAGTCAATAAAGGCTCAACTGTCCAAGGTTAGCCTTATCTCCTTTCGTTTGGGGGGGGGGGGTTATGTAGGAAGGTGGAATCTGACTATATGGTTGCCCCCACTTTTTTTCCTGGTGTTATGCTGGTTATGACTTAGTTGGACTGGGATCCTGCTATTCAGGGCCCCAGTCTATCTGTTCTCTCTAAACGATTTGGAGTGCACTCTAGGTGCACTAGTGATTGAATACTGTGGTACCTTATGAGTCCCTAGTATATGGTACCTTAGGTACCAAGGGCATAGGTACTTCACAGGCCTACCAGGGGCTGCAGCATGTATTATGCCACCCCTGGGAAGCAGACTAAATCTGACACCACAGGCCTGCTACTGCAGCCTGGGTGAGGTAGTGCTAGCACTCCTCACTGAGATATAGGTTTCCTATATCTCTCCTGCACACACTTTAAACCTAACAGTCACCCCTAAGGCAGGCCCTATCAATCCTGAGGGCAGGGTGCTTGGTTCCTATGTGAGAGGGTGCCTCTGCCTGAGCAGGGCCCCTCTGCAGCTCTCAGAGTCCATTCTCTGGGGCTGTTTGTGGATGCGGTTAAACCATATACTCTTAAGTGCATTATATCCTCGTGGTAAAATGCTAACTTTGGAATGGCTGCATCAAAACATGTCGTGTTTGGTGTCAAACATCTTGGAATACTACCCCCCCCCGCCAGTCCTGGTGGAGGGGGTAGCATTCCACCCTTCTAGAGGGATAGACATGTACCTACTGTGGAAACGCAGTAGAATCCTGCAGAGCCCTGGCATCACAAAATGGATGCCACCAGTCACAGACACTGGGCTGCCCTCCTGCTGATGACCGAAACTCGCAGTGGAGGAAGCCCAACAATAGGCATCCTGTCACAGGGAGGTGTAACCACCTCCCAGACATGGTTTAGTGTATTGGGGCTGGGTGGGTGCACTCTTAGAGTGCTTTGAAGTCCTGCACTGGGGGAGCAGTAGGCTCCTCTGTGCATATGCCAGTTCAAACCGGCTCAGGGGCTACCTGCCCCTGCTCTGGCACGAAACTGGACAAAGGGAAGTGGGTGTAACCACCCACTCCCCTGACCCTCCCATAGGTGGGGTCTTAGAGCTAGTCCCTCCCTTCTTTACAGTATAAGATAGGGAACCCTTGAACTTGAAAGTTAGATATCCCTGGATGACGCTCTGAAGAAGAATCCTGGACCTTCGACGTTCCACTACCTTTGGAAGACTGAAGAATCTCCCTTGGAGTCAAGCAGTGACTCCCCTGCTTGGCAGGCACCAAAAACTACAAATGACAGTTGCAAACTATGCCGCTCCCGCCGGAGTCCGAAGTCCCTGCAGCCCAAGAAGTGAATTTCCTGACTTCTCAAAGGCCATCGTGAGTCTCCAGTGAAGCTGCGGCCAGTGGACCCCAAGAGTGACGAGGAACCGCGACCCCTGGGTACTGTGCACTATTGTCGAGTGCAACCCCTTTACAATATTCTACGAACTTGTGCTTTGGACCACGTGTGGTCCTTGCTTCCAGCAGGAATTCCTTCGAAGATCAGAGGTCTACCACGTCCCGAGTGACCGTGGGCCCTTGTTGAGCAAATCCTCCCGAGGTGTCTTTGCGATCCCTTGCCAGCGGCTTGTGGGTCCCCTGAAGGCTTTCCTACAGAACCAAAGGGCTCCCCTGATTTCTCCAGGTCTGCCCTGACTTACCTTTGCTGGGTGAGTCCCTCAGACCTTGCTGGTCTGCGCCAGTGCCTTTTTACACTTTCCCCGAGACTTGCTGTTACCAAGGCTTGTTGGCTCCAATTGAGTCACCGACACCGCAGTAAGCTGCAGACATCATGGTACACGCCGAATCCAGCTCCTGGTCGTCGTCGACACCTCCTGGACCTCGTGGCTGAAGAGTCAAGGCACCTGGGAATGACCTGAATCTTGCGACGACGGTGGGCATCTATCTTCCTTGCCCCGAGTCACTGCCAAGTGACTTTGAACACTGTCCCCTCTGCTTTCAGGTCTTCCATCTTCTGAATCCAGGCTTGGATTCCACCGGACACTTCTTCGGACTTCACAAGCAGCAAGTCTTCATTGTCCTCCATTGAAAACGACGCCGCGACCCGACACCAAAGGACACCTATGCACCCGGCTTCCCTGGGTGAGGTAACTCCAGCACTACAGTGCTCCTGTGGGTGTTGGCCCTAGAACTACTTACCCTGTAAGTGACTTGCTTGTAGGTTCTCCCGAAGTATCCTAAAACTCTTAATTTCCAACCGCGACTTGCCCCATTGAAGTCAACGGCGATTCGCGCCTGTGTATCCACACAGCACGCGTCCCCGTGGGTCCTTTACTTACCTGCCTTGGGTGGTTTCGTGAGGCCCCAGCACTTCTGAAGGCCCTAGGCCTTGTCTCTTTGCAAGTCGTTGTTTCTAAGTCTCTTTTTAGTATATGGTCTGGTACGCCCCTAGGGCCCCAGCCATATTTGTGCTTAATTTATTGTGAAACGTTGATTTGTGCATATGTCCTTGACTTCTAATCTCATAAAGAGATTAGTAGAGAGTTGTTAGTAATAAATACATATATATTTGATATATATACCTGTGTGGTGTCTTTTCATTTGGTGATTCAAGAGATTGTGTGGTAAAACAAGCTGCTTTACATTCCTTCAAGACTTAGCCTGAAGGCTGCTCTCCACAGCTACCACTAGGATAGCTTTCTTTAAAGGTTGTCTTAAACCTATCTACCATAAGAGTCGAATTGTACTGGTGCAAGGTGTCCACTTTAATTAGTGAACAGCATATACCAGGCCAACTTCTCACAGATGTCCTCACACACCCCGAAGGATGTCATGCTTCATCATCAGGCGATGCTCCTCGTTGGGCCGGCGCTGCAATGCCCTACAGGTCCCCCGAAGGGTCACTTTATCGGAGATCTTTTATAGAGCTAGCCGTAAGGTGTGTGCGGGTCTGTGTGCAGTGTTAAGTGAAGCTTAAAACTTAAAAATGACTAGAGGGTATCTGTGGTAGACTAATTTAATCAGGGTGATCCCTCTGTCATAGTTAAAAGGTTATGTGTTGCGTGAGAGTAGTTATGACCCTCAGTAGCTAGACCAGTGCGGTGTTTTATTAGAAAGGGGGTAAGGTCGACATGTTTTGCGCTATAGAATGGTCTCAGGAGGAGATCCTACGCGCTTCTTCAGGACCGAGGGGAAGTGATAAGTAAGAGGGATTGTGCGGTGGCCTTATTGAAAGGAAAGTGCCACTGCTATGGACCCAAACAGTGGTCCTTATCTAAAACGACAAAGAAGGGAAAGAAAGAAAAACAGATAATTCAAAATTTAATGAAGTAGTGCCATTTGAGTGCAAACTCGAGGTCCCTAGTTGGTGGACCACAGTATCATAATATGAGAGAGAGCCACAAGTTAAGGTTGTCACATGTGGATTGGTTAGGCGAATAGTTAAATAAACATATTAATGAGTTTCGCCGAGCAAAATAAAATTAAAATAAAACATGAGCGATGAATCATCTAGTCACGAGGTCATGGCTAGATGATTCATCGGTCATGCTTTATTTTAACTTTATTTTGCTTGTCGAAATTCATTAATATGTTTATTTAACTATTCGCTTAACCAATAGAGCTCGTGACTAGATGATTCATCGCTCATGTTTTATTTCAACTTTATATTGCTCGACGAAACTCATTAATATGTTTGTTTAACTATTCGGCTAACTAATAGAGCTCGTGACTAGATGATTCATCGCTCATGTTTTATTTTAACTTTATTTTGCTCGGCAAAACTCATTAATATGTTTAATGAGGAGCATCGCCCGATGAAGCATGACATCCTTCGGGGTGTGTGAGGGCATCAAGTAAGAATCTCTCCGACTCTTCTACACCTTCCAAAAACGACTGAACCTTTCTTCTAAATTTCTATCTTAGGAACAGTGACTCTCTTTAGTAACTTACCTAACACTAATACACCTGGTTGGAGTAGCTGATGTACTACCTACACCCTTATGAAATATACAAAGTGAACTTTGTTTTCAAATCCCCTGCAGAATATTCCTGGGGGGGGCACAGAAAAAGTATTTGGGGGCTTATTTATGAGCTCCTTGCGCCGCTGGAGCGTCCCTTTTTGAGATGCACCAGTGGCGTAAAATATGCGCCACACTGCAACATATTTACAAAGTGACACATCTATGCAGATGCGTCACTTTGTAAACCCTTGGGCTACATTATACCTGCATCAGGTATAATGTATGCATGGTCGTAGAAGTGGTGCAGTGGAATCTATCAGAATTCACTACACCACTTCTAGGACACCACTGCGTCAAATCCTTACGCCTCCCTCACAGCAGGCGTAAGAATGATGCAGGCCCTTTCACATGGGGCTTGCCCAATGTGAAAGGACACATTCCTGGAATTGCCTCTGATTTCAGACACACTCCAGCAATGCATCAATTTTGCGCCTACGGATAGGTCAGGAATACTGAGGTATCTGTAAATCCTTGCGACATGGAGCACCATACAGTAAATACGGTGCATCCATGGTGTCGCATGGAGGGCGTACTGAAAAGTGTTGCATCACTATTTTAACACAGCAATGCGTCACTTTTCATAAATGAGGCCCTTGATTTCTTTTGAAAGACTGAAAAAGTCCCAACGTTTTAAGGGGCATTTAACTTTCTAAACCTCAAGTCATATCACAATGCCTGTGTAGTGATGTGATAATTACTGTTTTGGACTCGGCTGCGTCCAGTCCTTCGTTTCTCTGGGTTTGGAATGTTAGTGCCGCAGTATTCTATGAGCGGCAGTTGGTGTCCGGCTGGCGTGGCAGTAACACGCTTTCTTTGTCGTTCTGAGGAACCTACTGTCTGGTAATAAACGTATGTTCAAGAATCCGCTGGTGTCCGGTGTCATTACTACATTTTCGTGGCGACAAGCGCCAGCCATTTGTAGTGACACCTGAGCGACAAGAAGCGTGGCGGACAGAGTTCGAGGGACCCCTTGTATGGTCAGTAGGGGGAGCTGTGATACGGGCTGAGGGCGCCCGAGTCAGTGCGAGAGAAGTCTTCTGCCTGAGGCGATGCGGAGAAAGCATTCGAGCATGAAAGACCAAGCCTAAGGAAAACAAAAGTAAGATAGGGACACTTTTTTTTTCCAAAACCGCGCATAAAGGAATATGCTGGAATACATTATTGCCTGTGAGGAGAGCGAGACATTCTGCTGGTTGTATTGGGTCAGCGGATGAGTGACAAGAAAGAAAATAGATTCTGAAAGCGAATGTGATATACAACAGCTGTGAAGGAATCCAATATCACTCAAGAAAAAAAAAAGAATCCGAAACGTTGTGAGGCAGTTTAAGTGTAATGTGCTCGTGAAGTTAACAACAGAATTATAGAGCACTCAAGGCACACGCGCGCACGGAAAATATAAAAGGCTATCGTGAAGTGAGCTTCAAGGACAGTTCGCTGTGTGAAGAAAATACCATTCAATAGACGCGCGTTGTGAGGGAGGCGCGGGAAGCTGTGTCAGCCCGATAATTAATCTAATGTGACAAGAGTGAGCACTCTCTAAAGGCACACGCACGGGAAAAAAAAGGGTATCTTGAAGTGAGCTTTCAGCAGGGAGAGAAGTATATTTACTTTCGTGAAGGAAAATATTAAAATCACTTGATGAGTGTTGCGTGGGAGGCGCAGGAAGATGTGTCAGCACGATAATTAGTAGAACGTGACTGGAGTGAGCGCAGAAAGTCACGCACGCGTGTTTCCTCAAGCACTGTGTTTGCGGACCATTTTGGGCTACAATTAACTATTTTGATTTCTAGTTAAAACCAAGACCGCATTCTTTATGTACTTCTACTGGATAATTTGGTAATAAGGGAAAAATCGACAGCAGGAGTGAGACATCTTGTGGTTACTGTGTGTACTACACACAAACTTCCTTTTAAAGTAAAAAGAGTTTTTTTTTGTAGGGTACCTGTACAACATAAAGGTCATGGCAGCTTCATCGATAGTAATACCACCGGCATTCATGGCACAACCGGGACAACCTGCGATGCCTTGGGAGGAATGGATTGACCTGTTCGAAAATTACATCATAGCATTAGATGGAGCTGAGTTCTCACCTGAGAGAAAGAAAGCGCTCATGCTGGGTACAATAGGAAAGGAAGCTCATCGCATTTTTAAATATTTACCACAGATGTTAGGTACCAATAATCAACCGGTGGAGGACGTATTCTTGGAGGCAAAACAACGTCTGGAGAAACGGTTCGCTAAGGAAGAGAACGTCGTGCTATCAAGATACAAATTCTATACAAGGCCGCAGAAGCAAGATGAGACAATGGAGGAGTTCGTATCAGTTTTGAGAGAGTTGTCCATTAAGTGCAACTTTGGACAGATGACCGATGAGCTAATTCGCGACCAATTCATTGTGCAGTGCCACAGCAGGAAAGCACAAGAGAGATTGTGGGCTGCCAAAAATCCCACATTGAAAGATGCGCTGTCAATCGCTAAAGTGGTGGAAGAGTCCGAGAAATGTATGTTGGTCATGAGCAAAAAGAATGCTACATCTGAAGAAGTCGCAGCCATTGGGCGAAAGGTTCAGCCAATAAAGACAACGTCAAACAAGAGCAACGAGAAATGGGATAAAGGCAAGAAGCAAAAGGGATGTACTAGATGTGGAAGCGTAATTCACACAAGCGAGTCCAAGTGGTGTTTTGCAAGTAAACAAGACTGCAGAAAGTGCGGACGTAGGGGGCACTATGCAAGGATGTGCAAGACAACAGGACGTTCAAGGGTCGCGGTTGCAGAAGCTTTAAGTTCGGACGGAGAAGACGAAGAACGTGTATTAATGGTCCTACCGGGCCATGGAATGGAAGGGAAAAGAAAACGCCCTAAAGCTGAATTTCAAATAAAAAGCAAACAAGTAGAACTGATGGTGAACTGCGGATCTTTGTACACCATTGTACCAAAATGGATGTGGAAGAAAGAGTGGCCGGATGTTGAGCTAGAACCTAGGGACATTGATCCAAGAGGATACCAAGGAGAGAGGATTGATGTTCTTGGCTTCTTCAAAGCACCCATAATATCTAAGTCAAGATGCACCGTGGGCAAAGTCTATGTTGTGGAGGACGGCCCCCAATTCTTGGGTGGGGACATCAATTCGACTTGCACATAATTATAGACCCACACTCAGAGGGTCAAGTACTCTGTTTGTCTGACTTGTCTATTGATGGGATCTTGAGAGAAATGGAAGAGGTCTTCAGTGACGGTCTTGGTGAACTCAAGGGATACACTCACAGAACAGTTTTGAAGAGGGGGACCACAACCGTCAAGCACAAACTGAGAAGAGTGCCTGTTGTAGTGCGGGAGGAGGTGAAACAACTATTGGTTCAGATGCAGCGAGACGGAGTAATTGAACCGGTGGAAGCCAGTGAATGGGTTTCTCCAGTTGTAATCAGTAAAAAGGGCGATGGAAAATTGAGACTATGTGTTGACTTGCGCAGTCTTAACCAGAATATTGTAACTGACACTTTTCCCCTCCCCAACATAAATGAATTGTTATTGTTGCTGGGTGGTGGCAAGTACTTTTCAAAACTAGATTTGAAAAGTGCTTACCACCAGATCAAACTTGATGAGGAGAGCAAGAATCTCACGTCTTTCATTACCATGGAGGGAACCTTTCGATTCAGGAGACTGCCATTTGGGCTGTCTTCTGCAGCTAGCGTTTTTCAACGCATCATGTCAGAGGTGTTGAAGGGCGTAGAGAAAGTGAAGTTTTTCCAAGATGACATCCTCGTGTTCGGGGAGTCAATTGATGAACATAATAAATATCTCAGAGAAGTCTTGGGTAGGTTGAGGGAAGCAGGCCTTACCCTAAGAAAAGAAAAGTGTAAGTTCTTGGTGGAAGAGATAGAGTACCTGGGTCACACCATCTCTGGTAAGGGTGTACAACCAAAAATAGACCTGATTGAAGCTATACGCGATGCACCTGTTCCTAATGCGAAAGACAAACTGAGGTCCTTTATGGGCCTAATTGAGTATTATGCTAAATTTGTGAACTCATTTGCCACCAAGACTGAAGCACTTAGAGCATTGATGAAAAAAGGGTGTTCTTTTGCATGGGGGGAGGAGCAGCAGGTTGCTTTCGAGCAAATAAAAAGAGGGATTTGTGAAGCGGGTGTATTAGCACCATTTGACACCAAACTCACTACTTTTCTCACTGTAGACGCCAGTGCTTGTGGACTGGGGGCTGTACTGTCTCAAAACTTTAAGGGGCGGGAGCGAACAGTTGCTTTCGCATCACGTACCCTGACAGAGTGCGAACGTAACTATTCAGTAATTGAGCGTGAAGCGCTCGCTGCGGCATGGGCGGTGGAACATTTCAGGACCTTCTTGTGGGATATTGAATTCTGCATCCGTACAGACCACAAGCCCTTAGTCAAAGTTCTGAGCCCAGGCGGTGCTGGTAAAGGGTCAGCAAGGCTAGCAAGACTGGCATCACGCTTACAAGAGTACCGGTATAAGGTGACTCACATACCTGGATGGAGAAACGCACAGGCTGACTGTCTATCTAGATTGTCGTTATGCACGGGTGTTGAGTTGAGCGTAAGCAAAGAATGGGAGCAGGAAGGAGCCGTGGCATCCTTGTGTGATGTAGCTGATTGTGTCGGCGGAGCAGTGACTGCAGAGGAATGGAAAAGGGGTATGGAGCAAGATTCCATTCTCAAGGAGGTGGAACACATGTTGATTGTGGGATCTAGAAGAGAGAGTACTGTAGGGCCTAGTGTGCGACCCTTTATCAAAATACTGGCCGAACTCAGTATGAGTGAGTCTAAAGTACTTATGAGGAATGACAAATTTGTCCCACCTGGTTCAATCTGAAGCAAAGTCATAGCATTGGCCCATGAGGGCCATCTTGGCCAAACTTTGACCAAGAAACGAGTCAGAGAAAACTTTTGGTGGCCATGCATGGATGAGGAGATCAACAAATGGGTGGTAAGTTGCGAGGTATGCGTCCAGAGCGAGAAGAGGCTCAAGACTGGTGCGAAGAGCAATGTTGGCCATATTGAGGATCCAGGTTCCGCATGGAATACGGTGTGCTTGGACTTCATAGGACCCATGCATGGCGTGGATGAACAGATTAAGAATGCGTTGGTTATGGTAGATGTGCACTCTAAGTGGTTGATTGTGCATTTCATGCCCGAGGTCACTACCCAAAGTACCATAGAGAAACTTAAAATGGTCTTTCAGGAGGAGGGTCTTCCACGCATCCTTATCACTGATAATGGTACGCAATTGGTTTAGAAAGAAATGAACGTTTTCCTAGACAGGTGCGGAATCACACAGCACCGCATCAGTTTGTACAATCCTCAGGCAAATGGCATGGTCGAGCGAGCCAATCGGCTGGTCAAAGGTACCATTTCTATGGCAGTCCAGAGCAAGAAAAATGTGAGAAAGATTGTGAATGAAATGGTGTGGGCGCAACGCACAACTGAGCACAGTGTGACTGGCGTTTCCCCTTTTGAGAGAATGCGCGGGAGGAAACCGGGTATCAAACTCGTACCTGCTTGGTTGGTATCACCCGATGCGCATATTGAACAAGACACCGTTTTCAGCGATAAAGCATCAGGTATCTGTGTGGGTGACTTAGTTAAAATTAAACATGGTAGAACAGTCCGCGGCCTATCAAAGTTTTGGGGACCGTTCAAAGTTCAGCAAGTATTCCAAAACTATGTGGTCGTGGAGAATGGTAACAAATGGAACAAGCGTAAAGTCGCTTTGTACCGCAAAGGAAAGGAGCATGAACACAAAGTAGAGGGAGCACTAGTGAAGTGTACTGAAGAATGTCCTAACGAGTTTTGGCTTATGAGTGATGTCGGAATTGGAACAAATGAAGGGAGAGGAGGGAGTGAAGGAGGGCGGGAGTGTGAATCCGAAAATGCCCACGACCTTCTTGGTGGCACCTCTTCTCCATCAGTGCGGAGTGAGTCCTCACGCCCCTGCCGTGAGCGCAGACCGCCAAGTTATTTAGCTGACTATGTACTTACATGATTCCTTTCCCCTTTTTTTTGTTGTTCTTTTTTTGTTTTCTCTTCCTGTTCCTTTTCCTCGCCTCCTTTTTCTCTCCCCTTACTTTTAGGGTGAAGGGAGGGGGTGTGTAGTGATGTGATAATTACTGTTTTGGACTCGGCTGCGTCCAGTCCTTCGTTTCTCTGGGTTTGGAATGTTCGTGCTGCTGTATTCTATGAGCGGCAGTTGGTGTCCGGCTGGCGTGGCAGTAACACGCTTTCTTTGTCGTTCTGAGGAACCTACTGTCTGGTAATAAACGTATGTTCAAGAATCCGCTGGTGTCCGGTGTCATTACTACAGCCTGCATCTTATATCAAGCATGCCACTCGCTTTCATAAGTAATTCTGAACTCCCTAGATGGTTTACTGAAGAACAATCAACAAAGATTGATCGATCATAAAATATTATACTTTTAAAAAATAAAGTTATCACTACAGCAAAGCTTCATGAAACCATTAAAGCTGTTGGATTGTCTCTTTAACATGCAATAGATTCTTAAGGGACATTAACTGGAAGTGAGGTGAGTGTTGGTGTCTTAAAATTCAAGGCGAATGAGAAAGAGTGGTCGGAAGGGTCTGAATTTAGACATTTGTGTGCTACACCTAAGATAACATTTTAGGGAGAGGTTAGCAGAGTATAAAGGGCCACAGTGTTTAAATCAGCCAGTAGGGCTAAAGGTGTAAGGATTGATGAAGTAGATTGTGATGAGAAGTGATGATAAAATTGGACACATTTGAAAGTGTGATTCCCATGGAGCTACAGGTACGGAATCCCAATGGTAGCAGTTTAATAGGTTATTAGAGTATAGGAACTAATGCCCTTATGCCCCCTTATGAAAGGCCTACTCTTGCACAATGGGTAATGAGACAGAATATCGGCGTCAAAAAATTCAAACTATATGAATATTGAGTTGGAAATATCGTTGAGTGGAAATATCTAGTGCAAGAATATCGTTGTCAAGAATATCGATTTGAAGGTAAGTAATATCGAATTTAAAAATATAGAAGTCCTTAATATCTTTTGCAAAAATATAGTTGTTTAAAATATCGATTTTTTAATTAGTGTTATGTATTTTAGTATATATTTTAAAGGTATGTGATGTATTTTTTTTGTATAAGAATTGTTTATGTTTTTTAATATATGTGTTTAATTTTAGTAGTTATCAATTTTATTTTAATTCAATCTTGCGTTTTTTGTTCCGTAGCAGGCTGGGGGTTTATAGGGGAATATGGTGGGAAGTAATTTAATTATAACAAATTAACGATTATTTTTTATTTATTACAATTTATTTAATTGAGATTTTATAGTGTTAATTGTGGGAAGTAATTTATTATTAATTAATTATTAATTGGTTGTTAATTAATATTAATTAATTAATTCGTAATTAATTATGGTAATTGTGTAATGTATTTAGGTGCGTGTTGTGGGGTTTATAGGGGTAAAGGGTGGGAAGTAATTTATTTTTAATTAATTAATAATAACCAATTTAACTAAGCAAGACGGTGAGGGTAAACCCCGTGTGCACTGAAGGTAAATCACCCAAAAGTATCTTCCTAGTAGTTAATCCACAACGCTCAACTTCTCATGGCCCACCGTCCCAGGCACCATTAACACAAAATTGTACAATAAGGAAGGAGCGTTCAATATATATACAATTAATCTGGGAATTCTAATTTTCCCTTTTTCCACAGTTCAATACAGTCGTCCCAACAGAAAAATCCTCGTGAGGTATGCTTCTTGTATAATGTTCTTTATTTCACATCAAATCAATGTAATCCAACTTGAATATAGTTATTGTAAAACACAGCCAACGCGTTTCGTCCCCCTCTGGGACATCATCAGGGCTGTAAAGCAAAAAAATGTTTGTAACATAAGAATTTCATTTTTGCACAAATTTTCCAAAAACAACATACAATATAACCCAAATGACAAGATGGCACCATCCCACCAATAGTATTCATATTCTGCCTATTTAACAATCTATATACATATACCCAGAACAATTGATCGGTGAACTTCTAATGATCCCTACAAAAGGAGTGCAACATTATAAAATGATATTCATAAATCGCAGGTCTGACATATTGCACCAACTGATAATAACGGCCCCCTACTCTCTTAAATGGTTTAAATAATTTCATTGCAAAATCACTCTATTCAGCTCACCTTTTTCATCCATCATTCCAAATTATGTACTCCAAAAATTAAACTCGTTCCTCAATCCATATAACTTCCCAGAAGAGAAATTCTTTTTCTTCTTCTTCTTATTCTCCTGGATCCCCTTGAATATCTAAATCTAAATCTAAAATACCAAAATATATATAGGTTATCCTCACAACACCAGTAATTACATAATCCCTAATCACCACCCTCAGTTCAATTATTCCCCTCTATCTAATTCCATACCTTCAAAATCAAATTGGCTTCATTCCAAAGCGTCCTCCATCCGGCCCGATAAATCCGGAATGAATTCCACAACCCATACGCCATCCAGTTTTAAAGTATCCACTGACCAATCAGGCGCATTTAAGCAACCACCAATCATATTGCACCTAACTTAAATCACAGGTGTTCTCTTTCTGGTCCACCGGTGACATCAGCGTCACACATTGACCAATCAAATTCAAGCTCTTCAAGTCACTATTCAAACTAGTCCTCTACGTACCAGCCTCCTGTTTCAGTAACCACCAATCATACAGCACCTGTCTTTAATCGCTGGTGTTCCCTCTCTGGTCCACCGATGACATCAACATCATAAATTGCCCAATCAGTTGTGAGTTTGCCAAATAAACATTTGCACCGTCCCCCATGTTCCGGCCTACTATTTCAGCAACCACCAATCATAAGACACCTATCCTAAATCGACGGGTGTTCTCTATCTGGTCCACCGGTGACATCAGCAACTCAAATTACCCAATCAGCTGGGAGTTTAGCCAATAAAATATTTACACTAGTCTCCCATATACCAACCTCCTATTTCTGTAACCAGGTAACATCAGCGTAACGAATTGTCCAATGAAATGTGAGTTTTTCAAGTAACCATCTCACTACAGTCAAATGTTCACTTAATTTACGCGCAGCCATCCTGCTTCATTGTCTCCAATAATTTTCTTGATTCGCCCAATACTTTTAAATATCTAACCTGCAAAATTAGAAATGCAAAATTAACCCAACAGAGATTCTCTCTTATTCCTACCACACATTCAGCTGTAAAACCTACCATTCCCAGCTTGTCTTACGACTATTTTTCTAGAAGGAAAAAACACTAACCCTACTGACCTTGACTTCTGACCCCTAAAATGGCATCAATCTAAAAATAATGCAATTCAGTATCGGTATTTAACCCCAAGGAAACAGATCTGCATTTACTGATCCATCTGGCTTCAGCCTGTCGAATCTTCAGTTCCCAGTCACCTCCTCTAATCCCTTGTACAATTCTCTGAATCCCATGGAACCTAAAGTCTTGTTGTGCATTATGCTGCTCCTTCCATATGCACATACAAGGGTGATCTCATATCCTGATTGCTAATCGAACGTCTATGTTCCTGAATCCTTACTTTCAAATTCCTTTTGGTGCTGCCTATATAAATTCGATTGCAGGCACAAATGATAACATAAACCACACCAATGCTATTACAATTAATGAATTCCTTAATGAGATAACGTTTCTGGGTGTTATACCTAAAATCTTTTAGCTTATTCATACTCAAAGCACAAACATTGCAGGAGCCACAAGCGTAAAAGCCTTTAGGCGACGGTGGTAACCAATTCAAATCACCTCTGCCCGTGGGTTGAATATAGTTCCTTGTAACCATTTCCTTGATGGTTGGACACCTTCTGTAAATTACCAATGGCTTATCTCCTACCAAATCAAACAAACCTGGTACTCCCTTTAATAAATTCCAATTCCTGCCCAAAATCTTAGCAATCCTATCCTTCTGTACACAGTGAGTAGTGATCAAAGCCATGCGTTCCTGGGACTCTTTTTCACCTTCTGCACCAAAGTGGATTCCCTATTGATTTTTGTCACTCTTCCTCTGGCAATCCCCAGATCTCTCCTCTTATATCCCCTGTTTGTTAGTCTGTTTTGAAGGTTATCCAATTCCCTTTTGAAATCACTCTCCAAACTACAATTCCTTCTCAAACGAATCATTTCCCCATACGGAATCCCTCTTATTACTGATGTCGGATGAAAACTATCAGCTCGCAATACCGAATTGGTCCCTGTATTCTTTCTGAATAGCCTGCTCTTAATGGAGTCACCATCCACAAATAGCTCCACATCTAAAAATTCAATTTTGCTGGTATCATGACTAATGGTGAAACTCACATTAAAATCATTACAATTTAAATAACTGAAATATTCCAATAACTCAGCTTGAGTCGAGGGCGCTAGAGGGCGCACGGCAAAATGGCCGCACTGCTGTGAGGCTCTGCCCGGCCGAGCTGAAATCCGCCCATTATCTGCTGCCTTACGGGTCAAATGTGCCCATAAATCACCGGAGTGCTTCCCGGAACCCAGGCGACACCATATGGCGAGGTTGCTGGACCTGCGGCGCTGCTGAATACACGCTGGCGGCGACTCCGGGTGTGGATGCTGTGATCTAGAAAATGGCGACCGCTGCTGGGAGATAGGCCTCACTGGGCCGGTGCTCTGTGCAACTGCCCTGCAACTGCCTCCTGTGACTAGCGACGCCCTAAGCCGGACACTGCTAAGGCGGCGGCCCCCCCGGGGACGCCGGGAGCTTGGTAAAGGAGTTGTGCGGTGGTGGGGCGGAGAAGTAATCGACTGCGGGGCCCGACGCTGCGGAGGTGAAATCGATGGCACAGACATTTGCTGAGACTCCCTTTGGTATCGGACCCCCGCCGGCGCCGGTTGCGGTGAGTGGGGTGCGCGGCTGGGCCTGGGCTACAGCTGCGTAGGTGGGTGCGGGCCCGGGCCTGGGCTGCGGCCTGCAAGCTGTGGCTGGTGCGGGGCGTAGGGGATCTTGGCTGTTTCTGCAGTGGAGGAGCAGTGGGCGAGATCGCTGTCTGCATGCTGCCGCCTGGCATTGAGCTGTGCTGGGTGCCAACCTTCCTGGGAGTCTGTGGCGGATACCTCACCAGCTCGGTGTGTGATCTTGGAGCACCATCACCATTCCCTCTTGACTCACTTGGCAGGCTTGCACTGGAGGGGTCCCATATGCGGGCTGAGGTTTGAGGCCCAGTGAGTGACGCTGCAGCCTTCCCATCCCCCTGCTGTGTCTGCGGTCTGCGGCGGTGCTGCCTGAATCACTTTGGGTGCCGGGCAGCGCACTGACGGCTGGCTGGCGTGCTGTGGTGGCACACCGTTGGGAACTACAGCTGTACCGCGGGCTGGGCTGCATAGGCCTTGATCCCCTCCGTGGGGGGTGTGCAGGTGTAACATGGGGAAGACGTATAAGTCCCAGCCACGTTTGACTTTCGACCTGCGCAAGCCCGCAAAAACTCCACAAAAGGCGGCCTCTGATTCGGAGGCGGATGCGCAGGCGGACGGCCCTCCCACGCTGGAAAGCACGTTGCTAGCCATGCAACGCTCTCTACAAGCCATCGAGGGCACGATGGCCTCAGTCAACCACCGCCTCGACCATGTGTCCTCCCAGTTGGAGAAACAAAATGCGCGCATGGGGGAGGTGGAGCAGAGGGTGTCGGACACTGAGGATGGTTTGAGCACCGTGGCAGAAAAGGCGCTGAACATGGAAAAAATACTGGCCCTAATTCAAGCCAAAAATGAGGAGTTGGAAGCGCGATCGAGGCGCAGTAATATCCGTATCACTGGCCTGCCGGAGTCCACAAATGTGGGGAAAATGGAGACGTATATTGAGGGCCTGGTTTCGGAGATCTTTGGGTCTGAACACCTCTCCAGAATGTTTATTGTGGAGCGAGCACACCGCTCACTGGCTGCCCGCCCGGCCCCGGGGGCTCCGCCCCGCCCTATTATTGCCAGGATCCTTAATTACAGGGACCGGGACACTATCTTAAGGCTAGCCAGAGAGAAGGGTCCGATAGTACATCAGGGCAACGCTCTCTCCTTTTTTCCTGACTTTACGGTGGCAGTACAAGCGGCCCGCCGTGAATTTGGCTCTGTAAAAAAGCTCTTGCAGGCCGATGGGGTCCCGTACGCCATGCTGTATCCGGCCCGTCTCCGCATTGGCGGGGATGGTAACTCTAAGATTTTTTCATCTTTCAAGGCCGCGATGGAGCACGCTAAGCAATTGAAGCGACGGAGACAAGAGTCTGGTACTGCCCCTGAGGACGAGTAGAAACAGTGTGCTTTGAACACTCTCTCGAACTGGCACATGCATTAGGTTTCTTACATTGGATTATATATGATGGGTGCCCAACTATACTGGAACCTGCTGATGATATGTAACATGTGTCATTAAGCCTCAATGCTGGCTACGTTGTTGTTTTTTGCTTTCTCTCCCTGTGCTGCTGTCTTAGAAATTCTCCTCTCCCTAGGTTCTAATGATATCTTGGAATTTCCGTTACTGGTTTCGGGAGGGAGTTCCCCTGTTATTGGCAATACTTGGCTGCAACTCGTAGGGCCCTGTTTGATGTATGTCCTTATGAGGTGTTTGCTAAAGCTGGGGCAACGGCACTAGTATACATCTGTGCCCGCAGACATGGGCGAATTCCTGTATTGGCATCTTGTAGACCTGCTCGGCCACCTCCTCTTCTGTTGGAGGTTAGTAGCACTCAGTGCCCCCACTAATGGGTGCACCCCAAAGTTGTGCTTTGTTTGTTGGGATTGGGGGGTGGAAGGGCTGGACTATGGGATGGCTTTGGCGTGTTGGGTAAGCTAAAGTGGGTGGGGGTGGAGGTGTTCGGGGCTGGGTAGGCAGAATGCGGGGGTTTATTGTTCGGACTGTCACTGTGTGGGTAGGCACTGACTTTTGGTTATTCTTGAAGATGATTGTCCATTCTTATGTTTCCGATGTCCCACTATGGCCGGCTGGCCACAATGACTTCTACACTTAAATTCCTTACTTGGAATGTTCGTGGCTTGAACACGCCTAAAAAGATCAGATCAGTGATTGCCTATTTAGATCGTGTGGGTGTGCATATTGCCCTTTTGCAGGAGACACATCTAACCCGGGATTCAGCTGGCAAGATAGGTGCACGCTGGTCGTGTGTAAAGGTTGCCTCGTCCTTCTCTAGCTATTCTAGGGGTGTGCTTATCCTGGTAAAAAGGGGTGTGCCCTTTACTGTGATCAAATCAGAGACGGATGACTGCGGGCGAGTGGCGATGGTGCATGGGCGCTTGGGTGGAGAGAGTGTGTTAATAGTGAATGTCTATGGTCCGAATGTGGATGACCCCTCATTCTATTCTGATGTGTGGCGGAGAATATCGAAGTTCCCCCCGGCTGCCATAGTGTGGGGGGGAGATTTTAATTTGTGCCTGGATGCAGCCATGGATAGGGAAAGTAGTGGTGTGTTGCGGCCCAAACTTGCGACCGACATGCTGTTGGGTCTGATGGATACGGGTCAACTAAATGATATTTGGCGCTCCCGGAATCCGGTTGGTCGGGAGAGCACTTTTGCTTCTGCGGCCCATGGTTCCTGGTCCCGCATTGATTTTTGGCTAGTCTCGGCGCAGGTCTGTAATTGGACCACGGCGGTGTCGCATGAGGCACGTACTCTGTCGGACCATTCCCCTGTACTTCTAGAACTGCAGCTTCCGGCCTACCAGAGACCGCCCTTTGCATGGAGGCTCCAACCTTCAGAGCTCAAGGACCCTGTTTTTCACCAGACCGTCGCTGAGGCAATAAAAAATTCTTTTCGGGAAAATGAGGGATCTGTTGACAGCGCGGGTATGCTCTGGGAAGCTTTTAAAGTCACTATAAGGGGATCTTGTATTGGGGCCCAATCTGGTATCCTGCGAGACATTCGACGTAGAATACGGAAGTTGACATCTGACATATCCCAGCGGGAGCGAGAATTTGAGTCAGATCCTTCCACAGCTAAACTTGCGGCTATGAGGGAGCTTATTTGGGAACATAATGATGCGGTGGATCAGGAGCTGTCACATTGCTCCAGACGCCGGATAGCGCGCTACTACGGGGAGGGTGGCCGTCCTGGCCGCTCGCTCACACAAAAGATATCGGAACCGCGCAGTCAAGATAATATTGCTGAGTTGTTGGATGAAAATGGGATTGCCCGCCATTCAACGGTGGACCTTTGTGACACTGTATTACGATTCTATACAAGTCTCTATGCAACTAGAGAGTCTCCATCCGCAGCGGAGATAGATGCCTACCTTGACGATATAGCACTAGGATGGTTATCTCCTGCACATCGGGAGCACCTCGTACAACCATTCGGAGTGGAGGATGTCAGGGAGGCCATTGTGTCTTTACCAACCTGTAAAGCTGCAGGACCTGATGGGCTGCCTGGCGGATTTTATAAAACCTACGCATCGGACTTGGCCCCTCGGCTCCTAGCTGTGTATGCAGAGGCCTATGAAACTGGGACATTGCTGCATTCCCTCCGGGAGGCCCTGCTTGTCACCCTACTGAAACCAGATAAGCCCCCGAATCAGTGCGGCTCATACCGACCTTTATCCATCATCAATATCGATGCAAAGATTCTCGCCAAAATGATAGCTACCAGGTTGCAACCGTTAGTCCCTCTGCTGGTGTTGGCTGATCAGTCTGGCTTCGTCACGGAGCGCTCTACGACACACAACTTGCGTACGCTCTTTACCACGCTACACTATTTTGAACCTGCTTTCCAGGCGGTGGCTGTGTTGCTCGACGCAGCAAAAGCCTTTGACTCTCTGCAGTGGCCCTTTATGTTTGCTGTGCTGGGTCGGATGGGCTTCCCACCTTTCTTTCTGCAATGGCTTAGGGTGCTCTACAGCGGACCGGTGGCTCGCGTTCGGGTCAATGGGTGGGTGTCCTCACTATTTCGCATTGAACGGGGTACGAGACAGGGGTGCCCTCTGTCTCCTATGCTTTTCTCTCTGGCGCTGGAGCCCCTCGCCTGCAAGCTGCGTCAGAAACACGCCGCGGCGGCTCTGCGGTTCAGGCTGCGGCCTTTAATTGTCTCCCTTTACGCAGATGACATGCTGCTGTATGTCCGCGAACCTGCTACGCACCTGTCTGCGCTGCTACGAGAGTATGTAAAATTTGAAAGATTCTCTGGCCTGGGGATTAACTGGTCAAAATCCGTAGTGTTTCCACTAACTGCGCGAACAACTGAGGTGGAGGTGGACTTCCCGTTGACCTGGACATCTGACCCTGTCAAATATCTTGGAGTTTGGGTGCACAGGGATCCGGCTGTGGTTGTCTCTGAGAACTATGGTCGCACGGTTTCACGTATATCTGAACAGGCTGTGCGGTGGGCACATTTACCTCTATCACTAGCGGATATGATTGCCGTCGTGAAGATGGTCTTTTTACCTAAGCTGTTGTATTTCTTCGTTAACATCCCTATCAAATTGAATGTTGCGCTGTTCCGTACGCTGCAGTCCGCGCTTTTAACGTTTGTGTGGGGTGGTAAGAAGCCCCGGTGCCGGTGGGATCTGCTGGTGCTGCCATTTGACCGTGGTGGTTTTGAGGCCCCGGACTTTCGTCTTTACTATCTATGTGCGCAAGCACAATTCGCACATTATTGGCACTTTCCCCAGCGCTTTCAGCCTCATGTGGCGATTGAGTCGGATGCTGTTTTTCCTCTTCCGGTGCAGGCAGTTGCTCTTACTGGGGGAACAGGTGGCCCACGAAATGAGATCAACCCCACGCAGTGCACGGCGTGGGCGTGGCGAATGCTTGCGCTACGGGCTCATCTTTCCTATTTGTATGCTCCACTAGTACCACTAGCCTCACACCCTGATATCTCGGCGGCACGTGAGGCGACTGCCAGGACAGAAGTCGCAGCAGCGGGCATCACCAGACTGGGCGACTTATACATTGGCGGTCAATTTAAAGATTTACGGGAGGCGCAGGGCGGCGCAAATCGCCCTTTTATGTTTAATTTTACCTATGTCTGGGTCCGACAAGCTATCCGTGCGGCATACCCGAATTATCCTGCCGAACCTATCACTCTGCGGGCGTTGCAGGTGATGCTCTCAGGTGCGTCCCGGAGGGGTCTAATTACTAGGCTCTACAACGCCTCGCTGCGGGAGCAAGGAGATTCCCCCTCGTGTGTGCGGTGGCGAACGATGTTGGGCACCCCTATTGCGCCGGAGGCTTGGAGGGAGTGCTGTCAGCTCACGGGCCGTCTCACAGCCAATTGTAACCTTAGAATTATTCATTTTAAATTCTTGCATCAGGTTTATTACTCCCCCTTACAACTACACAAATATGGTTTAAGAGAGACTGCTAACTGTGTGAGATGTGGAGCTCCTGATGCAGATTTTCTTCACGTAGCTTGGGTGTGCCCCGGAGTGCTTGCGTTCTGGACTGCAGTGACGACCATGCTTACGGATGTTGTGTCGGAGCTTGTGTGCTGAACTCCTGAGATGTGCTTGTTGAGCCACGTCAAACCTCTTAAGCCCTGTAACAGGCGTCTAGTTGCAATTTCTACCCTTTTTGCAAAAAGGGCGGTCGCGCAGTGCTGGGGAGCCAAGGTAGTACCCACTGTTAAAAAATGGCTTCGAGACTTACTGTATTGCAGGGATCAGCTTTGGATATATGAAGAAGAGCTACCTGAGTCATCCCGCCCCAAGGACTTTTGGGCTCCCCTTACAATATATCTGATGTCCCACCCTGACCTGTCATGAGCGTTTGGCGCTCCTAGGAGTGGGGTTCTCTAGCTGGCATGGCAAATACTGTTTCCCTACGGGACATTGCTATAGGTGTGTTCAAGTTTGCTGGCCATGGATGTGGACTGTGTAAGAGAACCTTTATTTGTATTGCTTCCCACCTTGCATACGATGATCTTTTGCACTGTCCGAAGTGTTCTGGAATTATGATATGGTTCTGCCTGGGAGGGAGGGGGGGGGGTATGGGTGGGAGTTACTGTAATTTTTCTGATTTCATTGAATTGAATACTTGCTTGTGTATTCCGATTTGCAACTGTGCACTAAAATCAATAAACAAATAAAAAAAAAAAAAAAAAACTCAGCTTGAGTCCCTCTCCATATCATCAAAATATCATCAATAAAACGGGCCCAAAATAGGATCAGGTCAGTCCATCTTGAAGCTTTCCGGCTCCAGGCGTGCTCCCTCTCAAACCAGCCCATAAATAGGTTGGCGTAAGAGGGAGCGATCCTGGAACCCATCGCGGTTCCCCTCACCTGATGAAACCATTCATCCTCAAAGAGAAAAAAATTATTGTTCAAAATTAATGCACTCATATCTACCAACATTTTTGAATGTTCACGTAAACTTGCACTGCGACTACTCAGAAAATGATTAAGCGCTTGTTCTCCTCTGGCATTATTAATACAAGTGTATAGTCCAACTACATCTAACGTGACCAGTATCATTCCTAATTCCCATTTAAAA
Source organism: Calotriton arnoldi (assembly GCA_963921515.1). Taxonomy (NCBI): domain Eukaryota; kingdom Metazoa; phylum Chordata; class Amphibia; order Caudata; family Salamandridae; genus Calotriton; species Calotriton arnoldi. Next base: position 1,152,805 of record CAWUFW010004202.1, read on the forward strand.
TCTTGTAATTTATTTAAAACATCCATAGTATCCCGTATATACAATGGTAAATTAATTACCAAAGGTTTCAAGAAACTATCTACAAATTCTGATAAATGTTCCGTGACACTTCCAATACTAGACACAATGGGTCTCCCTGGCGGTTCAGTTTTCGATTTATGAACTTTAGGTAAAGTGTAAATAAAGGGAAGGTAGTCCTCCTACCTTCCCCTTTATTTACACTTTACCTAAAGTTTTAAATGGATGTTTTAAATAAATTGCAAGATTTTGGTAGATATGAGTGCATTAATTTTGAACAATAATTTTTTTCTCTTTGAGGATGAATGGTTTCATCAGGTGAGGGGAACCGCGATGGGTTCCAGGATCGCTCCCTCTTACGCCAACCTATTTATGGGCTGGTTTGAGAGGGAGCACGCCTGGAGCCGGAAAGCTTCAAGATGGACTGACCTGATCCTATTTTGGGCCCGTTTTATTGATGATATTTTGATGATATGGAGAGGGACTCAAGCTGAGTTATTGGAATATTTCAGTTATTTAAATTGTAATGATTTTAATGTGAGTTTCACCATTAGTCATGATACCAGCAAAATTGAATTTTTAGATGTGGAGCTATTTGTGGATGGTGACTCCATTAAGAGCAGGCTATTCAGAAAGAATACAGCGACCAATTCGGTATTGCGAGCTGATAGTTTTCATCCGACATCAGTAATAAGAGGGATTCCGTATGGGGAAATGATTCGTTTGAGAAGTAATTGTAGTTTGGAGAGTGATTTCAAAAGGGAATTGGATAACCTTCAAAACAGACTAACAAACAGGGGATATAAGAGGAGAGATCTGGGGATTGCCAGAGGAAGAGTGACAAAAATCAATAGGGAATCCACTTTGGTGCAGAAGGTGAAAAAAGAGTCCCAGGAACGCATGGCTTTGATCACTACTCACTGTGTACAGAAGGATAGGATTGCTAAGATTTTGGGCAGGAATTGGAATTTATTAAAGGAAGTACCAGGTTTGTTTGATTTGGTAGGAGATAAGCCATTGGTAATTTACAGAAGGTGTCCAACCATCAAGGAAATGGTTACAAGGAACTATATTCAACCCACGGGCAGAGGTGATTTGAATTGGTTACCACCGTCGCCTAAAGGCTTTTACGCTTGTGGCTCCTGCAATGTTTGTGCTTTGAGTATGAATAAGCTAAAAGATTTTAGGTATAACACCCAGAAACGTTATCTCATTAAGGAATTCATTAATTGTAATAGCATTGGTGTGGTTTATGTTATCATTTGTGCCTGCAATCGAATTTATATAGGCAGCACCAAAAGGAATTTGAAAGTAAGGATTCAGGAACATAGACGTTCGATTAGCAATCAGGATATGAAATCACCCTTGTATGTGCATATGAAGGAGCAACATAATGCACAACAAGACTTTAGGTTCCATGGGATTCAGAGAATTGTACACGGGATTAGAGGAGGTGACTGGGAACTGAAGATTCGACAGGCTGAAGCCAGATGGATCAGAAAATGCAGATCTGTTTCCTTGGGGTTAAATACCGATACTGAATTGCATTATTTTTTAGATTGATGCCATTTTAGGGGGTCAGAAGTCAAGGTCAGTAGGGTTAGTGTTTTTTCCTTCTAGAAAAATAGTCGTAAGACAAGCTGGGAATGGTAGGTTTTACAGCTGAATGTGTGGTAGGAATAAGAGAGAATCTCTGTTGGGTTAATTTTGCATTTCTAATTTTGCAGGTTAGATATTTAAAAGTATTGGGCGAATCAAGAAAATTATTGGAGACAATGAAGCAGGATGGCTGCGCGTAAATTAAGTGAACATTTGACTGTAGTGAGATGGTTACTTGAAAAACTCACATTTCATTGGACAATTCGTTACGCTGATGTTACCTGGTTACAGAAATAGGAGGTCGGTATATGGGAGACTAGTGTAAATATTTTATTGGCTAAACTCCCAGCTGATTGGGTAATTTGAGTTGCTGATGTCACCGGTGGACCAGATAGAGAACACCCGTCGATTTAGGATAGGTGTCTTATGATTGGTGGTTGCTGAAATAGTAGGCCGGAACACGGGGGATTGGTGCAAATGTTTATTTGGCAAACTCACAACTGATTGGGCAATTTATGATGTTGATGTCATCGGTGGACCAGAGAGGGAACACCAGCGATTAAAGACAGGTGCTGTATGATTGGTGGTTACTGAAACAGGAGGCTGGTACGTAGAGGACTAGTTTGAATAGTGACTTGAAGAGCTTGAATTTGATTGGTCAATGTGTGACGCTGATGTCACCGGTGGACCAGAAAGAGAACACCTGTGATTTAAGTTAGGTGCAATATGATTGGTGGTTGCTTAAATGCACCTGATTGGTCAGTGGATACTTTAAAACTGGATGGCGTACGGGTTGTGGAATTCATTCCGGATTTATCGGGCCGGATGGAGGACGCTTTGGAATGAAGCCAATTTGATTTTGAAGGTATGGAATGAGATAGAGGGGAATATTTGAACTGAGGGTGGTGATTAGGGATTATGTAATTACTGGTGTTGTGAGGATAACCTATATATATTTTGGTATTTTAGATTTAGATTTAGATATTCAAGGGGATCCAGGAGAATAAGAAGAAGAAGAAAAAGAATTTCTCTTCTGGGAAGTTATATGGATTGATGAACGAGTTTAATTTTTGGAGTACATAATTTGGATGAATAGATGAAAAAGGTGAGCTGAATAGAGTGATTTTGCAATGAAATTATTTAAACCATTTAAGAGAGTAGGGGGCCGTTATTATCAGTTGGTGCAATATGTCAGACCTGCGATTTATGAATATCATTTTATAATGTTGCACTCCTTTTGTAGGGATCATTAGAAGTTCACCGATCAATTGTTCTGGGTATATGTATATAGATTGTTAAATAGGCAGAATATGAATACTATTGGTGGGATGGTGCCATCTTGTCATTTGGGTTATATTGTATGTTGTTTTTGGAAAATTTGTGCAAAAATGAAATTCTTATGTTACAAACATTTTTTTGCTTTACAGCCCTGATGATGTCCCAGAGGGGGACGAAACGCGTTGGCTGTGTTTTACAATAACTATATTCAAGTTGGATTACATTGATTTGATGTGAAATAAAGAACATTATACAAGAAGCATACCTCACGAGGATTTTTCTGTTGGGACGACTGTATTGAACTGTGGAAAAAGGGAAAATTAGAATTCCCAGATTAATTGTATATATATTAAACGCTCCTTCCTTATTGTACAATTTAATTAATAATAAGTTGTTAATTAATTGAAAATTAAATATGGAAATTGTGTGATTAATTTTAGGTGTGGGCTGTGGGGTTTATAGGGGTAAAGGGTGGGACAAATTTATTTTTGATTAATTAATAATTATTTGTTAATTGATATTAATTAATTTATTGAAAAATAATTATGGGAATTGTGTAATTAATTTTAGGTGTGGGTTGTGGGGTTTATAGGGGTAAAGGGTCGGAAGTAATTTATGTTTAATTAATTAATAGTTAGTTGTTAATTAATATTAATTAATTGAAAATTAAATATGGAAATTGTGTAATTAATTTTAGGTGTGGGTTGTGGGGTTTATTGGGGTAAAGGGTGGAAAGTGATTTATGTTTAATTAATTAATAATTAGTTGATCATTAATATTAATTAATTAATTGATATTTAATTAGGACTATTGTTTATTCTTGTGTGTGTGGGTTTTACTTTTATAACAGAAAAGGGTGGGGAGTAAATTCATTTTACTTACTGTATAATTAGTTGTTAAATACTATTAGTTTTTTGATTGAAAATAAGTTTTAATTGTGTAATTAATTTTTTTACAGTTTAATTTTAGCTGTGGGTTGTCGGGATTATAGGGGCAAAGTATGGGAAGTTGATTAATTATTATGATATTTAATTTGTTTTTAATTTAATAATATTTCTTTAATTTGTAATTAATTATGTTAATTATGGAAGTATTTTTATTTTTTAATTTAGATGTGGGTTGTGTATTGTGTAGTGTTATAGGGTTGGAAATAAAAAAACAAAATTTATGTAATAATTCATGGTTTTGCTTCTAAGTATTTTCTAATTAAAAATATTTATTTGTTTGAAAATTATGTTTTAGTTTATTTACTATAATATTTGTAGGTATTTGTCATATGTATTTAACATCATAATATGTTTTAATTTTTTTAATTTTTAATATTATACATATTTGTATTTTAATTTTTAACATTTATATATATTTTTATTTATTTTGTTTTTTAAAGATTTTGTTAATATTTTGTTTGTTTTAATTTTGAACTGACTGGAGTGGGAATATTAATTGTTACCCCTTTGTTATCCAACTCTTTCACTACTGTTGCACTGACTGGAGTGGGAATAGTAAATTTTATCCCTCCGCTATTCAACACTTTCCCTACTGTTGCACTCACTGGAGTGGGAATAGTCATTTTTACCCCTCCGCTATCCAACACTTTCCCTACTGTTGCAATGACTGGAGTGGGAATAATCCATTTCATCCCTCCGCTATCCAACACTTTCCCTACTGTTGCACTCACTGGAGTGGGAATAGTAATTTTTACCCTTCCGCTATCCAACAGTTTCCATACTGTTGCCCTCATTGAATTGGGACTAGTAATTTTTGCCCATCCGCTATCCAACACTTTCCCTACTGTTGCACTGACTGGAGTGGGAATAGTAAAATGTTATCCCTCTGCTATCCAACACTTTCCCTACTGTTGCAGTCACTGAAGTGGGAATAGTAATTTTTACCCTTCCGCTTTCCAACACTTTCCCTACTGTTGCACTCATTGGAGTGGGAATAGTAATTTTTACCCCTCCGCTATCCAACACTTTCCCTACTGTTGCACTCACTGGAGTGGGAATAGTAAATTTTAGCCCTCCGCTATCCAACACTTTCCCTACTGTTGCACTCACTGGAGTGGGAATAGTCATTTTTAAAGCAAACACAAGGAGATGATGGCCGAAGCACTGAAACTTTTCAGACACTCACCCCCAGTCACAGATCTGAGTTTAATCCACCATCGTTCTTTAGCTCACTTCGCCACCTCAGTTCAGGCCCAGCTATATGCAAATCAGTCTTGACACTGTGCCTCATGGGAAAAGTCCAGCACGAACTGCCAAGCCAGGTTTTCCCTGAACCAGAAACAAGCATCCTGGGACCGGTTTCGGGGTAACAACCCTCATCAGCCAGACTAGCTTGAATCCAGTGGCAAAGTGAGCAACGGACCCACGTCTGGGCATATACTGCCAACTTAGGGCTAACAAAGCAAACACAAGGAGATGATGGACGGAGCACTGAAACTTTTCAGACACTCACCCCCCCAGTCACAGATCTGGATTTAATCCATCATCGTTCTTTAGCTCACTTCGGCACCTCAGTTCAGGCCCAGCTATATGCAAATCAGTCTTGACACTGTGCCTCATGGGAACTGTCCAGCCCGAACTGTCAAGCCAGGTCTTCCCTGAACCAGAAACAAGCATCCTGGGACCGGTTTAGGGGTAACACCCCTCATCAGCCAGGCTAGCTTGAATTCAGGTTCAAAGTGAGCAAGGGACCCACGTCTGGGCATACCCTGCCAACTTAGGGCAAACAAAGCAAACAAAAGGAGATGATGGACGGAGCGCAGAAACTTTTCAGACACTGACCCCTACTCACAGATCTGGGTTTAATCCATCATCGTTCTTTAGCTCACTTTGCCACCTCAGTTCAGCCCCAGCTTTATGCAAATCAGTCTTGACCCTGTACCTCATGGAAACAGTCCAGCCCGAACTGCCAAGCCAGGTCTTCCCTGAACCGCAAACAAGCATTCTGGGACCGGTTTCGGGGTAACACCCCTCATCAGCCAGGCAAGCTTGAATCCAGTGGCAAAGTGAGTAATTTTTACCCTTCCGCTATCCAACACTTTCACTACTGTTGCACTCACTGAAGTGGGAATAGTAATTTTTACCCTTCCGCTAACCAACACTTTCCCTACTGTTGCACTCATTGGAGTGGGAATAGTATTTTTTACCCCTCAGCTATCCAACACTTTCCATACTGTTGCACTCACTGGAGTGGGAATAGTCATTTTTACCCCTCCGCTATCCAACACTTTCCCTACTGTTGCACTCACTGGAATGGGAATAAAAATGTTTACCCCTCCGCTATCCAACACTTAACCTACTGTTGCACTCAGTGGAGTGGGTTATGGTAATTTTTAGCCCTCCACTATCCAAGACTTTCCCTACTCTTACACTGACTGGAGTGGGAATAGTAAATTTTAACTATCCGCTATCCAACACTTTCCCTTCTGTTGAACTCACTGGAGTGGGAATAGTAATTTTTACCCCTCCGCTATCCAACACTTTCCGTACTGTTGCACCCACTGGAGTGGGAATAGTAGTTTTTATCCCTCCGCTATCCAACACTTTCCCTACTGTTGCACTGACTGGAGTGGGAATAGTACATTTTAACTATCCGCTATCCAACACTTTCCCTTCTGTTGAACTCACTGGAGTGGGAATCGTAATTTTTACCCGTCCGCTATCCAACACTTTCTCTACTGTTGCAGTCAATGGAGTGGGAATAGTCATTTTTACCCCTCCGCTATCCAACACTTTCCCTACTGTTGCACTCACTGGAGTGGGAATAAAAATGTTTACCCCTCCGCTATCCAACACTTTTCCTACTGTTGCACTCAGTGGAGTGGGTTATGGTAATTTTTAGCCCTCCGCTATCCAACACTTTCCCTACTGTTACACTGACTGGAGTGGGAATAGTAAATGTTAACTATCCGCTATACAACACTTTCCCTTCTGTTGAACTCACTGGAGTGGGAATAGTAATTTTTACCCCTCCGCTATCCAACACTTTCCATACTGTTGCACTCACTGGAGTGGGAATAGTAGTTTTTATCCCTCTGCTATCCAACACTTTCCCTTCTGTTGAACTCACTGGAGTGGGAATAGTAATTTTTACCCCTACGCTATCCAACACTTTCCCTACTGTTGCACTCACTGGAGTGGGAATAGTAATTTTTACCCTTCCGCTATCCAACAGTTTCCATACTGTTGCCCTCATTGAATTGGGAATAGTATTTTTTGCCCATCCGCTATCCAACACTTTCCCTACTGTTGCACTGACTGGAGTGGGAATAGTAAAATTTTATCCCTCTGCTATCCAACACTTTCCCTACTGTTGCAGTCACTGAAGTGGGAATAGTAATTTTTACCCTTCCGCTTTCCAACACTTTCCCTACTGTTGCACTCATTGGAGTGGGAATAGTAATTTTTACCCCTCCGCTATCCAACACTTTCCCTACTATTGCACTCACTGGAGTGAGAATAGTACATTTTAGCCCTCCGCTATCCAACACTTTCCCTACTGCTGCACTCACTGGAATGGGAATAGTCATTTTGAAAGCAAACACAAGGAGATGATGGCCGGAGGACTGAAACTTTTCAGTCACTCACCCCCAGTCACAGATCTGGGTTTAATCCATCATCGTTCTTTAGCTCACTTTGCCACCTCAGTTCAGGCCCAGCTATATGCAAATCAGTCTTGACCCTGTGCCTCATGGAAAGAGTCCAGCCGGAATTGCCAAGCCAGGTCTTCCCTGAACCAGAAACAAGCATTCTGGGACCGGTTTCGGGGTAACACCCATCATCAGCCAGGCTAGTTTGAATCCAGTGGCAAAGTGAGTACTTTTTACCCCTCCGCTATCCAACACTTTCACTACTGTTGCACTCATTGGAGTGGGAATAGTAATTTTTACCTCTCTGCTATCCAACAGTTTCACTAGTGTTGCACTCATTGGAGTGGGAATAGTAATTTTTACCCCTCCGCTATCCAACCCTTTCCCTACTGTTGCACTGACTGGAGTGGGAATAGTAAATTTTAACCCTCTGCTTTCCAACACTTTCCCTTCTGTTGAACTCACTGGAGTGGGAATACTAATTTTTACCCCTCCGCTATCCAACACTTTCCCTACTGTTGCACTCACTGGAGTGGGAATAGTGGTTGTTATCCCTCCGCTATCCAACACTTTCCCTACTGTTGCACTCATTGGAGTGGGAATAGTAATTTTTACCCCACCGCTATCCAACACTTTACCTACTGTTGCACTCATTGGAGTGGGAATAGTAATTTGTACCCCTCCGCTATCCAACCCTTTCCCTACTGTTGCACTCATTGGAGTGGGAATAGTAATTTTTACCCCTCCTCTATCCAACACTTTCACTACTGTTGCACTCATTGGAGTGGGAATAGTAATTTTCACCCCTCCGCTATCCAACACTTTCCCTACTGTTGTACTGACTGGAGTGGGAATAGTAAATTTTAACCCTCCCCTATCCAACACTTTCCCTTCTGTTGAACTCACTGGAGTGGGAGTAGTCATTTTTACCCATACGCTATCCATCACTTTCCCTACTGTTGCACTCATTGGAGTGGGAATAGCAATTTTTACCCCACCACTATCCTACACTTTCCCTACTGTTGCACTCACCGGAGTGGGAATAGTAATTTTTACCCCTCCTCTATCCAACACTTTCCCTACTGTTGCACTCATTGGAGTGGGAATAGTAATTTTTACCCGTCCGCTATCCAACACTTTTACTATTGCACTGACTGGAGTGGGAATAGTAAATTTTAACCATCCGCTTTCCAACACTTTCCCTTCTGTTGAACTCAGTGGAGTGGGAATAGTAATTTTTACCCCTATGCTATCTAACACTTTCCCTACTGTTGCACTCATTGAAGTGGGAGTAGTAATTTTTACCTCTCCGCTATCCAACACTTTCCCTACTGTTGCACTGACTCTAGTGGGAAATTTAAGTTTAAAGATTTTGTAATAGTTTAATGTTTTAATTTATAATCGAATATTTTTTTAATTAGATTTTATGTTATTGGTATATACATATATATATATATATTTATATATATATATATATATATATATTCACTGAAAAAAACCATAGGTTTCAGGCACGTTATAGTTAGAAATTAGCATTTAAAAAACCTTAGAAATTCACTGAAAAAACCATAGGTTTCAGGGATGTTATAGTTTGTTGGACATTTCACTCATACAAAACCATAGAAATTCTCCCGTTATAGTTAGTTCAGCTAACTATAACTCGCGGCCCCGCAATGCACTGCTGATGACGTCACATATTACATCATTCATGACATGGTCAGTGACATCACTCATGACATCACTGATGACATCTCAAATGACATCACTGATGACATCACTGATGACATCATCCAGTCACTGTGTGTTTCTGTAAAGTTTAAATATGTTTTATATATGTATGCCAAGCTGTATTGAAGAATGAGAGGGTGTAGAAGTGTCTGGATGAAGGATTTAGTAGGTGCGGGACTGACTGTATAAGTGAGTGATTAAATGTGTCTTACTGAATGCATGGGTTAGTGACTAAACTGTCTGAATGTGTGTATCAGTATGTCTGTTGTTGTGTAAGCTGCTGCATGGGTTGGTGAGTAGCTACATGAGTGTCTATATGGGTTATTGATTGGTTGCCAGAGTATTTGTATGGGAGACTGAGTGTGTGTGTGGGTGGGTGGGAGGTGTGTGACTCTGTGCATAGATGTGTGAGTGGTTGATTCACTGGGTGTATGGGTTCAAGAGTGTATGTGGAAACAGCTGTATGGGCGGGTGAGTGTGTGTATGGGTGTGTTGGTGAGAGATTGGATGTCTCAGTGGTACATGTCCAAGTAACTACATATGTAAAAGGTAGTGTTTGTGAGAGTTGGAGTACATAAATGACTATACATGAGAGTGAGTGATTGTGAGAGTGGCTGTATGGATCAGTGTATACTTGTATCAGTGATTGTATAAGAGAGTAAGTAGTGTTAGTATATGTTTGAATAAGTGAGGTGGTGTGTGAATAACTGTATAGGTGAGGAAATGGGAGTGTGATTAATACTTTGCATGACTGACTAGGTGTATCAGTAACTCCATGGATGAGTGGCGGTGTGTGAGTGTCTGTATAGGTGTATGAGTGCATATGATAGTGTTGTATTGATGAGTGACTGTATGTATGAGTGATTGTATGGGTGAATGAGTGGATGTGTGTGTAGACCTAGGAATCAGTGAGCGCGTATGTAGTAACTGGTATTGGTGTTTCGATGGTTTCGAAAATGGTGGTCTGTATTTTACAGTGGGTGTATCAAAGACTATATTAGAGTGTGAGGAGGTGCATCAGATTTTGACGTGGATGATGTCATCAGTGATGTCATCAGTGATGTCATTTGAGATGTCATCAGTGATGTCATCAGTGATGTCACTGACCATGTCATGAATGATGTAATATGTGACGTCATCAGCAGTGCATTGCGGGGCGTGAGTTATAGTTAGCTGAACTAACTATAACGGGGGAATTTCTATGATTTTGTATGAGTGAAATGTCCAACTAACTATAACGTCCCTTTAACCTATGATTTTTTCAGTGAATTTCTAAGGTTTTTTAAATGCTAATTTCTAACTATAACGTGCCTGAAACCTATGGTTTTTTCAGTGAATTTCAATGGTTTTTTAAATGCTAATTTCTAACTATAACGTGCCTGAAACCTATGGTTTTTTCAGTGAATTTCAAAGGTTTTTTAAATGCTAATTTCTAACTATGCCTACAAAGGTAGGACATGTGAAGAAAGAAGAAGAAAAGCGCAGAAAGAAGCAAGACAAATGCAGAAAGAGGCAACAGAAGTCCAGAAAGACGAAGAAAAGTGCAGGAAGAAGCAAGAGATGTGCAGAAAGAACCAACAGAGGAGCAGAAAGTCCTCCTGTGCCCCCAACTTTTACTGACGGGTACTGGTGGTAACTGACTCTGACTAACCAGGACCGGAGCCAGTGCTATGCTAAAAGACACTTAGAATACAGTGAAAACACCTGCATACACTAGGGAACACTATGTGTTGGGGTACCCCTGTGATTAGCATGACCTCCTCTGTATTTGCCATGAATTAGTGCCTGGGTCATTGCATGAGTACATGGGTAGTGACTGGATGATTAGAGTGCTGCAAGGACAGTGCATGGTGATTTTATAAGTGCTTGGGTTTTGGCGCAGTGATTGGATAAGCACATAGGATTGGCTGGGTGATTGGAGGACTGCATAGATAGTACCAGGGAGATTACTGGACTGCATAGGTAGTCCTCAAGGTATTGCAGCAGTGCATGTGTTAGTGACTGGGTCATTCCATGAGTACATGGGTACTGACTGGATAATTAGAGTACTGCAAGGAGAGTGCATGGTGAACTTATAAGTGCTTGGCTATTGGAGGAGTGTATGGATTAGTACATGGTAGTGGCTGGGTGACTGGAGGAGTGCACAGGGAGTGACAGTGTGATTGCGGGACGGCATGTGTATTACCTGGGGAATTGAAGGAGCAAATGAGAAGTGTGTAACTGGGTACAGGACTGTATGGGTAGGGCATATGGGATTGTAACAGTGATCAGGTAGTGCCTGGAGCATTGTATGAGTACATAGCTACTAACTGAAAGATTAGAATACTGCAAGGAGAGTTCCTGTGTGAATTTATAAGTGCTTGGGTATTGGCGGAGTGTTTGGATTAGTACATGGTAGTGGCTGGGTGACTGGCGGATTGCACAGGGAGTGACTGGGTAATTGCTGGACTGCATGGGTACTACCAGGGGAATTGAAGGAGCGAATGAGAAGTGTGTAGGTGGTTAGAGGACTGCATGGGTAGTACACAGGGATTGTAGCAGTCAATGTGTTAGTGCCTGGATCATTGCATGACTTATTGGGTAGTGACTGGATGATTAGAGTACTGCGAGGAGAGTGCATGGTGAATTTATAAGTGCTTGGGTTTTGGCATAGTGATTGGATAAGGACATAGGACTGGCTGGGTGATTGGGGGACTGCATAGGTAGTACCAGGGAGATTACTGGACTGCATAGGTAGTCCTCAATGGATTGCAGCAGTGCATGTGTTAGTGACTGGATCATTGCATAAGTACATGGGTAGTGACTGGATGATTAGAGTGCTGCAAGGACAGTGCATGGTGATTCTATAACTGCTTGGGTTTTGGCGGAGTGATTGGATAAGTACATAGTGCTGGCTGGGTGATTGGAGGAGTGCATGGGTAGTGACAGAGGGATTTCTGGAGTGCATATGTACTACCTGGGTAATTGGAGGAGTGAATCAGTAGTGTGTAGGTGGTTAGAGGTCTGCATGGGAAGTGCTAAGGGGATTGTAGCAGTGCATGTGTTAGTGCCTGGGCCATTCCATGAGTACATGGGTACTGACTGGAAGACTAGAGTACTGCAAGGAGAGTGCATGGTGAATTTATAAGTGCTTGGGTTTTGGTGGAGTGATTGGATAAGTACATTGTGCTGGCTGGGTGATTGAAGGAGTGCGTGGGTACTGACAAGGCGATGGCTGGACTGCATGGGTAGTGCTCAGGGTATTGTAGCAGTGCATGTGTTAGTGCATGGGTCATTGCATGAGTGCATGGGTACTGACTGGATGATTAGAGTATTGCAAGGAGAGTGCATGGTGAATTTATAAGTGCTTGGGTTTTGGCGGAGTGATTGGATAAGTACACACATGTCACATCAGTCCCGCCCCCTCCCTTCACCACTCTGCAAACGCACCCCCTGGCAGGTTTTAAGTTGGGGAATTAATTCCCCTTGAATCCTGAGGGTCCCTTGGGTCCAACTAGCCCACCAGGTACCTCCAGTAAGCGCCACAGAGCTGCGTTGCATAGAGGTGGTCCAAGGCCACGCCCCTTTTTACACCTCTCTGCAACGCAGCTCTGTGGCGCTTACTGGAGGAACCTGGTGTGCTAGTTGGACCCAAGGGACCCTCAGGATTCAAGGGGACTTAATCTCCCAACCTACAACACACCAGAGGGCCCGTTTGCACAGTGGTGAAGGGAGGGGGTGGGCCTGATGTAACAAGTGTGCAAACGCGCCCCGTGGTGCGTTTTAAGTTGGGGGATTAAGTCCCCTTGAATCCTGAGTGTCCCTGGGGCCCAACTAGCCCACCAGGTACCTACAGTTAGCACCACAGAGCTGCGTTGCAGAGAGGTGGTCCGAGGCCACGCCCCTTTTTTCACCTCTCTGCAACGCAACTCTGTTGTGCTTACTGAAGGTACCTGGTGGGCTAGTTGCCCCCAGGGACCCTCAGGATACAAAGGGATTTAATCCCCCAACTTAAAACGCGCCACGGAGCGAGTTTGCACACTTGTCACATCAGGCCCCACCCCCTGCCTTCACCACTGTGCAAAGGCGCCACATGACTCGTTTTAAGTTGAGGGATTGAGTCCCCTTAAATCCTGAGGGTCCCTGGGGTCCAACTAGCCCACCAGGTATCTCCATTAAGCGCCACAGAGCTGTTTTGCAGAGAGGTGTAAAAAGGGGCGTGGCCTCGGACCACCTCTCTGCAATGCAGCCCTGTGGTGCTTACTGGAGGTACCTGGTGTGCTAGTTGGGCCCCAGGGACCCTCAGGATTGAAGGGGAATTAATTCCCCAACTTAAAACGCACCACAGGGCATGTTTGCACACATGTCACATCAGGCCCCGCCCCCTCCCTTCACCACTTTGCAAAGGCGCCACATGACTCGTTTTAAGTTGAGGGATTAAGTCCCCTTAAATCCTGAGGGTCCCTGGGGTCCAACTAGCCCACCAGGTATCTCTAGTAAGCGCCACAGAGCTGTTTTGCAGAGAGGTGTAAAAAGGGGCATGGCCTCAGACCACCTCTCTGCAACGCAGCCCTGTGGTTCTACTGGAGGTACCTGGTGGGCTAGTTTGCTCCCAGGGACCCTCAGGATTGAAGGGGAATTAATCCCCCAACTTAAAATGCGCCATGGGGCACTTTTGCACAGTGGTGCAGGGAGGGGGCGGGGCCTGATGTGACAAGTGTGCAAACGCACCCTGTGGTGCATTTTAAGTTAGGGGATTAAGTCCCCTTGAATCCTGAGGGTCCCCGGGGGCCAACTAGCCCACCAGATACCTCTAGTATGCGCCAGGGAGCTGCGTTGCAGAGAGGTCGTTTAGAGGCGACGCCCCTTTTTACACCTCTCTGCAACGCAGCTCTTTGGCGCTTACTGGCGGTACCTGGTGGGCTAGTTGGCCCCCAGGGACCCTCAGGATTGAAGGGGACTTAATCCCCCAATTTACAATGTGCCAGGGGGTGCATTTGCACACTTGGTATGTCAGGCCCCGCCCCCTCCCTGCACCACTGTGCAAACGCGCCCCCTGGCGCATTGTAAATTGGGGGATTAATTCCCCTTGAGTCCTGAGGGTCCCTGGGGGCCAACTAGCCCACCAGGTACCTCCAGTAAGCGCCACAGAGCTGCGTTGCAGAGAGGTGTAAAAAGGGGCGTGGCCTCTGAACACCTCTCTGCAACGCAGCTCCCTGGCGCATATTGGAGGTACCTGGTGGGCTAGTTGGCCCCAAGGGACCCTCAGTATTCAAGGGAAATTAATTCCCTCACTTACAACGCACCTGGGGGCGCGTTTGCTGAGTGCTGCAGTTAGGGGGCGGGGCCTCCGTCGAGATGCGGCTTTTAAAAAAAAAAAAATTATTTTACAAGGGGGGCTGTGTGGCCCCCCTCCTTTTACATTAATTAGGGCCCTGGGGACCCCATCCCCCAGGGCCTGCTTTTTTTACAAAAAAATAAAATAAAAAAAACGGGAAGGGGGCCGCGCGGCCCCCCTCCCAAGGCCAATTTCGGCCCCGGGGACCCCATCCCCCGGGGCATGGCCACATTTTGATTTTTTTTAAATTATTTTTAAAGGAGGGGGGCTGCGTGGCCCCCCTCCTTAGGCCTCAAGTGGCCCCGGGGACCCCATCCCCTGGGGCTGTGCCACAGTTTAAAATTGTTTTTTTATTGATTTAAGGAGGGGGGCCACGCGCCCCCCTCCTGGGCCACTTCTGGCCCGGGGTCCCCATCCCCCGGGGCCTGGCCTCTCTGTTGGGGACCATGGGGGGAGCCCCAATGCCCCCACGGTCCCGCCGGCTCCCCGCCTCCTGCGGGAGCCGGCATTGCTTTCCACACGGGGAGCTGCTAACATGCAGCTTCCCGTGTGGAAAGCAATCTGGTTTGGATTTTGGAAGCGAGAGCAGGAAACCTGCTCTCGCCTACAAATCCAAACCAGTGTTTGCTATGGCAGGACGGGAGCCGCATGGCTCCCGTCCTGCCATAGCAAACAGCAGTGTCCCGGGGGTGGGCACCCCGGGACACTGCAGGAGCTGGCCCTGGGGGGTGGCGGTCCCCAGGGCCATCGAGGGCTCCTGGAGGGGGGCCGCATGGCCCCCCTCCCAACTAGTGTACAGCCCCGGGGAGGTGGTGGTCCCCGGGGCTTGGGGGTCCGTAACGGACCCCCGCATTTGCACTTTAGTGCCCTGGGGAGGTGGCGGTCCCCGGGGCGTGTGGGGGGGCTCGAGCCCCCCCATACAGGTTTATTAATTTTTTTTTAAAAGCCCCAGGGGGTGGCGGTCCCTGGGGTCCGTGTGCCCCCGCGAATAATTAATAAAAGCCCCGGGGGGTGGTGGTCCCTGGGGCTTGGGGGGGCCTTGGAGGCCCCCCCACACATTAAAAAAGAAGCCCCGGGTGGTGGCGGTCTCCGGGGCTGCGGGAGGACCGAGTGCCCTCCCGCACATAATGTTAAGAAAGCCCCGGGGGGTGGTGGTCCCCGGGGCTGCGGGGGCCCCCGCGGGCCCCCGCATATATTTGTTACAAATGCCCCTGGAACCTGGCCCACCCGGGGGCCTCAATTAAATGAAGCGCGGGAGCCCGCATTTCATTTTTAATTTTTTTTTTTTTTGTCCGGATTCGCGCACCCAGCGCGAATTCTGCCGATTTTTAAAATGCTTTTTTTTGGCCTGGGGGTCCTTGTGGGACCCCCTGAGCAGGCCTAGGGGGTCAGGGTGTTTCTACCCTGCCCCCTTTTCTTGTTTTTTAAATCTTTTTCCTCACCTTTTCTTTCTCCCTCGGTCTGAGCACAAGATGGCTGCCAACACTTCCTGGTTTGAAGTGTTGGCAGCCAATCAGAGCCAAGCTCGTGCTCGGGGATTAGGCTCCGCCCACATATATATATATTTTTTTCTTTAATATCTCAAAAATTACTGAACGGATTTACACCATTTAAAAAAAAGGTCGCTTTCTGAACCAAGCACTACCTTTTTGCCAAATTTGGTGTAATTCCGTTCAGCAGTTCGGGCTGTAGCCTTGCCTAAAGTTTCCTATGGGAAATTGATTTTTTGACTCTTATTGTTTGAATTTCTCAGCAACTACTGAACGGATTTACACCATTTAAAAAAAGGTAGCTTTCTGAACCAAGAGCTACCTTTCTGCCAAACTTGGTGTAATTCCGTTCAGCAGTTCGGGCTGTAGCCTGTCTCAAAATTTCCTATGAAAATTATCACACGAAAAACACTTTTTGGGACCCCCCTTTTTTCTCCGCCCTCGCTTGACGAATCACCCCCAAACTTTCAGGATAGGAGCTGACCTGGATAGACCTTTTTTTGGAGAATTTCACAAAGATTCGTTAAACGACGGCAAAGATATTAGCAAATCAAAAAATGCTTTTCCTATGGAAACTAGGTTCTAACTATAACTACCTACTGGCGACCGCCAGTAGGTAATATATATATAGGGATTGACAAAGGCAGTTGAAACTGCCGAAACGTGTTTCCTTTTAATGTCGTGGAGTCCAAAGAGACCAGATTCATTAAAACAGTGAATTCTCCTGCCTTTGAGTGCTATGTCTCTGACTATCCTGTTTGAGCAGTTTTTGTTGAGATATATATATATATATATATATATATATATATATAAATCTCAAACAGCAGATACTCTTCACCAAACTGTGTTTGTGTAGACTGATTGTAAGTCTATTACTTTATTTAATTGTATTGTTATGTCACTTTCACATTTTTAAGTTTATCATTCACATTTCTGATTCTTCTATGTCTATGCGGCTTCCGAGTTGCCATGACAATAACTGTGTTTGAGAATGTATTTATAGACCTGAATCAATGGCGCCCGGTATGTGAACAAGGCGGCATGACCGCTGAAAAGCATCAGGGTCTATCTGGTGATTAAATTTCGTGTTGGATATCCACGGAGTCAGCGCCTGTTTGTATGTGTATGAACGGGATTGGTGATGTATATATATATATATATATATATATATATATATATATATATATATATATATATATATATATATATATATATATCCTTTCGCCAAACAGTCCATAAACGGCGCGCTCTTTTCACAGTAGGTGCCAGATGTCGAGGTTGGACAATACCTCGCAAACTATTTTCAAACAACAGAAGCCCCGCACTCCAGAAGCTGTTGTGTAACTGCTTTACTTTACTTAGTTACAGCACAATCTCCACCATCACCGACGTTTCGACCAAGAAATGGTCTTTCTCACGGTTTTCGCGAGTCCTTCCTCGATTTCCGACTTTTATAGTCTTAGCCATGTTAGCCCATTATGAGGCATTATGGGAATTGTATTTCTTGTCAGATCACAAATGTTCAGGGCAGAAGGTCAGGCCTTTGTTTAGAACGTTTTTCTCATTTATGTCCAACGTGTAATCTGATAGATTGATGATCATATAAATCGAGTCTGTTGTCGTTGCTCCTCTATTTACTTCTTGTTCATTGTCGTTCTGTTGCGAAGAGGATAGCCCCTTGGTCTTTCCGGCTCCCCTTCATGTCTTCCTTCTTCGTTTGGGCTGGTTGTCTGTGTCTTTCCTCTTCCTCTTCCCCGGCCTCTTCCTCTTCCCCTCTCCCTCGGGGTCCTTTGATCAATATAGAGGCCTGACCTTCTGCCCTGAACAACATTATGACCACGTTGAAACAAGAATTGATCTATTTAGATACATTAGAAAGCTCAAACTAACAAAATTCTTCTCAAAAATAGAAATGGGAGCAAGAACTAAGACACCAGAACAACAAGTCAGTACAAACTTGAATATCGAGGATATACCCAACCTGAAAACCACATATGACCTTATGGTAAATTCAACAGGATGTGAAATGACGGAATCTCAAGTCTTAAAAGACCTAAATATCACTGGACAAACACGTGAGCTCTGGATTAAAACCCAAATCCAAATTTTGCCCTTCACTAAGTCCCGGAAATAAAATCGACCTTTTCCATGACCTTGTGGTTACAGACCTTGAGAACATGGAGAATGTAACACCGAGAAAGGAAAACTTGAGCAAAAACGAGAGAAGTGCATTACAAAAACTGCTAGCAAATGAAAAAATAACAATCAAACTGGCCGACAAAGGCGGGAATGTGGTGATACTCAACACTGAGGACTACGTAAAGGAAGCCATGAACCAATTAAACAACACCAAGAATTACATGAAACTATCGAAAAATCCATTGAACTCACTGACACTTGATTTGGAAAACAAAATATTGGCATGGAAAAACCAAGGACTTCTGGATGAGGAGGAAGCCAGGTTCCTTTTTAATGACAGCCCAGTGATGCCAACTATATATTTTTTGCCGAAAGTGCACAAGACCCTAATCAATCCACCGGGGAGACCAATAGTATTGAGCTGTAACTCTCTATACGAAAATATATCTACATATGTAGATCATTTTTTGGCACCCATGGTAATGAATCTAAGCTCCTATATTAAAGATACAGGAGACTTTTTACGAACACTGACCAACATGGGATGGCAGAAGGACTTCCTACTCATAACTATCGATGTGGTGCCCTTATACACCTCAATTGATCACGACATCGGTCTAAAAACTGTGGGATACTTCTTACGCCAAAGAAACATCCAGGAACTGAAACACACTGAAATGCTAATGGAAATGATCGAGCTATGCCTCAGAAATAACATCTTTCTCTTTGATCATCAAGTATACACCCAAAAATGCGGGACTGCCATGGGCGTGTCATTTTCACCCAGCTACGCCGGTCTTACAATGGGCTGGTGGGAGAAGTTTGTGGCATGGAAGGAAGAATATGATGAATACACATCTAAAATACAACTTTGGCTGAGATACATAGACGATCTCTTCCTCATTTGGAATGGAAGTAAGGAAGATTTTAAAACATACTTTGAGATCCTGAATAACAACGAAATGGGACTGAAATTCACATACAGTATGAGCAAAAGACAAGTACAATTCCTGGATGTGTCTGTATATATTGAAGAGGATCGGATCCACACAAAAATATTTCGGAAGCCCACTGCCACCAATAGTATACTCCATGGTGCCAGTTTCCATCCTGCACAACTAAAGAGGAGCATCCCATATGGGGAGTTCATCAGGATGAGGAGGAATTGTTCGGATGCACAGAAAGCGGAAAGAAACCTGAAAGAAACAGAGCAAAGATTCATGAAGAGAGGATACAGATACAGAGATGTAAAGGAAGGTCTGGAGAAGGCAAAAAAACTCCCCAGAGAAACAATGCTTACCAGCTCCGATAGAGACACAACTAAGGAAACTGAAGATTCCACCAGACTTGTCTTGACATATAGCAAAGAAAGCTATCAGATTGTAAACATCCTAAAAAAATATTAGAATGTCTTGACAAAAGATCCGGATATTGAACAGAAAATCGGAACAAAACCTATGATTACATTTCGAAAAGTGCGGTCCTTAAAGGACAAATTGGTGAAAAGTCACTTTTCAACAAAAAAAACCAAAACATGGTTACAGGAAAAACAATTGGGTTTCACCCCCTGCAACAAATGCAAAGCGTGCAAAATTGGCAAGAGCATAAAATCAGTGAAGGACTTCTGAGGCAAAACATTTACAATAAATGAAAAGATCACATGCGAAACAACATACGTAGTGTACATGATCCAATGCACGTGCGGCCTCTGCTACATAGGGAGTACAATCTGCCCTCTACGTAAACGGATCCTGGAGCACCTGAGAGCGATCCAGCATGGGGACATGAACTATGCGATATCCAAACATCTACACACCCAACATAAGATCAATTGGCAAGATATACGATACTTTGGCCTAGCAACAGTACCTGTCAATGAAAGAGGAGGCAATCGAACACTAAAGCTGAGGAGATTAGAGTCACGTCTAATCATCAGGTTCAAGACCAAGGCCCCTCACGGCTTGAACGGAGATGAGGAGTTACATATTCATCTATAGAAGGCATCTATGGAAGACATTAAAACACATCACATCCGGTATGACTAAAACCAGGGTACTATACCCCCAATCATCAAATAACATTAGCGAGCACACAGAAGCATCTGGCATGTTGAAATAAAGGTACCAACCAATAAAGTCAACGAAGAACCTGGTGACCCATAATGGAACACTCCGAAAAATAATGGGGATCATCGAAAGCGGGGTATGTAACCCATTGGTTCAGGCGAAGACATTGGAAACCAATTTGGCTAATCACAGCCACAGAATACAAGTAGAACTAGCTGGGCAATTGGAGACGAGCTCCTAACAAAATACAACACTGTGCTGCACTTTGCTATGACAAAATAAGGAAAATAAAGAGATATCAGTCATAATAACGGAATGTGATGCGAAACCAAGAAAAACATCAGACAACTGCGTTAATAATAATTGAAATATAATAAAGAACAATGAGCCTTTATAACAGTAACTCTGAGAAGAAAGAAATGATTGCATGGATAATAAATGAGACATTTGTGATCTGACGAGAAATACAATTCCCATAATGCCTCAAAATGGGCTAATATGGCTAAGACTATAAAAGTTGGAAATCGAGGAAGGACTCACGAAAACCGTGAGAAAGACCATTTCTTGGTCGAAACGTCGGTGATGGTGGTGGTGGAGATTGTGCTGTAACTAAGTAAAGTAAAGCAGTTACACAACAGCTTCTGGAGTGCAGTGCTTCTGTTGTTTGAAAATATATATATATATATTATCTACTGGCGGTCGCCAGTAGATAGTTATAATTAGGACCTATTTTCCATAGGAAATCCGCGACATTCTATTTGAAATAACTCTTGCGTCGGTTGACGAATCTTCGCGAAATTTTCAAACTTTATGGCCCGCTCCGGTCCGCTCCTACCCTGAAAGTCTCAGGGTGATTCGTCAAGCGGGGGCCGAGAAAAAGGGGGGTCCCAAAACGTGTTTTCCCCATTCATTTTCCCATAGGAAACTTTAGACACGGCTACAGCCCGAACTGCTGAACGGAATTACACCAAATTTGGCAAAGAGGTAGTTCTTGGTTCAGAAAGAACCCTTTTTGTTAAATGGTGTAAATCCGTTCAGTAGTTGCGGAGAAATTAAAAAATAAGAGTTAAAAATCAATTTCCCATAGGAAACTTTATGCAAGGCTACAGCCCGAACTGCTGAACGGAATTACACCAAATTTGGCAAAGAGGTAGTTCTTGGTTGAAAAAGAACCCTTTTTGTTAAATGGTGTAAATCCGTTCAGTAGTTGCTGAGAAAATCAAAAGTAAAAACACATATATATCTGGGCGGAGCCTAACCACACATGTCATCGTGAGATCTGATTGGCTGTCAGCACTTCATCCTGGAATTGCTGGCAGCCATCTTGGGACCAATATAAATGATAGTACCCCATTGAAATGCATTGTAGTGAATCGAAGATTTTGAGGGTCACCAAAAGGAGAACTATAAAGGGTGATAACAGACTTTAGTTACATTAGAATTCATTTGTTGATGGTACCATACTAATTTCAGGAATTGTGGTGTGTTCTAAGGTGATTTTACCCTGTGAAAAACCTTCTGCTGGGATATCATGAATCATGTTTGAGAGAAAACTATTTTCACATGCTTGTCCCATACAGTTTTGGAAGGTGCCCCAGAAGCTAAAATGAGAGCATATTTTCTGTAAATTCACATTATCTTTCTCAGTCATGTGAGAATGAAGTCTGACATTCTCAGTAAAACATGTACATCCAACAAGGGCAGAGACTGTCAGTTGATTCCTTTGTGTTCTACTGCAGCTTCCCAGAGTGTTCTAAAGAACAACTAGAGCGCTAACAGTCTTACTTATGACAAAAGTATGGCACACCTGAAGCCATCTTGATTGGAATAAACTGGTAACACTTAAAACATTTAATTTAAAAAGGAACAAAATGATGGGGTTCATTTTGTCATAGAAATTATGGTTAGTGCTGTAGAAAGAAAAATTAGGACATGTTTCAAGTGTGATCTCAAATATCTTCCTGTTATATTTCAACAGGAGCAGCCTGTCAGTTGATGCCTTTGTGTTCTACTGCAGCTTCCCAGAGTGTTCTAAAGAACAACTAGAGCGCTAACAGTCTTACTTATGACAAAAGTATGGCACACCTGAAGCCATCTTGATTGGAATAAACTGGTAACACTTAAAACATTTAATTTAAAAAGGAACAAAATGAGGGGGTTCATTTTGCCATAGAAATTATGGTTAGTGCTGTAGAAAAAAAAATTAGGACATGTTTTAAGTGAGATCTCAAATATCTTTGTGTTATATTTCAACAGGAGCAGCCTGTCAGTTGATGCCTTTGTGTTCTACTGCAGCTTCCCAGAGTGTTCTAAAGAACAACTAGAGTGCTAACAGCCTTACTTATGACAAAAGTATGGCACACCTGAAGCCATCTTGATTGGAATAAACTGGTAACACTTAAAACATTTAATTTAAAAAGGAACAAAATGAGGGGGTTCATTTTGCCATAGAAATTATGGTTAGTGCTGCAAAAAGAAAATTTAGTGCATGTTTTAAGTGAGATCTCAAATCCTCTTCTATTTTATTAGAAAATTCTGACATGCAGACTGAAACAATCACTTTCAATACCAGCAGTAGACTTCCAGTTAACTCCTTGGTGAGCAGTAGCTTTACTACAGTGATCTAATGAACAACTAGAGTAATAACATTCTGAATTTATGGCAAATGTGTGACACATCTGAATGCCTTCTTGATGGAATCAAAGTAAAAAACTGAAAGCATTTCCTACTGAGGAGACTGCAGTAAATGAGGAAATTAGGAAACTTCATAACAAAGAAGTCTTCCAAGATGGCCACCAGTGAAAAAAGAGCCCAAATGTAGCACAGATATTACCCAGATGTAGCCCACATATAGCCCAATGACAAAAGTGTGCAAAACACTTTTTATTTTTAGTTTTTTTGCAGTTTTATGTAGTGCAGACTGGTCAGGTATTGGAGCGTTGCATCTTAAAACATGACCCCCTACACTACAAAAACACCACTGCACTACCCTAAACCCTAAAACACTACCCCAGCATGACCCCCTACACTACACAAGCACCACTGCACTATCCTAAACCCTTAAACACTACCCCCAGCATGACCCCCTACACTACACAAACACCACTGCACTACCCTAAACCCTAAAACACTACCCCAACACCACTGCACTAACCTAAATCCTAAAACACTACCCCCAGCACGACCCCTACACTACCCAAACACCACTGCACTACCCTAAAACATGACCCCCTACACTACACAAACACCACTGCACTACCCTAAACCCTAAAACACTACCCCCAGCACGACCCCCTACACTACACAAGCATCACTGCACTACCCTAAACCCTAAAACACTGCCCCCAGCACGACCCCCTACACTACACAAACACCACTGCACTACCTTAAACCCTAAAACACTACCCCCAGCATGACCCCCTACACTGCCCGAACACCACTGCACTGCCCTAAACCCTGAAACACATACCCTAGCACGACCCCCTACACTGCCCGAACACCACTGCACTGCCCTAAACCCTGAAACACCACCCCCTTCACGACCCCCTACACTGCCCGAACACCACTGCACTGCCCTAAACCCTGAAACACCACCCCCAGCATGACCCCTACACTGCCCGAACACCACTGCACTGCCCTAAACCCTGAAACATCACCCCCAGCAAGACCCCCTACACTGCCCGAACACCACTGCACTGCCCTAAACCCTGAAACACCACCCCCAGCACGACCCCCTACACTGCCCGAACACCACTGCACTGCCCTAAACCCTGAAACACCACCCCCAGCACGACCCCCTACACTGCCCAAACACCACTGCACTGCCCTAAACCCTGAAACACCACCCCCTGCACGACCCCCTACACTGCCCGAACACTATTGCACTGCCCTAAACCCTGAAACACCATCCCCAGCACGACCCCCTACACTGCACGAACACCACTGCACTGCACTAAACCCTGAAACACTACCCCCAGCAAGACCCCCTACACTGCCCGAGCACCACTGCACTGCCCTAAACGTTGAAACACCACCCCCAGCAAGACCCCCTACACTGCCCGAACACCACTGCCCTAAACCCTGAAACACCACCCCCAGCAAGACCCCCTACACTGCCCGAACACCACTGCACTGCCCTAAACCCTGAAACACCAGCCCCAGCACGACCCCTACACTGCCCGAACACCACTGCACTGCCCTAAACCCTGAAACACCACCCCCTGCACGACCCCCTACACTGCCCGAACACCACTGCACTGCCCTAAACCCTGAAACACCACCCCCAGCACAACCCCCTACACTGCCCGAACACCACTGCACTGCCCTAAACCCTGAAACACCACCCCCTGCACGATCCCCTACACTGTCCGAACACTACTGCACTGCCCTAAACCCTGAAACACCACCCCCAGCACGACCCCCTACACTACACAAACACCACTGCACTACCCTAAACCCTAAAACACTACCCCCAGCACGACCCCCTACACTACACAAGCATCACTGCACTACCCTAAACCCTAAAACACTGCCCCCAGCACGACCCCCTACACTACACAAACACCACTGCACTACCTTAAACCCTAAAACACTACCCCCAGCATGACCCCCTACACTGCCCGAACACCACTGCACTGCCCTAAACCCTGAAACACATACCCTAGCACGACCCCCTACACTGCCCGAACACCACTGCACTGCCCTAAACCCTGAAACACCACCCCCTTCACGACCCCCTACACTGCCCGAACACCACTGCACTGCCCTAAACCCTGAAACACCACCCCCAGCATGACCCCTACACTGCCCGAACACCACTGCACTGCCCTAAACCCTGAAACATCACCCCCAGCAAGACCCCCTACACTGCCCGAACACCACTGCCCTAAACCCTGAAACACCACCCCCAGCACGACCCCCTACACTGCCCGAATCACCACTGCACTGCCCTAAACCCTGAAACACCACCCCCAGCACGACCCCCTACACTGCCCGAACACCACTGCACTGCCCTAAACCCTGAAACACCACCCCCTGCACGACCCCCTACACTGCCCGAACACTATTGCACTGCCCTAAACCCTGAAACACCATCCCCAGCACGACCCCTACACTGCACGAACACCACTGCACTGCCCTAAACCCTGAAACACTACCCCCAGCAAGACCCCCTACACTGCCCGAACACCACTGCACTGCCCTAAACGTTGAAACACCACCCCCAGCAAGACCCCCTACACTGCCCGAACACCACTGCCCTAAACCCTGAAACACCACCCCCAGCAAGACCCCCTACACTGCCCAAACACCACTGCACTGCCCTAAACCCTGAAACACCAGCCCCAGCACGACCCCTACACTGCCCTAACACCACTGCACTGCCCTAAACCCTGAAACACCACCCCCTGCACGACCCCCTACACTGCCCGAACACCACTGCACTGCCCTAAACCCTGAAACACCACCCCCAGCATGACCCCCTACACTGCCCGAACACCACTGCACTGCCCTAAACCCTGAAACACCACCCCCTGCACGATCCCCTACACTGTCCGAACACTACTGCACTGCCCTAAACCCTGAAACACCACCCCCAGCACGACCCCCTACACTGCACGAACACCACTGCACTGCCCTAAACCCCGAAACACTACCCCCAGCAAGACCCCCTACACTGCCCGAACACCACTGCCCTAAACCCTGAAACACCACCCCCAGCAAGACCCCCTACACTGCCCGTACACCACTGCACTGCCCTAAACCCTGAAACACCACCCCCAGCATGACCCCTACACTGCTCGAACACCACTGCACTGCCCTAAACCCTGAAACACCACCCCCAGCACGACCCCCTACACTGCCCGAACCCCACTGCACTGCCCGAAACCATGAAACACCAGCCCCAGCACGACCCCCTACACTTCCCGAACACCACTGCACTGCCCTAAACCCTGAAACACCACCCACAGCACGACCCCCTACACTGCCCGAACACCACTGCACTGCCCTAAACCCTGAAACACCAGCCCCAGCACAACCCCGTACACTGCCCGAACACCACTGCACTGCCCTAAACCCTGAAACACCAGCCCCAGCATGACCGCCTACACTGCCGGAAAACCACTGCACTGCCCTAAACCCTGAAACACCAGCCCCAGCAAGACCCCCTCTGCTGCCCGAACACCACTGCACTGCCCTAAACCCTGAAACACCACCCCCAGCAAGACCCCCTACACTGCCCGAACACCACTGCACTAAAGCCTGAAACACCACCCCCAGCAAGACCACCTACACTGGCCGAACACCACTGCACTGCCCTAAACCCTGAAACACCACCCCCTGCACGACCCCCTACACTGCCCAAACACCACTGCACTGCCCTAAACCCTGAAACACCACCCCTGCATGACCCCCTACACTGCCCGAACACCACTGCACTGCCCTAAACCCTGAAACACCACCCTCAGCACGACACCCTACACTGCCCGAACACCACTGCACTGCCCTAAACCCTGAAACACCACCCCCAGCATGACCCCCTACACTGCCCGAACACCACTGCACTGCCCTAAACCCTGAAACACCACCCCCTGCACGACCTCCCTACACTGCCGGAACACCACTGCACTGCCCTAAACCCTGAAACACCACCCCCAGCACGACCCCCTACACTGCCCGAACACCACTGCACTGCCCTAAACCCTGAAACATCAACCCCAGCAAGACCCCCTACACTGCCTGAACACCACTGCCCTAAACCCTGAAACACCACCCCCTACACTGCACGAACAACACTGCACTGCCCTAAACCCTGAAACACCACCTCCAGCAAAACCCCCTACACTGCCTGAACACCATTGCTCTGCCCTAAATCCTGAAACACTAGCCCCAGCATGACCCCCTACACTGCCCAAACACCACTGCACTGCCCTAAACCCTGAAACACCACCCCCAGCATGACCCCCTACACTGCCCGAACACCACTGCACTGCCCTAAACCCTGAAACACCAGCCCCAGCAAGACCCCCTACACTGCCCGAACACCACTGCACTGCCCTAGACTCTGAAACACCAGCCCCAGCAAGACCCCCTACACTGCCCGAACACCACTGCACTGCCCTAAACCCTGAAACACCAGCCCCAGCATGACCCCCTACACTGCCCGAACACCACTGCACTGCCCTAAACCCTGAAACACCAGCCCCAGCACGACCACCTACACTGCCCGAACACCACTGCACTGCCCTAAACCCTGAAACACCAGCCACAGCACAACCCCCTACACTGCCCGAACACCACTGCACTGCCCTAAACCCTGAAACACCAGCCCCAGCACGACCCCCTACACTGCCCGAACACCACTGTACTGCCCTAAACCCTGAAACACCAGCCCCAGCACGACCCCCTACACTGCCCGAACACCACTGCACTGCCCTAAACCCTGAAACACCACCCCCTGCATGACCCCCTACACTGCCCGAACACCACTGCACTGCCCTAAACCCTGAAACACCACCCCCTGCAGCACCCCCTACACTGCCCGAACACCACTGCACTGCCCTAAACCCTGAAACACCACCCCTGCACTGCCCCCTACACTGCCCAAACACCACTGCACTGCCCTAAACCCTGAAACACCACCCCCAGCACGACCCCCTTTACTGCTCGGACACCACTGCACTGCCCCAAACCCTGAAACACCACCCCCAGCATGACCCCCTACACTGCCCGAACACCACTGCCCTAAACCCTGAAACACCACCCCCTGCACGACCCCTTACACTGCCCGAACACCACTGCACTGCCCTAAACCCTGAAACACCACCCCCTACACTGCCCGAACACCACTGCACTGCCCTAAACCCTGAAACACCAC
Source organism: Calotriton arnoldi (assembly GCA_963921515.1). Classification (NCBI taxonomy): domain Eukaryota; kingdom Metazoa; phylum Chordata; class Amphibia; order Caudata; family Salamandridae; genus Calotriton; species Calotriton arnoldi. The sequence continues at coordinate 1,180,913 of CAWUFW010004202.1, forward strand.
CCCCAGCACGACCCCCTACACTGCCCGAACACCACTGCACTGCCCTAAACCCTAAAACACCACCCCCAGCATTACCCCCTACACTGCCCAAACACCACTGTACTGCCCTAAACCCTAGAACACTACCCCCAGCACGACCCCCTACACTACCCGAACACCACTGCACTACCCTAAACCCTAAAATACTACCCCCAGCACAACCCCCTACACTACCCGAACACGACTGCACTGCCCTAAACCCTCAAACACTCCCCCAGCACGACCCCCTACACTACCCGAACACCACTGCACTGCCCTAAACCTAAAACACTCCCCCAGCACGACCCCCTACACTACCCGAACACCACTGCACTGCCCTAAACCCTAAAACACTCCCCCAGCACGACCCCCTACACTACCCAAACACCACTGCACTGCCCTAAACCCTAAAACACTACCCCCCGCATGACCCCCTACACTACCCAAACACCAATGCACTACCCTAATCCCTAAAACACTACCCCCCGCTTGACGCCCTACACTACCCTAAACCCTAAAACACTACCCCCGCATGACTCCCTACACTACCCAAAGACCACTGCACTACCCTAAACCCTAAAACACGACCTCCTACACTACACAAACACCACTGCACTACCCTAAACCCTAAAACACTACCCCCTACACTACAAAAACACCACTGCACTACCCTAAACCCTAAAACACTACCCCCAGCAGTACCCCTACACTACCCAAACACCACTGCACTAACCTAAACCCTAAAACACTACCCCCAGCAGTACCCCCTACACTACCCAAACACCACTGCACTACCCTAAATCACTACCCCCAGCACGACCCCCTACACTACCCAAACACCACTGCACTACCCTAAACCCTAAAACACTACCCCCAGCACGACCCCCTACACCACCCAAACACCACTGCACTACCCTAAACCCTAAAACACTCCCCCAGCACGACTCCCTACACTACCCAAACACCACTGCACTACCCTAAACCCTAAATCTACCCCCAGCATGACCCCCTACACTACACAAACACCACTGCACTACCCTAAACCCTAAAACACTACCCCCAGCATGACCCTCTTCACTACCTAAACACAACTGCACAATTTGTTACAGGCGTTGCAACGCAGGCCTGTGGTGCTTACTGGAAGTACCTAGTGGGCTAGTTGGGCCCCAGGGACCCTCAGGATTCAAGGTGACCTAATCCCCCAACTTAAAATGCACCACGGGGCGCGTTTGCACAATGGTGAAGGGAGGGGCGGGCCTCAGGTGACATGTGCGCAAACACGCCCTGTGGTGCGTTTAAGTTGGGGAATTAATTCCCTTTGAATCCTGAGGGACCCTGGGGGCCATCTAGCCCACCAGGTACCTTCAGTAAGCACAACAGAGTTGCGTTGCAGAGAGGTGAAAAAGGTGCGTGGCCTCGGAACGCCTCTCTGCAACTCAGCTCTGTGGTCCTAACTGTAGGTACCTGGGGGGCTAGTTGGGCCCTCAGAATTCAAGGGGACTTAATCCCGCAACTTAAAACGCGCCACGGGGTGCGTTTGCACACATGTCACCTCAGGCCCCCCTCCCTTCACCACTGTGCAAACGCGCCCTGTAGCGCGTTTTAAGAGGTAGTTTTAATCCCCTGCCCTATTATGTACTAGGGACTTGCAGAGGAGGTCATGCTAATCACAGGGGTACCCTAACGCATAGTGTTCCCTAGTGTATGTAGGTGTTTTCACTGTATTCTAAGTGTCTTTTAGCATAGCACTGGCTCTGGTTAGTCAGAGTCAGTTACCACCAGTACCCGTCTGAAAAAGTTGTGGGCACAGGATGATTTTGCAACAAGGCCTCTTTCTGCTCCTCTGTTGGTTCTTTCTGCACATCTTTTGCTTCTTTCTGTGCGTTTTTTCTTCTTTCTTCACATGTCCTACCTCTGTAGGCATAGATAGAAATTAGCATTTAAAAAACCTTTGAAATTCACTTAAAAAATCATAGGTTTCAGGCACGTTATAGTTAGAAATTAGCATTTAAAAAACCTTTGAAATTCACTGAAAAAACCATAGGTTTTAGGGACAGTTATAGTTAGTTGGACATTTCACTCGTACAAAACCATAGAAATTCCCCCGTTATAGTTAGTTCAGCTAACTATAACTCGCGCCCCGCAATGCACTGCTGATGACGTCACATATTACATCACTCATGACATGGTCAGTGACATCACTGATGACATCACTGACATCTCAAATGACATCACTGATGACATCATCCATGTGATAATTTCATGCATCTTCTTACACCCTAATATAACTTTTGATACACCCACTCTAAATTACAGACTGCCATTCTCAAAACCATAGACACTCCAACACCAAAAACTACATACCCACTCACTGATTCTTAGGTCTACACACACATCCACTCACTCACCCGTACAGTCACTCATACTTAGTCACTCAGTACAGGACTATCATATGCACTCATACACCTATATAAACACTCACACACCGCCACTCATCCATAGAGGTACTCACACACCTAGTCAGTCATGCAAAAAACTTAATCACACACCCATTTACTCACCTATACAGTTATACACACACCAGCTCACTTACTCATACAAATACTAGCACATTCTTACACTCTTATACAATCACTGATACAAGTACACACTCATCCATACAGCCACTCTCACAATCACACACTCTCACTTATAGCCATTTATATACTCCAACACACATATATACTGCCTTTCACATATGTAGTTACTCACACATGTACCACTGAGATATACATTCAATCACTAACACACCCATACACACACTCACCCACCCATACAGTCCATCACAGATGCACTCTTGAAACCATGCACCCAGTGAATCACCAACTCACAGATCTATGCACAGAGTCACACACACCCCACCCACACAAACACTCAGGCACCCATACAGATACTCAGACAATCAATCAATAACCCATGTAGACACTCATGTAGCTATTCAGAAAGCCATGCAGCCACTTACAAACCAACAGACAGACGGATACAGACATTCACACAGTTTAGTCACTAACCCATGCATTCAGTAAGATACATTTAATCACTCACCTGTAGAGTCAGTCACTCACATACTAAATCATCCATTCAGACACTTATACACCCACTCATTCTTCAATACGCCTTTCCCTATATATATTAAACATATTTAAACTTTACAGAAACACACAGTCACTGGATGATGTCATCAGTGATGTCATTTGAGATGTCATCAGTGATGTCACTGACCATGTCATGAGTGATGTAATATGTGACGTCATCAGCAGTGCATTGCGGGCGCGAGTTATAGTTAGCTGAACTAACTATAACGGGGGAATTTCTATGGTTTTGTACGAGTGAAATGTCCAACTAACTATAACTGTCCCTAAAACCTATGGTTTTTTCAGTGAATATATATATATATATATATATATATATATATATATATATATATATATATATATATATATATATATATATTTGTACATTTTATATAATCTTATAATTATAAAATAAATTAAAATTAATAGTTTATTCATTGTTTTAAAGTAATTATATATATATATATATATTAATTATTATGTATGTGTGTATAATTTTATTAATTAAGTTTATTTGTTATATTTGTTAAAATGTATATTAAATGTAATTATTTTTTTTTTATTAATTTTATTATTTAATATATTTAATATTTATTATTTTATTTTATGTATATAAAAATCGATATTTTGTACAACTATATTTTTGACATCGATAATTTTTTCTCGATATTTTTGTACTTACCTGTTTAAGTATAGGGAGTCGATATTTTGCATTCTAGATTTTTACCTCGATATTTTTTTCATCTAATGGGGTCATTATGATGGCTGACGGACCGCCACCGCCAGCCGTGCGGTGGCGATCCATCCGCCATCAAACGTGGATTTACTGCCCGCTAGATAAGGATGGCGGGCGGATCCACACTGCGACCATGGCGGACGCAAATACCGTCCGCCACGGAACCGCCACAGGCAATCGTACCGATTGCCTGGTGGAGCGGTCTGCATCCATAAAATGGTGGCGGTGCCTAGCAGGCACCGTCCACCATATTATGATGCAGGCTTTGATCCAGCCTTTCCATGACGGCGAAACCGTCATGGAAAGGCTGGCGGAGATTCTTTTCGGGGCCCGTTGCGGGCCCCCAATGTGTTGGGGGGAGGTGTATGTGGTATTTGCACTGGGGGGATACCCATGGTACCGTGTACCGTGTGGTGCCTGCCACGTAGTGCACAACATGCATTTTCAACATTGTGGCGGGTGCTGCTGTCAGCAGCACCCGCCGCAATGTTAAAATGCAAGATGCGACTGCCATGGTGGCGCTCGCATCCTAATTTGGTGTGTGGAACCGCTGCTTTTATTGCGGACAGTCCCGGTTACCACCACAATGGCTGACGGACTCCAGTCCGTCCGCCATCGTAATCGGGCCCTATGTTTTTGTAGTCGATATTCTGTCAGTGAACCGCACAATGTAAGAATGTTGCTGTTTTATGACTGTTGAAAAAACACAAGGAAACCCAATATGCAATCGATCAGGGACCTTGGGTAAGTTTGTAACTTCTAAAGACAATGGTCCCTAGACATATCAAATATTATAAAAATAAATATAGACTAAATCAGTACTATATTCTTTGACTAGCCGGACAGATTTTTAATATGCAATGAATGTATAACAAAAAAATAAGCAAGAGAAAAATCAAAGTGGGACACAACCTGCGTCCTAAAGACAATAACAACCAAACAACATTTAAGGGAAGGGTTCAGGCAAGGGGGACATGTCTGCATAAAAATGTAAGAATATATCAGACGTAGTAACGTGAAACCACCATTACATATTAACATCACAGTTAGTTTATGCATATGGGGTACATTACGTCGACGGCGTTTCGATCCCTTAGACCAATAGTGGGATCATCATCAGGACATTTCAATTTAACATGCCTGTATACATATAACAGTTATTACCGATTCAAGGGCGCAGATCAACCTCTTGTCAATTACAAGAGTATGTAAGACAGAAAAGGCAAACAACCCAATTGGCTTGAGGGCATCAAGAGGACCCAAAGGAAATAATGGTACCAAGGGCAATTGCCTTAGAATAGCCAGTAAGGCTGAGTAGCGGGATCGCTGGCGGGGGATGTAGTAATCGTAGGTTAAAATTTGGTGGGAGTGGGTACCGGAATCACTGGCAGGGGATATAATAATCCCAATCAGGTGCACGACGGCAGTCCAAATGGAGCCAAAGTCGTGATCAAGGGTGAAGAAATTCCGAGAAGTTCTCGTCTCACAGTACTATCAAGTGATCCCGGCAGTAACCAACCAGAGTGAATACTTAGCATCTCATTATCAGTGGGCCAATACATTCCGACATATGTGGTAAACTGCTGTTGAGTATTATGATAAATATTGCCAGGTTAAGGAAAATTGCCCCGTATTTACTGGAAAATACATATTTTGGTGCAGTCAGCAGCAAAATAATCTTGATATTCCTTAAAAACTTGCAATAGGTGATAATTACCGCACCCAATAAATACCGAAAACCTCAATGTTGTTTTTTATTAGATGCAATAGCTATTGTTTTCAATACTGGCCAACTTGTAATGAAGGCTCTTGTGGCAATGTTCCTACAAACTTTCCCATTCCTAGGAAATTGAGAGCATTGCTTTCTTAATGTATTCATGTTCCCCTGTTCAACTGCTTTCTGAGTCTCTCTGTCAAATGTTGTTAACTGCACTACTCAGAACCAGAATCAGTGATCTTGGATGAAGTGTGGTCTCATGAGAAAATTGAGTCCTTCTTAGTCTTTTAGTACAGCACAGCTCTCCTGCTCCCAGTTCATTTATTTCTGTTTGATTTTCCTAAGGCGTCTGTGGATCATATCATATTCCCTTGCTGTTCAGAATTGTCATTAACATATGTTGAGCCTCAGTGCAAAACAAAAATGCCCTCTTAAGGAGGTTGTAAATGCCATTGCCAAATTAAAAACGTATGTACAGGGGATAATATATAAAATTGCATATTGTCCCAGCAGAACGGCTGTACAGACAGTTTTACCTTGTCCATGCCATTTTTATTCAATTGGCTCGCCCACAGAGCAGAAACAACAGCACTGGGCAAGAGAGAGCAGAGTGGTGTCATGCTCAGAGGGGGTTTCAGGAGAACAGGAGCTCTTGGAATTCGTCCTTTACCAACCCCTCTGAAAAATTCACCTTTGTACCATGGTAACATGATTTGGAGTAATTCAGGTCAGGGCGTCCCCTTTCTTGGTCAGCATTGTAAGATCAAAAGGAATCACACTGCAGTTGGCATTGGACGAGGGGTGGACCTCATGTGTATAGGATACTTCCTAGGCAAATGATGTTCGGCAGGGCAGGTGGAAACCGAATGGCGTTCACCACCAGGGGAAAATGACGTCATGTTAAGTACTCCCACAGTTACCACAGGTGTTTTTGTAATTGTCAGAAGTTGTTGCCAGGCAGAATCTGAGAATTATACCTATGGTATGCCAGTGTACTTTACGTAATCAGTGTCCACATGTTTTCCTTTTGGAGCCACGGTGTGACCCTTAATTCTCTCTATATTTATTCCAATCATCAACATCTCTGTTTGTGCTTCATGTGGTCGAGTTGTTTTCTTTCATTGTGTTTAACTGTATCTCTCATATTTGAAGATTAAAGTTTACAAACTTCCCATTCTGTATTTCGAAACTGCTAAATGAAATATTTTCAGTGTTTCTTTTTATTCGTTTTTGCTTGTTTCTTCTGCATCTGCTTTTGATTTAACTGTTAATATTGACTAGGTAGCTCTAAAAATCACTGCAAAACAATTCAGCACTTCTGTTAAATTTTTAGGAGGGTAAGCTATAAAATTCTACGCTGAAATTTTTGGTAGACATTCTATTTATTTTGAAGCTCAGATACAACCATGGTTAAAATTGTGTGGCTGGGGCACAGTGCGGCATTTCGTACGTGTAATGAGATAAACAGCGCTTTCTCCTGCAAACTCATGTCCCATTGTTCTACACATATTCCCGAAAAACCTGAATTAAGCATCAAATATGAACCCCTTGCTGACACAAGTGATTGTGTACAGTAGGCTACCTGCCCACTGGCCTTTTCATTGTGAAATACTTCTCTGAGCTGTTAGAAGTTGGTTGAGGCATGCAGGCAAAAAACAAAAGAATGATGGAGGAGTGGCAGTCATGTAGGAATTTGCACTGGGACCCCATATTCAAGAAAACCATGTGAGCAACTGAGGTTGGAGCAGCACTTGTAGCGGCTCACTGAACTGGAAGGTGATGGGGACCATGAGACTGCGATTCTGTCACACTGTAGAGATGTGTGCACGGCAGCACCGAGCGACATGGAGTGAGCCGAGAATTGGATTGTACAAGCTTAGTATAGCGGCATCTTACTTCACCATCAGGTGTTAGCATATCAGAGGGAGAGGGACCCTTTTGAAAGTGTCTTGCCCCCATTTTACTGTTCGTGACTGGAGTGCAGAAAAGGTTATTAGTTGGTAGCACAAATGTGAGGCCATCTAGGAATGGATTCATCTACGTTTGAATGGATTCATCCTAGAATCTTCAACACAACCTATGGAGAAAACGCATGCTGAGACTCCTGCTGCTTTACCCTCATGTTGTTTCTGAACTACTTATTACTGGCAGCATTAAAGGCAGATGTTCAACCAGCCATCTCCACTGATTTGCCACAATATTGGCTTCTAATCCTAATGCATACCTGACCTTCAACATAAAAGTGCTCTTTCAGCTTAGTGAGAGAGTGAGAGGTGAAAATACAGGTAGGGAGGAAGAGGTGAGATTAGTGCCCTCACACACCCTTGCGAGTGTAATGCTTTATCATCGGGCGTTGCTCCTCGTGGGGGTGGCGCTGCTGTCCCCCACGGGTCCCGCGAGAGGGCTCTTTGTCGGAGATATTTTTAGGAGACGCCGCAGTTGTGCATGTGGGTGTGTGGGCCTAAAAGGGTTCGTGCTGGTGTATTAAAATTACCCCACCGGTGCCGTGAGGATAATTTTATTCATTGGTCCGGGAGGTAAGGGTAAAAGAATTATACAGGGGCGTCGGGGCACCTCTATTAACAAATAGCATAGAGGTCGGGGTATTACTCCGCTGCTCCTAGTGCCCGTGTGTGACTGTGAATGTGCGTGCTGGTCAACATGTTTCACGCTGTCACTGGGTCCCTAATGGATCCCCATGCGCTTCGTCAGGACCGTGTGAGTGATATAATAAAATGATTAAGTAGGAGTAGGGAAAAGACACCCTATCTTCCTATGATACCTCTATTCAGGTCTGTATGCGCTAATACACCAGCACAAACCCTCTTAGGCCCACACACCCACATGCACAACTGCGGCGTCTCCTAAAAAGATCTCCGACAAAGAGCCCTCTCGCGGGGCCCGTGGGGGACAGCAGCGCCACCCCCACGAGGAGCAACGCCCAATGATGAAGCATGACACTCGCAAGGGTGTGTGAGGGCACTAATTTCCAAAAGAGAAATTCCCCCACTTCCATCTACTGGGAACACTACATATAGAGATTTACTTTTCTTTTCTCCCCTTTCTTCTACTTACGTGACCAAATTTGTTATGGATCTGAACTTTAGGAACAGTTACCACACAGTGATTAGATCCAGGATAAATGCCCAATAAAGTCTCCAGCAGCAACAGAAGAGCTACACTTGGCATGCATGCGTTAGAGGCAGCCAAATGGGTGCCCTGTGCATTCACCCATGAGCGACAGAAGAATCGCATGTGACATACACAGGTTAAAGGCAGTCATGATAAATGCTAAACATTCCTCAACAGAAGAACAGCGCATGGTGTGCACTGGTTAGTCAGCCAAAAAATGCCATTGTGTCCAGCAATGAGCAACAGAGAAACATCACATGGTGTGTACTGGCTACAGGGAGTCAGATAAATGCCCATTTGCTCCATCCAGGAGCAACAGAGGAGTAACACATGGCATGCACTGGTTACTGGCAGCCATATAAATTCAGATCGAGTTCATCCAAGAGCAACCCAGATTTATTATCAGATGTATATAATCAAACTCTTTCTAGGTGTCATGTTATGATTGTTTCTTGTAGTTCTAGAAGACAGTGGTTCTTCTTGGTTCTTGCTGGGAGTAGCGTGATTTGCCACATCCAGTACAGGGTTACTGCCCTAAGCGCTTTGAGGCCCTAAAAGGCCCAAGTAGGGGAGTCACTTTAGGGGGTTACACACTATTTCATATCCCTATATAGCTGCAGGATGCCTGTGTGATAGGTCGCCCTGGCCCATGTGAAGAAAAAGGATACACATTTGTTACATGATATACTCTGATAGATCAGGCTAGCTGTTAGCCCTGGAATCTTAGGCATGATTTTCCCTGTCTTTTTGCTTCTGACCTTCTGTTTTGACTGTGTGCTGCATTTAGTTTTTACTGGTTTTAGGACTCTGGGCACTTTACCACTGCTGAGCAGTGCTAAAGTGCAAGTGCTCCCTGTGTAAATTGTATTGGTGATTGGTTTATCCATGATTGGCATATTTGAGTTACTAGTAAGTCCCTAGTAAAGTGCACCAGTCCTGGACATGGTGAGAGGTTTGCTGCAGCAAAGGGCTGGTGTCAGTCCCCTTTCAGGGTTGGGGACAGCAATAGAACACCCTCAGACTTTGAGGGGTTGTATTGGAAGAAGCTTCTCACAGCAGGCCAGCTTTGCCTCAGTGTGTCATTTTACCCTGCATACAATTGGGCATTGGACAAATTGCAACGTGTAAAATTATCACATGACATTGCCAATAGTATGCATGGAAATATGTGACTGTAGCAGCTTTCCAGGCACACTACTGCCAATATTTGTGAACAACAAAAACTATTAAATATAAACCTGTTTATGAGAGTACTTTTTGGGAGCAAGTATACTATTTCTTTGTGAATTAGGACCCACGTTCTCATACAGGGATATTTAGGCACTTGTGAAAGAGAGCCTAACGAAGGCACCCCAATATTCAGTCTTCGAGTCAGCAAGCATGACTCTAGGAGAGTAGGATCTGTCTCTTATGGTTACCCCCACTTTTTGCTGGTGTATCACTGTTTTTCGACTTTAGTCTGGCTGGGGCCCTGCTATCTAGGACCCCAGCCTAGCTGCTTCCTCTCTAAATTGATTCCCTGTACTCTAGGTACACCACAGATTGGATTCTGGAGTGCCCTTATAAGTCCCTAGTGTAGGAGAGTAGGATCTGCTTCACATGGGTACCCCCAGTTTTTACTAATGCTTCACTGTTTTTCGACTTTAGTCTGGCTGGGGCCCTGCTATCCAGGACCCCAGCCTAGCTGCTTCCTCTCTAAAATGGTTTCCATGTACCTTAGGTACATCTCTGATTGGATTCTGGAGTGCCCTTATAAGTCCCTAGTATATGGTATACTATGTACCCAGGGCATAGGTACCCCAGAGGCCTACCAGGGGCTGAAGCATGTATTATGCCACCCCTGGGAGGTCCCCCAAAATGACACCACAGGCCTGCTACTGCAGCCTGGATGAGGTGGTGCATGCACCCCTTACTGTGGTATAGGCTACCTATATCACTACCATTGCACACACATATGAACCTATAAGTCACTCCTATGGCAGGCCTTAATAATCCAGAAGGCAGAGTGCTTGGTTTTTATGTGAGAGGATGCCCCTGCATGAGCAGAGCCCCTCTGCAGCGTTCGGAGTCAATCCTCTGGTGCTGTTTGTGGTGCAGCCGGACCATATACTCTTAAGTGCATTATAACCTCGCGTTAAATGCTAACTTTGGGATGGCTGCACGGAAACATGTCGTGTTTGGTGTCAAACATCTTGGAATACTACCCCCCCACCAGTTCTGGCGGCGGGGGTAGCATTCCACCCTTCTAGAGGGAGAGACATGTACACACCGGCCTACCCGGTATTAACTTTACAGAGCCCTGGCATCACAAAATGGATGCCGCTGCCACAGACACGGGTCTGGCCTCCTGCTGCTGACCGAAACTCCGGCAGGGGAGGCCTGGACAATAGGTTTCCTGTCGAAGGGAGGTGTAACCACCTCCCCAGACAGGATAGTGTGTATTGGGGCTGGGCGGGAGCACTCTCTGGTGCTTTGAAGTCCTGCACTGGGGGCACATTTGGTGTCCCTGTGCATAGTCCAGTTCAAACCGGTTGCAGGGGCTACCTGCCCCTGCTCTGGTGCAAAACTGGACAAAGGGAATGGGTGTAACCACCCCTCTTCCCTGACCCTCCCATAAGTGGGTCCCCAGAGTATGTCCAAACCCCTAACTTAGTATAAGTATGGGACCCCAGTCCTTAGGACTTTAGATTACCCTGGATGAAACTTTGAAGCTGAATCCTGGACCTTCGACGCTCTACTTGAAGATTAGAGGACTGAAAAATCTCCCTTGGGGTCAAGGAGTGACTCCCCTGCTTGGCAGGCACCTAAGAAGCAATTGTCCAGTCTGCATCGCTGAAGCTCCCGCCAGACGCCGAAGTCTTTGCAACACCAGAGGTAGATTTCCAGACTTCCCCGAGGCTGCCCTGAGACCCCAGCAAAGCTGAGGCACGTAGCTGTTGTGGATAACGTGGAACCATGACCCCTGGACACCGAGAACTTTTGCAAGTGCATCCTCTTCCTGGCATCCCACAAAGTTGTGCTTTGGGTTCCGAGTAGCCCGCATCTTCAGCACCAACTGCACCGAAGATCACTGGCCTCCACTCCACGAGTGTCCTGTGAGCCAACTCCAAGTGCGTCCACTCGAGGCTCCTTTGCGGTCACTAGTCCATTGGCTAGTGGGCCCTCCCGAAGGCAACTCTTCTTCTGCTTGGGCTTTCCTGGTTGCACCAGACGTGCCCTGACTCACCCTTGCTGGGTGAGTCCCCCAGACCTTGCTGGTCTGCACCAACGTCCTTTCTTTGTTTCCACATGACTTGCCGTTGCCAAGGCTTGTTGGGTCCAATCCGGTCGCCAAGACCGTAGCAATCAACAAACATTGTGGGACAGCTCGAATCCAGCTCTTGGTCATCGTCGACGCCTCTTGGACCTCGTGGCTGAAGAGTCAAGATGACCGTCAACCTACCTGAAGCACCCGACATCGGTGGGCATCTGCTCATCGCTTTCCTGGTCACTGGCTAGTGACCCAGACTCTGTCCCCTCTGCTTTCAGGTCCTTCAGATCTTTGATCCACTCTTGGATCCACCCGGACACTTTCGACTTGGTCGCCAGCAGCCTGCTGCAGCAGATCGCCATTGAAAACGACGACGAAACCCGACACCAAAAGACACCTATGCACCCGGCTTCCCTGGGTGAGGTAACTCGAGTACTCCGGTGCTCCCATGGGTATTGACTCTAGAACTGCCTAGTTCTAAAGGGGTTTGCTCCAAGTCCTCCTCTAAGTGTCCTTTCCTTTTAAAAATCCAACCGCGACTTTCCCCATAGAAGTCAACGGTGGCTCGCGGCTGTGTTCTCACACTGCACGCGTCCCCGTGGGTCCCCTGTGTCACTACCTTGGGTGGTTCCTTGGGGTCCAAGCACTTCTACAGGCTCTAGGCCTTGTGTCTAGCTCAGTCGTGGTTCTTATACCACTTTATTGGTATATGGTCTGGTACGCCCCTAGGGCTCAAACGTGTATTTGTGCTATTACTGTTGATATTTGACTTGTAAACTATGTATTTCGAACTCTAGCCTCATAAAGAGACTAGAGGGGTGTGTTTAAGACTAAATACATATATTTTATATATATACCTGGTGTGGTCCTCTTTCATTTGGTCACTCAAGAGATTATAGACTGGTAAAACAAGCTGCTTTACATTCCTCCAAGACTTAGCCTGAAGGCTGCTCTCCATAGCTACCACTAGGATAGCTTTCAATAAAGGTTGTCTTTCACCTATCTCCAATAAGGGGTTGTTTGGACTGGTGCAAGGTGCCCACTATAATTAGTGGACAGCATATACCAGGCCAACTTCTCACACCTAGTATATGGTATACTATGTACCAAGGGCATAGACACCCCAGAGGTCTACCAGGGGCTGAAGCATGTATTGTGCCACCCCTGGAAGGCCATCCAAAATGACACCACAGGACTGCTACAGCAGCCTGAGTGAGGTGGTGCATGCACCCCTTACAGAGATATAGGTTCACTATATCTCACCTAACACTGCACATAGAAACCTTTCAGTCACCCCTATGGCAGGCCTTATCAATCCTGAAGGCAGGGTGCTTGGTTATATGTGAGAGGGTGCCCATGCATGAGCAGAGCCCCTCTGCAGCTCTCGGAATCTCCTATCTGGGGTGGTCTGTGGTGCAGCCTGACCATATACTCTTAAGTGCATTATATCTAAATGGTAAATGCTAACTTTGGGATGGCTGCACGGAAACATGTCGTGTTTGGTGTCAAATACCTTGGAAACATACCCCCACACCAGTCCCTGGTGTGGGAGTATGATCCCACCCTTCTAGAGGGAGAGACATGACAGCACCGGTATACCCGGTACCAACTAACCAGAGCCTGGCATCACAACATGGATGCTGCAGCCACAGACACGAGTCTGGCCTCCTGCTGCTGACCGAAACTCCGGCAGGGGAGGCCTGGACAATAGGTTTCCTGTCTCAGGGAGGTGTTACCACCTCCCAGACAGGCCTTAGTGGATTAGGGCTGGGTGGTGCACTCTCTGAGTGCTTTGAAGTCCTACACTGGGGGCACATTTGGTGTCCTCGTGCATACCCCAGTTCAAACCGGTTGCAGGGGCTTCCAGCCCCTGCTCTGGCTCAAAACTGGACAAAGGAAATGGGTGTAGCCACCCCTCTTTCCAAACCCTCCCATAGGTGGGTCCCCAGAGTTAGTCCAACCCCTTTTCTTAGTATAAGTAAGGGAACCCTGGCAACAGGACTTTAGATATCCCTGGACAAAACTCTGAAGCTGAATCCTGGACCTTCTACGCTCTACATCAAGATTAGAGGACTGAAGAATCTCCCTTGGGGTTAAGGAGTGACTCCCCTGCTTGGCAGGCACCAACAAAGCATCTGTCCGGTCTGTATCACTGAAGTTCCTGCTGGACGCCGAAGTCTTTGCATTATCAGAGGTAGATTTCCAGACTTCTCTGAGGCTGCCCTGAGTCCCCAGCAAAGCTGAGGCCCGTAGCTGTTGTGGGTAACGTGGAACCATGACCCCTGGATACCAAGTACATTTGCAAATGCACTAACTTCCTGACATCTCTTGAAGTTGTGCTTTGGGTTCCAAGTAGCCCTAGCCCCGAGCACCAACTGCAGCAAAGATCACTGGCGTACACATCCCGTGTGTCCCGTGGGCCAGCTCCAAGTGTGACCGCTTGAGGCTCCTTTGCGATCTCTAGTCCATTGGCTAGTGGGTCCCCACAAAGGCAACTCTTCAATTGCTGGTGCTTTTCTGGTTGCTCCAGAAGTGCCCTGACTTACCCTTGCTGGGTGAGTCCCTCAGACCTTGCTGGTCTGCACCGCAGCCTTTTCTTCATTTCCCTGTGACTTGCTGTTGCCAAGGCTTGTTGGATCCAATCTGTTCGCCGACACCGCAGCACTCGACAAACTTTATGGTCAAGCTCGATTCCAGCTCCTGCTTGAGTCGACACCTCCTGGACCTCGTGGCTGAAGAGTCAAGGCACATGTCAACTCACCTGAAGCACCCGACATCTGAGGGCATTCGACTATCGTGCCCCTGGTCACTGGCTAGTGACCCAGACTCTGTCCCCTCTGCTTTCAGGTCTTCCGCTACCTCTATCCAGGCTTGGATCGCACCGGACACTCTTTCTCTTTACGGCAGCAGCACTTTCCAAGAGGTCGCCATTGAAAACGACGACGATTCCCGACATCTTTTAACATGTATGCACCCGGCTTCCCTGGGTGAGGTAACTCGAGTATTTCGGTACTCACATGGGTGTGGGCCCTAGAAACTCTTAAGTTTTAAGGGGTTAACTAGAAGTCCTCTCCGAAGTGTCCTTTTTCTTTAAAAATCTAACCACGACTTTCCCCATAGAAGTCAACGGTGGCTCGCGGCTGTGTTCTCACACTGCACGCGTCCCCCGTGGGTCCCCTGTGTCACTACCTTGGGTGGTTCCTTGGGGTCCAAGCACTTCTACAGGCTCTAGGCCTTGTGTCTAGTTCAGTCGTGGTTCTTATACCACTATTTTAGTATATGGTTTGGTACGCCCCTAGGGCTCAACGTGTATTGTGCTAAATACTGCTGATATTTGACTTGTAACTTATGTACTTCGAACTCTAGCCTCATAAAGAGACTAGAGGGGTGTGTTTAAGACTAAATACATATATTTTATATATATACCTGGTGTGGTCCCCTTTCATTTGGTCACTCAAGAGATTATAGACTGGTAAAACAAGCTGCTTTACATTTCTCCAAGACTTAGCCTGAAGGCTGCTCTCCATAGCTACCACTAGGATAGCTTTCAATAAAGGTTGTCTTTAACCTATCATCCATAAGGGGTTGTTTGGACTGGTGCAAGGTGCCCACTATAACTAGTGGACGGCATATGCCAGGCCAACTTCTCACAATGACAAAGAGTAGAGCCTTGTTTATGATATAGTGAATGATTAATGCCAAAGCAGCTCCTCATGTTTTGTGAATGACCTAACAAAGGTGGCAAAATATATTTTTTTTATAGAAATATATTTATTTTTGGAAACAGTAGTAAAAACACAGTTGCTCTGAGACATAAATAGAGTTCAAACACATCGTCGAATAGTACCCACACCCCCTGTTCACTCCCCTCCCAAGCTTAATAATAGGCAAATATTTTCATGTCAGTTCTGGTTCTGGAAGCCGTACTATGTCCACCATATCTTCCATATGGCCTCATATTTGCGGGGTGTTCGAAATGGGGGTCTCTAGTTGGCAAGGGTTTGCACCTTTGTCCAAGTAGGGACCCTTCCTTCTAGTCAGGATAAGGGAGATACACTCCTAAAACAACCCCTACGTGGTAGCTTGGCACAAGCAGTCAGGCTTCTCTTAGAGGCAGTGTGTAAAGCATTTGCACATAACCAACAGTAACACAGTGAAAGCACTACAAAAGGTCACAACACCAGTTTAGAAAAATATCCAATATTTTTATATACTCAAACAAGACCAAAAACGATAAAAATTCCACAATACAGTACTTAGAAATCTTCAGTTATCAAAATAGACTTGAAATACAGTTCCTTGAAGTCGATAGCTACTTCTGGGGCTATCACGGTGTCATGAACAACAAATCCAAACAGTTCTGGCTGGCCGCGGCGTCGCAGGCCAGCTACGGTGTCGGGAAGACCCGCAAAACAGTACCTTTAGAAATGCAGGGCGTCGGCGACCTCTCGTTGAGCTCCATAAGCACAGCAAACGCAGGCATCAGTTCTGGACGTTGGTGCAGGAGTCGTCGGACCCTTGAAGTCACACGTGTTGCAGATCGAACTCCTTGCAGTTGAAGTCAGGAACGCTGGCGTCGACAGGCGTCGGGTGCTGCGGTGCGAAGTGCAGCGGGGCGGCGTGCGGTGCCCTCAGGTCATGGTGCAGACAGCGGCTCAGTGACAGTCGTCCAGAGGTGTCAGTGAGACCAGGGCTGCGGTGCGAAGTGATGCGGTGCTCGTCGCGGTGCTGGCAGGTGACGGTGCAAGCAGCGGCGTCGTCGTTGCTGAAGCGCTGTCGGCTGACGAACTGGAGTCGATGGCTCCGGCATCGGTAGGCGAAGGCTGCTGTGCGGAATGAGGACGGTGCATCGTGTAACTTTACTAGCGGTGCCATCGAACCACGGTGCAAGCAGCGGCGTCGATGTCGGCGTGGAGCGGCGGCTTCGGGGATAGCAGGGCGACGGCATGAAGCGAGGCGGTGCGGAGTGCGTTGCACACAGGTGGCGACGTCAGGTGGCATCGTCGGTGAGACCAGGGTTGCAGTGCGGTGTTGCGGCGGTGCCCTCTGCGGTGCCTTCAGGACACGGACTCGGCAGCGGCGTAGACGGCGTTGGGTTCCTTTTCTTCTGTTGCAGCACAAAACACACAGTCCCCAGTGCTGATGGCAGAAGAACTTGAAGTCTTTGCTGTTCCTGAGACTTCTTGAACAGCAAGCTCTACCTCAAGCCCTTGGAGAAACTCACAAAAAGAAATTGCAGAAAGTTCAGTCCAGTCCTTCCACTGCCCAAGACAGAAGCAGCCACTGCAGGCCAACACAGCAAAGCACACAGCAAAGTGTCGTCCCTCCTCATAGCTTCTCCAGCTCTTCTTCTTGGCAGTCTTCTTGGTTCTAAAAGAGTTCTAAAGTTTAGGGGTTTGGGACCCAATTTTTATATCCCAAAATCCTTTGTTCTCTGGGGGCAGAGAGTGTCTGTGCCCAGCTAGAACCAGTTCTGTCCTCTCTGGAGCAGCCTCCTGGAAGGAGGTGGAGACAGCATTGTCAGAGGCAGACCAGGCCCATTCAGGTGAAAGGAAATCTCCTCCCCCTTCTCTAAATGCAGCCCAGGTCTATTCAGCCCACCCCTGACCCATCTAGAGTTTCTGGAGCCACTGCTCCTCCCCAGCCCCTGTAGTACGAGAAACAAAGGTACCCCAATATTAGAACCTGGGGTGAAGTAATGTTTTTGAAAACAATGGTTCCTATGTGGCCAGAAAATGGTCCAAAAAGGGACGCAAGGATTGCGTCAGAGTTAGGAACAATAAGTCTAAAGTTTAGAGGCAAGTAATGCCAAGGGGAGCAATGAATAGTGTGACCAGGGACACGTTCCAATCAAAATAACATTTGTTATTTATTTTTGATAATATGCAAAAAAACAGTTCAGGTGCTCACCTAAAAAAGTGACAACAAGCGTGATGTGATAAGTGGGGGTGACTTTAAAATATATACTTCGCATTGATAACACATAAATGAACTCCTCATGAATAGATTATACAGAATGTATGGCGTTCTTGTTGTAGGGGGTCGACGGCGTTTCGATCTCAGTGATTGGAGATCATCTTCAGGACATAGCATATGTGAGCAGGCTGAATCTATAAGAGATATTTCATGTGTTAAGAAAAAGTCCCTGGATTATTTGTTTACATTATCTCATAGTTAAAAATGTGGAATAGTGCTCCCAGTGAAACAAAATAATAGTCATAAATCCTCATGTTACTGGACACTCTGTTAATTAGTGCCATTCATGGCTTGCTATACATTTCCTCAATCGGAGTTATGTCAGAAAGGTACGTCGAGGAGATTGTGCCCAAAGTTGCATGTATAATGTGATAGATGAGGTATAGATGCAAAGATAAAAGGTCAATTTGGTTTGAAAATGAGGAGACAGGGGGAGGCGCGAGTGAAAAGAAGAATAGGACGCTCGAAATTAAGAAGAGCAAGGAACTTACTCTGAGCCGGGCAATGGCTGAGAAAATGTAGAGAATTAATTGAGATGACCGCAATTAAGGCGTTCAGGCTGTAATTGGTGGAAGAGCATTAAGTGGCTTCCGCTGGGACTGGTGTCTGCTAGCGTGAAGTATAGACCCTGCTGATTAAGGGTAAAAAAACTAACTAGGGCTAACGGAACCCACGGGCGAGGTGAAAATTATGAGTAGAAGTAAAAGCACTTACAAGGAAGAAAACAGTGTGGGTGTGGTGAACAAGTCTAGATGATGGAGCAAGGAAGGAGCACTCAAATTAGCTACACCGGGTCAATTTCTCTAAGGATAAATGACATAATCTAGACTGCAGCTGAAGAAAGAAGATCGTGAGCAGTGCCAGTAGTGACCATTTGCGGACTTACATGAGTAGCTGGGCTCGTGACTCAATGCGGTGCAATATGGCTGTGTTGCCTGCGGGGGGGTAGGATTCCTTCCGAGTAAAATACCTATGTGAGATAAATGACCATTAGACAAGGGAAGCAGCTCCACGTCGGGAGAAGGCGGAATCCGGCGAGAATTACACTTACTTGAATGTCTGACCACACGAGTCAGTCCATCTACGAAGAGCGAGGCTATGTCTCCCGCTTCAAACGAGGGGCGCGCTGAGTGAGGAGAGCTGGGC